>CM064579.1:42282393-42471225 GCA_032716605.1 Paralithodes platypus
CAGGCTTAAGCAGTAGCTGGTAAACAGTTTAATAAACACATCAAAACTGACTCGTGAATTTTTTTTGCAAAATGCAATTAAACTCGTTATAAAATTTATTTCTACATCTTATCAAGTCCTTATCATTATTCAGATTACTAAGACAAATCCAAGATGCTTATGTTCATTAACATTGCTAAGCTTCTCGCAATTTAATATCATAGTGGGGCCTAATAATTTAGAGTTATCAGCTCTGAATAACATACACACTGACTTAGTAATATTAATATCAATATCTATATCATTAGCTTCTTTTTCTAATATATTCAACAAAAATTGCAATCCTGATGACGAGGGAGCCAGTAGAACCAGGTCATCTGCATAACTAACTACATTACTCATTTTATTACCAAGCCTGCAACCAACTTTACTTTTTGCTAAATTTGCTATTAAATCATCAATGTATACATTAAATAGATATAGATATGTAAGCTATTAGTTAAGGATAGTGAACAGCATAAAAATTACACATCTTGATAGGCTACGTCATCAATAATTTAACATTTTTGTTTGGCTAACAAGGCCGAACCGCTCCTTGAAACTATGGTTGGACCACACGAAGAGCAAACAAACTAAGCTGTTAATTCTTCGGTGATATAAAAATGTGCTATTAGTAGGTAGTGTACCTTTGGTAGCATGGAAGAACTCAGAAGTAATGTTCACCCAGTTGTAGGTAACTTCAGGTCTAGGAGGCATTGTGCTGAAAATAAGGAAAGAAAAATTAGGTACAGTCATAAGCATACCGGTATGTAAGGTTACACCAATTAAAATCTGGGTACTTATAACCGAAACTACCACTAATTATTTCCCAATATTTGAAGGCTATTATAGAATAAGGATATTGCAAAGATCATATTAAAATGTGTTTCAACCTCTGGAGATACATTTTATGTGCACTATATAAAGTACTGTAAAAAACAAAACAAAATCTCCCTATTGAAACACTAAAAAAGCATTGGGGACACTTTAATAATGATAATATGAGACGAAATATAAAGACAACTCGGTTGCGTTTGTGGAAGTAGCGTCGCTTTGTTTACTTTATGCTCGGAGTGACTTCCCGGTCCCGCCTTGCCAGTCGACTTAAAATGGCTAAGCTTATAACCAGTTGTTGGGTAAATGTTTTGATAAAAACTTCGTTATAGGGCGTGGGATACAGGACAGGGTTGAGGGGGGGCTCTGGGGGAGTTTAGACCGTCGCGGAGACGGGTTACTTTTCGGTTAGGTTAGGTTAGGTTAGGGTAATGTTAAAAATACTAAAACAAGACGGTCCTCGGTATTAAACAACACTGTATATCAAATAAAAAATAAAAAACAACAACAAATTACCTGAAAACTCTTATCTGGTTGGTGATAATTTTTTATATAAAAAAAAAAAAAATCCAGTTTCCGCGTCTGGTGAACCATCCAAAAAACACGCTAAAAGGCGTGTTTTGAAGGGGGGAGGTGGTGGGGGGGTAGTGGGGGAGGGGTAGTATAACTGTAGATTTGGTCAATATACAGGAGGCGCTACAATATAGGTAGCAAAATTATAATGGTAGTTTTGGGTTCCTATCATCATATGCTTCATTTCTATATACTTTTTATCCCCGGGAAAAAAACAAAAAATCTTGGGTTTTTTATTTTTTTCTTGGATTTTTTTTTTTTTTTTTTTTTATTAACCTAACCAAAAAACCTAACCTAACCTAACCTAAATGTATTTGGGGGCTATTAGGTTAGGTTTGGTTAGGTTTTTTGGTTAGGTTAATGACCAAAACAAAAAATCCCAAGAAAATAAATGAAAAATCCCAAGATTTTTTTTTTTTTTTTCCCGGGGATAAAAAGTATATAGAAATGAAGCATATGATGATAGGAACCCAAAACTACCATTAGAATTTTGCTACCTATATTGTAGCGCCTCCTGTATATTGACCGTAGATTTACCTAAAATTGTACCAATTATTACCTCTATCCTCTGTAACTCAAAAAGGGTTAGAGCAAATTGGCTGCAAATTTCAACATCTAGGCCTATTCCTTGACTGACTTCCCAAATGGTAGAAATATTAGCTCGATTACTCTAGTAATTTTGTAGTTACAGAGGTTAGTCATGATTTCTCGCATCTCGCCTACTTAGCCTACAGCGAATAGACTAGGCCTAGCTTACCCTACTGGTTAAGCCAGATAGCTAGGGCAATGGGCATAGGCCAACTCCTCAAATTTCCAATTTATTTTCGCTGATGAGCAGGACAGAAATCTGAAGGTAGGCCTACACTAGTCTGTAGCCAACGTGCATGGTCCTATTCAATCAAGGAACTTAGCATCATCAGCCTTCGGGATAGATATACATTACTCTAATAACACCAAATGGGTAAATGAAGTATTAATTACCACAGCTTGCGATGTCACTGGACGTTTCCACGTCATGGATTTATCAATGTTTATAACTGCTACAACAAACACACTGGCAGTCTACAATACCAAAAGCTGAAGTGTCTGTAGCATAACAAGTGTACCTGATTGTAGGGGTAAACTCATTCCTTTCCAAAGATGTCTCGGCGCTGCTCGCTGCCATCTTCAATGTTTACATCGGCCTCTACTCCATTACTCGCTCTGTCCGATTCCCTTTATTTTTCCTGCTAATTTTGCTATTAAGTTTTCTTTGCCATACTTGATCATATAGGTTGAAATAAAACAAATAATCTTACATAAAATATAGTGTTCTACGTATCAAACTTCTCATTTTATATGCAGACCAACACATTCGGACATCTTTTCAGGGAGGACATTTTTAAATGTTCGTCAGGATCCTTGGGGGCGGTGGCCTGTCAAATCTTGTGGGGTCATTGGTAGCACGCTCATCTAGAACATAAGAACATAAGAAAATGGGAGTCTGCAAAAAGCCGATCGGCCCACACAAGGCAGATCCCTGTCACACCCAACCGCAATTACGGGTGCCCAACCCCGAAAAGGGTTGAAAATAGGGGAGCTATCCCCCCGCCAAAGGCGGCTTTCTAGGGCCTTTCCTAGCTGATGCTGAGAGGATTGGGTTCTAGTCATGTGGTGATGGGCTGGTCTATCAGAGTGAGAACTGAGCGATCTCTGCCATACCCATAGTTTACTCTGACTCTTCCTTTTACTTATATATTTTCTAGATCTCAAGTGACGGCGTCACTTGCGTGGATTGACCTCCTAATCTACCAAGATTGGAAGCCAAAGCGTCACATCTTTCCTTTGCCCCTCAACTTTCTCTTCATAATTGCTGAGGGGCACAGGGCCCTGGGTGGGGTTTGGTTTCCCGGGCGTTTCCGCACCCTCCTCAGCTCCCCGCCATGGAGTGGCTAATTCGGTCACCCAGGCTTTATTGTGGTCGGCAGGGAGGGTTCTGTGGGGGCGCTCGGTTATGGCCTTGGCCTTGCTCGGGGCCTTGGGGCTGTTCGGCTAGGCAGCTTGGGGAAAAACAACAACAACAACATAACAACATAAGGTCATGAGATCGCGGGAAACTGCATATGGCCATACGGCCCACATGACGCAGCTCCCATTCACACCCAACCCATATCACCCATATGGGAATCCTACTTATGCTTAAAGCTTTCAACTGTTTCTGAGCTAATTACTGTTCTGGGCAGTGCATTCCACATGTTAACAACTCTATTTCCAAACCAGTGCTTTCCTATATCTTTCCTAAATCTAAACTTATCTAACTTGAAACCATTTGTGCGGGTTATGTCGCCGTTCTTTAGCTTTAACCCGTACAGCCCCAGCGACGCGCCTGGCGCGTCGGCGATGTATGTAACGCACAGCCCCAGAGACGCACCTGGCGCGTCACCCTAATTGCGCCGACCGTAACCTCAGGTGTAGCCACTCAAGAGGGCTCAGATTTGTATGGGAACTGTGTACGTATCCCACGCAACCGTGCCGATGGTTGAAAACTCTCAAAGTCCACGTGCGTGCGCGTGAGCGCGCAATAACCTGGTTTTTTGGGGTAATTGCCTTCAATTTTTTACTCTTGTAAAATACGTTTTCGGGGGCTCTGTAGGACCATTCTTTAAGCTTTTTGAGCGGTTTTTCGTGGTTTTTCCTTCATTCCTAACCCATTCGCTATTGTTTCTGGAATAAAACAATTTTTTGAAAACCGGCCGGGTTCTGGTGAACAAACATTACAAAACTAGCCGGGGCTGGACGGGTTAATACCTCATCTATATCGCCCTTATTTAAACCTTTTATCCATTTAAATACCTCTATCATGTCTCCCCTACATCTTCGTCTCTCTAGTGAGTGCAGGCCTAAGACTTTCAACCTCTCCTCATACGATAAATTTCTAATATTATGTATCTTTTTGGTCATTCTTCTTTGGACTGCCTCTAAAGGGTCGATATCCATTCTATAATAAGGGCACCAAAATTGAACAGCATAGTCTAAATGGGGTCTTACTAGAGCTAAGTATAGTTTTAAGAAAACTTCAGCAGTCCTGTTGCTAACACTCACTACTCCTAGATATGAATCCTAGAATTCTATTTGCCCTATTCCTAACACTTATACACTGTTTTCTGGGTTTCAGATCATTACTAACGAGCACCCCCAGATCCTTCTCACACTCTGAGTTATCCAATTCTACATTGTCTAGTTTGTATTTTGCATCTAAATTACGATTTCCAATCCTTAATACCTTACATTTGTCTACATTGAAACTCATCTGCCAATTTATGGACCACTCGTGCAAGTGATCAAGATAATTTTGAAGACATTCCCTGTCGCTAGCTGACTCTATTATCCTACCTATTTTAGTATCATCAGCAAATTTACTGATCCTACTCTTTATGCCTGAGTCAATTTATGTAGATAATGAACAGAAGGGGCCCCAAAACCGACCCTTGGGGGACCCAATCTGCAACCAAGAGGATCGGGTTCGTTTCCCAGCAGGTGGAGATGTTTGGGAAATTTCCTCACACTCCTTGCCTCTGTTCGCCCAACAGTAGGCTACAATACTCTTTTGTCGATTATTCCAGTCCCTGACATACCTCATGATATTTGGTATATTACGCTATTTCGCTTTTATTTTTTCTTTATTTGCTTTGTAGTAATTATTCTGCAATACATATTTACTTTCATTGTTAAAAATAGTCAGGAAAAGTTGTCCATATAATGCATATATTTAAAAGTCTGGATCGCCCCTTGTTCATTTTGTGCCACCCCACTATAATGAGAGTGGGTTATCAGACTGGGGTAACAGAAAACGCAGCTTAGTTTTAATCACATTTTACGTATTCAAAATACAAATCCAATACGTAAAATCAGCTAGAATAAGTAAATAGTTTTAGTTACATTTTACGTATTCAAGATACAGATCCAATACGTAAAAACAGCTAGAATAAAAGTTGGGGTTTAAATTGAAGACAACCCGCATACGAGCCCCATCGATAATTATCATTGTTTTAGAAGTTTCATGTACGATACTTGGTTGGTGTATATGTAGCCTAATTACCGTCGCAAATTCATTATAAGTAAAATACAAAACACTGTAAAAAAAAACTTCCCTCTGTATGCAAAACCGTCCCTCTAGATGCCGGCGCGCCGATAATACAAATGGCGGTCCAGGTGGCACCCCCATGTTAATTAACGGGCTCTATAATAATTTAATGGCCACCAGTGAATATATAGAGACTTAGCTGGTTAGTGAAGCATATTGATGAATGAAAGGTGTTGGGATGGTAAAGATACAATGGTGAAGATCTCGAGCGATAAATATGGCACAAGCAGTGCACAACAGGTGAAAGTGATGTCCCTCGAGTACAAAATAATTAAAAAAACTTATAAAATTGCGGACACATACGAGAAAACTTCACGGGCTATTATGATCCTGGATTATTAAGCCAGCACACCGTAAATACAGTCCGATAATAAAAAGATAAGAAGTCCCTCGAGTCTAAAATTATAAAATATAAGCTTATCAAGAACGAAAACACTTACGTCACCTCGTTATGGAGTCCAGGTAGAAAAGAACCGCCTCACCTGGCCCGTCCTCCTAGATGGGTCGGTGAGCTGCTGATTGGCTGATGGGCGATGACGTGGTGCTCTCTCATTGGTCGACCTCCTCCCCGCCTCCCGCCTCCACGCCCAACAGGATACGAGATTTAGCGCGTGCTTTTTGTTTAAATCCCCCCACCCCACCTTCCCCCGTTTCCTCCCCTTTTAACTGCAACCCCCGATAATCCCACACCCCCTGACCCCCTCCCCGACAGGATACTCTCTCTCTCGTTGTTCAGTCGCCCCCCCGCCCCCTACCCTACCCTTCCCTTCCCCCAATCCCTCCTCCTCTTTCGCTCTCCCGTTGCCTTATATGGGCATTCTTTCGTTGTTCCGTTCCTCCCCTTCCTTCCTCCTTCCTCCTCCTCTCTCCCCCCCCCCCCCCCCTAAGTACTCAGTCCCCCCTGTCCCTTTAATACTCGCTTTTCTAGACCCCCTTCTCCCTCATGTTTAGCATATTATCATTTCATCACCACCCCACCAATTAACTTACAAATATAGGCTACCTACAAAGGAGTACAAAGGAAATCAAGCAACAACAGGTCTAGTGACCCTTCTAGGTTGCTTGTCCTCCAAAACACTGAGGATCAAGTGTCCAAACAGTGGTTTAGAGTGGGTAAGGGAACATTGGAAAGGGAACTACTGCCCTGCCACTAACGTGGCAGGACTAGGAAGTTAGTAGGGGACATATGGGTTAGTAACTGAGGGGAGGATAAAGTTATTCATTTACAAACGCAGTCAGTCGCGGGTTTGATGCGAGATATTTGTCTAGGCGGAATTTAAATGAATCAACGGTGCTGCAGTCTATAACGTCTCGGGGAAGCCCATTCCACAAGTTGACAACTCGATTGAAGAAGAAATTCTTAGATTCGTGCGAGTTAAAAGATTTACCAATAATTTTGCAACCGTTTCCCCGCGTGTAATTAGATTGGTCGATAGTGAAGTACTTACTACAGTTCATATTGTCGATGCCTTTGATGATTTTGAACACTTGAATTAAGTCGCCTCTTAATCTGCGCTGGGTTAAAGGAAATAGATTTAATTCTCTAAGACGCTCTTCGTATGGTTTGTTCTTTAGGCTAGGTATCATTTTGGTAACTCTACGTTGAACTCGTTCTAGCTTGTTTATATCTTTTTGGTAATAAGGGCACCAGGATTGAACGCAGTATTCCAGAAGAGGGCGGACTAAGGAATTGTAAAGGGTTAGGATAACTTCTTTGGATTTATGCTCAAATGACCTGCCTATAAAGCCAATTATTTTGTTTGCCTTCTTAACAACTTCTGAACATTGTTGACTCGGTTTTAGGTTACTCGATATTGTTACTCCCAGATCAGTTTCTCTGTTACATTCTTAAGCTGAGTGCCATTCATCGAATAGTTTGCTTTCTCATTTAGGTATCCGACATGTAGTACTTTACATTTATCCGCATTGAAACTCATTTGCCAAATTTGGGCCCAACATGACAATTTATCTAGATTGTGTTGCATATCGTCAACTTGTTCTTTTGAGAGTACGCTATTTGCAATTTTTGTATCGTCAGCAAATTTTGAGATTGTGCAGGTGAGACCCTCATCTATGTCGTTGATGTAAATTAGAAAGAGAATTGGTCCTAGTACCGATCCCTGGGGTACCCCGCTACTTACATTGGTCCATTTAGATGCCTTACCGTTTATGACTACCCTTTGCTTTCTGTTGCTGAGCCAATTTTCTATCCATTTCAACACACCGTCTTGTATTCCATGCGCTTTTAGTTTTAGCAGTAAACGTTTGTGGGGAACTTTGTCAAAGGCCTTTTGAAAATCAAGGTATATAATATCTACAGCTTTACTCTCATCGTAGAGGTTGAGGATATCGTGGAAGAAGTCTAAGAGGTTTGTTAAACAGGAACGTTTTTTACGAAAGCCGTGTTGAGTATCTTTAAGTATGTTATTTTCCTCTATTACAGTAATTACCTACAGTAATTAAGACTTTCTGTACCAGTTACATCTGCTATATTTTGGTCTAGCTATAATTAGACGATTATCTGCACCTTAGGAAATATCTGTGGTAGTTAAAAGGGTCGACTGAGATAGTTCGAAGCCTTATAATTGCTAGAGATCCTTCCTAAACTGAGAAAAATTGACTAGTAGTCGCCACAATAACATTAAAAAGACGTCGCCGGTACAGTACGGGTTAATGAAAGCAATCACATTAATTAATACATGTGGTACTCCATGGATTCGAACCTAGGATACTCACACCAAAATTCAGCGCACTAATCATTAACCCCTTCTGTACTGTACCGGTGACGGCCCTTCCACATTATTATGGACCCTATTACACGATTATATTTAGTTTAAAAAGGTCCGCTAGCAATTAACAGTCTTTGAACTATCGCATTTAACCCTTCTTACTACCACAGATCCTTCTTAAACTGCACAAAATCTTCTAAATATGGCTAGAATTAATTAAGATAGACGTCACCGGTACAGTCGCGCTAATAAGTGATGTCTCGGCACCAAGTATGTTTTGATCAATAATTGGTATCAACAATATCTAAGCTTCATTTCTTCATATGGAGTGAGATATAGCCTACAAGCATGTTCCTACACTTACCCACCCTTTTCAACATCTGACAGACATTAATACAGCACAGAGCAAGCCAAACGTAATGCCAGCTGAGACATGATTTATTAGCACGATCGTACAGGAGTTAAGTTATCAAGACAAGGTTATGTAAGATTAGCCTATAATATAGGCTAATCTATATTATAGATTCATGGCCTAATATTCTTATATAACCATATATTATATGGTTATATAAGAATATTAGGCCATGAATTAGCGAAATATTTTATTTCAGTCATGGTTAGATACTTTTATGCAGCTTAGGAAGGTTGTATGGGCGTCAGAAAGCTATAGTTGTGTTAGTTTATATTAATTTAACCCTTCTGTACCGGCGACGTTTTTTTAACTTTTTTTCTAGCTATATTTAGACGATTTTATGCGGTTTAAAAAAGATCTGTGGTAGTAAAAAGGGTTAAGTGAGATAATTCGAAGCCTTTTAATTGCTGGAGGCCCTTTGTAAACTGAATAAAATCGTCTAATCTAGCTATATATTTAGACGATTTTGTGCGGTTTAAGAAGGATCTGTAGTAATAGAAAGGGTTAAGTGAGATAGTTCGAAGCCTGTTAATTGCTGGAGGCCCTTTGTAAACTGAATAAAATCGTCAAATCTAGCTATATTTAGACGATTTTATGCAGTTTAAGAAGGATTTGTGGTAGTACAAAGGGTTAAGTGAGATACTTCGAAGCATAAACATTGCTGGAGGCCCTTTGTAAACTGAATAAAATCGTCAAATCTAGCTATATTTGACGATTTTATGCAGTTAGTTAAAAAGGATTTGTGGTAGTACAAAGGGTTAAGTAAGATAGTTCGAAGCCTATTCATTGCTGGAGGTCCTTTGTAAACTTAATAAAATCGTCTAATAGTAGCCACCATAAAATTTAAAAGACGTCCTTTTCATTTTATGGTGGCTACTATTAGACGATTTTATTCAGTTTACAAAGGGCCTCCAGCAATTAACAGGCTTCGAACTATCTCACTGAACCCTTTTTACTACCACAGATCCTTGTTAAACTGCACACAATCTTCTAAATATAGCTAGATTAGACGATTTTATTCAGCTTAAATAGGGCCTCCAGCAATTCACAGGCTTCGAACTATCTCACTTAACCCTTCTTACTACTACAGATCCTTCTTAGGCTGAATAATATCGTCTAAATATAGCTAGATTTGACGATTGTATTCAGTTTACAAAGGCCCTCCAGCAATGAACAGACTTCGAACTATCTCACTTAACCCGTTTGACCACATGGAACACATAAAATCGTACATATAATACAGTAAACACAAGCAAGGGTAGAAAACCTGTCACTGCCTATCTTAAATGTGTGATAACTGTATTTATCTCAATAATTTGGTAATGTTACAATATATTTTTACATTTTACATTCATAAATAGTCCACTAATATACTAGGTTAGGTTAGGCTAGGTTAAATATATTGTTCAATGATTCTTAGTAAATAAGCATCTGAAAAACAGTTCCTCCTGCTACACAACCGAATGTTTTCGTTTCATACCAATCGCCGTGGCGTAGGTATAGGAAGTGGTTATTTAGCTGGTGTAGCTATTTTAGCATTAATTAACTTAGTTTATGTCTATCCGCAGCCCTTCTCACAATCAAAACACACAATTATGTAGCAAAATATATATTTCGACGTCATATACTTGAGATATCAATGAGATTAAATGCGAGCTGTAAAGAGGCTGACAATCTACCTCCATCAAAAAATGGAGATTCCCACCCAGTGCGGGAAGCATCCTACTAGCTCCATCAAATGGTGAGATTTGTGCTGGAGGCTGGCGGTAGCTCCATTTTTTGCTGTAGAATGGCGAGAATTGGCCCAGTGTGATACCCCCTTGTAATAAATGGTTCAAGGCTCCCATCATCCATCTGAGTACATACAATCGCAAAATGTGCATGTAAAGTCGTTGAGTGGGCAAGAAGCAGTGCCTAGAAAATCTTGGAAATTAAGCAAAACCTTTAATAATAATAATAATAATAATATTTATTCAGTTAGCAATTTACAGATTTGGTACCACATAGTTTGTTACAAATATGACATGTACCAGCCTTGCATAATTCCAACTAAGGATAACCCAATAAGGCCGTTAGGCGTATTTCCATTGGGGTCCTTTGGGAGAGAGAGAGAGTTGTCCAGCATATTGGTAAATGTGTTGGGGGGGGGGGGGGGATCCAATGTTAACCATTAGGGTACCATTTGATGGTGCTGATTAAATTTCACCAAAATCCTTTCACCTGTTCTCGTATTATTTAGCAAACATATAGGCAAAGAAGCATGAATGAGTGCTATGCATATATCTCTACCACAGGATAATTAAGTTGTAGCCTAATTAAATTAAGTCTTGAATGTCGCTTTGTTGGTCCGATGTCCAGTCATTACATATACAGTAGATGCAAATCCAAGATCCGTAAAAAGTACCGGTTCAATCTCAAGCCCTATTAGCAACATTCCAGGCAGCCCTGTTCTGGGCTGCCTCGATGATTTTTCGTTTTTAAATTTGAGATCATATTATAGAACCTGATCCCGCACCTTTCTAGGGAATAATAATAGGAAAATTCCTTTACATAATCCAAAGTAGTTTACAAACTTTTCATTCCGAATGGGGCTAGATCTTCCCTTTCAAGAATACATGCACACAGTCACATTACCGAGACGATGAGTGACTGATTAAAGTAGCACTGAACACACCCTCTCGCCACACTACCCTCAGCTTGGCCTCCTCCCCTGCTGTTACTGACAAGGGTTCCTTCAGTACCATTACACTCTGGTTACATGGCGAATCAGAGTCTCTAGTTGACAGCGTGATGTCACCCTCTAGCAATTCCAAGTTTGAGGGAGAGGATACTACAGACTTAGATGAGTTTGTGGATAATTTAGGGATGGAACCACGAAACTGAAACCAGTATGGAAGAGCTGTTATGGTGGCAGTTTGTGTGAAAGTAATGTCTTTGAAAACATCCAGAACTTCTCCGCCAAGCACGAGTAACTGTCGGTCCTGAATCATGGCATCAGGTGAGGGCTGCAAGAGAGGTTGAGCTTCACCGGTTGAGAGGGAGAGCCGCAACACAGGAACGGGATCTGACGCTTCTCTTGTGTCAGGTAAAGCACTTAGCGGCACATCCAACTGATGAAGAGTCTGTGAAATACAAATACTACTGAATTTAACATTAGGTTACATAGGTTAGGTTAGAATATGTGTAATGCCTATTCATACTGGCAATGATAGGTCAAGCAATTCTCACTTGGTCCTGTACAAAACCAGATCTAATCATTAGGTTTAATCTCTGATTAGGCCTACCCATACACTTCCTACACCAAATATATGGCTGGAACCACTGACAATTAAAATAAATTGCATTGATCAAAATAGGCCTACACTTATCATCTGTGCATGACATTATTCCCTTATTTCACACTGTATCTTGATCGATTTTCAATTAGTGAAACATGACTTGAATTGTCACAGCAATGGAGGGATTTCACAAAGGAGCGAGATAGAAATACAGAAATTTAATTAAGTTTACCATGAAAATTAAGTTTTCTTTAGAAGCATTAACAACCAGCGCCATGATTGTTTACAATCATGTTTCCTAGTTTTTGTGACTGACGCCTTTGTTACGTAGTCTCCATCCTTGTTTGAACGTACTATAGCTATCAAATAATCTAGTTTTCATGACTGTCCTATCGATAAAAGGACATTGGGCTCCGAGTGAAGTGTGTCGCGCCTCTCTGCCTTCTCTGTGATCCCTAGTACAGTAATGTCTAGATTGGTTCACAAAGGCAAACCGTAAGTTATATAGTCGTTTATTGTGTCACTAATGCAGCAGTGTGTTTCTAGTAATCTATAATAGTTATTTGAAGGTCTAGTGTTGACGAAAAAATATTGGTTTGGGCTAGTCTTGGATATTTTAATTTGATCATAGCCTATTTTAGGCTAGGCCTAGTGCCCTAGCCTATCCGATTTGGACAAGATGTCTAAAATTTCTGAGACAGTATGTAGCTTTAACCCACAGATAGCTTATGCATCATATTGTATTTTTACATAGGCCTACACTTACTTAATTTATAGTCTACGCTAGTACGCCTAGGCAGTGCTAGGCAGCGGCTAACCTAACCTATAAAGTTTTCGGCATGGATTTAGTATTCGGGCGTACCGCCCGCCTTGTTTACATTACGCGGACGTTCGCGATCATGTTCCCGTATATTTTGACTGCCGTGGGATACAATAATAGGTTTAGGGGGCTTTGCCCCCCTCACCTCCCATGAATTATTGTCATCATCTATTATATTGCCAGCAGGGGGCAAATAACAGAAAAAATAGCCATTAAAATAGACGGGAACTTAACCAAGTTAACCGCGAGCGATCGACCAACGTAAACATGACGACTGTATGTTAGGATACTACATCCGGGATGGATGTAGATTCCGGGCGTACGGTCGTCATGTTTACATGGGGCAATCGCCGCGGTTAACTTCGCGTCTATTATGACGGCGATTTTATCGGTTATTTGCCCCCTGCTGGCAATATATATGATGATGACAATACGTCATGGGGGGGGGGGTGGCAAAGCCCCCCCCTCAATATATTATTGTATCCAATGGCATTCAAAATAGACAGGAACATGATTGCAAAGGTCCGACGCCTTCCCCGCCGCTGCCGCCGTCATGTTTACATAATTTGTCGATCGCCGTGGTTAATTTCGCGTCTATTTTGACGGCGATTTTTTTTTTTGGTAATTTGCCCCCTCCTGGCAATATATA
This sequence comes from Paralithodes platypus, assembly GCA_032716605.1. Lineage (NCBI taxonomy): Eukaryota > Metazoa > Arthropoda > Malacostraca > Decapoda > Lithodidae > Paralithodes > Paralithodes platypus. Next base: position 42,295,830 of record CM064579.1, read on the forward strand.
TGATGATGACAATATGTCATGGGGGTGGGGGGGGGCAAAGCCCCCCTCAACATATTATTGTATCCAGAGGCAGTCAAAATAGACGGGAACATGATGGCAAAGGCCCGACGCCACTACGCTTAGTGTAAACAAGGCTGGCGGTACGCCCGCACTTAACATTCTTGCTCTACATCCTTCCCATGTTTTCTAATGTACCGGTAGTACTGTACCGTACATGTAGGCCGATACAGTCGATATTGCCGTTTAGTATTCATAATAGAATTATCTTACTCTCATAATTACCTCTGCAAAATTAGTTTTGTGCCCATAACTCGCTCAAAGAGAACCTCAGAGGTTGAAGTAATTCAACTAATGTTTCTAAACACCCCTGATTGTCACAAAGGATGCGATCACGTCCACTCGTGCATGAAAAGGTTAAGTTAGGCTAGTACAAAATTAAAAAAATTATACTTATCATTACCGGTATATAATTGTAGGCCTATGATAAAAGTTTGGGCCAAAAATATTTACTGGTCGTAATAGGCTGTGTGTAAGTATAAAGATTAATTAATTTGTTTCAGTTTATATAAATTTGCCAGTAATATTGTCCAATTTTTATTAAATTATATTTTTCTTTGCAGGTTGAGTAATCGTCCTAGATTTCGCCCTATGGACATAACAGTGCCACTACCCCCTCGTGAGCGAACTACTAGTACTAGCAGTTTAATAGAAGATGGATCAAAGCGCAGGTCTTCCTCTCGTGCAATCAAGCGTCCCAAGTTTGATGACGAACTAGTGGAGTCAAGTCTGGGAGGTCAAGGATCAACACCACTTACTAAGATCAGAATGCGTAACCCTTCGTTCTCAGCAGCGTCCGACTGCTCTGTGTCTCTGCCTCCGACTCCTTCTGTTACGTCGGATGTCCGCAAGCGCTTGTCCTCTAAGTCTTCCAGCAAGCGGGCCAGAAAAGGTCGAGGCTCGCAGTCAATCGTCACAAAGGACTTAGGCCGATGGAAACCAACCGATGATTTAGGACTTATCATTGGAGTGCAGCAAACTTGTGATTTAGTGACGGTTCATAGAGGAGTTAAGTTTTCTTGCAAATTTACGCTTGGAGAAGTTCAGGAGCGGTGGTATGCACTTCTTTATGACCCAACCGTCTCTAGAATTGCTCAGCAAGCCATGAAAAATTTACACCCTGATCAGGTAACAATGACAAGAAGCAGAGTACAGTAGGTATTTTTGTTTTTTCCTCAAAAAGGATTAAAACAGTTACATAAACCTAGATTAATTTCTTCAGTGTCTGCAAAAGAACCGGAACATCTCTTAAAAAGTACCGTAATCTCTTGCAAACTTTCATTTAAGTACCGGTACCGTAACCAATGCAGTTTCTAATTCTCTTGATAACTGTTTAACAATGAGGTGGTTTACAATAGAATCAGATTGGTCGCTCACCTTTGTCTTAAAAAGCATAGTTTTATATGAATACTGTAGTAATATATAACTACTGTACAGTATTCATATAAAACTAAGTGGATGTAAACCTTAAACTTTTGTATATTGTATACGGTACATGATACTGTAATTTTGTTATTCAAAGTTTGATTTTTCCTTACATAATGTATACCGTAATACACCTAACTGTGCCAGTATTATAAGATCTATATTATAATACTGGTTCATGCAATCATTATTTGCATTTAACCTTTTACTGCATACACACCATTGATGGTAAGAAAAAAAATAATAATAATAAGTTCCTACTTTATTCCTACATGTGCCAATTAAATATTTTTTTATTTTGTAAACAATACCAAGCATAAGAGTAGGCCTATGCTGACCTATAAGTTTTGCAGTGAAATAGTTAAGTAAAGGTAACAATTCAGATCCATACATTGCATTTGACTTATTGTATTACATGTAATGATTTGTATTTAAGCCAAGGTATCAATTCAGATCCAGGCCGTGCAGGCTCGTGCTCTGTACAGTAAGGCAGAGGAGGAGCTGCTGGGAGCCATCAAGTCCAACTCCAGCCCCATCCTCCAGACCTTTGAACAACACCTCAAAGACAACCCTCATGCGTTCTTCCCATCCCGTAGCGCTAAGTCTCTTCTAGCCCACTGGCAGCTGCTGAAACAATATCATCTCCTGCCGGACCAGACAGTTCCGCCGCTCAACAAAAATGGGCCTATTAGAGATTTTTCGGAAGCAGAGCAGCAGGTAAACCAATCAAAACAAATAGTAGCCTACGGTGAAGAAATTATTAGGCCCTATATAAGCATAGGAAAGATAATTTTTCAATACTACCTGGAATGTATGTTTTTAGTTTACCAGTACCTGTACAGTAGTATATAATTCAGTTGAATTGAGTTCTCTTCTTTATCACACTCCATTCGTCTGTATTTAAGATAATACAATTTGCTTGACATTACTAAAAATCTCTAAGACTATCACGGCAAGGTGCAAGTGTGTAAGTTAAGATTCAAATTTTCAGTATAATTATATAGCCATATATGGTACTGTAGGTGGATAGCACCCATCATCCGCTCATTTATAGCCTATACAGTGCTGTTTGTAAACCAGTGCAGCTCTGCATAAAGTGCCTTCATAATTGTTAAGCTTCACTAGGTAGTGGTTGTTGTTATATTAGCCCTAAAATGCCCTTTATGGGAATCTCACGGCATCCAGGTAGTCCCTGATGTATAAGTACGGGCATACTACCGGTACCTAAACTGGACATCACGAATCCAAAAGCTTATTTATTGCTTGCAACTTCATAATTTGCCCATCCCAGAAAGCCTTAAGCTGTCAAAAGATATCCATTTATACCAAATTATATATTTTGTTTTAATCCTTAACCCTCTCACCACGGATGGGCTCTTAAACACCCATAAAAAAGCATATACCAGGTACCCGGAAGGACTCTTGAACACCCCTGTAGTTGAAAGCCTGTGAGCTCCGTGTGCGAGGCGTCGGTCCGACGCATGTAAACAACAGCCGGCTGGACCGACGCCCCGCATCTCCGGCCACAAGAAGGAGAGCGTCGCTTGTTCGTGTGTGCCTGTATGTTGTTGTTAAGTATCGAAAAGTGGTGTAAAGTGGCTGTTTTGGCCATAAAGTTATCTCCAATGAAATCATCATCACAGCTCAACCAGTTGACTTAGAGAGCTCTACTTAATGCCATTCTACAGGTAAATAACACAGCTACGCTTGGGGATGCGCGGGAATGCGGGAATAAGTCTGATTAACGAATATACGGTAGCCTAGCCTAGACGTTTTTCGGCCAAAACACCCGGGTTTCGAGGAATATATATATAATACATAGCCGGTGCTGGAGGGTTAACCCTTAATTGGCGGCGCGCAACTTATGTCGTGTGAAATAAATTTGGACTAAGTGGCGGTTCACAACTTATGTCGTGCGCCATTTTCAGCACGTAATGTTTCTGAGCGGTGTGAGGAGCCTAGCAACTCTATGACCGCTCACGACCACCGCGGTGGACCAACTGAGGTGACTCCCACCCTTCCCTCCCCTCTCTCACTCGCTACACAGGGAATTATGTAGGGAAATTACCTAATTACAGGGTTTTTGCACTTGTGTTGCACGATCGTTGCAAGAGAACCAGCGGTCGTACAAGGATGGTTCGGGTGTCATTGGAAAGCTCTGTTTACGCCCTTTCAGGGATAGATACTTTTTTTACGCTCTGGGTCTTATTTAGGCATGAAAATGATCACGTAAACAACCCTATTTAGGGTAAAAACACCCCGCTGGGCGCTACGGTCCGCTAGACCGCCTAGCCCGCCAATAAGGTGTTAAAGGGCAGGCAACATCCATCCATAGACATTCAGGCTTTTTTTTATGCCTTAAGTGGCATCTAGCATTCTAAAGGGGAAGATACTCAAACGGCTTAAGCGTAATTCTTTTCAAATCGACAGGTATTCCCTGACGTTCTCTCGTGACTTTCACCCCAATCAGGCATCCACTAGCCCCGCTCTTAAGCAGGGAGTGCATTTTGGTATAATAACGCATCATTCAACTCATCGCCACAGGAATATAGAGAAAGCTACAGAAGAATGTTCAATATCTTTTTACAAAACGAATACTATGCTTCGTCCTAAGCTTCTTACATTTTTCGATTTCCCCTTCATTTGCAGATAAAATGGGTTAAAATCTACGATACACGCATATTATGCCCGCCTTTAAGGGTTAAGTATCAATGATACTAGAATTATATTAACATCCTTTACAATACAATGGTCGTTAGTAGAACTGAGGTCATACATTTTTTAATGTATCCGGGCCCTGATTTAACTAATTTTTCAGATTCATGACTCCGAGCTATACGAGAGCAGTGACGACTTACTAGAACACGAACTGGGTGTGGCAAGCAGAGGCAGCAAGCGTGAAATTCGTCTTCTAGAGGACAAGGTCTCCAAATGGCAAGTGTTGGTGGACACCGTCACGGGGATATCGCCGCCGGAGTTTGATAACCAGACGCTTGCTGTTCTTCGTGGACGTTTAGTTAGGTAGGTTAGAGATATACAGTAAGGTAGTCTGTTCATTATGAAATTGAAGTGTTTATAAATTGTGGCTTCTAGCCTCTAGTAACTTACGGAGGCCTAAAATGAATATGCTGTAAATTTCCATATCTATATACTGTTTGACTTCCCAAATATAGAAACATCAGCTTGATTGCTTAATTTTTTTTTTTGTAGTAATGAGAAGTTAGGTTTGAGATTTCTTAGATAAGTCATATTATGCCATAATGAATAGACTATAGCTAGTACAGTATTAGTTGAAAGTTCCATGTTTTGCTTGGGTATAATGTACCTTGGTCAGCTGATTAAAATGTAAAACTTGCAAACTAAACAAACCAAAACTGGGACAAAGACAATATAAAGGCAAAATAACTAATCAAAATCGCTATGTGGAAACAACGCTTACTAAAATAAAAATTATGAAATAAAAGAACACAATATACCACATAGGGTGTACATTACTACATGAGCAAGTTAATCGATGGCTGATCTTTTCAGTTTAAAATATGTATATAATGCCAATATAATAATGATGTTAGTTTCACCTCTTGCTTTGTAAATGCAGGAGATATGGTAATATATAATTATATATTGTATTGTTATTATCTTTTTAATCGTCTCTTAATCGTGCGCCTGGAAGTGTGGTGGTAGGGCTTTGCTGCATGTCTGCCTGCCGAGATCGGAACCTCTCCGGGTGGTCGGGGGCCGGGGGAGTGCTGGAGGGACCTTGGTGACCCTGCTCTCTGGGTCTTCTCCTGAATGACCTAGATGTGTGTGAATTTGTGTTTTGTTTTTGTGTGTTCGTTGTTTTCTGTTGTGTTTTGTGTTGTCCCTGTTCTTGCTCTGTCTTGAGTCCCCCCCCCCAGTCACCCAGCGGACCAGTGGTTCTTTTCTTCAGAACACTCCTGTGCTTGGTATGATTCCGGCCAGGGCCCCCATGGGGGTAAATAAATTACCAAACCAGTGGTGGAACTGCCACCTAGGTGAGGGACTGCTCTAGGTCTGCTCCTTCAGTGCTAATGGTCTTAACCCTTACAGTCCCAGGCCCGAGTATATTCGTCAGTAGATAAGTAACTCCCCCAGTCCCAGGCCCGAGTATATTCGTCAGTAATGTACTTGCCTTGTAACTGCCTGTACAACCCTGTAGTTGGTAACACGACTGTTTAAGCACTGCTACCGGTCTGGCAACACTTCTCAGCTTATTTAAGACCCACTGATGCGTGACTGGGCCAGTCTTGCTCCATCTCTTGAGGTGAAAAGGTGGTCTCTCCTGCCATTTTTGTCACAGTGCTTGGGACTGCAGGGGCTTTTATTACTGTATCCTACGGTATAATATGGGTTAATCCACTTAATGAAAATTGCAGTGGGGGTCAATGTATGGGAACCTGGAGGCAGTTTCTGCCATGGCAATCCCTTTTGGGGCGCTTCCTCTGGAAGCAAGGCATCAGATTTATGTATGATGCAAGTAGAACCAAATGAAATTATTATCATATAAAATAAATTTAACATTCCTTAGCTTATTAGCTTATTATATGTTGCCAGGTATCTGATGCGATCGCGTGAGATAACACTGGGGCGGAGAGCTGCAGGTGTCAATGTAGATGTGGACTTATCACTTGAAGGACCCGCATGGAAAATATCTCGTAGACAGGTAAGAGGTTTTTACTGGTATGGTCACTTGTATCTCTCTTATGCCCCACACCATACTTTTACCCTTGTGTGGAAGATATATATAATAATATTAACAATAAATATTAGGTAATTTTTGTCGAAAGTGCCACTTTTATCAAAAGAAATTCATTAGGATAGTGAGAAAAGTCACGAGAATAAATATGGAAGGTAGTGTGCCTAAGGGTAAACTGAGGAAGAGAGTAATAGTGGAATGATCTTCCAAGCCAGGGGACTGAACAGGAAGATAGCCCTGGATCCTGACATATGGAGAGCTGCTATAGTCTATTTTTTTCCAGCTGATAGTCAATTGCTATCTCTCCATCCTGATTACTCGGCTATTACCAAGATTTTGTAGCGAAATTTGTTGTTAATTATGAAAACTCTGTAATAATATGAAGGACAGACATAGAAGTATCATATTTTTCCATCAAGAAGGAAATCAGATGCTAAGGGATTCGATTTACCATCAACCAGAAAAACCCCCCAGACTATAGTAGGTGAAAGACCTGCACATGCTATTATAGATATGGGTCTTTATAAACATTTAGTATAACGTATCTGTCTTTTGTCCTACACTATAATTATATCCCTTTGAGAATAGAAAGAACCCTCTTACATTTTGTCTGTAAACAATATACTGGATCAGACACAACCCTTAAATGGTTCCCTCTTCAAAATTTCCAGACCACATTCTATACTCTGTTTCATTTCAACTGACTCTAAATTGCAAAGTTCCCAACAAGATTTCTCCGTTATTTTGAAGATTTTGTAGTGAAATTTGGTGCTAATTATATAAACTTGGTCTTAATATGATGCAGAGACATAGTTGTTTTCCATTTTCCCATTAAGTATCGAAAAATTAGCTGCTAAGGGATTCAATTTATCGTCAGCTGAAAAGAAACAAAGAGTCTAGATACTTAAATATATGCACTACCTTATCTTTGATCTGTCATAATTATTGGTAGATCTATATCTAACTGTGTACACTACAATTGCAGGGCATTATCAAACTACGCAACACGGGAGACTTTCTAGTGGCCAACGAGGGGAAGCGGCCGATCTACGTCGACGGGAAACCTGTCTTGGCAGGCAACAAGACTAAACTCAACAATAACTCCGTAGTCGAGATTTCCTCGCTTCGGTTCATCTTCCTAATCAACCTTGATCTCATCAATGTCATTCGTCAAGAGACAGCCAAGCTCAGTGGCCATTAATGCTAACGTCAATAACACTAAAGTCACCGCTGCATTAAAGTCACTATCTATCCTAAAAAAAAAATATATACAGTACAGTATAACTATCACCATAACCAACTCTTGCATCATAAAATTAGAATAGACCTGTAGTAGAAAAATCCAAAGTAGTGTCGCTAATGAAGGATGCCCGACACAATAAATATCACTATAGCCAACTATATCGTCCAAATATTACAATAGACATGAGAGTCAGTAGAAGAATCACGAGTAGTGTCGCTTACGAAGATTGAACGGCTATTTAACCGCTTGGGTACCGACAATGTCTTATATATTTCATTCTAGCTATATTTGTGTGATTTTGTGAAGCTTTAAAAGATCTGTGGTAGTAAAAAGGGTTGATTACGATAATTCAAAGCTTATTAATTGCTGGAGGCCCTTTTAAAACTGAATATAATCGGCTAATAGTGGCTAAAAATATTTACAATGGCGGCACCGGTAATAAAAGGGTTAAAGGGTAGATGGTGATTTTAATACAATGGCGACTTTAGTGTTATTGACATTAGTAGCTTGTAAAGGAGGTATTGCACAAGGGCTTTTATCATCAAGTTTAAATGGTCAATAATATTTCCGGCAACACTGGTACGGAAACTAGACAAAGTAGACAGATTTAGGTGATAGAATTCTTATACACATTTAAGGGGAGATGGGTCGTTTTTCTAGTTCCCCTTCTCCCTCATTTTTAGCCCCATTAGTTTTCAGATTTTAAGATGTTTGCCCCATTAGTTTGTCGATTTTAAGACCTGCCCCATTTCCTTGTCAATATTAAGACCTTTCGTGCTATATAGGTGAAAACAAAAATCCTGGCGAACGATAGTGAGCCTATAATTTTGGAAGGCTGGGACTTTTTTCTACCGAAAAATGTAGGCTACTAATTAATCTAGAAGGAGGATCTAATGGATGTTTTTTAAAAGTTTGATAGAGGTCTAGGGAGGAAACTAGAAAAATAATTAATTAATGACAAAATCGACCAAAAAGTAAACCATCCCCCTTTAACTCGGAATCTGATAGACCAGAGTTGCCGATACAAGGGAAAAAGTGCTAGTGTGATACCGGCTTCAGTTGTGGCTATTATATGTTAATTTAGTTATGCTGCAGGGACCTTTTCCATTTTAAGTTATTTGCAGTTGACGCGCTTTATATTAGCGTAATGTTGTAAATCGTGTAAAATAATGTGTACAAAATAGGCATTTTTTTACCTGGCTTCATAACACTTAAAGCCAAAGACTAAATCAATCCATACCTTAGAAGTATTGCTAGAATTTCTTGGAAGTTTTTTGTAACTGGTACCTGTAATAATTATTAAACAACTTTTTGTGATGTGGCTGAATGTATTTGATTATCTGTTTACTGGCAAGTATTAAATGTGCTTGTAATACTGGTTTCTTATTATATTATATCCAAGTTATAGTACTGATACTATTGAATATGTTATATGGTACATTGTAACAGGCTGTGAGATGTACCGGTAACTCGACTGTCAAATTTGTTGGTCTAGGTATAGTACAGCTGGCACAGTGGAAACTAAGAGTGGAGAAGTGGTTGATAAAGACTTGATCCCACATCATAATGATAAAATGTACTCGCACACAAAACTGTACTGAGGAACTTACCTGCACCAAATTGAAGATCTTGGCGACTCTGATTCCACAGGTATTGTCGTCATCAATTTGAGTCATTGTGGTGAGAGTCTTGGAGTCTAGGATGCCAAGAATTAGGTCCACTTCTTGAGGAAACAACACCCCATTCTCAGTCATCATTAATCTGTTTGAAGTGAGACAGTATGTATTTTAAAGCAATATTTATGTCTCGCTCTATCTATATTTATTGCTGGACGCCTTCTTCCCCTTATGAGGGTGGCCAAACACAAAACGCCCCCAAGCGAACATGTCGCCCGTGAGGACAACTTGTGCCAGTTTATTCAAGCGACTTAAAGGAATGACCACTCAACTTAATGTCCATCCAACTCCGAGGCCCTATATATATTCTTTTAGTATTATTTGTTTCCAACAGTGGTGGGTGGCTAGTCCATCCACCAACCTGATTCACCCTTAGGTGAGCAGTGACCAAGGCTGATGAGTCCCATCCTCCCGACTACATACAATAATATATGCTACTAATAATAGTAATCTGGTCTTTTGTTTCTCAAGACAATATACATGTACAGTGAAGTCTTGGTGATGGCCTGGTCTATCAGAGTGAGAACTGAGTGATCTCTACCATACCCATAGCTTACTCTGACTGTTCCTTTTACTTACATATTTTCTAGATCTCAAGTGACGACGTCTCTTCCGTGGATTGACCTCCCAATCTACCAAGACTGGAAGCCAAAGCGTCACATTTTTCCTTTGCCCCTCAACTTTCTCTTCATAATTGCTGAGGGGCACAGGGCCCTGGGTAGGGCTTTGGTTTCCCGGGCGTTTCCGCACCCTCCTCAGTTCCCCGCCATGGAGTGGCTTCGGTCACCCAGGCTTTATTGTGGTCGGCAGGGAGGGTTCTGTGGGGGCGCTCAGTTATGGCCTTGGCCTTGGGGCTGTTCGGCCAGGCAGCTTGGGGAACAACAACAACAGTGAAGTCTCCTATCTTATACTGTACACTGACGGACAAAACTAGTGTCCCATCTTCATAGCTTAAAATTATTTTTCCTCTATTGGATTAATAACAAAATACTTCTGAACCACACTGAACAAACCTTGAATATAAAGGCAAGTAATTATACAAAGGAATTTCTGTATAGTAGTGTCTTTGTAAAAATGAAACAAACAGGGAATCTTGAGTTGCAGTTGTAAGGTAATACGGGTTTCACCAGGGCATGTCATATTGCTAAATCCTCTCCTGGGGAAAAATTACCTCAGTATCACAGGAAAGTGATTACATGACACTCCTGCTATCTGTAAGACGCACTAGTAAAAGGTCAGGGTTATTATGACTCTTTTAGCTTTGACAGGCAACCTGTCTTGGGGAGGAAAAATATTTCCATGGTTCAACAAGGCTCAGCAATACAAATAGAGAAGAGTAATTTGTAATAAACAAGGAGCTCTTGACACTGAATGTGGAATGAAAGCTGTGGGGATCAACTGCTGAAAATATTCAGTCCAGCAGGCTCTACACACTGTCGTCTAAAGCTAGTTGGCTATCTGCCATCCATAGTGAGCAATTTAAGAAATTTGCATTGACTGCAGCTCTAATAGAGCTCCACTTCTTTATTATACAAAATAATATATATTCCAGTTAAGCCCCTGCAACAAGGGCACACCTTAGCCCTGTCAATCAAGGGAGTGCACAGCGTTAAATACGGCATCATCATCCAAGTTGATGTACTACAGGCTCCTACCTAAATTCTGTTCTTCCACATAATATGGAATATGGAAGAAAAATTATTATATGATGGAATTAAGAGTGTACAGTAGTTTGTTATGCAGTCATTAATTATTCAACTAATATATAACAAAGAAGTACACTCTAATTTCTACCACTAAATTCATGTAGAATAACAAATTATGTAGACTACTATAGTTAGCTTACCTGTATATTAGTATTTTCTTGACTAGTTCATCCTTCAGTGTACCATCTCCTGCTAGAGGCCAGCTGAATAAGATGTCCACCGGGTCCTCCAAATCCTCGCACAACTCTGCAGCCACCCCCATGTGTCTCAGAGCCGCTTGGGTGTCTTCATCCTCCACGTACAGTCTGGCGCCGGGACACTCGGAGAGTAGTGTCATGCCACTCACGGGGAAGGGAGTTGTGTCGCATATGATTAGTGGCGGCTCCTTTACTCTTCCTTTCCTAGTGGCTTTTAAATGATTGCTAATACCCTGTGCTGCTGATGTATATGTGCTTGTGTAGCTTTTGCTATTCAGGAATCTAAGAGCACTTGTATTTAGATATATACATTTTTCCTCTGAGCATTCTACCGGGTGCAAGTTCTTGATGGACAGCCTCATGACACCATCACACTGGATATCTACAGCTAAAGTGTCGGAACCCTTCACATCCTTCTTGGCTGTCATAGGATACACAGCATTTTCCCAAAGCGTCTCACAGGTTTCAGGGAATGTATTAATGCTCTCTTGGTCATCCAAATGTAAGTTGAAGGCAAGTGCTATGGCATCGATAGTGCCACACTCTGTACACAATACATCCAGGGTTCTGTTAATTTGCCCCTGTAGATGTCTCATTATATCATCAGGAGATTCAAAATTGACAGTGGTAACAGGGGTCCATCTCGACAAAAGCTTATAGCCTCCAGGCACTTGACTCAGTTTCTCTGACATGTATGGCTCCTGTAATTTTAAACAAATATGTTTACCCTTGAAAAACTGCAAGTTCTGGTTCAATAACTTTGTCTGATTTGCTATATACTCACAGTTAATTAAAGCCAAAAATACTTCCGCTCTTGATGGTATGACTCGCCCACAGACTAATGAAACTGGGTCATATGCTTCATCATTAGCAGGTATATTTTTTGAGTGAGGTTCAGTACCTACACTTGCTTCATCATCTCTTGCTGTGAGTGTCTTCTTACTGACAGCTGCAAGGTCCTCACATGAAGGTAGACACTTTTCTTCTTTATGAGGTTTTCTAACGTTATTGGCCTTTTGGTCTTCTGTGGAGTGAAGTTGCGTACATATACTAACATCTTTACCCTTTGTCTCGGAATTCTTTGTGGAATCTTTCTTTACTTGAGAAGTAGAAACACAGCCTATTTCTGTAGCATATTGTGATTGTTTTAACCTGCATGTTGGTGTGACTGGACAATTTTGTATATTTTCTTCCTCTCCCTCTGATTTCTCTAACATGCAAGGTAGTGTAACTGGGGTAGTATCTGTATGAAGAGGTAGTGGAGGCAAGAGAAGTTGGTGCCAGGCATGTTGGAGCGTCGAGAGGATGTGCTCACCAAACAGTCCAGCATCAACAGTCTCACTAACCACTAGTGACACCCTGTAGCAATACAAAATATATTTAATGCATGAACCATAGTATATAAAGCACCAAGCACATTCACTTCTAAGTTTTATATTGGAATTACAGTACAGTAATCGCGAGAAATTTAATTTTAACCCTTTCATTAATCAACTACTGTATATACAGGCCGTAGCTCGATTGGTAGAGCGTTCGCCTGCTAACCGTGAGATTGACGGTTCGAGCCTCGGGGCCAGTCAGTGAGTTATTGGCAGATGTCAGTGCTGTTGGTGAACGGTGCGATCTAGCAATCTGTGGCAACTATTCACTAAGTCCCTGATTCATCAGGGCACCCACCCTAGCCTTGCTATTCAGCAGGGAGTGTATGGTGGTAAAAACTGCATCATATTCTTACTTGAGGATACTACAACATATCAAATCATAAATGCTTAAATAGTTTATCCAACCTTATAAAGACAGTAGTCTAGTTAGCTGTAGAAAAATAGTTTTTAATAAACAATTGATATATTAACTAATATTGTTCTTAACACCAATAACTCCCAATGAAATTCATGAAAGCAGAAATTACACACTTTAATCCTTATATCACCAAGACAGTACCACAGTACTGAGTGAAGCAACTCTACAATCAAATTCAATAGTTCACTTAATACTATTTTTGTTTTTTTTCTATATTCCAACTTACTTCCTCTCGGGCATAGGCTGAGAGCCTTAACATTCACCGCTTTACAATGAACAGTGAAGCCTGTGAGGTCTTGTTCCAGTCTAGGGAGTGAGACATGTGAAGCACGTAGAGTACAACGAGCACCTGCCATCTTGCCTTCACATGAGGCACGGTGCTTACTCATGGCCCGAAACGACCCCATCTCTGAAGCCACCTCGTTCCCGTGCTTCACTGCCTCACCCCCTACACTCTGACTCTCACACTTACACACACACAACGCCACCTGTTGAGCAGATAACTCACCAGGCATTGCACCCCTATAGCATATTTTGAATATGGGAATATTCATACAGTGCTATTTAATCAGGGAACAATGAGGGTATTTTATTGACATTTCGGTGGGCTTGTGGTAATGCACTGATACTAGGTACAGCACAAATTCCATCCCAATAATATCTTCCCATTGATACATCGGGATTTGAACCCGGGACCTTTGGATTACCAGGCCAGTGGCAAGACCACTCCACCACACCTACACTATGCTAATACACTGTGCATGTTAAAGTTACAATCACCTATCCTTGACCATCTTTATGAGCTTCTAATAGCCTGTGACTAGTATTATTTGTTTCATATAATAAATACAGTATGTCAATTTAATGTCCTCCGTAGATTTCACACAAATATGTCATCAAGGCTTTTGGCAAACTATATATTTTGAATGTACAGTGTTTGCACGTCTTACCTGTGTGGGATATCTGAGGGTATAACAACATCCTTGCTGTGTTTATTCACTATGTGGATGTTGGAAGTACTCGCATTTAACTGAAGAATGTTGGAACCAATTTCACACATGAACTTGTCCATCTCACAAGCATAAACTTGTATGGCTCCAGCATTTCTTGCATACAAACTAAAAATAAATATATACAATTAAAAATTAGATGTGGACATGTTGGCTCTCACATAAAACTACTTAAAAAGATATATGATATAGAAAAAGACATTTCCTATATCTATATATTATTCCAACTGCGGAAAGGCCGTTACAATGTATGTAATGGAAAACAACGTTAAACCATTGTACAATATGTATGGGGACAGAGGTGCATGGGGCCGTTTCGTTCATAGCCATCCCTTGGGGATCACGGCGTCCGGCAATAGATAGATAGATAGACAGACAATATGTATGCATGTATAATGTATATACAGTATGTCTAAAATCTAGCATCGAAACTGTTGTAATATATTATTATGAAAATATTTGAGGTCATAAATTGTGTAACACCTTCACAAAGTAGCTTTGTTCAGGTATTCACCATCATCTCTGATGCACTTCCTCCTGGGAAACCCCTGGTAAATGATAGCCATGGCAGAAACACAACCAGGCTACTTTATCCAAACGGGGCTGTTCGGCCAGGCAGCCTAGGGAACGACTACTACTACTACTTGGTCCAAATATGCTTCCTTTATCTGTGCCACAATGTTCCTTCCACTATTCGGAAGTTTATCTTCAATATATTTTTCCACTTTCTTTTTCCAGATCATATATGGTGGTCTTCCACTACCAACTATCCCTCTCACTGACTTCCATGGCATTCTCTTCTTATCTAATTATGTACACTCGGATACCATAGTCTCTAGCCCACACATAAGAAATCGTGGACCCCCTATGTTTTTCTGTATGCAATTACAACTATCTGGGTTGATTTTTGGATAGAACTTTCTTTTCAATAAATAGTATATCTAGTTTTGTAGTTGATTTATAGAAAACTTTATTAATAAGTTGGTTTCCAGAAATATACTTCCATAGTTAGAAATAGGTGAAGTCCACAAATATTTATGAGTGGGCTAGAGACTTTGGTATCTGAGTGTACATAGTCATATCACAGCAAAGTAGCTAATGTGTGGTCACCCTTTTAATACGGATGACATCTTTTTGCTTTTATTCTGACTGACCGAGCTCAAATTAGGAAAAAAAAATCGGTCAAGAGGATTCAAACTACCAACTTACTTTGATCAGTACAATTATACATCAATGTCTTGTAGTTTGGCTACAACAAGACAATTCTGCTAAGGTCAGGAAAAGTGACTTTTTGAAAAAATTAGGGAATCACGCAAGAGCTTTTTCCCTTGACATTTTTCCGCAATTCAGGTTTGGCATCTTCTGAAACACTTTTATAAAAATTCAGTCACCTATAATAATCTACCTTCACGCTACCTTAATCTCACCGTCCCTTAACTCTCTGCACTCTCCCCAAAATCACCAAACGCCGCATCTTAAACCTAATCACACCCCACGTTCCCCTTGCTCCTACACAACATGGTTTTTGGCCATTACACTCCACAAACACATTTTTTACAAACCTCACAAACAGTTTTTGATGGCATCAATTTAGCCAAACCCTAACATAGAACACTCCTCACTACATTAGACATTAGTAAAGCTATCGATGTCATCTCTCGCCACGTCACAAACTAAATATACAGTATAACGCAAACATACACAACACAAAAATTATGGCTGGTCAATGGCGTAGGGATGCGGCGACCCCACCGCCCGCCACTTTGGTGATGCAATCAGCCTCTGGAGCAGTGGACCACTGGTTCCTATCTTCAGAAAATTCCTGTGCTTGGTATGCTTCCAGCCATGGCCCCACTGGGGTAAATAAAATAGCAAAACAGTGGTGGAACTGCCATCCGGGTGAGGGACTGCTCTGGGTCTGCTCCTTCAGTGTTCATGGTCATAATCCACTTAGTGGAAATAGCACTGTGGAGTGGGTCAGTCGGGGCATGTCTGGGAGCCTGGAGGCAGTTTCTGCCATGGCCATCCCTTTTTGGGTGCTTCCTCTGGAAGCGGGGCATCAGATTTGATGATGATGTCAATGATCTGGCAGGCAGAAATTCCCCAGAGAAGGGTGACCACTCTCAACCCTCCAACTATCGTCCAATTGCTCTCATCTCTTGTATCTCTAAATTTGTTTAAACTATTCTTGTTTCCTCTTAAGCATTTCTCTTCTCATAATCTGCTCTCAGATCGCCAGTATTGTTTCCGGGTCGCTCTACTGGTGATCTTCTTTCATATCTTACTAACTCGTGGTCATCCTCTTTTCGGGACTTTGGCGAGACCTTTTCTATTGCACTAGACATATCGAAGGCCTTCGATAGAGTCTGGCATAAATCTTTAATTTCTAAACTACCCTCCTTCGGTTTCTATCCCTCCATCTGTGCCTTTGTCTCTAATTTCCTTTCTGGCCGTTCCATAGCTGCAGTTGTGGACGGCCATCGCTCACTTCCTCATCCTATCAACTCCGGTGTTCCTCAGGGCTCTGTCCTATCTTCTATTCTCTTTCTAATTTTCATAAATTATCTTCTCAACTGTACCTCCAGTCCCATCCATTCATACGCAGACGACTCTACCTTACACTACTCCATTAGTTTTCCTGAACGCCCCAGCCAGCAATATCTCAAAAACAAACGTAATGAAGCCATACAACACTTATCTTCTGATCTAACTACTATTTCCAATTGGGGCAGAGAAAACCTTGTTGCCTATAATGTTTCCAAAACCCAATTTATCTATCTTACTACCCGTACGGAACTCCCAGAGGACTATCCCTAATTTTTCAACAATACAAAAATAAATTCTTCATCTTCTCTCAATATTCTTGGTGTCTCTTTCTCTTCTGTTCTCACTTGGAAGGACCATATTACCAGTCTTTCTAAGGCAGCCTCCCAGAAGCTGAGTGTGCTCAACCGCCTCAAGTCTTTTTTTTTACCCCAGCACAGCTTCTTGCTTCTTGCACAGTGCGTCCTTGTATTGAGTATTGTTCACATGTGTGGGGAGGATCCTCTCACACCGCACTCCTAGACAAAGTAGAAAGGAAGGCCTTTCGTATCATTAATTCCCGTCCACTCACCAACTCTATGCAATCTCTCTCTCTTCACCGCAATGTTGCATCTCTCTCATTATTCTATCGCTACTACAATAATCAGTGCTCCTCAGAGCTCTCCCAGGGTATACCACCTCCTCTACGTAACGTATGTGGTACCTGTCTTGCAACACAATGCTACCCCTACTCTGTGCAACTCTCCAACCCAAGAGTGAAATGTTACTCTCAAACTTTCTTTTATTCAACAGCTGAGCTCTGGAACTCTCTCCCAGAATTAGTCTTTCCCTCCTCCTAGGACTTAAATTGCTTCAAACTCTGTGTCCAGGCATTTTGGCTCGAACGTCCCTTGATTTTGGCCCTGTCACTCTTTCAACTATGGGGGAGGCACTCGCTACAGGCAGTTCTGCCTTTTGTCTCCCTCACTCACATAAAAGTGTCATTTGCTGGTCAGTCATCGATCACCAGAAACTTCAGAAACAGGGTCCCACAGGGCTCTGTTCTGTCCGCCACACTCTTCAACCTATACATTCAGGCGGGTGCCCAACCCCGAAAAGGGTTGAAATAGGGGAGCTATCCCCCCGCCAAAGGCGGCTTTCTAGGGCCTTTCCTAGCTGATGCTGAGAGGATTGGGTTCTAGTCATGTGGTGATGGGCTGGTCTATCAGTGTGAGAACTGAGCGATCTCTGCCATACCCATAGCTTACTCTGACTGTTCCTTTTACTTATATATTTTCTAGATCTCAAGTGACGGCGTCTCTTGCGTGGATTGACCTCCTAATCTACCAAGATTGGAAGCCAAAGCGTCACATCTTTCCTTTGCCCCTCAACTTTCTCTTCATAATTGCTGAGGGGCACAGGGCCCTGGGTGGGGCTTTGGTTTCCTGGGCGTTTCCGCACCCTCCTCAGCTCCCCGCCATGGAGTGGCTTCGGTCACCCAGGCTTTATTGTGGTCGGCAAGGAGGGTTCTGTGGGGGTGCTCGGTTACGGCCTTGGCCTTGCTTGGGGCCTTGGGGCTGTTCGGCCAGGCAGCTTGGGGAAAAACAACAACAACAACAACCTATACATTCACGACATACCTGCACCACATACTGTACACCACAAACAAGCAGCCTTCTATGCAGGCGACATTACACAGAGCGCAGACACAGCCACTAATCTTCTACAACCATACCTTTCCCTTTATTCTAGCTATATATAGAGGATTTTGTGCAGTTTGAGAAGGATCTGTGGTAGTCAGAAGGGTTAAGCGAGAAAGTTTGAAGTCTTTTAATTACTGGAGGCCCTTTTGAAACTGAATTAAATAGTCTAATAGTAGCCAGAATGAAGTTAAAAGGATGTCGCCGGTATAGAAGGGGTTAAATAGGGTATAAAATTGGAGCATAGCAGCCTACAAGAGTTCCTTGAAAATGATTTTTTTTTTATATAAGACTATCCTAGTGATTTTGATTAGTTCTTTTGTCTTTATATTGTGTCGTTCCTGGTTTGGTTTGTTTATTTTGCAAGTTTTACATTATACGGTAATATGCTAACCTGAGTAATCCAGAGCCCGAGCCAATATCCAGTACCGTATGCTGGCCTTTTGCCATGGCTCTCTCAAAGGCCCGCTTAAAGGCCGAGTTGCGGGCCTTGTCGTTTATCATGGGCAGGTGCCAGCGGTCCACTAGGGCATTGGTCAACCTGCTGGCCAGGTCCTGAACATTGGGATCCATGGGGCAGGACTCCCTAGCCAGACCCACGTGGTTCCAGGCCTCTTGTACGCTGCCATGTCTGTCATGAAAGTCCGGGGTAATAATACAACTATTCTGTCACCAGTTTTATTGCACGGTAAACAAGTGAGAATATAATTAAACTGAACAAAGGATTATGTATAATATTTGCATTCAGGGTTATAAATGATGACGACTGTTGTGTACCTCTATGTTGTAATTGTTGTTGTCTTTCCCTAGGATGCCTGGCCGAACAGGCCCGAGTCTCTAAGGAAGGCCATGACCGAGATTGGGCTTTCCCACTGGGCTCTCAAGGAGTGTAGAATATGTTTTTGGCGTAAGTGATTGTGAGGAATGCAGGTAACTGAACTCTGTGCCACCCTGTACTATACATACACACAAAAATTGGATGCCTCACTTATATATTTTCATAAGTGATAGCAATGTTTGTACCCTGTTGATATTCTGCATATTAGTGACCACTCATGATCACTTGTAGTATCTAGTTAGGTTACAGATTAATAAAATGTAAAGGTAGCAGCAGAAAGCTATCTTAACAAGTTAATAGTATTATGTTATGCCTTTAAAATAAGTACAGACAGATACTAATAGTACTCCTACCCTCAGTACAGAAATATAAACATTAAAACCTAATTTTCAAGAATAAAGATAATTTAGTATGGTAATACAAGACTTATACACATACAGGTATGTAATATAAGCATATACAGTATTCTGTCAAATCCTGGAATATGCTATAATAACTTGATAATATCAATTAATGTAGAATGTGTAACAAAAATAGAGTATTGATGCACTTTCAGCATTATATATAACAGGATATTTGACATACTGTAGTATTGGTAACCCACAGGGAAAGTAAATATAATTCCAAGCTTTTGGAAGACCTTTGGTAGGGTTGCAGTTTTGAAACTCGCTCAGGGAAGACACTACAAAATACCGGCCACCCAGATGGTGGATAATTAAATCACAGACCCATCTTACCCAGGCGGGATATAGTCCAAGTATATATACCCAGGGTGTCAAACGAAAGCTGAGTCCTTTCTTGTTAGTCTTTATTATTTTATTTTATTTTATTTTTTTCTATGTGATTGAGGGAGGCAAAAGGCAGAATTGCCTATAGCGAGTGCCTCCCCCATAGTTGAAAGAGTGACAGGGCCAAAATCAAGGGACGATCGAGCCAAAATGCCTGGACACACGGAGTTTGAAGCAATTTAAGTCATAGGAAGAGGGAAAGACTGATTCTGGGAGAGAGTTCCAGAGCTCAGCTGTTGAGTAGAAGAAATTTTGAGAGTAACGTTTCACTCTTGGGTTAGAGTTGCACAGAGTAGGGGTGGGATTGAGTTGCAAGACGGGTACCACGTGCCCTACGTAAAGGAGGTGGTATGCACTGGGAAAGCTCTGAGGAACACTGATTATTATAGTAGCGATAGAATAGCGAGAGAGATTGCAGAGAGTTGGTGAGTGGACGGGAGTTAATGATACGGAAGGCCTTCCTTTCAACTTTGTCTAGGAGAGCAGTGTGAGAGGAACCTCCCCACACATGTGAACAATACTCAATACAAGGACGCACTATGCCCCTGTACAGAGCAAGAAGCTGTGCTGGGGAAAAGAACCCCCTAAGGCGGTTGAGCACACCCAGCTTCTGGGAGGCTGCCTTAGCAAGACTGGTAATATGGTCCTTCCAAATGAGAGCAGAAGAAAAAGAGACACCAAGAATATTGAGAGAAGATGAAGGGTTGATTTTTGTATTGTTGAAGAATAAGGGATAGTCCGCTGGGGGATCCTTACGGGTAGATAGATGGAGAAATTGGGTTTTGGAAGCATTAAAGGTAACAAGCTTTTCTCTGCCCCAATTGGAGATAGTATTTAGATCAGAATTTAAGAGTTCTATGGCTTCATTACGTTTGTCGTTAAGGGATTGCTGGCTGGGGCGTATATTGTATATGTATAGCTAAAATTATGGTTTATAGTTCAAATTATGGTTTTGGAAGTGATAAAATAGCAATACAATGCTAGTTTATGTTAATTTTCTTGTGTTCCTTCTCATATCCATTTAAGTCTTCAAACAAAATTGCTCCGGTTTGACACCCTGTATATACCCGGTACTGTAAATATATCCAAAGTTATTAAAATTAAATTAACATATTGGAAGTACAGACAAAAGCATCGAGGTCTTGCAGTTCCTTTCCCTGTGGGTTACTGCAGTACCATTATATTTTGCTAAAGCGTTATTTCCACATAGAAACTTTGATCAGTTCTTTTGCCTTTATAGTGCATCGTCCCTGTTTTGGTTTGTTTATTTTGCAAGTTTTACATTATAATTCCAAAATATATTAGGATATGTTCCACTCAGCCATAATCAACCTACAGTATTTTTGTTCTTGACGTATCAGATATTTTCATACTAACTTGGTAACTTCCATCGAAAAGTCAAGATACTTTATTTGATAATTATATAATTAATGCATACATACACTTTAAAAGTTGAGTGATGCATAATTAGCATGGTATGGTTTCAATCTCATATCCTAATAGAGGCAAACCAGGCAGCACTGTTTTAGGTTGGGTTAAATGTGGGATCAGATCGAATAACTTGATCCCACATCTTTCTAGGTTATCAAACTAAAGTATAACACAACCTTTTTTATATTAAGTTAAAATACATTAATGCCCCTTATCATATATATACAGTACAGTATTTTTTTAAACAATTTAAAAATGAATGCATTTGGTGTGTATCCATTTAATGTATGCTATCTTTTAAAAGGAGGTATACATATGCTATACACACATGCATTCAGTCCAAACATTATAGGAATTTACACTAGCTAGTAATGTATGAGGTCATAGTATCTGTAGCAGTCACAAGCCTAAACAAGTATATGTTACCTGAATCTTTGAACCTTGATAGCAAAATGCTGAATAATTTGGAATATTTTACAGTACTGTCTTATCTCGCTTGTGTTCATTACTAATTCAAAAGAGAGCATATGTGTGTGACTGTATCTGAAATTCAAAATATGTAGTTTGATTACTCGTGCCACAACACAGATCGTTACCAATATATTACCGGCAACAAAAAATCTTCCGAGAGACCATGAAAATTAAAATTCAACTTTTTTACTGATTTAATGGATCTTGTGAAAACAGAATATGTAAGAAAAAGGCTTGAACCGAACATTTATATAAGTATAGGATTTTTCAAAACTAGTACAGGTACTGTACTGTATACAAAAATATAAATAGCTAAGCAAGCCCACGGCAATGCACACCCACTGAATAAAGGATTGCAAAATATTTTCCCAAACTCTATAAAGCCACAGAAAGGCAAAGAACAGAGTCACATTTAAATCCTGCATTAGAGAAACTAGCAGCTTGTTCTATCCTGACATTAGTGACATTACCCCAGTGCTCAATACCTGGCCTCAGTTCCCCCTCCAGCGCTTCGGGTATACTGAAGGAGAAAAGTTCCACTGTTGACCTATCGACAGAACAGTCAGCACTGAGCTTAAACACCTTGAGAGGCATGCCGGAAAGACTATTTCCTCCAGATTCCCCTTGCCACCAGTATATGTTAGGATAGCCCAGCATACAGCCAAATATCGTACTCAGGTTTAACTCCTCTGGAAGTTTTACCTCCAGAGCTTTGATTTCCCTGGAACTGTCTGACATTTGAGAAGGACTATTGTCAGGGCCGCCAACACCACCATTCTGAACAGAGGAGGCAGAAGCTCCTGTTGGCCCCATTACATCATCCGTTGCATTACTCAACTGAGTAATGATGGAGGTAAGGTGGGTGCGGAACTCCTGGTGGTATTCACTACTGGCAAGTTTGGGTTCAGATTCACTTATATCTATAAGCCAAGTAGGGGCTGCTCCAGTGATGCCAATCAAGGTTCGAGTCACAGCAGCCACATTGGCAATAAATACATCCAACCCAAGCTCAATTAATATGAGTTTAGATATCAAAAGACCCTTGGCCCGAGCCTGATTTAGGAGAGCCAGTAACCCGGAGGTGTCAGCAGTGCACACATCCCACAGAAGGGAAGGTTTAACCCCTTGGTCCACTGCCACCAACAGAGGCACCACCTCGTCACAGTACTGGCCACATCGACCTCCCAGGCATTCTCGGAACATTGCGCGCCAATTTTCCAGTGCCATGATTTAGAGTGGACTGCTTTATTAACTTATAGTTATATGATATTCTTAGATATTTAACAGCTACAGTCTCCTTCACGACTCTAACTGGTATAACATTCACAGACAAACAGAATTTCTTAATACAAATACAATATCCTTAATTTACAGTATTAAAAAATGTAGCTATCTGAAGTTTAATTAGTGTAATATATAACATGTACTGTACCTACAGTATTAAAAATGTAGCTACCTCAAGTTCCAGTAAAGTAACACTTATGACTACCTGTATAGAATCTTAGCCAGCAGGTAGTTGATGTCAGGTGAGTGAGGGTAGAGGGTGAGTGCTGCCTCATATATAGTCATTACCTCCTGCAGTCCCTGAGTCTCCTCAACTGTCTCGCTCCACTCATCTGTAAACGATAAATTTTTAACATCGTTCCTAACACCAATAACGCCCCAAATGAAATTACTGAAAGCATGTGATTCTCCCAGGATTCAAACCAAGGACATCACATACAGAACTTACACGCTTTAACCATTATACTGTACTATCAAGACAGTTATAAAGAGGCATATACATAACCTCTATTCAATCATATCTGTAAGAAAAATACTTTTATAAACAGGTAATATAAACGTCTCTTCATTCACATCTGTAACTGTAAGCAAAAATACTTTAATAAACAGGACAAATGCCCCCACAATCTCAGACTCGCTAGTGTGAATGTTGGTAGTTTGAACCTGCGTGCAAATGAAGTGGCTGATATGTGTGAGAGGAGGCGAGTGGACGACTGCTGTGCCCAGGAAACACTCTGGAAGAGGCATGGGGTACAGTGGATTGTCAGAAGAAAGAAAAGATATAGGATCTACTGGGTGGGGGTGGAGACTGATAAAGCAAAAGGAGGAGTGGGTGTTCTGGTGGCTGAAGAGCTGGCGGAAAGTGTGCTTCAGATTACGAGAGTTATTGAAAGGCTGATTGTTTTGAAGTTGAAAGTTGGTGAAAGAATTCTGAATGAAATATCTGCATATGCCCCACAGGCTGGTCTACAGAAAGAGATAAAAGAGGACTTCTGGAATGTCATTTAAGGCCTCTCGGAATGAAATAACAACCGGGGGGGGGGGGGGGGGGGGGGCCCCTGAATGGTCACGTGGGAGCATCTGCAGATGGATACGAGGGGGTACATACATACATAAAATTTTAAGACTGAGTGTTCCACACATAAGTGCAGTTTCAGTCTCTTGTCCTAATGGCGGCGTTCCAGGCAACCCTGTTAAGGGCTGCTTCACTTGTCAAGTTCTTGGATTTGAGATCGGCGCGTATAGTCCGATCCCAGGTCTTCCTCGGACCACCCCTTGGTGCAGCTCCCTCCACAATCACAGACCTGCATTTTTTCACCCAATTTTGTTTATCCATTCTCTCCACATGTCCATACCATCCCAGTCTACTTATACGCATCACCTCGCTAATACTCTTTATACCTAAACGTCTCCTCAGCTCAACATTTGTTATTCTATCCTGTAGCCTGGCCCCACACATCCATCTCACCATTCTCATCTCATTATGCTCCATTCTGTTAACATCCTCTACTTTAACGGCCCATGTTTCTGAGGCATACGTCATTGCACTTCTAACACATGAGGCATACACCTTTCCCTTCAGGGGGAGAGGCATTCTTTTCATGGAGGCATCAGTTCTCTGAACTTCCCCCAGCCACACCTAATTCTAGCAAGTGGCAGCCTCGGCCCCACCACCGACAGAGATGGTATCTCCTAGGTAACAAAACTTGTTCACCAGCTCCAAAGACTCATTTTCAAAATTCACAGCCACAGGATCATCACTTAACACAAGCTCGCCTTTGCACACTACGCACTCAAATTTATCTATTTCTGACTTATCCTTCGGCAGGATATTCTTTATTCTACTACAGCGCTTAATCCCATAGTGTACCCAACATCGACAGATGCTACATTGAATTGAGTTAACGCCCACTCCCTTTCCACACACTGCACAAGGGTATGCACCGCTCTTTTCCACATTGCCTCGTCTCAATCTACAATGCATAACCTTGGTTTTGTTAATATTGACTCTTAAACCCTTGCTCGCCATGCCCTCTCTCCACTCTCTGAATTTGGCCTCAGCATCTTGCATACTGTCAGCTATTAGGACTAAATCGTCTGCATAAAACAGTTCCAACGGGAGTCCGCCTCTAAAAACTCTAGACAGTGCCTCCAAGACCATAATAAAGAGGAGGGGGCTTAACACTGAACCCCTGATGGACTCCAACACGGACCGCGAACTCATCACTCAGTACATCCTTCACCCTCACCGCACTTCGCGAATCCTCGTACATCTTCATTATCACACGCACCAGCCACTCTTCCACACCAAGTTTCCTCATAGCCCAGTGCACAACATCTCTAGGCACCCTATCAAAGGCCTTCTCCAGATCTACAAACACAAAGTAAAGATCCCTGCCTTTTAGTAAGTATCTTTCCTGTATCTGCCTGACTATGAAGATAGCTTCGGTTGTACCCCGTCCTGGCATAAAACCAAACTGCATATCATCAATAGAGATGCTTTGCCTGATCAAACCCTCAAGGACTCTCTCACAGACCTTCATGATTTCGTCAAGCATTTTCAGGCCCCTATAATTTCCTCTATCTAGCGCATCCCCTTTTCCTTTGTATATATTTACTATTACACTTTTGAGCCAATCCTCTGGGATTTTCTCATCTTTAATAATGGTGTTTATCAACTCAGTGACAAGTTTACACCAGTCTCCCCTGAGGCTTTTATCATCTCAGCGACAATGTCGGAGCAACCTGGAGCTTTACCGTCCTTAATTTTATTGATACATGGAGGAAATGGTTACGGAAGGAGGAATCTGGAAGGCGAATATATACTAGAGTCCTGTGTTGCACTCAACATGGTTGTGTGTAACACGAAGTTCAAGAAAAGACAGAGCCATCTGATCACATATAACTCTGGGGTCTCCAGTGGCCAGATAGATTACTTCTTGGTTAACAGGAAAGACTGGAAACTGGTTCGGGATGTAAAGGTCATCCCGAGCGAAGAATGTATCCCCCAGCATAAGCTACTTGTGTGCGACATGAGCTTATACAGAGATCCTAAGCGCAAGAAGGTATACATACCCAAAAGGAAAGTGTGGCTGCTGAAGAACAAGGAAGTTAGGGATAGGTTTCATAGTGAACTGGAGGAAATGAATAGAAATAAGGAAGCTAGGCCTAATGATGTAAATAGTAAATGGAACTTTCTTAAGCATAGCCTTATTGCTGCCACTGACAAAGTCTGTGGGAAAACAAAGGGTCACCCAAGGAATAAGACCTCCTGGTGGTGGAACGATGAGGTAGAACATGCTGTGACAGAGAAAAGGAGATGCTTCAAAGCATGGAAGAAGGGAGGCAGCAAGGAGGAATACCAGGCAGCTAAACAAACTGCCAAAAGAGTTATTTACAATGCTAAAAAAGGCATTAAGGACCTGGTCCTCGAACAAGTGTGTAACACTGACAATCCCAATGGGATCTTCAACCTAGCTAGGCGAGTTAAAAATTACAGTAGGGATATTATAGGTGAACAGTGTGTTAGAAACGATAATGGGAAGATTGTGTATAATAATAATAATCTGGTCTTTTATTTCTCGCAAGCACCAGTTCTTCCAGAGGAATTCACTAGCGCTCGTAACACATTGCACCACAATCAAGAGAAGTGTGGTGCAGTTCACCTGTAGTTCAAGCAACAACTATTTAACATGGCAGTAATTAGAGTCTGTAACGACCTGTCACAGTGCCACTTGCAAGATCATAACTCCTACAGAAGAGAAAGGTTTTCAACTGTTTTTTGAAAGAGTCTATGGAGTTCAGCTGTCTAATTGATAAAGGCAATTCCTTATATAACCTAGGAGCCACGAAAGAAAAGGACCGATCAGAGAAAGAGGACTGCTGGATAGCTACCGGTTCATCAAGATGCAGCACATCATCACTGCTTCTCAGGATCGCACCAGAACGTGCCAAAGGGCGTCTCAAGAGGTCAGCAAGATATTTAAGTTCGCCAAACATAAAACTTAAAACTTAAAAGTCATAAGACACAACTTAAACTCTATCCTAGCTTTAACTGGCAACCAGTGCAGCTCTATCAAATATGAAGAAGTGGGGGTTCTTGGAGGTAGATCAAATATGAGCCTCGCTGTTCTATTTAGTATGGACTGAACTTTTTGTAGCAAGTAATTAGGAAGGCCAACCAATAAGGCATTACAATAGTCCACACGTGAAAGGACAATTGAGTGAACTAATGTTAGAAGACAGCGCTTGTTAAGAAACCGTCTCACTGAATACAAGTTTCTGATTTGGAGATTACAAATTTTGATGACCTGATTGATGTGATTCTCATAGTTCAATTTAGAGTTAAAGTATACTCCAAGGTTTCGCACTGAGCTTACTGGGTGAAGTTGAGAACCTCCTATATCCAGAGTCACTACATTTTCAGCATCATTTCCCCTTCTATTTCCATGAATGAAAATTATCTCTGTTTTGTTCTCATTCAGTTTGAGTTTCCGTTTTGCCATCCAGATCTTAATGTCAGACAATAAAGATTCCATTTTGGTCTTAGTATCATTAATGTTTTCTATCTTCTCATACAACTGAGTGTCATCAGCGTAAAAGTGATAGGCAACACCATGAGCATCTAACAAGGATGCCAAGCTGCTAATGTAAACTATAAAGAGGATCGGTCCCAGAACCGATCCCCGAGGAACTCCAAACAACAGGGGGGCTTGGTCAAAGATGGTATGGCCAATCACCACATGCTGAAATCTATCTGATAAATATGATTTGAGGAGCAAGAGTACTCTTTCACGAACACCGTAAGAGTGCAATCTTTTAACAGTAGGTCATGGTCCACTGTATCGAAGGCCGCAGAAAGATCCAACAAAACCAAGAGAGACGCCTTCCCGTTGCATGTGTTTTCCACCAAGTCATTCTCAATCTTACACATAAAGAGGTCTCAGTTGAATGGTATTTCCTATATGCAGACTGAGCAAGAGGAACAGCTTTGTTCTGTTCAAGCAATGGTAACAATTGATCAAGTATGGCCCGCTCAATTATTTATGAAAGAAATGACAAGTTTGAAACAGGTCGGTAATTTGACATATCCTCAGCATCAAGTCCAGGTTTCTTTAGAAGAGGCACCAATAGAGCTTGTTTCTCAAATTGAACAAAGTTACCCTCCATGAAGCATCTGTTTACAATTTTACAGATGAAATCTGCGACATGCAGATAGACAAATGACATCTTGAATACATTAATAGGATCAAGCTTGCAGAGTTTTATTCATGTCTCTGACATAACTAATAATTTTACTTGTGTCCACTGGATGGAATGATGAAAGGATACGATTAATTACATGTGGAGGTTGGAAATCCACCGAAAACTCGTCATTGATCAATGTATTATCTAACTCATTTCTAATGCGTGTTATCTTAGTCGTGAAAAATAAAGAAAAATCAGAGGCCAGTCGAGCACTTGGCACGGAGGCAGGACAGGGAGCCATGTTCTTCCGACCCAACAAACCATTTACAACCTCAGCAAGCCTCTTTTGATCATTGCCACAGGAATCGACTCTGTTTTGATAATACTTAGACTTTTCAGCTTTCACTGCACATACATCTTTTCTTGCCGATATATATTCCAGTCGAGTTTCCTCCGTTCGTTGAAAGCGCCACTTTCGTTCTGCTCTCCTACGTTGTCTGCGGAGAGAGTTAACTGGTGGGCCATACCAAGGTGAATCGTCACACACAATAATTGTCTTCACAATCTCCGGGCAATGATGATCAAAGACAGATTGAAGTACCCTGTTATGAATCTCAGTTAGTTCATCGGATGAAAGAAAAGAGCAGCTGATGGCATTTAGAGACTGGTCAATTTCATGGCAAATTTGCTCTTGGTCAATATTTTTGTAATTTCTGAACCTAATTTCCTTTTTATAGGAAGAGACTTTGGGTACGCTGATATAAAAAGTAATTAAAGCATGGTCAGAGACTGTAGGATCTATCGGATCAACTTCAATGCCCGACACACGATCGCAACCAACTGGAGATAAAACCAAATCAAGAATGTGCCCACAAATATGAGTCGAGTGGGACACGTGGTTGACAAAATTATTATGACCGATCAATTCAAGAAATTCAGAAGAAAAGGGCTTCAAAGATGGATTATCAATCCAGTAATTAAAGTCACCACAGATCAGCAACCCACCAGTCTTACTAGCAAATGCTTCCAAAAACTGACCCAACTCATCCATGAAGTTTCTATCCGTACCTCGATGACCTGGTCGATAGATAGTTGCAATTCTAAAGGTTTGCTGACGATGGTTAATTACTACTTCCAGGAGTTCAAAAGAAGATGAGACAGGAACATAGTCTGAGCGAGAAATACTTGTGATCGCGAGAAAATAAATAACATAGTCTGAGCGAGAAATACTTGTAATCGCGAGAAAATAAATAAGCGCTACGCCTCCACCAGGGTGGTCTGCAGAAGGTCTAGGCGCGCTAATTATGGAGTATGATTTGGGCAAAGCACTGCGAATAATCTGGATGTCGGCTTAACACAACCAAGTCTCTGTCAGGCACAAGACATCGAGCTCAAATTCACTTAAAGTTTCAATTATATGATCCGTCTTGTTACGAAGGGAACGAATGTTTAGCAAACCCACTCTTAACTGATTTCGAGGTGTTAGGAGTCTCTGTTCCAACTCCACATTTCTTGCTATTTCTACTTCCCTTCTCCTCTCTAAGCGATCTCCTGCACCCCCCTCTCCACCTCTACCATGTCCCGACTCTCTCTCTGGTCCTCTGGCCACCCCACCCCCCCCCCCCCCTCCGTCTCTATGCTCCGACTCGCTACCTGTCTCTCTGCTCTCACCAGCATCTCCTCTCTCACTTCCAGTTCTTTGCAGCTCCAAATGTACCACTTCCTTAATTCCTCCTTTACTCTCCAAAAAAAAAATCTTCTTTTCTTCTTCAGACGACTTTCCATTCTCTGCATCAGCCCAGCTCGTAGTTCCCTTAGCTGTTCACGTTCTACACTCAAGTCTTTTTTCACTCTTATATGCTTCATGTCCATTAAATTAAGTTTCCAGCTAACATTGGCTACCACTTCTGCAGTTGACCTAGACTTTAGTTCTAATCTTAATGGTCTCTTCTCACCTTTCTTATACTGTACTTTCCTAATCTTCTCACCTCCTCCACTTCTTTCACCCATCCATAACCATCATCTAAGCACTCCAGTATCCCCTCAACTTTCTTTTCATCACTTTCCTATCTTGCCTTCATATCTGCCAGGTGCTCTTCTACATCTCCAAAATTATTAAACATTTACCTCTGTCTATTGTCTCTATCACTACCTTCTCTTTCTTCTTTATAACTTGCACTACATTTTTCTCAAAACTCTTTCTTTTCATTTGCTCTCTCTTCCTTCTGCTCCTTCACAATTTCTTCCAGGGCTACCACCTATGCACTCTCCACCCTCGTCCACTATTTTTTTACCTCATTAATTACCTTGACTTCCTCACCAAGGTGGCCCTCATATTCCCTAAGCTGCACCTTGAGTGCCGCGTTCTCCGCCACTAACTCATCAACCTTGGCCATCACGGCCTCTAGGCTGTCACTCACTGGCCTATCCACTCCGCCACTAGCGCCACAAATCTCAGTCAAAGCCTCCACCTTCACCCCCAACTCCCTTCTCCAATTCTCCACCACTCCCCTCCACCTCACCAGACCCATCAACTGCTTTTTAATAAAGACCAACTGCTCCTCATTATCTTCGTTGGAAAAGCCCTAAAACTCAAAATCCTCCTCGTCTCCCACCAGGCTCTCTCTTCTTCTCTCCATTGCCGGTTTCGGTTAAAATGAAATAATAAACTTCTATTAAAAAGCTAAATTTTGAAAACTACCTGGGACAGGCCCCAGGTAGCGCCGCCCCTGTCTGTGTCACCCAAAATGAAAAAAAGTGAGATGAAAAAAGGAAACAAAAAATTACTGGGTGTCTGCGAGGATACCACGGGCAGGTGGGGTGCGACTTGGCTACCCTTTGGGGGTAGCCCAACCGAGGTGTGCGGAAGGAGATGGTAAATTCGTTGAAAACTTTAACCAATATTTTCTGTTTCGAGCCTTGTTGCAGAGCCTTATCCTCATTGGTTACGATAGTGCCACTGAACAATGCAGAAAATTAAATCAGGGAAGCATGGAAGGCACATTATGAACAATTGCTAAATGTAGAGTTTGAATGGGATAAGTAACAGCTTAGTATCGAAAAACCAATATCTGGACCCCCTCCATTGATAGCACCAGCTGTAGTGAGCGACGCAATCAATAAAAGAAGGACGGTAAAGCTCCAGGGTGCTCTGACATTGTCGCTGAGATGATAAGCCTCAGGGGAGACTGGTGTCAACTTAGTCACTGAGTTGATAAACACCATCATTAAAGATGAGAAAATCCCAGAGGATTGGCTCAAAAGTGTAATAGTAAATATATACAAAGGAAAAGGGGATGCGCTAGATAGAGGAAATTATAGGGGCCTGAAAATGCTTGACCAAATCATGAAGGTCTGTGAGAGTCTTTGAGGGTTTGATCAGGCAAAGCATCTCCATTGATGATATGCAGTTTGGTTTTATGCCAGGACGGGGTATAACCAATGCTATCTTCATAGTCAGGCAGATACAGGAAAGATACTTACTAAAAGACAGGGATCTTTACTTTGTGTTTGTAGACTGGAGAAGGCCTTTGACAAGGTGCCTAGATATGTTGTGCAGTGGGCTACATGAGGAAACTTGGTGTGGAAGAGTGGCTGGTGCGTGTGATAATGAAGATGTATGAAGATTCGCGAAGTGCGGTGAGGGTGAAGGGTGTACTGAGTGATGAGTTCGCAGTCCGTGTTGGAGTCCAAAAGGGTTCAGTGTTAAGCCCCCTCCTCTTTATCATGGTCCTGGAGGCACTGTCTAGAGTTTTTAGAGGCGGACTCCCGTTGGAACTGTTTTATGCAGACGATTTAGTCCTAATAGCTGACAGTATGCAAGATGCTGAGGCCAAATTCAGAGAGTGGAGAGAGGGCATGGCGAGCAAGGGTTTAAGAATCAATATTAACAAAACCAAGGTTATGCATTGTAGATTGAGACGAGGCAATGTGGAAAAAAGCGGTGCATACCGGTACCCATGTGCAGTGTGTGGAAAGGGTGTGGGCATTAACTCAATTCAATGTAGCATCTGTCGACGCTGGGTGCACCATGGGAATAAGCGCTGTAGTAGAATAAAGGGACCCCTGCCGAAGGATCAGTCAGAAATAGAGAAATTTGAGTGTGTAGTGTGCAAAGGCAAGCTTGTGTTAAGTGATGATCCTGTGGCTGTGAATTTTGGAAATGAGTCATTGGAACTGGTGAACAAGTTTTGTTACCTAGGAGATACCATCTCTGCCAGTGGTGGGGCCGAGGCTGCCACTGTTGCTAGAATTAGATGTGGCTGGGAGATGTTCAGAGAACTGCTGCCAATCCTGACCATGAAAAGAATGCCTCTTCCCCTGAAGGGAAAGGTGTATGCCTCATGTGTTAGAAGTGCAATGACGTATGCCTCAGAAACATAGGCCGTTAAAGTAGAGGATGTCAACAGAATGGAACGTAATGAGATGAGAATGGTGAGATGGATGTGTGGGGCCAGGCTACAGGATAGAATAACAAATGTTGAGCTGAGGAGACGTTTAGGTATAAAGAGTATTAGCGAGGTGATGCGTACAAGTAGACTGGGATGGTATGGACATGTGGAGAGAATGGATGAACAAAATTGGGTGAAAAAATGCAGGTCTGTGGTTGTGGAGGGAGCTGCACCAAGAGGTGGACCGAGGAAGATCTGGGATCGGACTATACGCGCCGATCTCAAATCCAAGAACTTGACAAGTGAAGCAGCCCTTACAGGGTTGCCTGGAACGCTGCCATTAGGACAAGAGACTGAAACTGCACCTATGTGTGGAGCACTCAGTCTTAAAATTGTATGTATGTATGTAGGCAATATATAGCTTCTTTTCATTCCCATCTGTATACAACAAAACTTTTATAAACAGGCAATATAATGATAACATCTTGTCATTAGCTATTATAATCTTCTGTGAAGTGGACAGAATGTGAAGTGAGGTAGAGAGTAGGACTACTGTATGTGGAGTGAGGTGGAGAGTACCGGTACAGTAGGTGGAGCTATGTACAGTACGGTAGATTGTATTTTTTTTTTTTTTTTTTCCTATGTGATTGAGGGAGGCAAAAGGCATAACTGCCTATAGCGAGTGCCTCCCCCATAGTTGAAAGAGTGACAGGGCCAAAATCAAGGGACGTTCGAGCCAAAATGCCTGGACACACAGAGTTTGAAGCAATTTAAGTCATAGGAAGAGGGAAAGACTAATTCTGGGAGAGAGTTCCAGAGCTCAGCTGTTGAGTAGAAGAAAGTTTGAGAGTAACGTTTCACTCTTGGGTTGGAGAGTTGCACAGAGTAGGGGTGGGATTGAGTTGCAAGACGGGTACCACGTGCCCTACGTAAAGGAGGTGGTATGCACTGGGATAGCTCTGAGGAACACTGATTATTATAGTAGCGATAGAATAGCGAGAGAGATGCAACATTGCGGCGGAGAGAGAGAGATTGCAGAGAGTTGGTGAGTGGACGGGAGTTAATGATACGAAAGGCCTTCCTTTCAACTTTGTCTAGGAGAGCGGTGTGAGAGGAACCTCCCCACACATGTGAACAATACTCAATACAAGGGCGCACTATGCCCCTGTACAGAGCAAGAAGCTGTGCAGGGGAAAAGAACCCCCTAAGGCGGTTGAGCACACCCAGCTTCTGGGAGGCTGCCTTAGCAAGACTGGTAATATGGTCCTTCCAAATGAGAGCAGAAGAAAAAGAGACACCAAGAATATTGAGAGAAGATGAAGGGTTGATTTTTGTATTGTTGAAGAATAAGGGATAGTCTGCTGGGAGATCCTGACGGGTAAATAGATGGAGAAATTGGGTTTTGGAAGCATTAAAGTTAACAAGGTTTTCTCTGCCCCAATTGGAAATAGTATTTAGATCAGAATTTAAGAGTTCTATGGCTTCATTACGTTTGTCGTTGAGGGATTGCTGGCTGGGGCGTTCTGAAAAACTAATGGAGTAGTGTAAGGTTGAGTCGTCTGCGTATGAATGGATGGGAATTAAGGTACAGTTAAGGAGATCATTTATAAAAATTAGAAAGAGAATAGGAGATAGGACAGAGCCCTGAGGAACACCGGAGTTTATAAGGTGAGGAAGTGAACAATGGCCGTCCACAACCGCGGCTATGGAACGGCCGGAAAGGAAATTAGAGACAAAGGCACAGATGGAGGGATAGAAACCGAAGGAGGGTAGTTTAGAAATTAAAGATTTATGCCAGACTCTATCGAAGGCTTTCGATATGTCTAGTGCAATAGAAAAAGTCTCACCGAAGTCCCGAAAGGAGGATGACCAAGAGTTAGTAAGATATGAAAGAAGATCACCAGTAGAGCGACCCTTATGGAAGCCATACTGGCGATCTGAGAGCAGATTATGAGAAGAGAAATGCTTAAGAAATTTGGAAGCAAGAATAGTTTCAAAAACTTTAGAAAGACAAGAGATAAGAGCAATTGGACGATAGTTGGAGGGTTGAGAGCGGTCACCCTTCTTTGGGACAGGTTGAATGTGAGCAAACTTCCAGCATGAAGGCAAGACGTTAGAGGATAGACAGAGACGAAAGAGTTTGCCTAGGCAGGGAGTCAGCACGGAAGCACAGTTTTTGAGAACAACAGGAGGAACACCGTCCGGACCGTACGCCTTATTAGTGTTAAGCCCAGAGATGTATATCCAGTATATGGAGTAAGATGGAGATATGTGCTAAAATACTGACCAAAGAGGTGGAGGTAAAGTCTCCTACCTAAGTTCCAACATAATAATAATAATAATAATAATAATAATAATAATAATAATAATAATAATAACAATAATAATAATAATAATAATATTTATTTAGTTAGCAATTTACAGAGTTGGTACCACATAGTATGTTACAAATATGACATGTACCAGCTTTGCATAATTCCAACTAAGGATAGCCCAATAAGGCCGTTAGGCGTATTTCCATTGGGGTCCTTGTGAGATTAGGTTAGCTGGGGAAAAGGGGAGGATAAAAGAAATAGATACTTTAGAGAAAGTATTTCTAGGGGGTTATTTTAAGATACCTTACATCCTATGGTAAATATCAGTAATCCGTAATCAGTAATAATTTCAGTTTGGTTTGCCTATCTCTTATGTCGTATTTAGTAGTAGACATAAGCTTGGTACTCCCTTCTCGCAGCTGTCCGGTTCAGGTGATGATGTGGAAAATGGAAGTCAAATTAGTGTGATTGAAGTAAGAGTGTGGTTTGAAATGCTAACATTAATTAATCTGATTATTCAACTGATTTATAACATATTGCATTTTTAATTCAATAACTTTAATGTTACCGGTACTTTAATATTCCATATTATGTGGAAGAACAGAACTTATGTAGGAGATTGTATGTGTAATAAGTCAAGTCAGTCAGTAGCCAGCCCTTACTTCCACAAGGGGACTCGAGAAGAGACTCGAGAAAGGAAAAAGAGGAGATAGGAGAAGAGCACATAACAGTTCGCCTACAAAAAGCAAGCACACAAGCATTCAGAAGCACCATTAACTCATTAGCCCCCGAAATCAATGGCTTCACCTCAAATGTTATGTGTAATAATACTAACCAAAAAGGTGGAGGTATGTGTGGTAATACTGATCCTTAAGGTACGGGAGACAACAGAGGGCTAGGGAGAGATGTGAGAAGCTGCGAACCACCTCACCTCTCGCACCACACTGCTGGAAACGCTCCAGTTCCGCTTCCCCAACCTGCAACAAAAATAGATGTTCTTATACTCTGTTTATTGTCTTAATAGCGTAATGGTGAGTGCACTGGATTTCTGTGTGAGTATCCCAGGTTCGAGTCCTGGGAGTGCCACACGTGTTTATTAATTTCATTAATTATAGTCCGTTCATTCTAGATTGGGCTGCTTGGGCAGAAATCGTAATCTCTAACCTCTGTAACTCAAAAAGGGCTAGAGCAAATGAACTGTCAATTTATACACATATTCCCAAGCCAAGTCTTCCTATTTGGTAGAAATATTGGCAAGAATGTTAAGTGCGGGCGTACCGCCATCCTTGTTTACACTACGCATAGTGGCGTCGGACCTTTGCCATCATGTTCCCGTCTATTTTGACTGCCTTTGGATACAATAATAAGTTGACGGGGGCTTTGCCCCCCCTCACCCCCCCATGACATATTGTCATTATCATATAATGACAATCATATCCTGGCAATATATATGTTAGTAAGTTAGGTTAATCTGCTCTACATAACTAACTAACATATATATTGCCAGCAGGGCCAAATTACCGAAAAAAATCGCCGTCAAAATAGACGCAAACTTAACCACGGCGATCGACAAATGTAAACATGACTGCGGCGGGGGAGGCGTTGGACCTTTGCAATCATGTTCCCGCCTATTTGTTATGCCATTGGATACAATAATATGTTGAGGGGGGGCTTTGCCCCCCCTCACACCCCCATGACATATTTTCATCATCATATATATTGCCAGCAGGGGGCAAATAACAGAAAAAAAAATCGCCGTCAAAATAGACGCGAAGTTAACCGCGGCGATCGCCCTATGTAAACATGACGACCATACGCCCGAACTCTACATCCATCCCGAAATATTAGCTCGATTACAGTACTCTAGTCCTTTTTGAGTTATGAGAGGTTAGGGATTACGATTTCTGAACAACCTAGAATGAACGGACTATAGGTATACAGTATTTGCAAGTTAATTTGTGGGTTGGTGATATTACAAAGTAGGTGAAGATTTGAACAGTAATCCCTTCGCTGCTCATGTATTTCTATTTAACACCTATAATTAGACAAGGATATACCAGTGATCTGTAGACACAATAACTTCTTCGGTGCCAAGAGTCTTTGCAGGATCATGGGTTCTGTTGGTATGAGATAATGATTCCGTAGCCTATGACCACAAATCAGGGACTACCGGTACTCTCTGAAACTGATTCGAGACATACTGTATTGGGTGCATAGTTTGTCAAGTGCAAGTTTTTGGTAGACTGAGTGAGAGGTGTAAGGATGGAGTTAAGAAGTATACGAGTGAAAGCGGTGCTGGATGAGAAGAGGTGCGTCGACTAACTGGAGACAAGAGGTGCATGGGGGTGTTTCGTTCGTGGCCACCCCTTCTGGGATCACGGCGTCCGGCAATAGA
Organism: Paralithodes platypus; assembly: GCA_032716605.1. Lineage (NCBI taxonomy): Eukaryota > Metazoa > Arthropoda > Malacostraca > Decapoda > Lithodidae > Paralithodes > Paralithodes platypus. Next base: position 42,332,984 of record CM064579.1, read on the forward strand.
TCTATCTATCTATCTACCGGGTATCTATTTACTCAGGCCCAATCCCCGCTTTTCCTTTATACACTTACACTTTGTTACACTTTGTTGTATTCCGTCCGTTAGTGACACAGTTGAGCTGGGGCTCCACTGCGACCAGGCAGCTCCCTTTCTTCCACTCTCCATTCCAGAAGTCGGTTGGAGTTGGTGCTGGGGTATCCTGGTGTTGGTGGCCGGTCCGGTATTTTGGCCAGCCACATGTCCAAGTGTTTCTTGAAGGTGTCTGGAGACAGTCATGTTCCTGAGAGGGGCTGGTATACAGTTGAACAGTCTGGTTCCATTGTATGTAAAGCTGTGATGGATCAGGGATTTGATTTTTTGTGTTGATCCCGGCGTAGTCCTCACATAGCACAGCCTCCCTCGCCTTTGGTGTTGAGTCTCTTGGATGTTTGGATTTGGTACCTTTTTTTCCAAAAATAGATGATGCTGTATCTCTCCCTACGTCTTTGAAGTGAGTACAGCTGCAGCTCCTTGAGTCTCTCCCAGTAGTTAAAGTGTTGAAACCCATGGATTTTACTGGTGAATGTCCTCTGGGTGGCTTCAATTTCTGTTATTTCTCCTACTTTTTGGGGAGACCAGAGCTGAGAGCAGTACTCCAGTCGTGGTAGGACCAGTGACTTCCACAGTGTTAACATACACCTCTCATTTCTTGTGTGGAAGGTTCTCAGGATCGAGCCTGCTATTTGTTTTGCTGTTGTTGTGGCTTTGGTAATATGCTGGGAAAAAGTGGCGTCACTGCTCATATTTACTCCCAAGTCCTTCACTGTGTCCTTGGCGGTAATTTCTTGCTGTCCACTTTTGTAGTTGGTGTCGTTTTGTAGTGCTCTCTTGTTCCCGTACCTTAGAAGCTCGAACTTGTCTCCGTTTAGGGCCATGTTGTTTTCTTCTGCCCACTTCAACACAAATCATCTATAAATACTTATAATAAAATAAATAGGCTACTTATAACTCTATAATACTAGGTTAGGTTAGGTTAGGTTAGGTTAGGTTGTTTGGTTAGGGTAATGTATTTTTGTATCCAAAGGCAGTCAAAATAGACGGGAACATGATGGTGAGCGTCCGCGTAGTGTAAAAAAAAGGACGGGTGATACACCCGGTAACTACATTCTTGCCAAACAAAATACATATTCAAACACATCTAGATAAATAGATAGATAGGGGACAAATAACCGCTGGCCGTGGGATAATTTTGGAAAGAAAACGGTCAAATTAGATGCAAATTCGCATAATGGTCATGACCGCAGGCATTTAAATATCGCCGCGAAAGTCTCCTTCAATATTATAAATGCAGTATTGAAACACAAATAGCACTGGAAAATTAAAAACAAAACTCTGGAAGGGCTATGATTAGAGACAATAATGGAAACGATGAAAACCCAACTGGGCTAGGCCGAGGCCAGTGCTCTCCTTCACGATTCACTTTTAATGTTGCCATACCATCAGTCTAACCTTCTAGAAAATGTGCAAAATAGTACAGTACCGTATTATTCTAGCCTAGGCTATAGGCTAGCCTGACATTATATAGGCCTATACCGGACATTATAATCTAGAATAGGCCTAGTCCTATCTCGATTTGCATTATTTACGGTTATCTCATTCTTAATGTTAGAATGTCTATGATATACAAATTCAATACAAACGCCTGAACATCACCAATAATATTGCAAAGTAGCCTATAGGCCTAGGCTAAACTAAACTTCTCTGCAGAACTTGGTACTGTATTGCCTTCTAAAACTCTACACCTTATATCAATACATTATCAAGTGTATATACAGTTGTGAGGTCATGCATGAATTAATATTGACGTGGTGGAAATGCTATAATGGAATACTAAGATAAATAGATAGCTTTATGCATTCGTAAATCCATATTTACCCTTTGATTCATTTGACCCCTGCGGCAATGACGGATGGTCTTCTAAAGTGAACTACATTGACTCGGAATCACCGATTTCATTATGATAATATGTATATAATTAACTTGTAAAATACGCGTCAAAGATTCAATTTATGCTTCTTATGTCTTGATAAATATATAGTGTATATATAATAATTAGGACAAATATTAATTGCAATAATAAAAACGGTGACCACTTGCGAGTTTTGGGAGACTGAAACATCGCTGCAATAAAAATTTAGGTTTCTAATGGATAGAAAGTATGATTAATTTTATGTATTTATATATTTACTATGACAGTGTGTTAGCTGGTAATTTGTTTACACCCTCTTTGTAAACTACAATCGTACAAATGTCAGTCAAATTACGCATACGACATTCGCTTGTTATGCTATTTGAAGACTTGTGGGTAGTGTTCTGATTTTTGGTCTCGAAAGCTGCACGAGCCAACGAATCCAATAAGTCGAAACATAATATAATAATCGTCAGAAAGAAGTAAGAAGAGTTGGCTATGGTAGCCTATATCTTTTCTTATACACATTGATCTAATTAGCATTATAATAAATATTTATTGCATGTTGTTATGAAAGAAGTAAATTTGAGTGTAGGCTATTTAACCGATATTCAGAATTCTAAATTCTTGACTGATTCAGACTTCGTATTTAAATAAAAAAGCGAAAACTATCGTGTATGTTACTATTGATTAAACTAAATTGAAACCCAAGTAAATGCATAGGTATAAAGTATGATACATATATGCAACATCAAAGTAATCTAAAAAATAATGTCTAAATAATGAGTCAAGTGGCTCAGGGTGCCTATAAAGTTTCGAGCAGAGTTTTGAGCTCACCCCGGTGAGTTCAGTGATGCCACTTCTTGGGATTTTTCCCAAGATCTCGTGATATTGTAGATAATCCTGAAATATTGGGATTTTATGGACTTGCCTACGTTGAAGACGAAAGCTTATGACTGATTAAGTTTGTTACTGTTCTGGGGCTGTCTTTATTTAGATTATGTTCTATAATTTGGCATATTTTGTTTTGTTCCATGTGCATGAGGAAGACAAAAGGCATAACTGCCTGCAGCGAGTGCCTCCCCCAGATTTGAAAGTGAAGGGCCAAAATCAAGGGATGTTCGTGCTAAAATGCCTGGACACACGGAGTTTGAAACAACTTAAGTCATAGGAAGAGGGAAAGACTGATTATGAGAGTTCCAGAGCTCAGCAGTTAAATAGAAGAAAGTCTGAGAATAGCGCATTTCACTCTTGGGTTGGAGAGTTGCACAGAGTAGGGGTGGGATTGTGTTGCAAGGCGGGTAATAGGCTACATACCCTACATAGAGGAGGTGGTATATACTGGGAAAGCTCCGAGTAACACTGATTATTGTAGTAGCGATAGAATAGCGAGAGAGATGCAACATTGCGGCGAAGAGATTATATTGCAGAGAGTAATTGGTGAGTGGACGGGAGTTAATGATATATACTGTATATATATATATATATATATATATGTATATATATATATACTGTATATTATATATATAAAACCCTCCAAAGTTAGCCCCACTGCTGGAGGGACTATACTCATGTTACAAGACCCTCACTCTACCAATTGAGGCACTTGCCTGAATTTCAGTCAAATGAGTTTTACATTCAATATCTGACACCAGTTTTAGCTCTTTCACATCGACTTCGTTATCCGGGTAGGTCCTACCTCAGACTCAAATTGAACCGAGAGAAACAAGTCTGAGCAAATTTACATGGGTCTTAATTTTAAAGGTGGAGTGTGGGTGAGGATATGTGACGTTACGGCACTCGGGGAATACACACACCTCGTATGGTGATACATATGGGAACACGGACCCACTAATACAAATACACCCATATAATGAGTTCATTGTTACCTCCCAAGGCCTCTCCTCCCTCTATGAACCTTCTAACTTACCCAACCTCATAGATATCCTAACGCTGCCACCAGTGTAAGGTGGGTTATTTTACTGTAGAACTCTGACATCTTAAATTAATTATTATGTAACCAAACATGGGTTGGATACTGAACCACAAAAATCCCAAGCCCCACTGCTATAGAATTGAACTCGGGACTGCCCAGTTACAAATTAAGACAATAGCTCACGTCATTCTACCCATTGAGATAATAGAGGTACCCCACTTGTCTGAATGATAGCCTATAAGTCAAGCGTGTTTTACATTCAATATCTGACACCAGTTTTAGCTCTATTAGGCTACAGCGTGCTTAACGTTGAGTTAGCAAAATTATCCCAGAACTTAGATTATTAAAACTACCCACACTTGCATACTATAGACAGAGAGGAGACATGATTGAAATGTATAAGATGGTCCATGGTATCTACGACAAAGACATTGTACCTCATCTATACCATTTAGGGAGTTACTTAACATAATAAGAGGACACAGTCGTACACTCTTCAAACCCAAATGCAACACCATGTAGCATTACTTCATTACAGCGCATTAATACTTCACACAACGAGTGATTGACCCTTTGGAACTATACCTTTTTCACCATATATGTGATCAACGCCCCATCGGTCATATCATTAAGACTTGACTGGCATTATGATACGGGAGTGAATCTTGTTTGTTAATTACTTACACACAAATATGTATTTTCTGGCCTTTACAATTATAACAAACAAAATCTGCTGTATGATTAAATAACGGTTGAGGGCTCTGATCATTACCAGGACCTACTCGACCACCAAAGCTCGAGGTCTTTGGATGAATTAAAAAGGGTAGCAGAGACTATAAGAACAGTTCTAAAAAGGAGGGAGACTATCGTTAATTTGAGAAAAGAAATATATATAAGTAGGCCTAATATGAAAATGTTTAACAAATACAAATAACAATAAGGAGACAGCCATCGTTCATAGAACGAACTCCTGGATGGGAGAGTGCGCCAAAAACAAACAAACAAACAACGAGGATCTGGACACACATTTTATATCCTTCATCCAGGATCAACATATGAGTTAACATAAGTAAAGTGTAATTACTAAAGCAGAAATTTGTTATAGAAATTGCACAAAATATTGACAGTTGCTCCGTCTCTATATATATATATATATAGGCCTACCTACTATTAGTATTAATATGGCACGGAGACATATATGTAGACAGTTTTATCGTTTCCATTAGCCTATGTAGGCCTATACAAAAAATCAGTTGCTAAGGAATTCAATTTACCATCAGCTGAAATAAAACCAATTAGCCTATAGATATAAAATTAATGACAATTCAATTAAGAAAATTATTTCGAGATAGCTTCGAACTCATTAAGACACCAATTTGTCATAGATTGAACTTCATTTCTTAGTGAATATAAATTATGAACTAAACATTGTGTCTATTGTAGTATATATGATATATAGGCCTACCTAATGTGTGGCTAATAGGCCCGAGCCCCCACCAAAATATAGGGTTATTTTGAATGGCTTATTTTTCTCCAGACAGATCGCATACTTAGGGTAGATATAAATTGTCTGATATTCACTATGACGATCAATCAAAAATTTGTGATCCCTAGGCTATAGCTGGTCTTGTAACCAAACAGCTGACTGTAAATTTCCTAGTCTATTTACGATGGTATATATAATGTCAGCACTGCTCAGGTCCATCAAGTGACTGGAGTTCTCGAAAAGGGGCTCCAGCCCTGACGCAATTCTTGGCTTACAGTGTGCTGGCTTAATAATCCAGAGGGGTTGATAGTTTCTGAAGTCTTAATAAGTAACTATCAAGTAAATTTTAAGTTATGGGGGTTTGGGATTTCTATAGACCCGCAATAATTAATATAGTCCCATCCACCCGCCTGTTTTATTTTCCTTATATATGCTGGAGTTGCATGGGATAATGGGAAGCTTAAGATATTTCATCTGCGACATAACATTATAGAGACCCAAATCCCAATGAAGAAACCTAATTGATAACTTGTAAGTTTCATTCAGGCTATAAGGAAGCTTAATAAAGCTGTAGATGCCGATATTCAGCTTGTCTAGAGCTTGAACTTCCTATTATTTCTCGAAATAAACGTGTGATTGTGATATTGGGCTAATATTGGATTTTTTCTGAGGGCAATCTTGGGATTTTTTATTATTATCATAGTCGAAGTGGCATCACTGTCGGTGGCCAGAAGGTCTGTCTACACTGCCAAGATGTTCAGCCGGGCTACCCTTCTCATCCCTAACAAGTGAGAAAAATAGGGTTTACTGGCATTATATGGGGTTTACAGTTGTTAGTTGAAAACACAGCGATGGATAGAGTCCGTTTATAATAATTTAGCCTTATGTAACTGTCGTTAACTATCTTTTATTGACGGATTAAAATGGTCGGTTTGGCCGGTTGTATCAGCTGATCCACATCCATTGTAAATACTAGGCCTAGGCTATTTTCATGATCATGTTTTACTGCAATATGTGTAAGTACTGTATTAAGCTACATGCGTGTAAGTTGCCTCAATTTATAATATATATTTTACATACCCGAGTTGTCATTTGCAGCGATGGCCTAGTCTTTGAGAGTGGAATGTTTTACACTCCGACCCCCAGTCACTTCGGCCCTGAGTTACCTCGACCCCCTAGTCACAGAGGTCCGACCTCCTTATTACTTCGGCCTCTAGTCACTTAGAACATTAGGTTAGGTTGGTTAAGTTAGGGGTAGACCTAACCTGGACCTAAGTAAGACAAGTAAGCTAACCTAGTGTAGTGACGAGGCCTAAGTAACTAGGAGTGCCAAAGGAGGCCCTAGTTACTTAGGCCTTGTCACTTTAGACACTTGGTTAAGTTAGGGTAGGTTAAGGCGAAGTTAGGCAATAAAGAATTTCCGACAGTAGCCAAATGGGTAATTATAGGGAATAGGATCGCACGGCCGGATCCTTATTGTTCATGTTTTTTCCTCTTGATTTTCAGAAATTAGTGTTTTCATGGTTTTAGTTATAATTCCAATGTGGGATACACGATGGGTTGAGAGGGGCTTTGCCCCCCTCACCCCCCCCCCCCATGAATTATTTAAATCGTCATCTATGTTGCCAGTAGGGGGTAAATATCGATTATACAGTTTATACTGCATAAAGAAGGCGTTTGTAATCAGTGAGGATATCCGAAAGAGCTCTGAGGTTGATTAGAATGGGCATTTTTTCTATTAACCCGCTGGATCCCAGCGTCGCACGTGTTGCGTCGGCAATGTTCGATCACCAGAACCCCGCGTTGCAACAGTTGCGTAGGTCCCAATCACTTTGGTCCTATGGCACCTAGAGGGCTCAGATTTGTATGGGACCTGTGTAAGTATCCCACACAACCATGCCGATGATTGAAAACTCTCAAAGTCCAATCGCGTGTGCGTGAGCGTGCAAAAACATGTTTTTTTGGGGAAATTGCCTTCAATTTTCTACTTTTGTCAAATCCGTTTTCGGGGGCTCTGTAGGACCATTATTTGAGCTTTTTGATCGATTTTTTGTGGTTTTTCCTTCATTCCTAACCCATTCGCTATTGTTTCTGGAAATTTTGTTTTTTTCAAAACCTGCTGGGCCCTGGTGGTACATTTATTAACCCTCTCACATCCTTATGACGCAGAGGTTGCCAGATTAGCAATAAGAAATAGATTACTCTCACTCTTATAATTACCTCTCCAAAATTATTTTTCTGCCCACAGCTAACTCAAAGACAACCGCAGAGGTTGAAGTAAATAAACTAAAGGTTTATAAATACCCCGGAACAAAGGCTTTAAAGTATCCCTAATAAGCTCAAAAATTGCGTCAGGACGTGAGAGGGTTAATAACTAGCTGGGGCTCAGCGGGTTAATATCGAGTTTTATAAATGTGGTCTAAATTTTTCTCCCACAGTGGATTATACATGAGTACAGTACAGTATAAGGATTCCATAGACATACATTGTCCCTAATAAATTATGTATAATAAGGCTGCGAGCCTATTCCCTATAATTATCGCCAAATGTAATATAAGATTTCCCGACCCCTGGTCATCCGGTGGTGGCCTGGTGGGGCCGAGGCCGGTCAGGCCGCCCCTATCGCCAGAATTAGACGCGTCTGGGGAAAGTTCAGAGAACTTTTGCCACAATTACCATGAGAAGACTTCCAAAGGTGTACACTTGATATGTTAAAAGCAGAATTACATATAATTACATATACATTGCCTGTCTAACAGGCAAAGCTGATGATAGCCTATCGACAGAATGGGATGTAGGGTCCAAGGTGAGATGGCTGTGCCTGTGCAGGGCCAAAGTTCCAAACTGCAAGATAGGATATCTAGTGAAGAGCTGAGGAGACAGTTAGGGCAAGAATGTAGTTACCGGGTGTACCGCCCGCCTTGTTGTTGTTGTTGGCGCACTCTCCCATCCAGGAGTTCGTTCTATGAACGATGGCTGTTTCCTTATTGTTCCCGCCTTGTTTACACTACGCGGATGCTCGCGATCATGTTCCCGTCTATTTTGACTGCCGTGGCCCGTGGGATGCAATATAGGTTGAGAGAAAGGCTCAACCCCCATGAGTCTGACATATTGTAATCATCATATATATTGCCAGCAGGGGGCAAATAACTATGAAAAATAGACCCGTATACTACATCCTTCCCGACAGTTAGGTATAAAAACTCAGGAGTATCAGTGATGAGATGGGTACGAGCAGGCTAGGATGGTTTGGACATGTGGAGAGGATAGATGAACTTAGTTAGGTGAAATGATGCAAGACTTAACATGGAGGGAGCTGCACCAAGAAGCAGACCAAGAAAGACGTGGGATAGCCTAATAAAAACGTAACGGGCGAGGCAGCTCTGAGCTCTGAACAGGGCTGCTTGGAGTCTGCGCCGCCATTAGTAGGCTATGTAAGACCGGAATCACACTTCTTTTGGAGCACTCAGTCAGTAAATTTATTTATGTACTGTATGTATGTATGGTATGTAGTAATGAGGCCTAAAATTGACTAAATCATATAGAAAGGCACTAGAAAAAATATATATCAGAAAAAGTTGTGATTTAATCCTGGAATGTTCTAAATTTATATTCACATCCTAATGAGTTGGGAAACCAAACTGCAAATTTACTCAGTAGACGTAACTACATTGAAGTTCTAAATGTTTAATGTTTATTTCATTGACAGTGGGCAACAGCAGGTGCGAGGGATGGCCACCCTTAAGTCCATCGCCATGCGCCTCAAGTCTGTCAAAAATATCCAGAAGATCACACAGTCCATGAAGATGGTGTCTGCAGCCAAATATGCCAGAGCAGAGAGAGAGCTCAAGGCAGCCCGACCCTATGGTGCCGGCGCCTCAGCTTTCTATGACAAGGTACAACAATGGTTATATGTTATTAACTGAATGTAAGGGTTTTAGAGCAAATTTTACAGGCTCAAGGCTTCAATCTCATCAAGATCATCATATTTTTGTGTCAGTCTTGTCTTCTTTGTTAAGTAAATAACATAAAAGTTAAAAAGCTACACTTGGTGAACACTAAATAATTTAGAATTGACAATTGTACCAGTAGGCCTACAATGAAATGTGCTTTGAATTTTGTAATATCCCTAATTAGATTAAACACTGTTCTTTTGGAGGGTAACCTAAATATTACTAATCCTTATAGGTCCAAGTACTGGTAGAGCTAGATTCGAATGAGAGTTCATTTTGGGTACCGTCAACTGGGGCGAATTCGGACTTTACGTCAATTAAAAGTGAATTAAATTGATAAATAGATAACGAATAAACATAATAGAAATATGTTTTCACTTGATTGTTCAAAATGCTTTTATCTAACTTTATTGCTTAAATAGTTTTAATGTATAATGCGATATGTACCGATTACAAATTAAAAGCTGAAAATAAAACAAAAAATAAAAAATTGTAACATCGGCAAACTTTCTTGGGCAAACGTATTGATGAGTAGATGCAAGAAAGTGTACGGTGCCAAGATGTACTTTCGTAATTAGTGTGAAAGTACAAATTAATTGATTGGCATTATCTGTTATATTATTCTTGTAATTGGGTATTAAATTATTATTTATTTAAATTTCTGTGAAAATGGGGCGAATTCGGACAGGATGAAAATTAATTAAATAAATAATATTATTTAATCTAACTTTAACTATAACCTGTCAGATTCAGATATTGAGTGTAATTGGGTTTATTGTTGTCATTACACGTGGTATTTCTGAGTTATGTCACAGTAATCCTTATTTTTACATTATTAACCCTTGTCTAGTGGGGTGTTTTGGGCTCATTTTGGCATATTCAGGCCCTTCTGCATGATAAATCAAGTATCTGCATGAAAACAAAATATTTAGCAAAAAACTAGGCACTAAAAGCTTCAAAATGAGACCAGAACGAGCTACGTAGCACTCGTGGTTCTCTTGCAGTGATGCCACGAACATGGGAGTTTAGCATATTTCGGTATATTTTTCCCAGCTATGCTCACTACTGGCTACACTGCCGGCCTCTCGAGAACACAGGGAACATGAGTTAATGGGCGACGGTAAGCCCTGGGAGTCGGCTGTCTGGCCCGCTGCGCTCCCGGCCATTTGCACTCTATTTTAACCCTTTAAAAGCCTTAATAATGCTCCTAACTTGCTGCAAATTGGTGCACGACTTAAGTCGAGCGCCGCCAATAAGGGGTTAAGGGCATAGTGCTACGCAGAGTATGGTCAATAAATCAAGATATGTCCAAAATTGCCCCAACGTGTCGTATCTTACGATATGGTATTTATGGTCTTTACGTTTTCAGAGAGTGTGATTAGACCCTTTTAACCCTTCCTACCCGGGCTGCCTTAGGTAAGGACACCGCTGCAGAAGGGCAGGTACCCGGGTGTCCTTAGGACAGACAGTAAGCTTGCAAGCCTTGCAAGCCTTCCTGGAGAAAAATGGCCTTATGAACTCCAGCCAGCATGGCTTCCGGAAAGGCAGATCATGCCTTTCGAAGCTCCTGGCACATCATGACTGGCTACTCCATAGGCTTGCAGAGGGAGAAAATGTGGATGTCGTGTTTCTAGACTGCTAAAGCATTCGACAAGGTGGATCACGGCATCCTCCTTCACAAGATTAAGAAACTCGGCATCCAAGGCAAAATAGGTGTGTGGCTGCACAGTTTCCTCTCCGCAAGAACGCAGACTGTTGCTGTTAAGGGCCACACATCTGAAAAGTCCCACGTCATTAGTGGAGTACCCCAGGGATCAGTATTAGGACCTCTGCTCTTCCTTATACTGATAGGGGACATTGATGATGGCGTTGGTCAATCAGTTATCTCTTCCTTTGCTGACGATACGAACATAAGTCGTGTCGTAAGAAATGAAGAGGATATTCATAATCTCCAGGATGACCTCGACAAAATCTACAAATGGGCAGACGAAAACAACATGACCTTCAACGAAGAAAAGTTTGAAGCGTTACGATGTGGCCCGAAACAAACCCTCAAGGACACCACCAAACTACTCACTGCAGGCGGCCACGACATCACCCCCAAGCCACATGTGAGATGCCTAGGTGTGCAATTGTCCGACGATGCCACATTTCAACACCACATTTCTGCAGCTGTCAAGAAAGCCAAGGGAATGGCCGGATGGATTCTACGGACGTTCAACTCCAGGGAACAAGAAACAATGCTTACTCTCTGGAGGTCTATGGTACAACCCTTCCTTGACTACTGTAGTCAACTATGGTCGCCACACACAAAAAGGGGTACATACGAGATCTTGAGTCCGTCCAGAGGTCCTTCACTAGAAACATTCGGGGGATGAAGGACCTTAGCTACTGGGACCGGCTCAAGAAGCTAGGGCTGTACTCTCAGCAGAGAAGGCGAGACAGGTACTGCGCAATTTATGTGTGGAAAATCCTGGAGAAGCTGGTTCCAGATCCAACTGGTAATGAACTCCAGGAAAAACAAAATGGTCGGACTGGAAGGAAGTGTGAGAGGAGATCCCTCCCAACACAGGCACCAGAACGAGTGAGATCCCTCCTCGCGTCCAGCCTAGGCCACAATGGACCAAAAAATTTCAACTCGCTGCCCAAGGAAGTGCGAGACATAGTAGGTTGCCCGGTAGACAGGTTCAAAGGGTTATTAGACAAGTTTCTAAAGACCCTCCCAGATGAACCACCAGTGTCTGGATACACTGCTAACTGCCGGGCGGCCTCAAACTCTATACCGGACCAGACGGACCTCCTTCGAAGGGACGCACGGGACGGACGCAGCGGTGGCGGACCACGACTGTGAGGACGGGACCTCTAGACGACTTCAAGTAAGATTCAAGTAAGCTTGATCCGAACGCCGTGCGTCGGACGAATGTAAACAAAGTCGGTCGCATCATCACCACACCTCCGAAAACAAGAAGGAGAAGACTCGTTTGTTATTATACGTCTGTATGTCTTAGTTTCATTAGTGAAAAGATCGTCGTATTGCTAACATCGCCTGAAAATGCACTCCACTAAAATCGTCATCACAACTGAACCAGTTGACTTAGAGAGCTCTACTCAACGCCAGTTTACAGTTTGGAAACCGCACTACGTTTAGGGATGCGTGGGAAATTTCTAGCAGTTAAAATAAACAAAAATACGGTAGCCTAGGCCTAGACGTTTTTCGGCCATTTCGCCCGGGTACGAGCGACCGTCCTTGTAACAGGCAGCCCGGGTAGGAAGGGTTAAAATGTTCAATGATATCCGAATTGACCCCTGAAAGGTCCGAAACTATACTGGGATCACTGGTTAGTCCTATGAATGTATTTTAAATCCATGTCCGAATTCAGGTCAGGTGTCCGAAATCGCCCCAAATCGTGTCCGAATTCGGACACCTTTATTATATTTATAATAAATATATGCAATGCATTTTAATTTCTTTAATGCTATAATTGTATACCCCAATGTACCAGCTACACATACAATGCTTAAGATCTCACATTGAGAAAAAAACAAGACTACATGCTACGGAAATACGCAAAAATCGGCCGAATTCGCCCCGGTTGACGGTTACGTAAATGTTGGTGGCCCCTATAGGTTCAAGCTCACCAAGAGTGGAGTGTATATTTTGGTTAACTGTGGTAATATAAATTTTGGTTATTCCAAGTGCACCATATATTTTGAATGACATAAATTTTGCTGATCCCTATAGGTGAAAATTCAGCCCGAAGAGGAGAAGCCCAAGCAGCTGATCATCGCGTGCAGCAGCGACAGAGGGCTGTGTGGAGCCTGCCACTCCAGCATCTGCAGGCACATCAAGGCAGAGCTGGCCGAAGACGCCTCTAACACTGCCATCCTCTGCATTGGGGATAAGTCTAGGGCACAGCTGGTCAGGTAGGGGCTTTGGTTTTTGTGTACAAGTTGGCTATATTGGTAGGCCCAAAAGGGTAACTTATATTATTATATCTCTTTTCTCTATTATTTCTCTTAATTTTCTCTTGGTATCTCTTCTCGTTTATTTTCTGGGTGAAGAAATGGCAGACTGTGAACGTGGGGGGAGCTGCGCGTAGGGGTAGACCTAGAATGAAGTGGGATCAGGTACTCCGGTCCGATCTCAAAATAAACAACTTGACAACAGAGGCAGCCCTTGACAGGACTGCTTGGAAAGCCGCCATTTAGGATGTGAGACTGTAACCACACTGTGGACAAAACTGTCTTTAAATTTGTATGTACAGTATGTTTATTACCTCTCCTGTTTATCTCTTACTTATCTCTTCTCTCTTGTTTATTCCATGGAGTTGCGTTTATGTAATGCCGGTATTATATATTTTATTACCCTACCAGTCTTTATTTGCATTTATTTAGAAATATACATTAATTAATTGAATATTGGTCCCCAACCCTCCCTCATGACAGTCTATTGTATAATGGTTAACTCTTTCAGTAACCACATGGATATCCTTTTTCAATGTATTCTTGTTAACACTAAGTAATTTTCTGCAGCTTAGGAAAGACCTCTCACATATAAATGGGTAAGATCTATCTCAATTATCCTTAAGACTCCCACAGACCCTATATAATTTCAATTTCCTAATTGACCAGAACCGCACTTTAAGTGGAGCACTCGGTCTTGAAATTTATGTTAATTTATGTATGTATAATTATGTATGTCTAATAATTGCCGGAATATAAACATTTCATAGTATTCTGAAAGATTAAAGGGAGGAGTTTAGTTTGCTCCCTAGACCTCCATCAAGCTTAAAAACAATACCTCAAGTTAAATTTTTACAGTAAATTTTTCCTTCGAATAATATCCCCGGCCTTCTTCGCTATCACTCGCCAGGTAAACATCAACCCCTAAGTTGTACAAAAAGTCTTAAAATTGTCAGAAATGGAACGAATGGTCTTAAAATTGACAAACTAATGCGGCAACTGTTTTAAAATCTCAAACTAAAGGTTGAAAAAAGGTTGATTTGGGCATGTGGAGAGGATGGATGATCAAAATTAGGTGAAGATATGTAAATATATGCAAATATAAATAGATGTAAATATATATATGGAGGGATCAGCTTCTACAATCTGATCTAAAATTTATATATTTAACAAAGAGGCAACCCAAAAACAGGACTGCCTGAAATATTTGAAATGTCATCATTAAGATGTAAAAATTACAAAATAGTACAGTACTTTTAACTGTTCATTAAATGGGTGGTACCCATTGAAGATTTAGTACCGTATGCTAAAAAGGCCTAAGCTTTTTGGTGAGCTATGTCTTTAATCGGCCACCCTCACCTATGGGGTATATGCTTGAGTATATACATAGGCCTATCCCCCAGGGGGTAAGGGGGCCTTCATCTAATGGTGGAGGAAAAAGAGAATATGCCTCACGCATCCTACTGTGTGTCGTACAAGGCGACTAATAGGGGGATGGCGATAGACTTGTGGACCAACAGCCATTACTATGCAATAAAGTCTTTATCTTAGCACTGTCTTGGTATGGCACTGCCGAGGCTGGTGGGGTGTGGATAGATGCCGCAGGGGACTGAGTCTTACCTGGGCGCTGTTTGGCACCACACCTGTGTCGGCAACAGTGTTTGCATGTTGGAGCAGTGTTGGGGCAGGACTTTATTGTTCTATAGTCCAATTGCCTAATATACAGTAGAGTCTTCTTATGGTGCTGTCTTTTTGTAACTGTTAACGCTGGTGTGGTTGCAGATACTGCAGGTGCAAGTGCTGCAGGGGGACTCAGTTGAGTCTTGCTGAGGCACAGTTAGCACTATACCAACATCAGCCACAGTGATGACTTGGTGGGGCAGTGCTGTGGCGGGACTTTATTGTTGTTGTTGTTGTTTTTCCCCAAGCTGCCTGGCCGAACAGCCCCAAGGCCCTGAGCAAGGCCAAGGCCACAACCGAGCGCCCCCACAGAACCCTCCCTGCCGACCACAATAAAGCCTGGGTGACCGAAGCCACTCCATGGCGGGGAGCTGAGGAGGGTGCGGAAACGCCCGGGAAACCAAAGCCCCACCCAGGGCCCTGTGCCCCTCAGCAATTATGAAGAGAAAGTTGAGGGGCAAAGGAAAGATGTGACGCTTTGGCTTCCAATCTTGGTAGATTAGGAGGTCAATCCATGCAAGAGACGCCGTCACTTGAGATCTAGAAAATATATAAGTAAAAGGAACAGTCAGAGTAAGCTATGGGTATGGCAGAGATCGCTCAGTTCTCACTCTGATAGACCAGCCCATCACCACATGACTAGAACCCAATCCTCTCAGCATCAGCTAGGAAAGGCCCTAGAAAGCCGCCTTTGGCGGGGGGATAGCTCCTCTATTTCAACCCTTTTCGGGGTTGGGCACCCGCCCGGACTTTATTGTACTACAGTACACTTCAACTACTGAAAGGCAAACCCGTCTGAGCCGTTACATTGCATGTAATGGAAAAATGACGTTAAACCATTGTATATGCAAGTGGCACAGTGACAGGTCGTTACAGACTCTAACTGCTGCCATGTTAAATAGTTGTTGCTTGAACTACAGGTGAACTGCACCACACTTCTCTTGATTGTGGTGCAATGTGTTACGAGCGCTAGTGAATTCCTCTGGAAGGACTGGCGCTTGCGAGAAATAAAAGACCAGATTATTATTATTATTATATACATACTGTACATACAGTACTTTGATTTGATAAAAAATATACACAATAGTTTGATTAAATATTATTTTATTTCGTTTAAGAATAATGGGGAAATGTTAAAATATCTCTAAAAGTTTCAGTATATTGAAGAACACCCCTTTCTTAACATTAATCATAATGTACAAACCCCAATGTACAAACCCCAATGTACTTAAATAAACTAATGCAAGCATATGGTTCTCCCGGGATTTGAACTCGGGACACCACACCTAGAACATAAGCATATACGGCTCTATAAACTTTAATATAATAACAGCATTTTGCACTTTATTATGGTTGTGGTGGATGATTATTCAATCAGATGATGATTTCCATATTTTCATGAATGCTACAGTTATTTTTTTTTTATAGCTAAAAAAGACCCCTAACCAGTAACAAATCTTTAGATTATTTCATTTCAGCTCTTAACTCTGCTTCCTAAGTGGAGTATACTGATCTGGCAGAAGGTAGAATAAATTGAACAATAGCATCATCTGTTTGAAAGAGTAAAATACTTGAGCGATGATAACAGGGTTGTGGAATCAGAGTCGCAGAGTTTATTATTTTTAGGCGAGTCGAAGTTGTACTTGAAACATTTCAGGAGTTACTTTTTTTTGTATTTATTTATTTTTATTTTTTTTCCCCAACAGCTCCACAGGTTTGTGGAGTCAGATTTGGTTATTGTTTGGGTGAGTTGGAGTCGTACATATAAAATTTCCGAAGTCGGAGGTTACTTTCACCGACTTAGAAACCTTGAATGGTAGCTAACGTTTCTGCCCGTATCCCCAGAGTGCTGCCAAAGAACATCATCGCACAGGTGGGTGAGGTTGGACGTAAGCCGGCCACCTTTGAGGATGCCGCCAGAATCACCACCTTCATCTACAACTCTGGCTATGATTTCGACACTGGCAAGATCATTTACAACAGATTCAGGTGAGCGTAGATATATCTTTTCTTTCCTCCGTAAATTAGGAATTTCTTAAACATTGTGTTAACTATTTCCTTATTGTGAATTGACTAGTACGGTACTGTAGCAGTGTTGCTATTTTCAGATGAAATGTTTTTAATTACTGTATGTCATTTTCGATTTTATATATGCCTATACATTCACTATATGAACATTTAGAAACATATTGGTAATAATATAAAATTATTTATTTCACAAATTATATATACATGTACCGTACTGTGGTTAGCAAATTGCGTATATGGTAACAAATAATTCATATATTACTGGTGTATACTTCCATACTTCCATTCTTTTTACTGTGTTCGTATATGTTTTGGTTTGTTTATTTTGCAAGTTTTACATAATAATATATCAATGTTTACCCATGTTCACAGCATAGTTACCAAATAATATAGTAACTAGCTAATTCTGTAGTTTCATATGGTACCAATTACAGTTAACAGATCAGATCAGATGAAGGTATTGAGGGATAAGCCTTTACAACTGCACCTCATATCTACATTCTACTTTTCCTATTTTTCTGAAGAGTAGAGAGGGGAGAAGGGGTGTTGGAGTGGCTTTGTTATGTGTGTTTGATGATGATGCAGTTTTTACCACCATACACTCCTGCTGAATAGCAAGGCTAGGGTGGGTGCCCTGATGAATCAGGGACTTAGTGAATAGTTGTTGTTGTTGCTGTTCCCCAAGCTGCCTGGCCGAACAGCCCCAAGGCCCCGAGCAAGGCCAAGGCCATAACCGAGCGCCCCCCACAGAACCCTCCCTGCCACAGTTGCCACAGATTGCTAGACCGCACCGTTCACCAACAGCACTGACGTCTGCCAATAACTCACTGGCTGGCCCGAGGCTCGAATCGTCAACCTCACGGTTAGCAGGCGAACGCTCTACCAATTGAGCTACGGCCTGTTTAGTCTGTATACGAAGATGTAGTATCTAACAATTTTTTACTTTTGGTAGACTTGTCATTTTGTCAAGACACAAATTGTAGTTAGGATGTAGGATCGGTAACTAATACTTTTTGTCTTCCGGTAGAACTGTTGTATCGTACGACACCTTGGAACTGCCTATCTTTACGCCGGCGGCCATCACCGGTGCCGAGAACATCAACGTGTACGACTCCCTGGACTCTGACGTGATCCAGTCCTACATGGAGTACTCCCTGGCCTCCCTACTGTTCTTCACTCTTAAGGAAGGGGCGTGCTCCGAGCAGTCCTCCAGGATGACTGCTATGGACAGCGCTAGCAAGAACGCCGGTAAGACTGTACTATAGTGTCTGTACTGTACTTGCCTTACTTAACCCATACAGTACCAGGGACATCCCTTTTATCATATTCTGACTACTACTAGACGATTTTATTCAGCTCAGGAAGGACCTCTATCTATAATAAGGCTTCCAACTATCTCAACCAACCTTTTTAACTAACACAGCTTCCTAAATTGCATATCTAAATATAGCTAAAATACAATATACAACACACGTCGCTGGTACTCAAAGGGTTAATGTTTGGTTGTGTATACACTGTTTATTATACTGTAGGTAGGCCAACAAATTCTGACTCTTAACCTATAAATAAAAAAAAAGGCTAAAGTACTCGAGTTCATTTTTCTATCAATAGGTAAGAGTCAGCTAGGGAATAGATGTTGAAAATTACAGCCCTTTTTAAATTACAGAGGATAGGTCACAAATTTTGGCCTACCTATAATGAATGGACTATAGTTGAAAAAGACAATAAGGATTAAAATGTAAAACTTACAAACAAAGCAAACCAAAACTGGGACAAAGACAATATAAAGTCAAATTAACTTATCAAAATCGCTATGTGGAAACAACGCTTACTAAATTTTTTGTTTTTTAATTAAAAGAACACAATCCACCACATAGGGTGTACATTACTACATGAGCAAGTTAATCTGGGTCCATAACAGGATTGTTGTATTCTTAACCCTCTCACGACCATATGACGCAGAGGTTGCCAGATTAGCAATAAGAAATAGTTCTCTCACTCTTATAATTACCTCTCCAAAATTAGTTTTCTGCCCACAGCTAACTCAAAGACAACTGCAGAGGTTAAAGTAACTAAACTAAAGGTTTCTAAATACCCCTGGTGGTAATAAAGGCTTTAAAGTATCCCTAATAGGCTCAAAATTGCGTCAAGAACGTGAGAAGGTTAATTTAATAACAATAATGTTGTTGTTGTTGTTGTTGTTGTTGTTGTTGTTCCCTAAGCTGCCTGGCCGAACAGCCCCGAGTCCCTGAGAAAGGCCATGGCCACGATCGGGCTTTCCCACAGAGCTCTCATTGAGTGTAGATTGTGTTGTTGGCGTAAGTGGTTGTGTGAAATGCAGTCTTCTATGATGTGTTTAATGGTATGGGGTGCTGTGTTACATCCCGGGCAGGCGTCGACAACGGAGTCATCCAGTCTCTTCTGATAGCTCAGGAGAGCTGGATGGTGTCCGCATCTCAGCCTGGCCAGGTGGACTCTGTCCTCGCGAGGAAGGGAGGATTCGGAAGGATGGATTTCGGGAGGTCGTGCATGCAGCTGCGTGTTGTCTGTGAGTGAGTGGATGGATCGGTGAGAGATATGAGTATGGATGTGCTTCTGGAAGTTGGTTCGGGGTGGGCAGGGAGGGAGAGAGGACAATAATTGTGTGTGATACCGTGTGCTGGGTGTTGTTTTGATATTTCTTGGTGTCTGTGGGTGTGTTGCCATGTAGTTTAGTGGGTGGTCTTGGTTCGTGGAGGCTGCTGCCAGGAATTGAGTGCCTCTCATGTCCAGATGGTCTTTGACTTTGAGGATTTTGGTTTCTTGATGTAGGTGATCTGTGGGTGAAGTAGCTGTGCAGCCTGTAATGATCTTCAGGGCTTTGTTTTGAATAGTCTGTAAGGTCTTATGATGTGTTTCAGCTAGGTTAGAAGCCCAGGCTGGGCTTGCGTATTCCATCACTGATCTTATGTATTGTTTATATACTGTGGTGGTAGTTTCTTGTTGTTGTTGTTCTCCAAGCTGCCTGGCCGAACAGCCCCAAGGCCCCGAGCAAGGCCAAGGCCATAACCGAGCGCCCCCACAGAACCCTCTCCGCCGACCACAATAAAGCCTGGGTGACCGAAGCCACTCCATGGCGGGGAGCTGAGGAGGGTGCGGAAATGCCCGGGAAACCAAAGCCCCACCCAGGGCCCTGTGTCCCTCAGCAATTATGAAGAGAAAGTTGAGGGGCAAGGGAAAAATGTGACGCTTAGGCTTCCAATCTTGGTAGATTGGGAGGTCAATCCACGTTAGAGATGCCGTCACTTGAGATCTAGAAAATATATAAGTAAAAGGAACAGTCAGAGTAAGCTATGGGTATGGCAGAGATTGCGCAGTTCTCACTCTGATAGACCAGCCCATCACCACATGACTAGAACCCAATCCTCTCAGCATCAGCTAGGAAAGGCCCTAGAAAGCCGCCTTTGGCGGGGGGATAGCTCCCCTATTTCAACCCTTTTCGGGGTTGGGCACCCGCCGATATAACAATAATGTTAGTAAAAGAAGCAGTTGATGAAAATGTAATGCATTGAAAGACTTGTTGTATACCTGTACTGTTTGCAGCAATTAAGTTGTTTATATTTCACCTATTGGTGACCTATGCTTCCTGACCTCCAGTAGACCAGACCAATAACCTTTTCCTTTTTGTTCCAGGTGAGATGATTGACAAGCTGACCCTGACCTACAACCGTACCCGCCAGGCTGTCATCACCGGAGAGCTTATCGAGATCATTTCCGGTGCCGCCGCTGTCTAAGACGTTCCTCTCTTTTTATTAAGGTTATAATAATTTATCAAATAATATTTTGGCAGTTTAAAATTTATATTGAAATATACATTGGGATCCGGCGATACTTTAATTTACTGGAGTGTATAAGTTCATGACAACACTTTCATTTTTTATTGAGCTGCTTGTTTGTGTGCTAGGAATGGTCACATCAGCACCAACAGATTGAGAGTAGGCAATACAAGTGACTCTTTGCTCGGTTGGTTTGAAGTTTTATGTCTCAGCCCGAAAATATTGTATATTGTGGATGTATAGGAAGACTTATGGTATTCTTTTATATTCACCAACTTCAATTTAACCAAGTACAGAGTCAAGGACTTATTGTAGAAATCTAAAATGTGTCTGTACAGATGACTATCTTTTTGGTGTAATAAAAGATAAATATATGTATGTAATGGATTTTTTATTGCTTCACATTCTACTCTTAACCTCTGGACTGCGGATCCACTAATATAAGGTGTACCGGTGCGCTGTGGAACCCCTTATATAATCCAGGGCCTAAAAAAAAAAAAACATTTAAATCAGCCCAGTATCAATTTATTTTATTTTTTTATTTTTTATTTATTTTTTTATTTTTTTTATTTATTATTGCTCCTTGGCCATGCCAAATATCACTAACACATTCCCCCCCCCCCTTCAATTATCACCTATTTTCTCTGTTATTCCCTTATTTCGGCGATATATTTTCGTGCTATCAATAGCGAGTCATAAGCAGGGTGTGCTTGTATGTATTTACCTAATTGCCTAATTGTAGTTTACAGGAGTTGAGCTAAGCTCGTGTTGTCCCGTCTCTCAGTCTACTTTTTATCCAATTTTTTCTTGAAAATATGGATATTCCTTGCCCCTACCACCTCCTCCTCCAGCCCATTCCATTTGTCAATACATCTATAGGGGAAGCTAAACTTCCTGATATCGTTCTTGCAGGTAGGTCTTTTTACTTTGTAGCTGTGGCCTCTAGTTATTCCTGTATCCATAATTAATATATCCTCCCTCTCCAGCCCCCGGGTGCATTTGTACATCATTATCATGTCTCCTCTCTTTTAGACTCGGTAGATTTAATTTGTCTAGTCTCCCTTCATATGGCAGTTCTCTGAGACTTGGAACCAATCTAGTAACTGCTCTCTGGATTCTTTCTAACTTGTGAATATGCTTCTTTAGATGCGGGGACCACACCACTGCTGCATACTCCAATCTTGGTCTAATCATACTCTTCATAATTTTCGCTACCATGGTCTCATCCAAGTAGTTCAGAGCAACTTTCATATTCCCGGCCATTGCATACATTCCGCTAAAGAGCTTGTTAATATGTTTCTCTGGCGACAAATTATCTTGTATAATCAACCCTAAATCCTTTTCTTTTTCGGCCTTGCTAATTATATTATCTCCCATCCTGTACTCCCAATTTGGTCTATTCACACTTCTTCCCATATTTAACACATGGCATTTACTTATATTAAATTTCATTTTCCACTTGGTGCTCCATTCGTATATTTTATCTAAATCCCCTTGCAGCTCCTCACAACTACTTTTATTTGTTATTTGTCTCATAATTTTTACGTCATCTGCAAACATTGACATGTAGGAGTTTATGCCTATCGGCAGGTCATTCACGTACATAAGGAACATGAGAGGTGCCAACACAGATCCCTGCGGCACACCACTCTCAACTTTCCGCCACGATGAG
Organism: Paralithodes platypus; assembly: GCA_032716605.1. NCBI lineage: Eukaryota > Metazoa > Arthropoda > Malacostraca > Decapoda > Lithodidae > Paralithodes > Paralithodes platypus. The sequence continues at coordinate 42,355,462 of CM064579.1, forward strand.
TAAGTTCCTCTAATGTTGGTCCTCATTTCCCTATCTGTTAAATAGCTCTCCATCCATTTCAGCAAACTCCCCCGGACACATCCTAGCGTCTCAAGCTTAGATAACAATCTCTTATGTGGTACCTTATCGAATGCTTTGGAAAGGTCTAAGTAGACGCAGTCCACCCATCCGCCTCTTTCTTGGAGTACATCTATCACCCTACTGTAATAACATAGCAAACTGGTAACACAAGATGTCCCTTCTCTGAATCCAAATTGCTTTGGGGTTATTATCTTCTTTCTCTCCAACATTTTCATCCATCTCTTCCTAATTAGCTTTTCACAAATCTTGCATACAATACTAGTAAGTGAAACTGGTCTATAGTTTAGAGGGTCCTCAGGGTTTCCATTCTTGTATATCGGAATGATATTAGCTCTTTTCCATTCAACAGGAACCTGTCCTTACCTGTGTTACCAAGCGAATGAAAGAGAGAGAGAGAGAGAGACAACTACACGACAGTGTCTCTTCGGACGTCGTGAGGGGTGGATGTTGGCAGGCTGGCTGGCACTCGATGACTATAAACTCTCGCTCTCATTTCCCGATTTTGACCAGCCAAACGCAGTTTCAATTTGTTTTATTGTTGTAACAGGTCAATATCTTCATAATCAACGTAAAATAGGCGCATATGGATAAGTATTAATGATATTTATGGTACGATGACAATTTGAGTGAAAGAAACTGTCTAAATACCTCCGCACAGGGAGGGGTGGCCACTACCCCACCTGTGCAGCTACGAGGTTAATATGATAGGTAAATGGGGAACTATACACCATTGAAATTAATATAAAATTGTAAAACTTGCTAAATAAATGACAGGTTTATCCATTATTCATTTTCTCAATGTTACTTCTGATTGGTTCAATGCATTTTCTACTTTTGGATCTTCATTATTGAGCTTGAAGGTCCACCACTGCCAACCAATCATGTTCATACTTAAAGGGTGAGGATTTGCTGCCAAATTACTGTGAACGGTGTATAGTACTCTATATCCATTAACTGCATCATTTGTTCCCAATCATTGTTCTAGTCATGTGGTGATGGGCTGGTCTATCAGAGTGAGAGCGGAGCGATCTCTGCCATACCCATAGCTTAGTCTGACTGTTCCTTTTACTTATATATTTTCTAGATCTCAGTGACAGTGTCGTTTCTGTGGATTGACCTCCCTACTGCCAACCTAGAGGTTGGCAGATTGGGAGCCAAAGCGTCACATTTTTTCCTTTGCCCCTCATCTTTCCCTTCATAATTGCTGAGGGGCACAGGACATTGGGTGGGGCTTTGGTTTCCTGGGCGTTTCCGCACGCTCCTCGGCCCCCTGCCTTGGAGTGGCTTCGGTCACCCAGGCTTTATTAGTGGTAAGCAGGGAGGGTTTTGTGGGGGCGCTCATTTATGGCCTTGGCCTTGCTCGGGACCTTGGGGCTGTTCGGCCAGACAGCCTGGGGAACAACAACAACCTGTAATGTTGTTGTTGTTGTTGTTATTGTTCCCTAAGCTGCCTGGCCGAACAGCCCCGAGTCCCTGAGGAAGGCCATGGCCACGATCGGGCTTTCCCACAGAGCTCTCATTGAGTGTAGATTGTGTTGTTGGCGTAAGTGGTTATGTGAAATGCAGTCTTCTATGATGTGTTTAATGGTATGGGGTGCTGTGTTACATCCCGGGCAGGCGTCGACAACGGAGTCATCCAGTCTCTTCTGATAGCTCAGGAGAGCTGGATGGTATCCGCATCTCAGCCTGGCCAGGTGGACTCTGTCCTCGCGAGGAAGGGAGGATTCGGAAGGATGGATTTCGGGAGGTCGTGCATGCAGCTGCGTGTTGTCTGTGAGTGAGTGGATGGATCGGTGAGAGATATGAGTATGGATGTGCTTCTGGAAGTTGGTTCGGGGTGGGCAGGGAAGGAGAGAGGACAATAATTGTGTGTGATACCGTGTGCTGGGTGTTGTTTTGATATTTCTTGGTGTCTGTGGGTGTGTTGCCATGTAGTTTAGTGGGTGGTCTTGGTTCGTGGAGGCTGCTGCCAGGAATTGAGTGCCTCTCATGTCCAGATGGTCTTTGACTTTGAGGATTTTGGTTTCTTGATGTAGGTGATCTGTGGGTGCAGTAGCTGTGCAGCCTGTAATGATCTTCATGGCTTTGTTTTGAATAGTCTGTAAGGTCTTATGATGTGTTTCAACTAGGTTAGAAGCCCAGGCTGGGCTTGCGTATTCCATCACTGATCTTATGTATTGTTATATACTGTGGTGGTAGTTTCTTTGTTGTGTCCAAATTTTGTGTGAGCAAGTGACCTGAGGGCGTTAAGTCTGGGTGTCAGTTTCTTTTTAATGTTTGTGGTGTGCTGTTTGAATGTCATATGAGTATCATATGTTACTCCTAGGATTTTGGGGGTGTGTGTATGTGTTAGGGGTGTGTTGTTTTTGGTGAGTTGAGGGATGTATTCGTGTTCTCTCCAGCTTGTGAGCAGGGTTGCGGTGGATTTGGCTGGGGCTAGATTAAGTCTGTTTGTAGTGCACCAGCCATGTAGTGTGTTGAGATAGGGTTGAAGGAGATCTGTTGCTCTTTTTGGGTCATGGTGTGTGCATGTGAGTGTTATGTCATCTGCATAGAAGGCTAAGTTTATTTGGGGCGTATTGGGTGTAGTTATATCGTGCATGTACAGATTGAAGAGTGCGGGCGATAGGACGGATCCTTGTGGGACTCCGTTTGGAAAGTTTCTGATTTTAGATGACTGACCGGCAAAAGATACGTGTGCACATCTGCCTGCTAGGAAGTTGGCCAGCCACCTTTTTGTGTTGTGCATGTTTGTGTTGTAGATTTTGTTTGTTAGGTTGTGGCGGGGGATGGCATCGAAGGCTTTACTAATGTCGAGTGTGGCTAATAGTGATCTGTGTGGTGGTCTAGCTGAGTTGATGCCGTCAAAAGCTCTTTGTGAGGTCTGTGAGAAGAGTGTTTGTGGAGTGCAGTGGCCTAAAGCCATGTTGTGTTGGAGCTAGGGGTAGGTCAGGTGTAATTAGTTGTAATACTAGGCGTTCCATGACTTTGGAGGGGGAGCAAAGGAGGGTAGCGTGGGGTCTTTGTTGGGTTTGGGGCATGTGATGATGATACCATGCTTCCAAATGTCTGGTATTGTGTTGTGTGAATAGCTGTAGTTTGATATGTTAGTGTGTGCTTGTATGCCTTGTGGTCCCAGGTGTCTGAGGTGTATGTTGCTTATGTTGTCTAGGCCACAGGCGGGTGAGTGCTTGAGATTGTTGATGATATGTTTTGTCTGGTGATTGGTGAAGGGTGTATAGTCAGGGTCTGTGGGGAATTGTCTCTTACGTCGGATGACACGTCGGTCGTCTTTGTGAGGTTTTAGGTGGCTGACATGTGAGAAGTGATTGATGAGAGTGTTTCCTTGTTGTTTACATGAAGGAGTAGTCTGTTGTTGTGATTGCAGCATGTGATTGTGTTGTGTTGCTGTTGGAAAGTGTGATTCTGTTTAGTGTTTTGTAGAGTTTTTTGGAGTTTGTTTTGTGATCAAGTGTTTGTAGGAAGTTATTCCAATTTAGTTTTTGTTGTTCTTGTATTTTGTTGTTAGTTTGGGTGTTGAGTGCTTGAATTTGTTGTGTGGGGTGCTGGGGAGTGTTTCAGTATGTCGCGTTGTCTGATGAGGTTTTGAATTTCTGGTGTGAAGTTGGGGTTGTGTCTTTTTCTGTTACCTCTTGGAATGTGTTTCTTGTCAGCGTTTTGGATAGTTAATCTAATGTAATGTAATGTTGTTGTTGTTGTTGTTCCCCAAGCTGCCTGGCCGAACAGCCCCAAGGCCCCGAGCAATTCCAAGGCCATAACCGAGCGCCCCCACAGAACCCTCCCCGCCGACCACAATAAAGCCTGGGTGACCGAAGCCACTCCATGGCGGGGAGCTGAGGAGGGTGCGGAAACGCCCGGGAAACCAAAGCCCCACCCAGGGCCCTGTGCCCCTCAGCAATTATGAAGAGAAAGTTGAGGGGCAAGGGAAAAATGTGATGCTTTGGCTTCCAATCTTGGTAGATTGGGAGGTCAATCCACGTTAGAGACGCCGTCACTTAAGATCTAGAAAATATATAAGTTAAAGGAACAGTCAGAGTAAGCTATGGGTATGGCAGAGATTGCTCAGCTCTCACTCTGATAGACCAGCCCATCACCACAAAACCTAACCAGTTAACATGTCTAATTGTTGTAGACGCTCCGTCCAGCTCCCTCAACGTGGAGGGAGTAGAGGCTCGAATTACAGACCTAGCGGTGAGAGATGGTAGTTCTACTCAACACGCTAGCGTTAACTGGCTTGTAATGTAATGTATTTTTTTTTTTTTTAATATTAGTTTAACCAGACCACTGAGCTCTACAAAAGAACTCTCATAGGGCTGGCCCGAAGGATTCGATCAAGATATATTACTAAACGAGTCAAGATAGAGAGGGAAGGGCAGTAGGGGAACAAATCGAGGAAGGTGAAGACACGCAGACATTTCTCGCCATTTCACCAGTTCAGCCGGACCACATGAGCTCCACAGAGCTCTCATAGGGCAGGGCCGAAGGATGAGGCAAGAACTGCTACACCGCAACAGCAACCAAGAAGTGATCAGGGCGAAGAATGAAAGATCAGGTCGAAGGTAGAAAAAATCACATCGAGAAGCAAAAAATGCATTACCGAAGGGAATCAAGTCAGTCCGGCCACATCAGCAACCGAAGAGACAAATCAGGCCAGGAGTCTGCTACCTAGCCAGGCCAGGGAGACATGAGATATAGGCTGCCCGAGGACAGCCAAATGGGACAGAATAAGAATAGAAGGGGAAAATCATAGAATGAGGAATGAAAAACTACTCAAAATTAGTAAAGCTGAGGACGAAAGCTCGAGGGGAGATAGGAAGGGTAAGTACCACAACCATCCCCCATCAAGCTCCAGTCGCCGGCCCCGAAGCCCCCGAACCGCGTCAAGGAGAGTAGTATCAGGGGGGAATGTAATGTACTGTAATGTAATTGCCCATCGATACAAACGTGGCAGACCGCAGCAGCAGTGACTGGTTATCCATTATTGCTTTGACACCACATTACTGTAATGTAATATACTGTAATGTGGTGTCAAAGCAATAATGGATAACCAGTCACTGCTGCTGCGGTCTGCCACGTTTGTATCGATGGGCAATCTCTGTACCAAAGGTTGTCTTGTTCAGAATGAAATTGTTGTCCAACAAAATGATTATCACAAGTGAAAATTTTACAATCTATTTAAATTTAGTCTCCAAAATAGTTTTGTATAAATTACTATACACAAACTATTTCAACATCATAATGTTGTAGGAAGTTTCATTGTAATCAACTTGGACACTACAGTATTATTGAATGGATCAACTGGTCATCATCTCTGATGCCTATCTTCTCATGGGAGCCCCTGCTAAAGATGACCAAGACAAATACCTCCAGGCTATTTAGTACAGACATGCTTCCTGTACTCGTGCCACAAAGTTGCTAAGCTTCTTTACAATATATTTTTCAACTTCTCCCATACCTCAGGTGGCCAACCACTACCAGCTGTCCATTCGTAATGTCCATACATCTTGGCATTCTGTCCTCATCAGTGTTTTGCAATCAACTAGTATAGACATATATGCCAAAGTTCTCTTATATATGTCATAACTGATTGCAAAAGTTGTACTGTTTGTAGAATTAAACTACGAATGACAATCAAAAGCTGCATACAAAAATTGGTTCGGTTTAGCTTGTTGGGGGCCCTATCTTATCTTATGCCATCCTGTACATACATTCAATCATTTCAATGGTTCAACGTCCTTTTCCATTTCAGTGCAATGGCTTGGACTGGGTTGTCTTTCACCAATTGGACTAGCCATAACACTGCCCCATCATGTCCTCACTGTGGTTGATGTTAGGCATAGTGCTACCCTTGTCTCATCAAGACCGGGTTTGAAGACCCCTTGAAGCGTCTACAGCAGCAATATCTGCACCATACCAGCCTCAACAGTTCCATAACAAGACTTTACTGTATAGAATGACTGTTGATGATGCAGTTTTTCACTCCGTGCAGCCCCATGATTAACAGGGCTAGGGTGTGCCCTTGTTACAGGGGCTTCACTGGACATTTGTCATGAATCACTAGACCTGAGTGTCCAAACTTTTGACGTCGACCAATGGCGTGGGGTGTGATCGAACTGCCGACCATTCGATCAGTAGTCAGACGTGCTACCGGCCATGCCACGGCTCGTAGCATATCCCTCTTTAGTCTCCTTGTACAACACAGTATAATAGGCATATTCTTTGAAGAGCCCTGTAACCCCAGGGGGGTAAGTCCAACATATTTGTTAAAACAGAATGGCTGCTGCTTTCCAGATTACACAACTTTCACTGTATATCAGGTAAAGTCGCGTCATTAATTCCGATACATTATGAAGCCTCGAACTGATGAGAAGATCCTCTGAAATGCAAATATATGGTAAGGAATTAATATGGAGATTCAATTAAACCCGAGATAGCTTAAACTATTTATAGACATCATTAATGACTGCAACTATGTTCACAAATAAAACTCATATACCTGTATATGTTTTAAATAGTTTAATTAGGAAGAATTACATGGATGATATGTTGATGTAGATTGTAGAGGATCATTGTCATATTTTTCCAATCTGACATGTTTCCATCTACTGTACGTAAAACATGAATATATGACAATGTTATAACTGACTGCATAATGTTGACATATTGAGCATTACTTTTCCACCTATTACCTATCAAAATTATGTACCGTAGCCAATATAGGGTAATTGCTATTCTAAATGGCAATAAAGTGCGAATGTGATTGAAAGTGTGTGAATGCCATTCTATTTTGTTCTTTATTATTACCTATTATTATTTTGTTGTCTTTTATTTTGTGTGCCACCTCACCCTGGCAGGAAGTGGCACATATAGTGTGAGTGTGTGTGTATAAATTCATATATAGTGTGTGTGTGTATAAATATACATACCAGTATATATACTGTATATATATATATATATATTCTATTTGAGCCACTGCACTAATTTATAAAAGAAATATTATTTTTACCCCTAATGCACTGTGCACTTTAAAAACTTCAACACTAAACACAAATATCAGTGCTAAAGTCATTGACATAGTATATTCAGCATTTAAAAAACATTAACATTTAAGTTTACATAATTTACATATAAACAAAATAGCATTTAAGTTAATATCAAAGTAAAGTAACCCCTACTGTACATAAATGGAGTTGACTTTGGTATCTTGAAACTAAACTGGATAAATTGAAGTAAAAAACATTCAAGGATTTATTTGACTTATGTTATTAACCCCTTCAGCACAAGGACGCCTTTTTAACTTTAATTCTGGCTATAATTAGACGACGTTATGCAGTTTAACCCCTTATTAGCGGGGCCCAACTTAAGTCCGTATCTAAAAACCTGGACTATGTGGCGGGGCCCGACTTAAGTCTGTGTGCAATTTTTGAGCAATAATGGCTCTAAGAGAGAGACGAGCGACGGGAGGAGCGTAGGTTGCCTCATGACCGCATGGCACGGGTCCCGCGCGCCTACTGACATCTACTCCACACAACTCCACCCTCCCTACCTCGCCACACATGGAATTATATAAGGGAATTACCGTATTTTAGGGTTTTTGCACTCGACTTGCACGATCGTTGCAAAAGAACGCGTGGTCGTAGGAGGATGGTTCTGGTGTCATTTGAAAGCTCAATTAACGCCCTTTCAGGGATACATAATTGTATTACGCTCTGGCTCTTGTTTATGCATGAAAAAGAGCATGGAAACAAGGCCATTTAGGGTATAAAAAAAACCCACTTGGCACGTAGTGGAAAAAAACTGACGGGCCCGCTCGTAAGGTGTTAAGAAGGACCTATGTTGTGCAGAAAGTATATTGGGATCGTATATACCCTTTTGAATCCTAGAAGTCTATTATAAGCTAAAGAAAAACTTCTAATAGTAACCAGAATATGATGAAACTACGTCATCGTGCTGAAGGGATTAAAAATAATTACAGTATTAACGATTTTAGTATGGGTGATGTCTTTTAATTATATTCTGGTTCTATTTAGATGCTTTCATGCACAGAAGGAGGTTGTATGGATGTCATCAGACAATTATGACAGATTTTTACCCATATAATTTATAGAGGTCCTTCTTATGATTCATATTATTACCAACCCACCAATTAACTTACAAATAAACCTAATTAATGAAATCAATGAAACTAATGAATATATGTGGTACTCCAAGGACTCAAACCTAGGATACTCACACCGAAATATGGCGCTCTAAGCATTACGCCGGAAGAAAGTTGTTACAGTACTGTAAGGTTTGAAGTAATTATAGGATACAGTATAAGCCATAATATAGGTACTTAAAATAATGATGAAATAAATTAGTTATATTATCATCGAGGAGTATTTTACATTTTAAAAATTATAATAGAGGGTAATGGGTACGTATCAAAGATGCTTTGTTAAGTCTTTGGTAATCAACTGACTGGCTAAATGACTAGAATTGTTCCTAAGCATATAGTATATTATTTGGTACATATAAAATATATTTATACAATCTTGTGTCATAAAGTACTGTACAGAATACTGTACAGTTGCCAATAAATTAATATACAGTATTCCACATGTGGGCCTGAGCAAATACATAAAAATAGATACAGTAGATAGATTCCGTATTTTTATAACAAATGAGATTTTGACATTTGAAGACATTATGATATATAATGACGAGTGAGTGTAGCAGGGGAGATGAGAACATCTGGCCATGGAACACTATAGTTTATACAATTGTTTTCTTAACATTCTAAGCTGACTATTAAGGCACTCAGAAGACTTTCTAGTTGTTGTTGTTGTTGTTCCCCAAGCTGCCTGGCCGAACAGCCCCAAGGCCCCGAGCAAGGCCAAGGCCACAACCGAGCGCCCCCACAGAACCCTCCCTGCCGACCACAATAAAGCCTGGGTGACCGAAGCCACTGCATGGCGGGGAGCTGGGGAGGGTGAGGAAACGCCCGGGAAACCAAAGCCCCACCCAGGGCCCTGTGCCCCTCAGCAATTATGAAGAGAAAGTTGAGGGGCAAAGGAAAAATGTGACGCTTTGGCTTCCAATCTTGGTAGATTGGGAGGTCAATCCACGGAAGAGACGCCGTCACTTGAGATCTAGAAAATATATAAGTAAAAGGAACAGTCAGAGTAAGCTATGGGTATTGCAGAGATCGCTCAGTTCTCACTCTGATAGACCAGCCCATCACCAGAGACTTTCTAGTTCAACAAGTTACCTTAACAGAGTACTGTAACTATATACCAAATTCAAAGTTAACAGGGTATGGATATGCGTTGTGTAATTCTGTACTTATAATAATGGGACAATGTCCAGTCCCTTGATCATTTATGTCACAAGGCACATATTGGTAGGCACTCAAACCTCAGTTATAGCAGATGAACTGCTATAGGATCAGCACCCAGATTTACTAGCCAAAACAACCTACGATACCTCAGCTGTGGCCTTCCTTAGGAGCTCGGGGCTGTTCGGCCAGGCAGCCTAGGGAACGACTACTACTACTACTACCTACGATACAAACACAATTAACAACAACTGAGAACGAATCATCCCAGAAGGTGTTTATCTTTCCTTATCTCCACCCCTCTGTGGTCACTTTTGTTAGTATCGTAGTTCGTATTGGTTAGTAAATATGGGCACTGATATTAAAAGTTTACTGTTATTGTATAAGGTGGAGAAAAAAAAGAGGAGCTATTTCTGGAAAGTTTGAACCTTAACCCATGAGCACCTCACCGACTCATTGAATTATCCGTTTGTACACTTACAGGGGAATGGAAAGTCCGATATAAATAAGCACATCCTCCTTGACTTCTGATTGGTATCCTTATTTCTGGCAACTAGGCTGACGTTAGATTGTCATAGCCAGCTAAATTCTAATGAAACTTGAATTCAAAAGCTTTCAGACCGACCAGAGCTGACTAGAAAAGATGCCAGAATAAGCACTCAAGTGATTTGGCCTTAATGTCTGCCTTCGAGTGAGAGCCATTTCAGTATTGGGATTCGGCTGCCACAAGGTCTCCCCGAGTTAGTCATGCGAGAGGGACGACCCGAGAGCCTAAGGTATGTAGGGGTAGTCTAGACCTTCCAACCTGAGACATAGAAGATCAGGGCCCAGGGGGATATCTTTGACTCCCCAATGTTTCACCGACTCAATGAGACAGAAAGGGGCGAGGGAATGCGAAAGTGGTCCTGGACCCTAAGAATTAGAACTTTAAAGGTTTCTGTTCGGGCTCTGTCTTGAGTCGGCCACCCCTAGCAATGGGGTATGTGCCTGAGTATATACAGTATATACATACATACATACAGTTTGGCAATTTTAGTACGTTTTGCCTTTTGCCCTATTAGATTGGTGAGCTCGAAGGGGGGTCTGGAGGGTATTTTGATAGTTTTAAGGGGCTAATATTAAGAGAAAGCTTAGTATTGGTACTCTGCAAGTTGTGTCTCGGGCTGCCACAAGGTCTCCCTGAGGTAGTCGTGCGAGAGGGATGGCCCGAGAGCCTGGGGCATGTAGGGGTATTCGAGACCTTCCAGCCCGTGACCTGAGGCGTAGAGGGTGAGGGCGGAGGCGTGGGTGCTGGGGGATGCAGACTGGGGGGCGTACATGCGGTGCTGCAGGCGTAGGTTCGGAGGCACGGACGCCACATTGTAGGGCGGTGGGTCATATTCTGGGTAGATACTGTCAATCGGGACCGAGAGGGTGTTGGCTAGGTGGCGGATGTATCTGATGGCCAGTCTGTTGTAAAGTCATAATTCAGAACACTATTATGGTGGATTGTATAGAAAAAAGTTATTAATGCTTATGATTTAATTGCAATACATGCCATACATGCTATAATATTAGATACATTTAAAGATACATGCATAGTGATTAAATATCCTTTTGAAAACATTCTATGGGTTACACTGGGTTGCTTTACAGCAGTTGGACTGTACAAAGGAGTACAAAGGAAATCAAGCAACAACAGGTCCAGCTACCCCTCAAGGCTGCTTGCCCTCCAAAACACTGATGGTCAAGTGTCCAAACAGTGATTTAGAGTGGGTAAGGGAAAACTGCCCTAGGACAAATGTCCATGGCAGGATTAGGAGATGTTAGTAGGGGATAGTTGTTAGTAATATGATAGAGGAAAAAAAAAAAAAAAAAAAAAAAAATATACAGTCCTGTCATAACACTACTCCACCATGTCGTCAATGTGGCTGATGCTGGCATTGTGCTGACAATGCTTCAGCAAAACATAAAAAAACGTCTGCACCAAACTGGCCTCAACAGTAGGCCTACTATACACAAACTGCCATAGCAAGAACTTTACTGTATAAGGCTGTATAAAACTATATGTAATACATGTAATCAGTGGCACAGTGCTATGCTGACATTAGTAATGCACTTGATCTACTTTATCTTTGTTTAATAGTTTAGTTTGATCCATATTGACTGGAGATAAGATGGCTCCGAGACAGTCATCTTGTTTCACTGCATGTAGATTGCTTCCATGTTTCCCATACTCTCCCAAACCTAGGCCAAAGGTGGGTCTTCAATGATCTTTCTTTACAGAGTATGTTTGTTTATTGATGGGCATGTTGGCATTGCCTATTTCTTCATCCAATTTCAGCGTTATTTGAGGAGATTGGTCCCTTTTCACTAAACATTTCCTTCTTGCAATCAGTTGGAGCATTATAAGGTCAAGTTTCGAGTGCCACAATGCAACTGCATGGATGCATATCTGGGATCTTGATTCCCTTAGACGTTTTAGGGTTTGGGGAGTTATAGTCTATTCGCTGTAAGTAGGCGAAAAATCATCACCTCTAACCTCTGTAACTCAAAAACGCTTAGAGTAATTGAGCTAATATTTGTACCATTTGGGAAGAGTCACTCAAGGAATAGATGTGGAAAGTTACAGTCGATTTTCTCTAGCCCTTTTTGAGTTACAGAGGATAAAGGTCATGATGTTTCGCCTACTTACAGCGAATAGGCTATAGTCTTATAATTGCGGCAGGACAATATCCACTTGCATAAGGAGGGTAACAGAGGCTGTGACTTTCTAAGGCCTTTAGGTGTCATACTGTGAAAGGTAGAGTACAAAGGATATCAAGCAACAACAGGTCCAGCGACCCCTCAAGGCTGCCTGCCCTCCAAAACACTGATGGTCAAGTGTCCAAACAGTAGTTTAGAGTGGGTAAGGGAAAAATGAAAAGGGAAGACTGTAGCCTACTGGGACAAATGTCCATGGCAGGGTTAGATGTCAGTAGGGAACAGTTGTTAGTAATATAATAAGAGGACAAAAAACTATTCATTTACAAATGCAGTCAGTCGTGGATTTTAAGGCAAGGTGTTTGTCAAGCTGAAGTTCAAAAGAATCAACGGTGCTGCAGAGGATATACTTCACCTCATCCATGATTCTTTTGGTTTTATCCAATATGTTTGGGGAGAATTGTAGATGAGAACCAAGTTGAAGTTTCTAATTTACTTTGTGAAATATGTCTGATCTGAGTTGTCATTTGCATTCTCCACTGACATTAAAATTTCAAAGGTTAAAATTAATTGAAACGGCGTGGCATTAGAAATGCCTATTTATCAAATACTGGGCTGTAGGTTTTTTCTCCCATACATTGGTCCACAATGTAGCTGCTACCTGTAAAAGCAGTAAGCACCATTGATGGTTATGGCTTATGGGTGTATAAGTAACTCCCACCATTCTCTATGATGGGTGTCTCACTGGCGCAGTGTTAAGCATATTGGAGGCCTACCCATGTGCTAAATCATAAGAAGTAAGGGGTCAGCAAGATCCCTTTGGTTAGATCCTTCAGTGTCTCCCTGTCTATGTTTTGCTCCTCCAAACTCTACCAAGAGGCCTTTTAGAGAACTGGATTGATATTCAGAAATATATATCCATCCTACTCCTTTCAGAATTTAAGTTGAAAAGGCCTAGATGTAGAACAGAGGACGAGGGTGGGGATGGAGAGGATTAAGGTAGAACTATTCCTATATTTCTAGATGGCAGCCTATAACCACATCTTGCATTTTCAGGCTACACTCTGCAATGACAGCCAGTAGTATGGACATATACTGTAGGTGTCAACGAACTCTTGATTTTGACTGTAGGCCTACATTTGATAGAGAAACAGCAAAATAGAAATAGAGGTTCACAAATATGACAATAGCAATTGAAGGCAAGGGAAACATGAGTGGCAGAGAGGAAATAGTGATGACAAAGGACAAGATATCAGGGGGTAGAACAGGGAAATTAATAAAACAACAAAGAATGAAGAAAATGAGCAGGGAAGGTGGGAGCAAAAATATATAAGAACAATGATTTACAGTGGGGTAAAAGAGACGACATAGGTAAATAGAAAATAAAATACGAGAAAGTTCATCAATAGAGCGTGTAAAGTCACTCATAAAAATTCGTGGACCTTACCTATTTGTATTTAATCCCTTCTGTACTATCGACATCCTTTTATTTTATCCGGTTTAATCGATTTGAATCAGTTTAGGAAGGGTCTCTAGCCATTATAAGGCTTCAAAATTTCGCAATAAACCCTTTTAACTACCACAGATCCTTCCAAAGCTGCACAAAATCGTCTAAACATATCTAGAATGAAATATAACAGACGTCACTGGTACAGAAGGGGCTAAGGAAGTACTGTACATGTCTGGAAATGTATCTATGAACATTATTTCCTGTATATAAACTACCTAACTATATATACTATTTATTGAAAAGCATGTCCCATCCAAAAATAAATCCAGATAGATATAATTACATAGAACACAAACATATGGGGCACACGAATTTTTATAAGTGGCTGTGCAGGAGATAAGGAAAAGTGAGATGGCTGAATTGTTTACTTTTATGCTACAATCCATATGGCAGGTGATCCGTATTTTAATCGTTATAATTTATGTTATCACTGGGGGGTGTGATCTTGCAGATAGGGTCTAGCTATATTCAGTTAAAACATACACACACACACACACACTATATACTACTAAATCATGGTTCAACTTTAGATTCGTCAACCTTTCCACATCCCCTCTTCTGAGATAAGTCAGGAGTGAACGAAATTGATATAAAGCGGAAACCGAGGCAGACATAAAAAACAATTTGAGAGAAGAAATAAAACAAATCGGCAACATTAATGGAAAGCGGGGACGAAATTAACCACTTGCGAGTTTCAGGCTATAAGGAATTATAAGTTGGAGCCGTAAGCTTTGATATTAAACAAAAGTACAATAACAATGTATGTTTCTGATGAATAGAAAGTAAGATTTTTTTTTTTTTTTTTTTGTATTTAAAAAATGTACTAATAGGGATGTAGGGAAAATGGGGTCTGCCTCGTATGGGTCAATAGGCCTTCTGCAGATTTCCATTTTACTTATGTTCCTAATTCTGTTAAATGTCGATTTCTATACGTCTGACTTCCTTATAGCCTGAAACTCGGGAATGGTCAGTTGGTAAAATGAGCTAACTGAATTTCACAGAACGAGTGAATAAATAAACACAAACATATAAAATAGGCGTAACAAGTTTGATAGAACGACCGAAGAGATTGACAGAGCGAGCCAAAGAATTCGACAGAATACACGTAGTAAGCTGGTGGAGAGATTGTAGACACCAATCGAGCAGGACAATACCCAGGGGAAGCATCATAGGCATTTGATAAGGAGTTGCTGGAACTCCTGTTTCATTTATCTGGCCTCCCTCACTGTTTTTGTTTGTGTCTCACCGACAGAGAGTAATCCAGCTAGCTCTCACAAACATCTTATCCTATCCATTTCACTACACAAAACAAGCACACCACAATTCTTTCACAAATAAATAAATATACTAACATATACTGTATAAATACATTGAAGATCTGCCACTCTTTCAAGTTTGGGGGAGGCACTTGTTACAGGCAGTTTTGCCTTTTCTCTCCCTCATACACATAGAAAAAATAAGTTTTACAGAACGAGTAAATGAACTAGACAGAACACGTAAATGTACTAGACAGAACGAATACATTAAATTAGACAGAACGAGTAAACGAACTAGACAGAACGAGTACATGAATTAGACAAAACGAGTAAATGCATTAGACAGAACGAGTAAATGAACTAGACAGAACGAGTAAATGAACTAGACAGAACGAGTAAATGAACTAGACAGAACGAGTAAATTAATTAGACAGAACGAGTAAATGAACTAGACAGAGCAAGTAAATGAACTAGACAGAACGAGTAAATGAACTAGACAGAACGAGTAAATTAATTAGACAGAACGAGTAAATGAATTAGACAACGAGTAAATGAACTAGACAGAACGAGAAAATTAACTAGACAGAACGAGTAAATGAATTAGACAGAACGAGTAAATGAATTAGACAGAACGAGTAAATGAACTAGACAGAACGAGTAAATGAATTAGACAGAACGAGTAAATGAATTAGACAGAACGAGTAAATGAACTAGACAGAACGAATAAATGAACTAGACAGAACGAGTAAATGAATTAAACAGAACGAGTAAATGAACTAGACAGAACGAGTAAATGAACTAGACAAAACGAGTAAATGAATTAGACAGAACGAGTAAATGAATTAGACAGAACAAGTAAATGAACTAGACGGAACGAGTAAATTAATCAGACAAAACGAGTAAATGAATTAGACAGAACGAGTACGCAAACTAAACAAAACGAGTAAATAGACTAAACAGAACGAGTAATTAAACTAGACAGAACGAGTCAACGAATTAAACAGAACGAGTCAACAAAATAAACAGAACGAGTGAACGAACCGGACAGATAGCTGAGTGACAGTAAAAGTGTGCGAGTTTGACAGCTAGCGAGACATACTGTATACTGTAGCTGACATTAACGAAAGGCCGATTCACACGAGCGATTTTTCCGGCGTCTTACGATCGACATAATCGTTTCTGGCTATTATATTTATTTATTAATTATTGTTTTTTGCTCCCTAGACCTCCGTCAAGCTTAAACAAAATAATAATATCCAAGACACCCTTTCAAGATAAATGTGTACATTTTTCGATAAACTAATGTTCCGGCCAAAGGCCGATCCCTCCTAAATTACAGGCTAGCTATCACTTGCCAGAAAAAAATCGACACCTAAATGACACGAAAGGTCTTAAAATTGACAAAGAAATGGGGCGACAAGTCATAATATCGCCAAACTAATGGCGCGAACGTGTTAAATATTCAATACTAATGGTGCTAAACATGAGGGAGAAGGGGGTCCAGGAAAGAACCCTTAACATTATATATTGACCAGTATGATGGCTTGTTACAGTTAGCTGATTGCTTATAAAACTCATGGGGCGTTTTTCTCGACCCCTTTCTCCCTCATGTTTAGCCCCATTAGTTTTCAGATCTTAAGATGTTTACCACATTAGTTTGTCGATTTTAAGACCTTTCGCCCCATTTTGTTGTCAATATTAAGACCTATCGATATTTTCCTGGCGAACGATAGTGAGCCTGTGATTTTTCTACCGAAAAATGTACAAATTTATCTGGAAGTGGGATCTAATGGATGTATTTTTTAAGTTTGATGGATGTCTAGGGAGGAAACTACAAAAATAACATATACCTGTATATGAAATAATCGATCAAATAAACCTTTCCCCCTTAACATCAGAACTTCCACCTCAGAGTTACACAAGACCATAAGAAAAATGGAAATATGCAGAAGACCCATTGGCCCATACGAGGCAGACCCCTTCTTCCCTACATCCCTATTAGTTCTTCTTCTACACTAAAAAATATCTCACACTACAACCTATATCCCCTTACACTTCCTCTATAGTATAGCTACCTAAGGTCATCTCCCACTATAACCTATACTTATTATGCTCTACACATTATCTTATAGCAACTTGAAACGTGCCAATAAAAAATGCCATGAAAAAAGCGCGCGTGTGACTCTGCTCTAAGGACTGGTGTGAGAGGAGGAGGAGGGAGGATGGCCGTTGGATCATTACCGAATATTATTATAAGTGTCCGGCCGAGGTTTGGTTGGTAGCGGGGCGGGCAGGTGGTGGTGCTGGTGGTGGTGGGGGCAGGTGGAGGGAGAGGGAGGGAGAGAGAGAATCAGAGTGAGAGAGAGAGAGAGAGAGAGAGAGAGAGAGAGAGAGAGAGAGAGAGAGAGAGAGAGAGAGAGAGAGAGAGAGAGAGAGAGAGATAATCTGTTGTTGTTGTTGTTGTTGTTCCCTAAGCTGCCTGGCCGAACAGCCCCGAGTCCCTGAGGAAGGCCATGGCCACGATCGGGCTTTCCCACAGAGCTCTCATTGAGTGTAGATTGTGTTGTTGGCGTAAGTGGTTGTGTGAAATGCAGTCTTCTATGATGTGTTTAATGGTATGGGGTGCTGTGTTACATCCCGGGCAGGCGTCGACAACGGAGTCATCCAGTCTCTTCTGATAGCTCAGGAGAGCTGGATGGTGTCCGCATCTCAGCCTGGCCAGGTGGACTCTGTCCTCGCGAGGAAGGGAGGATTCGGAAGGATGGATTTCGGGAGGTCGTGCATGCAGCTGCGTGTTGTCTGTGAGTGAGTGGATGGATCGGTGAGAGATATAAGTATGGATGTGCTTCTGGAAGTTGGTTCGGGGTGGGCAGGGAGGGAGAGAGGACAATTTTATGAATGGAGGATGCCTTTAGGCACATGGACTTTTTGTTTTATCTGTGTTTTTCCTTCCTCCGTTCATTGTCTCTTTAAAAAAAAAAAAAAAAAAAAAAAAAAAAAAAAAAAAATTGTGTGTGATACCGTGTGCTGGGTGTTGTTTTGATATTTCTTGGTGTCTGTGGGTGTGTTGCCATGTAGTTTAGTGGGTGGTCTTGGTTCGTGGAGGCTGCTGCCAGGAATTGAGTGCCTCTCATGTCCAGATGGTCTTTGACTTTGAGGATTTTGGTTTCTTGATGTAGGTGATCTGTGGGTGCAGTAGCTGTGCAGCCTGTAATGATCTTCAGGGCTTTGTTTTGAATAGTCTGTAAGGTCTTATGATGTGTTTCAGCTAGGTTAGAATCCCAGGCTGGGCTTGCGTATTCCATCACTGATCTTATGTATTGTTTATAATATTATACTGTGGTGGTAGTTTATTTGTTGTGTCCAAATTTTGTGTGAGTAAGTGACCTGAGGGTGTTAAGTCTGGGTGTCAGTTTCTTTTTAATGTTTGTGGTGTGCTGTTTGAGTGTCATGAGTATCATGTGTTACTCCTAGGATTTTGGGTGTGTGTGTATGTGTTAGGGGTGTGTTGTTTATGGTGAGTTGAGGGATGTATTCGTGTTCTCCTGTCCAACTTGTGAGCAGGGTTGCGGTGGATTTGGCTGGGGCTAGATTAAGTCTGTTTGTAGTGCACCAGCCATGTAGTGTGTTGAGATAGGGTTGAAGGAGATCTGTTGCTCTTTTTGGGTAATGGTGTGTGATGTGAGTGTTATGTCATCTGCATAGGAGGCTAAGTTTATTTGGGGCGTATTGGGTGTAGTTATATCGTGCATGTACAGATTGAAGAGTGCGGGCGATAGGACGGACCCATGTGGGACTCCGTTTGGAAAGTTTCTGATTTTAGATGACTGACCGGCAAAAGATACGTGTGCACATCTGCCTGCTAGGAAGTTGGCCAGCCACCTTTTTGGGCAACTTGTGCCAGTGGGCTGTGAGAGTGAGACAATAGGGAACCATGGGGTACAAGATGGCCCTACTGCCTTCACCACTTTCGGATACAAAAGAATAAATATAAGAATGATGAAAACGGTAAAGTCAGAACTGGCCTTGGGAAGTAATGGATACCAACCCTTCCCCTGATAAGTCAAGCCCACCACGCATATACACACACACACACACACATACACATACACATACACACACACACACACACACACACACACATACCAACAAATGTCTACGTGTATCGAGGAGACAAAAGGTAGATTGCCTGTAACGATTATCTCCCACAAAGCCAAAAGAGTGACAGAGCCAAATTCAAGAGACGTTACATAATGTGTAATTATATATATATATATACCCGGTATATATACCCGGTATATATATACTGTATAAAACACATGATATATCCCGAAGCAGCATGACTCCCAATAATCGACGCAGGCAATAATATGTCCCAAATGAAGTAAACAGAGAAATACCCAAATACCTACAGTAAATTAATATATACCTAACTACATAATAAACAAAATAAAAAATACATCCCCAATACGAAAGCAGAATGACCCCAATCAACTAACCTCCCCACTCAATTACTCCCCCCCCCCCCCCCCCACCCAACCTCCACACACACACACACACACGCCTTGATGGAATAGATTGGAGATGTTCCCGTGGGAGTCAAACTTGGGCACGTGGCTACTTTTACACTATCACACGCCGTGCATGGACATTATTTATCATACACACATATGTACACACACACACTCACATGAACGTACGCACACACATACACTATTCGTCCATTGACACACATACACCCATTCATATACACACCTATTCATACTCACACGCATTCAATCATTCACAAGCACACACATAGGCCTACATATCAGCACTATTCACATCATGCTGTTTACGTATACTCTCTCACACACACATAGCTTATACATACAATACACACACACACAACGTAGCTTATACATTCAATACACACACATTCATACATTCACCCCCCCCCCCCACACATATATCACTCTTATTTACATCCCTCCTATTCACATCATGCGGTTTACGTACACACACACACAGCTTATAGCCTACATATGTACAAGGTCTGTCTGACTATCTATTCATCTACCTATATATATATATATATATATATATATATATATATCATTCAGTCTCCCCCCCCCCCCCCCCAACACACACACACAGAGCTTACACATACTTACAAGGTCTATCTGACTATGTATCTAACTACAGTATATATATCTTTATCTACATATATACAGTATATATCAATCAATATATATCACACTCACTCACCCACTCTCTCTAATCTGATGCCATATTTCTAAGTCCCAAATGGATACCTTGGAAAAACAATCTTTGCCTTAGTTAGAGGTTAAATATAACGTTATAATGGTTCAATTTCATCATTCGCCAAGCGAATAACTAATATACAAAATGTTTACATTCACTAACATTTATATATATTATATTCATAAGTAGGTAAATTAATTATTCATAAGAGGCATGAAGGTAAGTGGGTAAATAGAAACAATAGGATTAATAGATAAGTTAAAGTTAAATAATAATGCTAATTGCTAATTTAACTTTTCTAGTTATACATTTGGCGCTCCCCCCTTCCCTCTTTATAAGTTATAATTTCCACCATTCACTTCCCCTCGTCATAACATTTAATGGCATGCACTTCCACTACTCCATGATGAGCCACAGATACAGTCAGTAATATCAAGTATAACTGTGTTGGAGGTGTAATGGTTTAGGTGCTTATGTTCAGGGTGTGGTGTCCCGAGTTCGAAGCCCGGGAGGACCATATGCTTTCATTAGTTTATTCAAGTACATTGGGTTTTGTAATTGATGATTAATGTTAAGAACGGGGTGTTACTTATATCTAAAACATACACGTGAGCTACAGGCAGACACAACAATTATTGACTTCTATTTATTGCTAATTTGGATAAAGCACCTCCTGTTTGTATTTGTATGATTTCAGCCATCTTGAAAATTTTACCTTCAGTATACTGTAGTTGCCGATAGTAGTGCAAAATGTTGCGAAAAAAGTTAGAATTAAATACGGTTAACGAAAATAGCCAGATTTAAAAACAAAACAAAAAAACATATCCCTATCTTCACACATCTTCCCATCTCTCTCTCTCTCTCTCTCTCTATATATATATATATATATATATTGAACGTTTATGTAACCCCGGTTTTAAATGATCGACAAACGCTATATCGCGGTTGAATACAGATAACCTCCCACCCCTCTACCTTTGTATATCTTGAACTATTTATCTTTTCATGAATACGGGGACGAACTAAAAACTGCGAACGTTATGGGAAAATCTCGGCGAAGAACGCGACTTTGAGCTCTGTGTCACCGACGGAAGGAGTGTATTAGCATGGGGTAGCTGGCACGTGTCCTCCTTGGGGTCCCTACAAATCTTCCGCAAGTTGACATATCTATATTTACCTTTTTCATTTGCTTATCGATGTGTTAAGGCCTTTCATTTACATATATGGATAAACTAGGTATTAAGTTCTATATATTCCCTGATTATGAAGCTTGATGATAACAATAACACGGAAATATAAAGCGATAAGGATATTCCCGCGCGGTAACTCCTCCTCTCCACAGGTGTTCGGCTAGCACCTGTGGCGGCTGTGACGTGATCAGCTGTTCCCAGGGCTGGCAATGGACCCAGGGGTACCAGTCTAATTGGGTCCAGTTACAGAGCAATTAGGGTACAGATCAAGAGACATGTTTTCCCCATTTCGTAAACTTGAAAACCTATACAAATACTACTACTACTATTACAGCTACTACTACTACTAATACTACTACTACTACTACTACTACTACTACTACTACTTCTACTACTACTACTAATAATAATAATTTTCAGGTTATTTATTGAACTCCATTTCTCTCTAGCCCTCACTCCGAAATCCAATAGCACATACGTATGCATAAGTATACACGAACATTGAAGCTTTGATTTGATTTGCGATAATTGAAAGGATGTATACAGATGTATGAAAACAATGGCCCAAATGCATAATACATCCAACATTGATTTACAGTGATGCAAATTAGCGAAATATAAAGACGGTGTTTGTGTATTCAGTATTTTTTGTTGATAGTTAAAAGGAAAATCAAGATATATACTATAAATATAATTCTGTAAGTTGAAAGAATGGAGGACTAATTAAGAGTCATTATAAGGGTTGAAGCTGAATCACACGAGGGCTTCTTCCGGCAAGCTTTATCGGTAACTCTAGTCTAACAAGTTAAGATTGAAAACAAAGGTATACAAAATAAATAAATAAATAAAATAATTATATATATATATATATATATATATATATATATATATATATATATGCGAATATGCTTCCACACTAAAGGTGTGTAGAAAAGGGTAGGTTCACTGCACAAAGTTTAAAAAATGTTAGTGCTAAAATTAAATTGCATCTAAAATATATTGCATGCACAAAATAAAGGTTTAAAAAGTATGTCCGAGTATCTTATTAGAAGGCTCGGACTGTTGTGTACATATTAAAATAATGTTTATGTAAAAGTGTTAAAATGCATTTCTCTACTTTCGTAGATCTTCAGTTATAATAACTGAAGATCTACGAAAGTAGAGAAATGCATTTTAACACTTTTACATAAACATTATTTTAATATGTACACAACAGTTCGAGCCTTCTAATAAGATACTCGGACATACTTTTTAAACCCTTATTTTGTGCATGCAATATATTTTAGATGCAATTTAATTTTAGCACTAACATTTTTTAAACTTTGTGCAGTGAACCTACCCTTTTCTACACACCTTTAGTGTGGAAGCATATTCGCATATATTTTTACCACAAGAATCAATATTTTTCATGTTTTATATATATATATATATATTACCATATTACCATTTTGATTTGAGTGAAATCGTCTCATGTTAATCAGGTTATATAATTAACGGAACTCATCATATTGGAAGGGTTAAGGGTTAAGTACGTTAATGGTGTAATCCACTGTAGGGGTTTATGAGGGGGGGGGGGCTTGATTGAGGGGGAGGGAAGTGAGAGAAATGGTGTATGGATTGAAAAAAATATATATGAGTGGAGCATGGATAGTTAGGGATGATTTATCTCTCTCTCTCTCTCTCTCTGGGTTGATTTATTAGTCTCTCTCTCTCTTTTTGGGGTGATCTATTTCTCTCTAACCTCCTCGCTTGCTTGTCCTCTCTCTCGTGTTAGTGTACGTATGAACACACACACACACACACACACACACACACACACACACACACACACACACACACACACACACACACACACACACACACACACACACACACACACACACACACACACACACACACACACACACACACAGCTTTGAATCCGCTACTACAAGGTAGCATCATATTTTGGTTGGTTTTGCTGTTTTTTCTTATGTTATATTGGACTGTACACGTTTAGGAGCTCTAAGATCCAGAACACAGTAAATTCAAGATAAATGGCCGATTCTTCCTAATTTGTAGGTCCTCTATCGCTCGCCAGGAAAAAAAATCCTCCCCTAAATGGCACGAAAGGTCTTAACACTGACAAAGAAATGGGGTGAAGTCTTAAAATCGTAAATAAATGGGGCAAACATCTTAAAATATCAATACTAACGGGGCTAAACGTGAGGTAGAAGGGAGTCAAGAAAAACAAACAAACAGCCCATTAATATGGAAATTACGTAACATGATGGGTATTTAAATTGGTATAGTGATAAGGCCAAGGATAACTATCTCTCTCTCTCACTCTCCCACACACACTCACACGCACACACACACACACATATACATATTCGCTCTATATATCTCTCTCTGACACACACATATACTTATCCTCATTTTCGCTCACTCACCTTTTGTATGTATGTATGTATGTATGTACAGTATGTATGTATGTCACTAACTCTCACTCTCACACACACTCACTGTTTCGTTCTCTTTTTTTATTATTATATTAACATCGATTATCCTTCCATTCTCTTCAATTATGTTTAAAATTACCTTTTTTGCAAACATAAAACGTTTGTGATGAAAAAAGAACATGAGAACACGAATATGGACTATGCAATAAATGAATGTTCCTAATTAACATCAGACCATCATAAATAGACAGACCATATCAATTAGCCACAATTTAAACAAAATCAATAGCCAATTAGTGTTTCCTTCCCGCGTACTTTATAATTTTAATAGCAATAATATTTATAATGTTGTAGAAAGTGTTATTTTTCAACCAGGTGAACCACTGAAGACTTCCTAATATTTGAGATCTATATTCAGTTGTAATTGCATATTATCTGTTGCATAGAAAGAAATGAAAAATAACGGAATTAGAGTGAAGACAAGGCACAAGGAAGGTATAAAATAAAATTGAAAACAAAACAGTATCTTAAATTAAGGGGGTGGGGTGTTCTGGGCCCCCTTCTTCCTCAATTTTAGCCCCATAAATTTTGAGATTTCAGGATGTTCGCCCCATCCGTTTGGCGATTTTATTTAATTTCGTGCCCTTTAGGTGTCCATTTTTTCCTAGCGAGCGAAAGCGAGCCTGAAATTTAGGAGCCGAATAATGCAAACATTTATATAGTGTGTGGCAGGGAGAGGGGGGGGGGGATCTAAAGATCTATAACTGAAAAACACGACTAGAGTAATATTTCTACCATTTGGGAAGAGTCAGCCAGAGAAGAGGTATGGAAATGTACAGTTTATTTGCTCATGCCCTTTTTGAGTTACAGAGGTTAGGGGTCAGGATTTCTGGCCTACCTATAATGAATGGACTCTAGTCTAGAACACCATAGACTTGTTGCTTACACAGACCTTCAAAGCAAATATAGAGTCAAGCTAAGTCTAAAGATGGCGGAAATATATTTATGGGTACACAATTAAGGAACTATATAATAATTGTTGATTAATTGAAGGGCTGTGTTGTCTTAATAAATTATGCTAAAGAAAGATATACTACTACTACTACTACTACTACTACTACTAATAATAATAATAATAACAATAATAACAACAACACAACGCTACGTACCTGAGTGTTTCTAGTTTGGAGGGAAAGCGATCTCTGCCACTAGAAGGAAAACAGGAAATTAATTATATAATTCTATTGTTTTAGACCAGGCTTACGATGCAGTTATATAAGTAATCACATTCTGCACATTATACACTTGCAACAAATAATTATAACAAATTACAGGAACGACAGTTAGATTATTGGGTTATTTAACTATAATTTTTGTTTTATACACATTACATATTTATATCACCACATACAGTATATATATATATTAATTTAGATATGCGGGCTAATATATGGTATTAGGCATCGCTCTCCTAAATACACACATTACCAACTGTTTCAAGTTGGTCAGGATTGGTACTGCTCCCTACAAGTTAATGCCAAATAATACAATCCACACCATAACCTATAGTCGGTTATATTTCAATTGATGGTCAATTTACTCCATTAGCAACTGATTTATCGATATGAAATAGAAAAATATGAAATCACTATATCTCTACGTGCTATTAATGCCAAGTTTTCACATTAACAACATTAGTTCACCATAAAATGATCGTAATAGCTGAGTCACGAAGCTGGAGACATGGAAATTTACCCTCAGCTGGAAACAAAATAGACGATAGTGCACCACTTGCCTGAGACTGTCCATTTTGGAGCACTTCTTCCCCGGGGGCCGACAGAAGGGCAATCTTTCCCTCAGTTGGTCAAAGGCGTTGTTCATGTCCCTCATCCGGGTCCTCTCACGGTCACACGCTGATCTCTTGTACTCTGAGGACACACAGACACACAAATGCAACTATAGTTCACCGCCATGAGCCTCACAGTTAAAAGTATTCCAATGACTACTCTGGATTTGACCCTTTTCAACCATTTCTCATATGATTTCAGCAATAATTATGAGTTGGAACATAGGCAGAATTACTGTAGGTCTCCGTGCTATTACTCAAAACCATTGTCCAGTGATATGCCATAAAAACATACTTGCTGTTTGCATATATTTGAAGGAGTTTCTTCAAGCTTAGGATATAATTAGGCAAAACAATATCCAATCTGAGACTGGCGCCATGTACAAGAATGTTCTTCCATCAACTCCATTTGTTATCCTACATAATAATCTGTCGACTAAAGGTGTTGTCAAGATCGAGGCATACAACGAACATCATATGAGAAATGTCAAATTCGCAAAATATTATGCATACAAATAGTAAATAAAACAAAACATATATATATATATATATATATATATATATATATATATATATATATATATATATATATATATATATATATATATAATATATAACGACTAATTCACATCTTGACGAAATATTATTTTTCCAGTAAGCCCTGTAATGAGTGACAATAGAGATCCTGTAATAAGAGAGACCGGCCATCTTTTGTTGGGACGCCATGTAGGTGCCCTAAACATCAAACAACGGGGGTTCTATTTTATTTTTTTATTTTACAGTGTAGAACTTACAGCCGTATTCTTAAACCCTCCCACCGTGAAACTCTAATCCTTAAGGGGGGATGGTTCGCTTTTCTGGACCCCTTTCTCCCTCATGTTTAGCCCCAATAGTTATGAGATTTTAAGGCGTTCGTTCTACTAGTTTGGCGATGTTGAGACCTTTCACCCCCTTTCTTTGTCAATCTTAAAGCCTTTCGTGCCATTTAGGCGTCGATTTTTTCCTAGCCTACATATACTGAATGGACTATAGTTCCATATGGAACGTATGGAAAGCGAGAGAATGACTAAGAGGGTGTACGAGAGCGAGGTGGAGGGACAGAGAGGGAGAAGTAGACCGAATGAGAGGTGGAAGGATGGAGTGAGGAAGTACATGAACTAAGGCGGTACTGGTTGGGGGGAGGGGCGTCGACTGACTGGGGACAGAGGTGCATGGGGGCGGTTCGTTCGTGGCCACCCCTTCGGGGATCACGGCGTCAGGCAATAGATAGATAGATAGACTATAGTGACAAGTAATTATAAACGAATATAAAAACAAATTGTGGATGAGGGAGACAAAAGGCAGAACTGCCTGTGACGAGTGCCTCTACCAGAGTTGAAAGAGTGACAGGGCCAAAATCAAGGAATTTTCGAGCCAAAATGCCTGGACACACGGAGTTTGAAGCAATTTAAGTCATAGAATTAGGGAAAGATGGATTCAGGGAGAAAGTTCCAGAGCTCAGCTGTTGAATAAAAGAAAGATTGGGAATATCGTTTCACTCTTGGATTGGAGAGTTGCACAGAGTAGAGATGGGATTGTGTTGCAAGACGGGCGCTACGTACTCTACGTAGAGGAGGTGGTATACACTGAGAGAGCTTTGAGGAACACTGATTATTGTAATAGCGATAGAATAGCGAGAGAGATGCAACATTGCGGCGACGAGAGAGAGATAAATTGAAAAGAGTCGGTGAGTGGACGTGAGTTAACGAGACGAAAGGCTTACTTTCCTACTTTGTCAGGAAGTACGGTGTGATAGGATCCTCCCCACATATTATGTGAATAATACTCAATACATGGACGCACTGTGCCCCTGTACAGAGCAAGAAGCTGTGCAGGGGTAATGAACCCCCGGAGGCGGTTGAGCACACCCAGCTTCTTGGAAGCTGTTTTAGCAAGGGTGGTAATATGGTCGTAATATGCAGTCACGATGTCTAGCCTACCAATAATGAATGGACTTTAGTGACGAGTAATGATTAAGGGAGCCCACCTCTCTTTTCTTCTCTTTCTCTCCCTCTCTCTTTGGCATGTATTCATTCGGCCCCATTCAGCCTACTGTTTTAAGACGTTTACCCCCATCCAGGTGTCAATATTTTCCTGGTGAGCGGTAGCGAGCCAGCATATATATATTTTCGTTTTCAGAGCAAGCTAAATTTGTACATTTCTCCATATAATGCTGGCTCGCTATCACTCGCCAGGAAGATATCGACACCTGGATGGGCATAAACGTCTTAAAACAGTTGGCTGAATGGGGCCGAATGGATACAAGCCAGAGAAAGAGAGAAAAGGAGAGAAAGAGAAAACAAGCAGGTGACCCCCCTTAACTGGAATACTTGCGGTGCTGACCTTCCCTGGACAGCTTCTCGTGGACCCTTTGAGAGCGTGCCCGTCCGCCCCTTGACCCGGGTCCTGAGCGGGGCATACCGTCCTCCCCCAGGGTCACCGCCCCCGCCGCCGCTGCGCCCGCCGCCGCCGCCACCGCCACCGCCACCGCCACCCCCGCACCGGCAACGCTACAACCTGTATTGTAAATCATGCCATGTAATGACTTGTGACATTTAGGTTTGTATTACTAGGCTACACAGCAATTTATGAAAAAACGGCTTTCGGCCGGGGCATTTAGCTACCAAAAAATGCAAAGATCAATCTCGAAGGGGAGTCTTGGGGGTATTTTTGTAAAGCTTGATGGAGGTATAAGGAGGAAACTTGAGAAAGAAGACAAAACAAAATATTAAAAATATCCTCCCTTAAATAATATGTGACTTAATTGTACAGTACCTGGTGTGGTGTTGGAAGGTGTTTGTGCGAGATGTGGTCTGGGTATGGCTCTGGCTAGTGATGTGACAGTACTAGTGATGTGACAGTACTAAAGATGTGATAATACCTGGTGATGTGTTGGAAGGTGCTTGAGTGAGATGTGGTTTGGGTATGGTTCTGGCTAGTGATGTGACAGTACTAGAGATGCGACAATACTAGAGATGTGGCAATACTAGGAAATAACAGTACTGTACCTGGTGATGTGAGGGAGGGTGCCTGTGTGAGATGGGTCTAGGTATGGCTCTGGCTAGGGATGTGACAGTACTAGTGATGAGACAGTACTAGAGATGTGACAATACTAAGAGGGTGCCTGTGTGAGATGTGGTCTACAGTAGGTATGGATCTGGCTAGGGATGTGACAGTACTAGTGATGTGACAGTACCAGAGATGTGAAAGTACTAGTGATGTGACAGTACCTGGTGATGTGTTGGAAGGTGCCTGAGTGAGATGTGGTCTAGGTATGGCTCTGGCTAGGGATGTGACAGTACTAGAGATGTGACAGTAATAGTGATGTGACTACTAGAGATGTGACAGTACTAGAGATGTGACAGTACTAAAGATGTAACAGTACTAAAGATGTGACAGTACTAAAGATGTGACAGTACTAAGAAATAAGAGTACCTGGTGATGTGTTGGAGGGTGCCTGTGTGAGATGTGGTCTAGGTATGGCTCTGGTTAGGGATGTGACAGTATTAGAGATGTGAAAGTACTAAAGATGTGACAGTACTAGAGATGTGACAGTACTAAAGATGTGAAAGTACTAAAGATGTGACAGTACTAAGAAATAACAGTACCTGGTGATGTGTTGGAGGGTGCCTGTGTGAGATGTGGTCTAGGTATGGCTCTGGGTAGGGATGTGACAGGAGAAGGTCCAGTACTGTGAGGGAAGGTCAGACCTAACGCTGCAGCCCCACTACTGACACATCCTTGGTCACTGTACCTGTTGGAGTATATGGTCACAATGATAGTAGTAAATAAGTAATACATAAATATATACAGTAAGTAAAAACATACATAAAAATTACCCTTTTTCCCTCATGTTTAGCCCCATTAGTTTTGATATCTTAACCCCTTCACCACCATGTTGCTTACCTTTGATTCTGGCTAAAAAGTAGATGATTTTATTCGACTTAAGAAGGACCTATGCTATCAAGAAGGTTGATTGAGATCGTATTTGCCCATTTGAGTTCTATAGGTAGATTATAATTATAGTAAAGAAAATCGTCTAATGGTAACCGAAATATGATGAAAATGACGTAATGGTGGTGAAGGGGTAAAGACATTCGCCCAATTAATTTGGGCGATTTTAAGACCTTTAGTGCCATGTAGGTGTCGATGTTTTTTCCTGGCGAACAATAATACTGTGGAAAATAGGTTTACTACAATCCAAATAAGAAATGAGGAGCATTACATAAATATACACAAATTGGCAATAACAAACTCCTAGCAATGTTATACTTCAAGAAATGATTTTAGAATACGTACCGTACTTATACACATATATATATATATATATACTGCATCTATTAACCCCTTCTGTACCGGTGACATCCTTTAACTATATTCTGGCAACTATTTGACGATTTTATTCAGCTTAGGAAAGATGTCTACCAATAAATAAGCAACAGACTATCTCAATTAATCCTTTTAGCTACCATATATCATTCCTAAGCTTCATAAAATCGTCTAAATGTAGCTAGAATAGAATTGAATAGACGTCGCCGATACAGAAGGGGTTAATTGGTAGAACATAAACAATACTCAATTGTTGGCAACCCACCTGAGTGTGTATTCCGGCGGGTACTGGTGTATGGCTGGTAGGAGATGGGCGTGGGCGGCCTCTGTGGGCGTGAGGAGGGACGTGGGTGGACTGATGGGCTGATAGTGACCCAGGGCGCCCATACTATCCATGTACATAGGCTCATGACCGTAGGAGATGGAGGAGGTGGAGAGGGGTGGGGAGGGGAGGGTGGAGGGTGGTGGCTGGCTGGGGTAGGACGGACTGTACACTGACGCTGAGACAGTTCTGAGACAGGAAAGAAAAACGTAAACAAAATGAATAGCTATTGACATTTTGGTAATTATTTATTATATTATTATGTTTATATGCAAAGTATGTGACTTCTAGCATATTGTAGAGGTTCATTAGTCATTCATAATAACATGTGTATGCGCAATGTTTGTGCTTTCTAATATAAAGTATTTGATTTAATCGCGCATTTAACTCATGGCCATTGTGAATATTTCAGGGTATCAATAAACCAATACCGGTACTGACCTTAACGTGGTATAGGAAGGTGTGTGGTCGAAGGTGTGAGCTGGTGGGGGTTCCTGAATGGGTTCTAGTACGAGACTGTTGGGGTGCTCCGACCCTCTGAACACCTCGCCGACTCGACTGAAGGCACTCTCAATACTAGGAAGCTTGGCCGGTGTCCCGATGTCACCGTTATCCAGAGTTTCGTCGTGGCGGAAGAGCTCTGAGGTGGTCAGGCTGAGTCCCTCGTTGCTGTTACTGCTGCCAGAGACGTCCAAGATACCAGAGTCCACAGAGACATTACCGGCAGGGGAGGGCGAGGCGACGGGGGCAGCTCGGGCCAGAAGGGGATCACCTCGAAACCCCCCGGGGCTGAAATCCACGGGGGCGTCCTGGGGGGCTAGACCGTTGTAAGGGTAGGGGTTTATATCGTTACTCCTGGCGGAATCTGAAGGTGCGACTGGTAGGGTTATGAGGCGGCCGTTGTGGCGTAGCTGGATGACGTCACCACGGCCGGGGATACGGGTGATGTTGCTCTCAGAATCCGGGATAAAATGAACCTCTACAGTGTTCTCCGGAAGGACTAGTTCGGTCTCCATAGGTCCTCCGCCATTACTATTAACATTACTATTGCTGCTGGTAGTAGTGGTCGTGGTGGTACTATTGATGGTGTTACTACTAGTACTACCAATATTGGAAATTTTACTGTTGCCCTTGATGTTACCGTTACTGATGATTTTGCTATTTCTGGGTGTGGATTTGAAGTGTCTGCTGTTGAGGTTAGGGATCCCGGTGGTGTCGTTTCTACTGCTAACATCCCGACTGTTGTTTTTACTGGCTGTTGCTGGTGGTGTCATCGTGGTCACCTTAACGACAGTCTTGGCGGTGGAGGTGACTGGTGGGGTGGTGGTGGCGGCGGTGGTGGTGATTGAGACGCCGCGCGGAGGGGGCCGGGACCTAGGGGTCGTGGTGTGAGGGGCGCTGCGACCCCCTGATACCGACACCGACTTAACGTACTTCTGGAACTTGGGCATATTGCTGACCAGCCAACGTCAGCTCCTGACAACACATACAACACACTCAGTTAGACACCAATTTAAGATTTTGTTCAGCTTAGGATAATATTAAGTAAATAAAGTACAAATAAAGTAAACAAAGTAAAATAAAGTAAATAAAGTACAAATAAAGAAAATACAGTTAAAATAAAGTAAATAAAGTTAAAAATAAAGTAAATAAAGTAAAAATAAAGTAAAGACAATAAATATATAGTATATGTAGTAAAAGTACAGGAAATACAATACAATTAAGTAAATATAGTAACCATAAAGTCAATACAATAAGTAAATACAGTAAAAATAAGCAAATAAAATAAAAATATAATAAAGTAATAGTTAATTAGACCATCAGAAGGTGCCGAAAACCCCCGCCTCTTTCGACTATTTGTATCCTAGCCCAGAGGAGACTTCAAGACGGCATTAGATAGTAGACTAGGAAGTATAATTATGGACTATCATTATTATTCTGTACAATTAGTAATATATATGGAGAAATATGTATATAATGACTATATATATATATATATATATATATATATATATATAAATATATATATATATATATATATATATATATATATATATATATATATATATATATATAGAGAGAGAGAGAGAGAGAGATAGAGAGAGAGAGAGGAAGAGAGCTACAAAAGAATAGTGGGCCTTCACAAAAAAGTTAAATTGGCAATCATGATAAGTTAGCAACACTTTCGATTAACAGTCCTCATTTTGTTTATATTAGCCCATGACTATACCCTGTTCCAAATATGAAGGCCAGAACGCTTGAACAATAACCTCTATACCTCACAAAGGGCGAGAGTAATCGTGCTAATATTTCTACTGTTGGGGAAGGGTCAGCCAGGGAGTAGGTGTGAAAATATACAGCCAATTTGCTGTAGCCCTTTTCGAGTTACATAGGCTAGGGGTTACAATTTCTGGCCTACCTATTTTGAACAGGGTGTAGTACTACTTATATGACACAGTAGAAGTGCCAGGTTATATGTTATTTCCCTTTGAGTTTACATCATTTATCCTCCAGGTTTACGGTAACCTATTTATTCTGGCTGCACACACACACACAAGCACACCCACACACACACACACACACACGCACACACATATTTGACCAAGTTCTGATAAATATTGTGTGTATTTTTATGTGACTTTATCTATCTATCAACCTATCTTTAATATATCTGTCTATCTATCTACACAAGGATGGATAAAAGATGAAGAATAATTCAAGGTAACGATGCTATACAGTATATGTATGTACAATATATGTTCTGACTGCACAGCATACATTCATATCAAAGAGTCCCAGGATGAGCTGTATTTTGATGGATTATGGTGCACAGTATGGTGATGTACAGCTACTGACAATGTTCGTGAGCTCGTTGCGATTTTCTTTATGCAAGTATATCCCTTTAGATCGATGGTCAGATCAAATCAGCCATATATAAATACATATATAATAAGTATTTAGCAATATACTGTATAGCTGATCTGATCTGAGCAGCATTCTAAATGGATATATTTGCATGAAGAACATCGCATGAGCTCACAAACATTTGTCAGTAGCTGTACATTATGATGGTGTACAGTGTGGTAATAGTTTACAGTGTAGTGGTGGTTGTAATAATGGTAGTGGTAGTTTGAAGTGTGGTAGTGATAGTGCAGTACAGTGTGGTAGTGGTGATAATGTAGTTTGGTAGTGGTGGTAGTGTACATGCTAGTAAAGACTGGCACTAAGGTACCATTGTACAGTGTGGTAGGTATGGTTTACAGTGTAATGATAGGGATGTACAGTGTGGTAATGGCGGTAGGGATAGTGATGAACAGTGTGGTAGTTATGGTGTACAATGTAATGGTAGTAATGTACAGTGTGGTAATAGTGGTAGTGTACATGCTAGTAAAGTCTGACAATAAGGTATCATTGTACAGTGTGGTAGTTATGGTGTACAATTTACTGATAGTGATGTACAATGTGGTAGTGGTGGAAGTGTAAATGATAATAAACACTGACACTAAGACATAATTTGAACAGTGTATTAGTGATGTATAATGGAGTTATGTACAGTGTAGTAAGATTGTACACTGGTATGATGTACAGTCATGATGTACAGTATGTTGTAGTGATATTAAAGTGTTGTAATGTACATTGTAGTGATGATGATGTACAGTGTAATGATATACAGTGTGATAGTAGTGATGTACAGGGTGGTAGTGATGTACAGTCACTCATGAAAATTCGTGGACCTCACCCACTTCTAATTATGGAAGTATATCTCTGGAAACGAATTCATGAATATAGTTTTACATAAATCAACTACCGATCAATGTACACTATTTTTTGAAAAGCAAGTTCCATCCATAAAGCAATCCAGATAGTTATAGTTGCATAAACACAAACAAAAGGGGTCCACACACTTGTATAAGTGACTGTAAAGTATGGTAGTAGTGATATACAGTATGGTAGTAATCTACATTGTGGTAGTGTACAGTGTGTTAGTGGTAGTGGTAGTAATGTACTGTACATGATAGTAAAGACTGGCACTAAGGCACCATTTGAACAGTGTGGCAGTGGTAGTGATGTACAGTGTGGTAGTGTTGGTAATGTACTGTACATGATAGTAAAGACTGGCACTAAGGCACCATTTAAACAGTGTGGTAGTGGTAGTAATGTACAGTATGGTAGTGTACATACTATTAAAGACTGGCACCAAGGCATCATCTGAACAGTTTGGTAGTGGAAGTAATGTACAGTGTGGTAGTGATGGTAGTATTAGTAGTAATATACAGTGTGGTAGTGGTAGTAATGTACAGTGTGGTAGTGATGGTAGTAGTAGTAATATACAGTGTGGTAGTGATGGAAGTAGTAGTAATATACAGTATGGTAGTGTTGGTAGTGGTAGTAATATACAGTGTGGTAGTGTTGGTAGTAGTAGTAATATACAGTGTGGTAGTGATGGTAGTGGTAGTAATTTACAGTGTGGTAGTGTTGGTAGTAGTAATATACAGTGTGGTAGTGTTGGTAGTGGTAGTAATATACAGTGTGGTAGTGTTGGTAGTAGTAGTAATATACAGTGTGGTAGTGTTGGTAGTGGTAGTAATATACAGTGTGGTAGTGTTGGTAGTGGTAGTAATATACAGTGTGGTAGTGTTGGTAGTGGTAGTAACATACAGTATGGTAGTGATGGTAGTAGTAATATACAGTGTGGTAGTGTTGGTAGTGGTAGTAATGTACAGTGTGGTAGTGTTGGTAGTGGTAGTAATGTACAGTGTGGTAGTGTTGGTAGTAGTAGTAATATACAGTGTGGTAGTGATGGTAGTGGTAGTAATGTACAGTGTGGTAGTGTTGGTAGTAGTAGTAATATACAGTGTGGTAGTGTTGGTAGTGGTAGTAATATACAGTGTGGTAGTGTTGGTAGTGGTAGTAATGTACAGTGTGGTAGTGTTGGTAGTGGTAGTAATGTACAGTGTGGTAGTGTTGGTAGTGGTAGTAATGTACAGTGTGGTAGTGGTAGTAATGTACAGTGTGGTAGTGGTAGTAATGTACAGTGTGGTAGTGGTAGTAATATACAGTGTGATAGTAGTAGTAATGTACAGTGTGGTAGTGTTGGTAGTGGTAGTAATGTACAGTGTGATAGTGGTAGTAATGTACAGTGTGGTAGTGGTAGTAATATACAGTGTGGTAGTGGTAGTGGTAGTAATGTACAGTGTGGTAGTGTTGGTAGTGGTAGTAATGTACAGTGTAGTAGTGGTAGTAATGTACAGTGTGGTAGTGTTGGTAGTGGTAGTAATATACAGTGTGGTAGTGTTGGTAGTGGTAGTAATATACAGTGTGGTAGTGGTAGTAATGTACAGTGTGGTAGTGGTAGTAATGTACAGTGTGGTAGTGGTAGTAATGTACCGTGTGGTAGTGTTGGTAGTGGTAGTAATATACAGTGTGGTAGTGGTAGTAATGTACAGTGTGGTAGTGTTGGTAGTGGTAGTAATATACAGTGTGGTAGTGTTGGTAGTGGTAGTAATATACAGTGTGGTAGTGTTCGTAGTGGTAGTAATATACAGTATGGTAGTGTTGGTAGTAGTAGTAATATACAGTGTGGTAGTGTTGGTAGTGGTAGTAATATACAGTGTGGTAGTGTTGGTAGTGGTAGTAATGTACAGTGTGGTAGTGATGGTAGTGGTAGTAATGTACAGTGTGGTAGTGTTGGTAGTGGTAGTAATATACAGTATGGTAGCGATGGTAGTAGTAGTAATATACAGTGTGGTAGTGTTGGTAGTGATAGTAATATACAGTGTGGTAGTGTTGGTAGTGATGGTAGTAGTAGTAATGTACAGTGTGGTAGTGGTAGTAATATACAGTGTGGTAGTGGTAGTAATGTACAGTGTGGTAGTGTTGGTAGTGGTAGTAATATACAGTGTGGTAGTGTTGGTAGTGGTAGTAATATACAGTGTGGTAGTGTTGGTAGTGGTAGTAATATACAGTGTGGTAGTGTTGGTAGTAGTAGTAATATACAGTGTGGTAGTGTTGGTAGTGGTAGTAATATACAGTGTGGTAGTGTGGGTAGTGGTAGTAATGTACAGTGTGGTAGTGTTGGTAGTGATAGTAATATACAGTGTGGTAGTGTTGGTAGTGATGGTAGTAGTAGTAATGTACAGTGTGGTAGTGTGGGTAGTGGTAGTAATATACAGTGTGGTAGTGTTGGTAGTGATAGTAATATACAGTGTGGTAGTGTTGGTAGTGATGGTAGTAGTAGTAATGTACAGTGTGGTAGTGTGGGTAGTGGTAGTAATATACAGTGTGGTAGTGTTGGAAGTAGTAGTAATATACAGTGTGGTAGTGTTGGTAGTGGTAGTAATGTACAGTGTGGTAGTGTTGGTAGTGGTAGTAATGTACAGTGTGGTAGTGTTGGTAGTAATGTACAGTGTGGTAGTGTTGGTAGTAGTAGTAATATACAGTGTGGTAGTGTTGGTAGTGGTAGTAGCAGTGTGGTAGTGTGGTAGTGGTAGTAATACAGTGTGGTAGTGGTAGTGGTAGTAATATACAGTGTGGTAGTGTTGGTAGTAGTAATATACAGTGTGGTAGTGTTGGTAGTGGTAGTAATGTACAGTGTGGTAGTGTTGGTAGTGGTAGTAATATACAGTGTGGTAGTGTTGGTAGTGGTAGTAATATACAGTGTGGTAGTGTTGGTAGTAGTAGTAATATACAGTGTGGTAGTGTTGGTAGTGGTAGTAATGTACAGTGTGGTAGTGTTGGTAGTGGTAGTAATGTACAGTGTGGTAGTTGTTGGTAGTGGTAGTAATATACAGTGTGGTAGTAGTAGTAATGTACAGTGTGGTAGTGGTAGTAATATACAGTGTGGTAGTGTTGGTAGTGGTAGTAATGTACAGTGTGGTAGTGTTGGTAGTGGTAGTAATGTACAGTGTGGTAGTGTTGGTAGTGGTAGTAATATACAGTGTGGTAGTGGTAGTAATGTACAGTGTGGTAGTGTTGGTAGTGGCAGTAATGTACAGTGTGGTAGTGTTGGTAGTGGTAGTAATGTACAGTGTGGTAGTGTTGGTAGTGGTAGTAATATACAGTGTGGTAGTGGTAGTAATGTACAGTGTGGTAGTGTTGGTAGTGGTAGTAATGTACAGTGTGGTAGTATTGGTAGTGGTAGTAATATACAGTGTGGTAGTGGTGGTAGTGGTAGTAATGTACAGTGTGGTAGTGTTGGTAGTAGTAGTAATATAGAGTGTGGTAGTGTTGGTAGTGGTAGTAATGTACAGTGTGGTAGTGTTGGTAGTGTACATGATAGTAAAGACTGGCACCAAGGCACCATTTGAACACTTGTGGTTCAGTTTACCCATAACACCTGTGGCTGCTCTACCTCCAACCTTAATTACTCTTCCTACTCTTACTATTTCTCTCTCTTTCTCTTACTTTTCACACACACACACACACACATTCTCTCTTACTACCCCCCCCCCCATCTTGTTCTCACTCATTCTCTCTCTCTCTCCTCTGTGCTACCCTTTTCTTCCACTTCCCTTTCTCTGGGGTTCTGCTATGTTTACTAAAAATAAGTCTTGACCACCTCGCTTATATCGTAAAGGCTATTTGGTCAGTATTATATACTGTATATATATATATATATATATACTGTATATGCAAAAATATACAAATCTCTATCTTTCGTTCTTTAATTTTCTTCTTCCTTTATCTCACTTTATATTATATCTCTTTTCTCTTATATTTATTGTGTATTCTCTCTATATTCTATCGCTTTCTCTTATTTGTATTGTCTATTCTCTCTCCTACTCTCACATTATCTATACTTTTATCTTCTATTTCATTCTTTATTTCTTCTTCTACTCTTCTCTTATTCTTACTCGTATTTATTAATATATTTTCCTTTCTCTCCTTTGCCTCATTTCACAGATTATAATGATGTAACCCCCCCCCCCCCCTTTCACACACACTCAATTTCAGCTTCTCTAACTCACCCTTCTCTCTCTCCCTCCCTCCGCCTCTGTCTCACCCCCCCACACACACACACACTCTCTCTCAACATTAGTCATCACAGCGAGGTCTCATTTCCATGTATATCCTTTATTATAAATACGAAAACTTTACATTTAAAGGGAGATTTTTTTTATATCTTTTGGACCCCTTCTCCCTCATGTTGAGGCCCTTTAGTTTTGACAATTTAAGACATTCGCCTCATTAGTTTGGCGATTTTAAGACCTTTCGTCCAATTTCTTTGTCAATATCGAGAACATTAGTGCCAATTAGATGTCGATTTTCTTCTGGCGAGCGATAGCGAGCCTGTAATATAGGAGGAACCGGTCTTCGCCCGGAAATGTTATCGAACGAAAAATGTACAAATTATCTCGAAGGGAGGTCTTGGGGGTGGTTTTTAAAGCTTGGAGGTCTAGAAAGGAATACATATATATATATATATATATATATATATATATATATATATATATATATATATATATATATATATATATATATATATATATATATATAAACACGAATACAAAATATTAAAAACAAAGAAATCTCCCCTTAAGCCAATGCCTGGAGCACGCTCATAAATCAGGTAATTCAAGTAAAATTCAGCAAAAATATGGTGAAAAAATACTAACTGATAGAATTGGTAGGAACTTAGAAAAACGGGGGAAAAATAAGATAAAATAAATAAATACACATTAAATGGAAGACATGACGTCACCTTTATACATGTCTTTTTTTGTTTTTTCTTTTACCTTTACTGTGTAGACTGTTAGCTTATCGTTTCCGGATCAAAAACCGTCAAACTGTACGCTAAAATATCAAGTAAGTGTTCATTAGCCTAATGTTGAAGTTATAATGATATGTTGTCCGACGTCTTGGGGGTTATGATGAGATTTTGTTCAATTATTATTATTGAGGATTTTGCTTGCTTTTGCCATTTTCGAGCAATGTATTTTAGCTTGTCCCCCTAGGCTAACAAAAATGCCTTCCCAGACCTCCTGCAAGCTTCTGGATACTATTAGACGATTATATTCAGGGACCTCCATCAATTAATTGGCTTCGAAATATCTCATTTAACTTAAAACAAAAAAAAGGCCACACAGACCCTCTTCAAACAAAATTTGTAAATTTTTTGATAGGAAAATGTCAGCCGAAGGACGATTTGTTCTAAGTTACAGTCTCCTATCACTCACCCACAAAAGATCGACACCTGAATGGGGTGAAGCGTCTTATCATTGCCTAAGTAAAACTGAAGAGTCTTAAAATCTTCAAACTAACGGAGCGAAACAGGGAAGGCCCAAAATGACCTCCCTCGGCCCAAATAGAATTAAACAGTACATCACCGTGGCCAACGTATAAAGTATTAGGTCCTGGCCATGATCTATTTAATGTCATCACCACAGTAGAATCAGCTTACAGGTATACACAAATAACATAAATAATTATTGATGTGGCATAATGCTAATAATATATTATGTAGTGTGTGTTCATTTGTCTAAAGGTTTCGAGCATCCAAATTATGACCTCCGTTGATACCGAAACCCTCAAGGTTGAGGCACAGCTTCCTATCCAGGTACTTAATATGAAGACTTAAATGCAGTGACGACTTTAATGCAGTGGCGACTTTAATGCAGTGGCGACTTTAATGCAGTGGCGACTTTAATGCAGTGACGACTTTAATGCAGTGACGACTTTAATGCAGTGACGACTTTAATGCAGTGACGACTTTAATGCAGTGGCGACTTTAATGCAGTGCCGACTTTAATGCAGTGACGACTTTAATGCAGTGACGACTTTAATGCAGTGGCGACTTTAATGCAATGACGAGTTTTGTGTTGTATACGTCACGGAGTATAATCAAGATGAGATGTACGAATATCGATAATTCATAACATATTCCCAAGACAAAGCACTGTTGAATCTCGGAGTGAAGGCTAGAGAAATGGCGTTTAAGGGGAGATGCGTCGTTTTTCTGGTCCCCCTTCTTACTCATGTTTAACCTCATTAGTTTGGCGATTTATGAGCTATTGGGCAAGTTAAGTGCCTTTTTTTTCCGGGAGAGCGATAACGAGCCTGTAATTTAGGAGGAACCGGCCTTTAATAGAAATTTTTCTACCGAAAACATTTACAAATTTATCTCAAAGGGTGGTATTTTTTAAAGCTTGATGGCGGTCTTGGGAGGTAACTAAAAATTATATATAAATACATAATTATATGAAAAAAATGAATACAAATCAATACAAATCTCCCCTTAATACCTGAGATGATGATGATGATGATTAGTTCTATTAGTTTGTCAACTCACCATTATCATACATTTTGGACGACAGTGAAGTTTGAACGTCGTAATATTGTCCACGAGGGCAAGTTAATACCAAACTTGTACTTTAATAGCAGTCGTAGATACAGCTAATTGCATTTTTCCAAGACTGTTCATTTTCGCAGGCACACATTGATATACAGAAGTCCCTTGCGCATTGTTTTGAAAGTAAGGGATCGGAGGCGGGTGGTTGGGCCGAGTGAGCGTTCCAGGGTGGGGCTTGCGCTTGGGAGGTCGGACATCTCGGGTCTATTTTGCACTGGTATCAACGATTAAATTCAAAATAGATGATCTAAAGGCGGTATCACACGAGCACTTTTTTCCCTCAACACTTGTCTGGCGGCTTATGATGTCAACACTTAACATACTACGGCTACCTAAATTTATTTACCATCAGTCTAGTTTCAGATATCATGGCAAAATACTCCTGAAATGTTGCCAGATTTTTTTTGATTGTTGAATGTTTTCTATAAAAGCTCTCGTGTGATACCGGCTTATAGGTGGCAAAATTCCTATAATAACTCAAGTCAGAAGCTGACATAGCAAGAGTTGATGAATAAATCTACGGGATAAAACGCTGGTTTGCATCCGCCATAAGATACTGCAGGGTGGATGGATATCCAGGTCCCCTTAGCGCCGGGAATATTAGGGCACCCCACCCTAGCAATGATTCAAGGTGACCGGACAACTCAACCAGTGGACCATAGTAGCTCTCAACCAGTGCCAAATTAACCATTACTGTTGGGTTCGGGTTAAGTTCGGTTAGGAGTTTAGGTTGGCACTGGTTGGATTAGACTGATTCTGATATACACTTTTCTACGCGACAAGTGTTTCTCAAACTTTACCAGCTGGTGTTAACTAAGCAGGTGGGATGGAGAAGCACGGTTGGTGTAGACACTTGCAGGCCACACAGATGCTAGTTACACATGTGTACACGTGTACATGTAACACCCCGCACCCCCAATTGCTACACTTGTCGCGTTTGCACATTTGTGTTAACATTTGTGGTCACCTTCAGATCAGCTGCGACTTACCTGGGCGAGGGAGGAGTTTCGGGAGGCACAGAGGTGGAGGAGATCCTTGGCCGCAGGTGTGACGCAGGTGTGAGCTGTGTGGCTGCGGAAACACATGTGCCGCTACCGTCCCTCTCAACCCTCCAGCACCCCCCCAGCCTCCCTCCCTCGCCACGCCCACAGGGAGGCAGGGGGAGGAAGATGGGCGGACCAGGAGAGAGGAAATAGAAATGGAAAAAGGTTAATATTGATCATTTATAATCACGGATCCTCTAAATGAGTTTCCGCAGTTATTAAAAGCGAGGCAAGGAAACGGCCCTGTCATACACCACACAGTCGGAGGCAGGTGGTAGTGGGGCCATAAGTCTCACTCTCTCACACACACACACACACACACCTGTCCACACACTACCACTGACCCCTTCATATCATCACAGTCCTTACAACGTTGCAGAGCCGCTCATATCGCTACCCAGGTCACTTACCATTCCTCAGGTCACCTCATATCAATAAGTGCCTGCGCGGATCATTACCATTTTTTCTTCGTCTCGTATCATCACCCCTAGAATAATCACAATAAAAAGTATATGAAACAAAAATAAGTAGCAATTAGCATAATTAATATAGCTAAATATAGTTTAACACAAAAATAGACAAAAAAGAAACACTGACAAATAAGATAAAATGGTAAATATAAGCCATTGATAACGAACGGCAAGTGACAATTATTAAGTAGCAATGATAGTGGAAAGGACAACACATCAAACAAAAATATATAATACAATAATAATAGCTACTACTACTACTACTACTACTACTACTACTACTACTACTACTACTACTAATATTACATAAATAATAATAGTAGAAAGGATAATACATAATACAAGTACATTAACAAGCATGGGCACCCTACCAACAATATCAGAAACATACATACAGATTTACATAATATAAAAACACATACATAGGGACAGATAATTATAAAGAAAGGCAGACAAACAAAAGTAAATAAATAGGTAGATAGTTTGAGAATTTACATACATTTCTCGCCCACATTTTCTCTCACTCACTCTCACTCTCTCTCACACACACGTATACAAATCAAGCAACCTATCTAATATTTTATATATATATATATATATATACAGTATATATACAGTATATATATATATATATATATATATATATATATATATATATATATATATATATATACTGTATACACACACATTAACACAAGATACACACAAACAAATACACATACATACATACACGCACACATACATACTCACACACTCGTTTATTTACTTACAAATCCACCTTATCTGCCTTTGCACACCATATTCGTAACCCTTTCAAGATACGATGACGCATTTCTTTTCTGTTTTCTGGCTAATATTAGACGATCTTATTCACATTGGGAAGGGTATATGGGAGTCAGAGGGTTAAGTGAGATAGTGTTTACCCCTTTGATTCCCACAAATCCTTCCTAAGCTCTATACAGTCCTCTAATGATAGCCGGAATATACTGTCAAAGCGCGCCATAATCTTCAGGTGTTAAGTCTTTTGTTTTAAGTAGTTTTGTTCTTCTACATCGCTGTCTGCCAGTTTTGTTCTTGATTTTGTTCTCTTAGGAAATGAACGTATTTGAAGAGCATGATATTACAAATTCCCAATAATATAGGCTATACCCAGTTTATTAGAGTTACGCCATAAATCGTGAACCCTAACCTCTGTAACTCAAAACAAC
This sequence comes from Paralithodes platypus, assembly GCA_032716605.1. NCBI lineage: Eukaryota > Metazoa > Arthropoda > Malacostraca > Decapoda > Lithodidae > Paralithodes > Paralithodes platypus. Next base: position 42,398,808 of record CM064579.1, read on the forward strand.
TCAAGCAAAGGGGCTGCACATTTCAACGATTATTCTTTGGCTGACTCTTCCCAAATGGCAGCAATATTAGCTTGATTACTCTGTGTTTGAGTTATACAGGTTATTGGTCGTGATTTTTGGCCTATCTATCATGAACAGGGTATAGTTATTGATGCATAACGTGAACATTTGGAGCACAAAATAGTTCAATTTTCAAAAGCAAACCGAGTTTCGAACGAGCTTAAAATCATACAAGATAGAAATATATATATACAAATCCAGGTTTATAATGTGTTTTCAATATATACAACATTCCGACTTTTTTCAACATTATCATTCCGACATTTTCAACATTTCGTTATTTTTGTGAACATTTTTAACATTTCAAATTATTGCAACATTTTCAATATTCCGACTCAACATGCCATAATTTTGACGCTTTTCTTTCATTCATTCTGGCTATCAGTAGACGATAGTGTTCAGCTTACGAGGGAATTGTGGGCGTTAGAGGGACTATCTTGGGTAAGATTAAGAGTAGTGGGCGTACCACTACCAACATACAGCATAACTCATCTATAAAACATTAACCTAACCAAACAACCCAACCTAACCTAACCTAGTATTCATGTAGTACTAGGTTAGGTTAGGTTAGGTTAGGTTAATGTTTTTATATATGATTTATGCTGTATGTCGGTAGTGGTACGCCCACTACTCCTAATCTTGCCCTATCTTGTTCTTATGATGGTTGCCAACCATTTAGAAAAAGTAATCCTAATTAACCCCTTCTGTACCGACGACTTTTTAAAATATATTTTAGTTATATTTATACGATTTTGTGCAGTTTAAGAAGGATCTGTGGTAAAAAGAAAAGGTTTAAGTGTGATAGTTTGAAGCCTGTTAATTGCTGGAGGACCTTTTTAAACTGAATATAATCGTCCAATTGTAGCCAGAATAAAGTTAATAGGGCGGCGTCGGCACAGGAGTTAAGAGACCGAGGGTTCCTTGTTACAACACCAGAGTTCAAGGTGGTTTAACCTGTCATTTTCCACTGTTGTTCCGAGAGGATTATTCCCTATCAAATGCAGTCAAACTTTGTTTGCTTGTAGTGTTGCAGACAGGTGTAATATATATATATATATATATATATATATATATATATATATATATATATATATATATATCATGCAAAATTATATAAAAATTCATAACATAACAAAATATCTATCTATCTTATCTATTGCCGGACGCCTTACTCCCCTTAATGAGGGAGGCCATACACAGAAGGCCCCCCAAGAGGACCTATCCCCTGTAAGAGGGACAACCCATGCCAGTTTACTGAAGGACTTTTAGGATTAACCACTCAATTTAGGGTCCGTCCGACCCCGAGGCCCTCTATGTATCTTTTTAGCACCATTTTTCTACAGTGGTGTTCGGCTAGTCCATCCATTAAACTGCCTTACCCTTAGTCAGCAGTACGGATTTGTATCAGGTTTACTCCTGTAGACAGGTTGCCGATCAAGGCTGAAGAGTTCCATTCACCCGGATTTTTATAAGGTTGTCTCCCCTAGATGGGTTGCCGACCAAGGCGAACGAGTCCCATCCACCCGGGATGGGACATTAATAAACTTCTAGCACCAGGCAACGAAGGCACTAAAGTAGAAAACTGATCGGGCTAGAGAAGGAACTCAAATATCGTTAAGGAGGCGGAGAGAAGAAAGGAAAGACCTTACTTGGTCAACGGAAAAGAAAGGAGACTCGGAGAGGATATTAGCAAGACACATGCGAGACCTCATTCAATGGTGCAGTAGGTCTACACGTAACTTGAGGAGGCTGCAAGTCCTTTCAATTGCATTTGTATCTTTTCTAGGCAGTTGCTTATTCAAGTGATTTCCTGGAATAGGATATAGAAATTCATGATTCTAAGATCACAATCAGAATCTTCTCAACTACAAAAGAACTATTCTTTGAGTTGAGAAGCTACATTCCTCTTTGTTTCACATTCCTTTAAAGAGTCCCTGCAACACACCAGTCGAGCAAGCGAGAACTGGATATATAATAGGTTTCTTCTGCAGCCTTCCCGATAGTCTGCATTACTCCGTCAACGATAGTGGAAGTAATCATGACGTGCAAGAAAACTTAGGGTTACACTCAAGGATCAGATATCAGAGGTGGTGATGGTGGAGGGGCAGTTGGAAAGGGGGGGGGGGGGGACCTCGACCACCACTCCGGGACCACAGCTGCAATACAATACAAGGCTACCATATGCAATTCCTCGAAAACAGAACTTGCATTATGTACTGTAGATATGATGTAATTTTCAAGGCCATGCACTTCCTTGCTTGACCGGGTTAGGGCGTGCCTTTGTTACAGGTACTGTATAGGGCATTTGCCACGAACCGGTAGACCGAGCTGCATAAACTCTTGCAGTCTACCAATGGTACGGCGTGGGATCGACCTGCCGACCATTTGATCAGCAGTCAAACACGCTACCGAGCATGCCACGGACCACATTACATTTTATATTTTAATAGAGCAAATACGACACTTATTTATACATATTATTCACAGGGGGGTGGGGGAGGGGGTGTAATAAAAACCGCATATGATTTAAAATATTTATTTGATATATTCAGAGGAATGGAGTATGTGCAAAAGAAAGAAACGTGCCTTGTGTTGTTTATCCCACTCCGGTTAACCCTTCCGGTATGATGCAGCATTTCTTCTTTGTATATTAATTACCCTTAGGTGCTTTTAGGCAACTTGGAAGAATCTAGGGCGGGGGGGGGGGGGTAAGGGGGTAGTGGTTATTTTTTAGTCGATTTATATATTTATTCACTTTGTAGTTTCCTCCCTAGACCTCCACCAATCTAAAAACAATAAAAACAACCTAAACCCCCCTTCAAGATAAATTTGTGCATTTTTCGGTAGACAAATGTCCCGGCCGACTGCCGAGTTCCTCTTACAATTACAGATTCGCTATCGCTCGCCAGGAAAAAAATCAACACCTAAATGGCACGAAAAGTCTTAAAATTTACAACGAAATAGCGCGAAAGGTCTTAAAATCGTTAACCTAATGGGGCGAACGTCTTAAAATCTGAAAAACGAATGGGACTAAACATGAGGGAGAAAAGGATCCAGATAAGCGAACCATCCCCCCTGAAAGGATTCATTGAAAACGCGTGTACCCCTCCAACTGATAGAGGTCGTTCCAAAGCTGACTAAAATTGCCTAATGATAGTATAACCCTGATAATTGCCCTCATCTAAACCTCATTAATTCTATAAACTTTCACCAGCAACTACAGTATTTTTAATGAGGGTTATATGATAGCGATCTATGGGGGGAGGCACTCGTCACAGGTAGTTCTGCCTTTTGTCTCCCTCATCCACATAGAACAGCATATATTATTGAGGGTTATAATAGTAAACATACACAAAAAATCGCGTCATCGTCCGAGAGGGTTAGGAGTGGCGACGTCGTATCTGTCACCGACCGATAGTAAACGCAGACATTTTTTCAGTAGTTTTTCAGGTTGACTGGAACGTTTTTCCCGTAGTTTTTCAGGTTGAGTGGGACGTTTTTTCAGCACTTTTTCAGGTTCAGTGGAACGTTTTTTCCGTAGTTTTTCAGGTTGAGTGGAACGTTTTTTCCGTAGTTTTTCAGATTGACGAACGTTTTTTCCGTAAATTTTCAGATTGACTGGAACGTTTTTTCAGTCGTTTTTCAGGTTGAATAGAACTTTTTTATAGTATTTTTCAGGACGAAGCTCTGTCAAACTCAAATATATTTCTTCCTTATGATTGATTGTAGAGGTACAGTTACCCACAGTATTCCCTAGGCACGTGACATTTCGAATCTTAAATATTGTTGTTTCCACATAGCGATTTTGATCATTTAATTTGACTTTATATTGTCCTTGTCCCAATTTTGGTTTGTTTAGTTTGCAAGTTTTACATTTTAATACCATCCTGTGATCCGTTAAGTCATGATAAAGATTTATCGTGTCGTATTTGCGGTCGATCGTGATTTATGTATTGCAATCATAAAAACTACTGAAAATTTGGCTGTTTATCCCCTTCAGCACGATGACGTATTTCAATCTTAGTCTGGTTGCCATTAGACGATTTAATTCACCTAATATTCTACCTCTAGGACTCAGAAGGGGTAAATAATATCTCAATATACCATCTGAATAACAGGTCCTTCTTAAACTGCATAAAATCATCTAATGCTAGCCAAAAAAATACGCCATGGTTCTAATGGGATTAAATAGTCTTTCTTATATCACCTCAGCTGAAAATGTGGTAAATTTATAGTTCTATCTTTTTTTATGTGTCAGGCATCGTACAATATTGAAAATGGAGAAATAGGAGTTACTTCATTAATTTTCGTCATAAGAAGTCATACACATGTTAAATCTTTCGGAATACGATGGTGCCTTTCCTGTTTGTATTCTGCCTACCATTAGTTGATTTTATTTAGTTTAGGAAGGTATTGTGATAGAGGGTTAACCGTTTCTCTACCGGCAACGTCTTTTAAACTTTACTATTAGTCAATTTTATTCAGTTAAAAAAGGGCTTCCAGCAATTAACAGGCTTTGAACTATCACACTTAACCCTTTTTACTCTGGTGATAGGCTGGTCTATCAAAGTGAGAGTTGAACGTTCTCTGCCATACCCAGAGCTTACTCTGACTGTTCCTTTTACTTACACATTTTCTAGATCTCAAGTGACGGCGTCTTTTCCGTGGACTGACCTCCCTACTGCCAGCCTAGAGGTCGGCAGATTGGGAGCCAAAGCGTCACTTTTTCCTTTGCCCCTCAACTTTCCCTTCATAAGTGCTGAGGGGCACAGGGCCTTGGGTGGGGCTTTGGTTTCCCGGGCGTTTCCGCACCCTCCTCAGCTCCCCGCCTTTAATTAGCTTCAATCACCTGGGCTTTATTAGTGGTAAGCAGGGAGGGTTCTGTGGGGGCGCTCAGTTATGGCCTTGGCCTTGCTCGGGACCTTGGGGCTGCTCGGCCAAACAGCCTGGGGAACAGCAACAACCCTTTTTACTATCACAGATCCTTCTTAAACTGCACAAAATCGTCTATATATAGCTAGAATAGACTTAAAAACACGTCGCCGGTATATAAGGGGTTAAGATAGATATTACTCCTTCCAAACCTGAGTAAAATCGTCTATGTTAGCCAGAATATAAAGACCAACACTACTGTATACCGATGGGGTTAATGATTGTTCTCAAGTTGCACTCTAGTGTTTGGGGCAGGAAGGGAGGAAGAAGGCCCTCCCCATAATTAAGACTATGATCTTATATCTCTCCAAGGATAATGGTTCTCAACCATACCCTCCTTAACCCATTCTGTAACGCAACGTCTTTCTAGTTTTATTCTAACTATACATACACGATTTTGTGCAGTTTAAGAAGGAACTGCGGTGGTAATACTGGTTAAGTGAGATAGTTCGAAGCTTGTTTATTGTTGGAGGCCCTATATAAACTCAATAAAATTGTCTAATAGTAGCCAGAATAATGTACAAAACACGTCGCCGGTACAGAAAGAGTTAAGGGGAGGTTTGTTTTATTTGTGACCCCCTTTTCCCTCATGCTTAGCCCCATTAGTTTGGTGATTTCAAAATTTGTTGCGCCATTTAGGTGATATTTTTCCTCACAAGCGATAGCGAGCCTCTAATTTGAGGAACCGGCCTTTGGCCGGGAAATTTTTCTACCGAAAAATGTAAAAATGTATCACGATGGGGGTCTTGGGGATATTTGTTAAACCTTGATGGAGGTCTTAGGAGGAAACTAAATATAATACATACATAAATAAATCTTCCCTTAACCCTACCCAACCTGTATATAACATAACATACCCAATTTTAATCTGTTAATTGAACTTCTGAAAAGTTGAGATAATGTACATGAACACCATGTGAGGAGGAACACATTGTCAAAAATGTGCTTATCTTTATTTGGTGCCTATTTTACATTACCTAGTAGTTATTCATCAAGTTAAAGATTTTTACTTTACATTATAATTGACAACTTGCTAGTTTCAGGCTATAAGGAAGTTGGAGCCGTAAACATAGTTATAAAACAGAAATGCAATAATAATGTAGGTTTATGATGGATAGAAAGTATGATTAACTTTGTTATAGATATTTATAAATGTACTACGACCTCATTTTGGCTGGAAATTCTGCTAAATATTAATGTTTACAGCTCCAACTTCTTTATAGCATGAAACTCGCAAATTCACTCCAGACTCAAATAGGAGCGATGGAAAGACAGTGTAAGTGAGAGAGTGAATGAAGTCGACTTCTTGTTTCTTTATGACAAGTGGATGAATTGGGTGGCACACGAGTAAGAGCTTTCATTCTTTATTTCTAACATCGGTTTTGTGTAGCTCGATATGTTGCCTTAAATGATTTTACTTCTAAGATGGATTCTACGTAACCCGAAACGTTGCCTTGAATTATTTTCTTCTAAGATGGATTATATACAACAGAGACATTGCCTTGAATGATTTAATTCCAAGATGGATTCTACGTAGCTCGAAATGTTATCTTGAATACTATATTTCTGAGATGGATTGTGCGTAGCTCGAAACGTCACCTTTTAATTAGTTTCTTCTAAGATGGATTAAACCTAGCCCAAAACGTTACCTTGAATTCTTTACTTCTAAGATGGATTTTACATAACAGAAAACAATGCCTTGATTTCTTTTCTTCCAAGATGGATTCTTCGTAACCTGAAATGTTGCCTTGAATTCCTTTACTTCGAAGATGGATTCTACGTAACATAACATGTTATTATGAATTCTATATTTCTAAGATGGATTTTCGTAGCTTGAAGTGTTCATGCTCTCCCGTATTTTCTCCCACTCAACTTCTCCAATTATCCATCACACCTGCGTAACTACAGGTTAAGCCCGACGATCTAACACATAATGATCTCACAGTTCGTACAATTGCCTACATAATCCCGCACATGATGATCTCTCAGTACGTACACTTGGCTACAAAAAAATATTTACGATGTTAGACATGTTATAGCCATAAACATTAACATGGTGAATTCAGACGCATTAATACACAAAATAATTAAAATGTACTTCAATCTGTAAGAAACTGGATGATATAAAGATCTTTTAATGATTAAAGGGGGTTTACGTTTTCTCCATAGACCTCTAGCTAGCTAGCTAAATCCCCCCCCCCCAAACCTTGTTTCAAGATAAATTAGTACATATTTCTGTAGAGGACCAGGCAAAAGGCCGGTTCCTCCTATATTACAGGTGAGAAATATTCCACACCTATCGGTACAAAAGGTATAATTATTGACTAAGAAATGAGGCCAAAGGTCTTAAAATCGCCAAACTACTTGGGGCAAACGTCTTAAAATTTCAAAACAAATGAGACTAAACATGAGGGAGAAAGAGTTTCCAACTTCCAGAAACAAAATAAGATTTTCCCTTAACAGATCTAATGCTTTCACAGGATAAAGTAGATATTTCTTTGTGGCCAAGTATACAAACAGTGCCCTTGTTGCTTTGTTATATTATCTATTGTACAATCGGCCTAATAAGTGATGTCTCGGCACTAAGTATATTTTGATCCATAATTGGCTTCAGCAATATCTAAGTTTAATTTATTCATTTCGAGGGGGATATACAAACCTATTACTACACTTACATACCCTATTCAACATCTGACAGACATTAATACAGCACAGCGCTAGCCAAACGTAATGCCAGCTGGGACATGACTTATTAGCGCGACCGTACATCACATCTGACCGGTTACAATACTGACACTCACTTAGCACTGTCTCACCAACACTCTTGAATACATTACCGTGGTAAATAACTATGCTATGTCCGTAACACACTCCAACAAACGCACAGACATAAATTACCACTTGCGAGTTTCAGGCTATAAGGAAGTTGGAGCTGTAAACATCGATATCAGCTGAAATACAAGCATTATACGAGATTTTGATGGATAGAAAGTACTGTATGTTGCATTTGGTTTTATGTATTAATATATGTACTACAACTGTATTTTAGCTGGTAATTCTGCTAAGTATCGATGGCTACAGCTCCAACTTCCTTATAGAACGAAACTCGCAAGTGGTCAACTCACGGCCGGGCTCCCCTCATGTTTCTATCACAGGTGCTTGAGGATAAAGAAATAAGCTCGTTATCAATACACATATACTGTACACATATAGATAACAAAGTGTGCAACCAAATTCCTCGTTGATCACATAATTCGTTCTTATTTGTTATTTTATACAAATATTATGGAAACATACTAGATTTCTCAGAAAAATCATGAATATAAAATTAATATGCTATGCAATCGTTAAATTTCCCGTTCAATTTGGTATTAACACGAAAGTTGAACCTTGCATGGAGGATCGGGTGGGTTCAGCATTATAACATCCATTACTTTTACATATGTGAACTAATCACATTTTAGTTTATTTAGATTTACTGGTCAGTCCTAACTGTAGGTTACAACACACTGAATAATATGTGTAGGTAACACATACATACATTTAAAGACCGAGTGCTCCATACGAAGTGCGGTTACGGTCTCGCGTCCCAAAGCCGAGTATTGCGTACAAAATGGAACAAAGTCTATGAATACCTAGGAGTTTGGTTGCATAACTTGTCAGTAGATTGTACTCATGTAGTTATGAGCTTCTTCCCATTTCCTTAAATACCTGTGCTTCTAACCACAACCAATACAGGATAATTAGCAAACACCTACAAAATGTTTTAAAAGTGTTTCGCGGTCGTCACGGAGTGCATCACATGCTATGTGACTCAGGTTCTCAGTCTATTTCCTTCAACCTCATCTTCAATCCTTCGGGCCAGGCCTATAAAAGTTTAGTCAGTGATATAAACAATTTGATTTCAGTAATAGGAGTACTGTAGAGGAAATGGAAAGCTCTTGATGAACCACAATTTAGTCCAACTAAACAAGCGCTAGTATATGGACACAAAACTTTATATCGTGAAGTTTAAAATGCTCAAAATGATTTCGAAAGCATGTCTAGATTCTTTTGCATTGATATCTAAAACTAGACTGAAGATACACTTAATTGATGGCAATGGTATCTGAAACTAACTGAAGGTAGGTTTTTTTTTCAGGGAGAAGGGGGTTCTCCCTGATACTTAGCTCCATTAGTTTTGCAATTTAAAAACGTTCTCCCCATTACTTTGGCGATTTTAAAATCTTTCGACATATTTCTTTGTCAATTTTTGACCTTTATTGCAATTTAGCAGGAACCAGCCTTCAGCCGGGACTTCTACCGAAAATGTTTACAAATTTATTTCGAAGCGGGGTCTTGGGGGTGTCTTGTTAAGCTTGTATATATATACCTCTTCTTAAAGTAGGTGATGAGTTTCTTGTAAATGTTCAACTTATAAGCTACTAGACCAGAGTTACAGATAAAAGTTGAGGGGAAAATAGCTTGTGTGATACCAGCTTTTTACGTTTGGGTCACACAGCACTTGACGACACTCGGAGCGGAAGTGCACTGTCCAAAAGTATAGGTTTAACCCCTTCTGTACCGGCGATGTCCTTTTAAATATAATCTAGCTATATTTAGATAATTTTGTGCAGCCTAAGGAGGATCTGTGGTATTAAAGAGGGTTGAGTGAGATAGTTTGAAGCCTGTTTCTGGAGGCCGTTTTCAAACAGAATAAAATTGTATAAACGTAGCCAGCATATAATTAAAAGTACACCATCGGTACTGAATGGGTTAAAAAAAGGTATGCAAAGGGTAATTAGAGTGTCCATAATAGCATACCCTTATAAAGGTATATTGGTAGTAATAAACCCATCTAATAAAAAGGTAAATCCCTATCAATATACCCAATGCCTTTATATACCTACCCTATTAAATTTAGACAGTGCGGAGGGATAGGTCATGCGCCTCATCCCTCATACACAATATACCTTATATACAAGGTACACTCGGATGCCATAGTCTCTTGCCCACTCATAAATATTCGTGGACTTCCCCTATTTCTTATTATGGTGATTTTGATAAGTTCTGTTGTCTTTATATTGTGTCGTCCCTGCTTTGGTTATTATATTTTGCAAGTTCTACATTATAATTATGGAAGTATATCTCTGGAAACCAATTGATGAATATAATTGACTATGCATCTACTACAACATAATAAATACTGTACTATTTATTGAAGAGCAAGGTCTATACAAAGGTCAATCCAGATATTTATAATTGCATAAAGTAAAAAGCAAAGGGGGTCCACGAATTCTTACGAGTGGGCTACATAGCGACTATGACATACGACTGTCCAGCAATATCTTTTGTCATAAATATACAAACACACACACACACACACAGTAAAGATCAACTGTAAACCCTATAGTATTATTAACAAGAAGAGGATAATACTCTGTTAGAAAATAGAAATTTGTAGACATGATATGGTAATGCTATACAGTATACGGGTTCAAGTTAATACGGCCACAACCACGATGGCCAATTATCCTGACCTAACCTTACTATTTTTTATCTAACTTAATAAAATCTAACGTTACCGAAACTAACATATCCTAACTTAACTAAACATAACCTAACTTACAACTAACTCATCCTAATCCAGCCCAGCCTAATCTAACCTAACTTATTCTAACAAAAGCTAATCTATTCTAACCTAAACTAACTTATCCTAATCAAGCCTAATCTAACCTAAACTAACTAATCCTAACCAAGCATAATCTAACTTAACCCAAACTAACACGTCCTAACCAAGCCTAGCATACTCTAAGTAACTTATCTAACCTTATCAGTTCTATCCTAGCCTCAACTAACTTATCTTAATACCATCCAAATCTAGCCTAACCTAACTTATTCTAATTAAGCCCATCATGATGTAACCTAACATCTAACCTAAACTAACTTATCTTAACCAAGCCCAGCCTAATCTAACTTATCCTATCCTAGCCTTATCTTACCATTAGGACAAGAGACTGAAACTGCACTTATGTGTGGAACACTCAGTCTTAAAATGTTATGTATGTATGTATGTATCTAACCTAACCTAAACTAACTTGTCCTAACCAAGCCTAGTGTACTCTAACCTAGCCTAACCCAACCTATATGCTGCTAAGATTGTGGCCGTATTGTCTTGAGCTATATACGACTGCATATATACGCAAATACTGACACACACAAACTCCCACACACGTAAACATATCGCCAGCCGAGACAACCTTCCAATGTACAATCTAAGACAGAAATCGTAGTCTTAATTCCCTACTCGACACTGTAAAAATCAATTGTGCAAATCAGAATACATACCTGTAACAATACTATAGTCCATTCATTATAGGTAGGCCAAAAATCTTGCCCACAAATCTCTAACTAAAAAGCGACTAGAGTAATCGACCTAATATACCTACCATTTAGGAAGGGTGAGCCAGGGAAATAGTGTGGATATTTACAGGTCAGTTGTTCTTGTCCTTTTTGAGTTACAGACGTTAGGGGGTCGCGATTTTTAGTCTACCTATAATGAATGGACTATAGTACACATACCGATTTGGCATTCATTACTGAACACAAAAATGTTTAAAAAATATGAAAAGTTTTCAAATTGTTACGCCCAAACGATGATTATACACTGATGATGCGTACCACTTTTAATACGCTATGTGTTCTATGCTGTACAGTTGGCCAAATACGTGATGTCTCAGCACGAAAAATACTTGATCAATAATTGGTATCAGCCATATCTAAACATGATGTCTGCATTTCGAGTGAGACATACAAACATGTTCCTACACTTACCCACCCTATTCAACATCTGGCAGACATTAATACAGCACAGAGCGAGCCTAACATAATGACAGCCGAGACATGACTTATTAGCGCTACTGTACGCACAAAATTTACAGTGTACTCAATACAGTCAAAATCTGGTCTCTATTGTGTAAGTTGAATGTACATTGTACTGATGTGAAAAGACAGTTGAAGACCCAAGCTGAGTTTTTAGAAGGGGTAATGTGTTCGGCTGTGCAGATATATATTACAGTACACTCACGAGCCAAAATAAGTATACACAATGAGGTCTGTATCAAATTCAAGCGATACAATACAGTGCTATGTAATGGAAAACTAAACCAACATACAGAAAATACTCACAATTCCAGTCTTTATATTCACAGGACTATGTATTCCTCCACTCAGTGCTACATAATATCCCTAATGTTTCAAAGTTTGGCTTTAAATGTTCAGATATTCAAATGGTTATATTAGAACATAAGAAGATTAGAAAGCAGATTAAAACCAGATTGCTCTAGGCCCTATTGAGTTACAAAGAGGTCAGGGATCAAGATTTTTGTCAAGTTCGTTGGCCATACCACATAACGCAGTCCCTTTTACACTCGTTGACCCCAACCCTTCCATGGGTGCATACTTATTACAGCTTGTGAGTGTACGAGGTGGTGCACTCAGACAGACAGACAGGGTGCAGCTGTACACCCGTAGTAGTTGGAATGACAAGAAGGTATTTTACAAGCTACCGTAATACAAATGTGGCTTATCATCAAGTTGTGTTGAATGTGCAGACAAAATCAAGAGTTCGCTGAAATCGTTCCTCATAATAGCGTAATATTGTAAGTATTTGTTTTCTTTCTATGTCTCGACCACGGGACTGTAGGCTATTCAGTAGCCTGTAACTCTTACGAGGTCCCGAGATTATCGACTGAAGCTTCGAGATGATGGGTGCTTCATGTGTTGCACTAGATGAGATGGAGACAGTGGAGCTTCAAGGTGTTGGTTGCTTCGTTTCTGCCACACTAGATGTCGACACCTTATTTATACACGTCACTTGATCATCACTTTTCCTTGACAGGCAACATATATTTATCATAGCCCGCAACTAGTACTATATGTTTCACTTTGTACAAATGGCAAGCTAATGTTCATTGCTCTATATTTCGCACAAATTATGATAGTTTCCGGCGAGCTATTGATTTTGAACGTACAAGCTAAAAATGAACACCAGGTTGAAATATAAAATGATAAAAGTTGACATTCTTACAGATATCAAATGGTTTTGGCCCCTATACAGCCATAAAGTTAGACTTTGCAAACTATAACTGCAGACCTTAATGACTAGTGAAGGGGGATTTACACGAGGGCTTGATCCCGCAACTTTTGGTCCGAAACATTTGTCGGCCAACATTTTGAGACTATTGGTATCGAGAACAACATGGATGTAAGATTATCATAAGCTGTATATTTAGTCAGAAATATAAACCTAGGGCCAGGATGCGAACCTATGATGGCAGAGCTCCTGCCTGCATAAGTCCAAAATCTAGCCCTAGCTATGAAAGATTATCATAGGTGAGAACATTCTTGTCATACTACAATACATAATATGCCAAAGCTACCAGATCAAAGATGCAGATAAAAGTTAGGGAAAAAGAGTGCTTGTGTACATCCGCCTTTAGAAGGTGTGATTACAGAACACATCACTGTTGACCAGGAACAAAACTCTGTGTGAAGGAAAGGTGGAGACGGATCACTATGCAACACTCTTGATTCCTTTGGTCCATGGCCAAATTGTTATAGTTCTTGTTCTTGTAGGATTGGAAGGGCTGTATCAGACATCACCATGCCTGTTATCACCCTATCTTAAGTAACAGCAATTAGAACTCAATATCCAGGACAGGGATTTTGAAAGCACGCGATGACAAATGCCTAAAGCAGCCAGGAGCAACTAGATTCTGGCAAATGATCCCAAAATCTGCCGGGACAGATCGCAGGTCTACAGTCAGGGGAACACACTGCCAAAGTCGGAGTAGCACCCCCACATTGCCCAGCAGCCGCACATAGGTTATAGTCCATTTATTATAAGTAGGCCAGAAATAGTGACTCCTAACCTCTGTAACTCAAAAAGTGCTAGAGCAAATGAGCTAGAAATGTCCCCACCTATTCCCTGGCTGACTCTTCACAAATGGTACAATTATTAGCTCGGATACTCTAGTCGTCCTATAGTTATGTAGGTTAGCGGTTAGGATTTTTGGCCTACCTATAATGAATGGACTATATCAACAATGGGAATTACTCTACCGCCGTAGACATGACCGGCAGCCAGGGGGCACATCCACTGAACTCCACTACAAGAATCTTGAAGGCTCATTGCTCACATTGTGCTATGTAAACATTTGAAGCTGTCTGGTGAAAATTGAAAGTGGTATAAAAATGGTTAATCTTGATTATGGGTTGAATCGACATATAAATCCTAAATGAAAATTCGTTATCTTTAAATTGTTAGTTTTTTGTAGTAACCTGCCAAGCATTTCCAACCAATTTATATTTTAGTATAGTGAAATTTTCACTTCCTATGCACTTTCAAACAGAAAAGGATTGATTGTGGCGACTTCAAATCATGAGAGTAATGAGCCATCCAGTAGTTTATAGAGATCAATAGGTACAGCTCTTGGCAACTGGAGGGGCTGGTCTATCAGAATGAGAGTTGAGGGTTGTCGGCCATACCCATAGCTTACTCTAACTGTTCCTTTCACTTTTATATTTTCTAGATCTCAAGTGGCGGCATCTCTTCCGTGGATTGACCTCCCTACTGCCAACCTCGAGGTTGGCAGATTAGGAGCCAAAGCGCCACATTTTTCCTTTGCCCCTTAACGATCCCTTCACAATAGCTGAGGGGCACACGGCCTTGGGTGGGGCTTTGGTGTCCCAGGTGTTTCCGCACCCTCCTCAGCTCCTCGCCTGGGAGCGGCTGCGGTCACCTGGGCATTCTTAGAGGTAAGCAGGGAGGGTTCTGTGGGGGCGCTCGGTTATGGCCTTGGCCTTGCTCGGGACCTTGGGGCTGTTCGGTAAGACAGCCTGGGGAACAACATCAACAACCTTTCAATTACCAAAGGGGCTAGAGTAGCATCCGCTCGCGACTCTCACTCCCACCTTCACAATGATCCAGCACCAATTACTTCACAGATTTTCCGGTTCCTTGTGTAACCAACACCTTTTAAGAAATAACAAGTAGATTAATATTCTATCTACACTGCCCCTTTTGCACTATACTCTTCCTGGAATTATAAATTAATACATTAGTTTTTATGAATTATGTTGATATTTTGATATTGCATTCTAGATAAGTATTGATAATTTAAATATTGCGACAAACATGAATAGGAAAAAAACAATAAATTAATGCAGAAAGTACAGAATAATACATATAATAAATACCGTATGCTTAATTTCCAGGAAATCATTGCAATACAGTATTGTAAACAATTGAATCCATTCAGCAATTGTTGAACGGTATTTACTTTTTAGATAAGCATATGAATGGGCAAAAGAGGCAATGCAAAAATATTAAATAAATTTTCTATCACCATTCTTTGTATTATTTACAATAAGCTATGATTTGAATTCATATATTTCGCTTACCATCAAAATAATGATAAAGTATTTGTTATGTCACAGACTTGATTTAACGTTTAAATCAAGCAACATACAAAATAATGCCAATGGACTATTTACTTGTCGTAAAGTACAGTAGATATCTCAAGGGAGAGCTGAGGATATAAAACCTAATCATTTGATAATCAGTTACGTATCCTGCTCCTACATATGTTTCAACCATCCTTGTACAGTATTTGTCCTTACATCAAATCATTACACCATTACACGACTGAATACATCACTCATAAAAAAGTTGCATTCCAAAAAAGCTAAAGACAGACATCTGTAAAACTATTTCACTTTGGCCTTCTCATGATGACCTAAGGGAGATCCAACGCCAGGCGACTTTATACAGCTAATTAATCACTTGCGAGCTTCGGGCTGTAAGGAAATTCAAGTAGTAGACATCACTGCTTAGAAAAGATACAAAATTATACAAACTTTTGATGGATGGAAATAATATTGAATGGAATTTAATTAATAATTTTTTGCTTCATCCTATGACTTGAACTGATTTATACTTTGTGTGACCAGGCATTTTGACTAACATCCCTTGAATTAGGCTCTGTCACGCTTTTGTTTTTTTTGGGAGACACTCGGTTACAGGCAACCTGCCTTTTGTCTCCTTCATACACATAGAAAACAAAATGTGCCTATTACAAAAGTATGTGGACTATCAACAACGTCTACCGCTTGAACTTGCTAATAGGCCCAAAACTTGTATATGGTTAATAGGAGTGTCTCATTCAGGACTGAGGGAAGGCGAGAGGCTGAGTGCTCGGGAGTATCACCAGAGTCGGAAGTAGGTCACAACGGCCACTCTCCTAAACGTCCACAACCCCAACGGCCACATTCCTAAACAGTCTAGGTTAGGTTCGGTTAGACTAGGCTAGACTTAATCTGGTTAAGTTAGCTTAGGTTTTGATTTGATTTGATTAGATGAGATAAGGTTAGGTTAGGTCTGGATAGGTTAGATTAGATTTAGTTAGGTTACACCGAGTATGATTAGGTCAGGAGAATGTGGCCGTTCTGGTTGTGGCCGTATCGAAGTGTGGCCATATTGACTTGAACCATATAGTCTTAACCCCTTCAATAAGATGGCATAATTACCCTGTGAGCCGCGGCATGTCATATAAGGTATTGTGTGATTGTCAGTGTGTGTGTGAGTTTGTTAGTAAAAAATCTTGAGAAAGAAAAATAGATATTGATGAAACTTGGTCAGTAATTTAATTTGGTACTTATATAGATCCCATTATTTTTTAGGAAGCATTGCATAAGAACCCCGACCCCTACCTACCTCTGACTGAACCCCCAAAAATATGAAAATAAAAATGTTTAGTTTGACAATCACAATATTCATGGTACTACTCAATGGTTGTCACTGACTTTACACACACATTTTAAAGATGATTGTAAGATTATGAGCCCAATGGAGTCAGGCCTGTATGGGGACTATAATTCTATATGATCAATATACATTCCTGTTAAACTTTAGTAATGTTGTTGTTGTTGTTCCCTAAGCTGCCTGGCCGAACAGCTCCGAGTCCCTGAGGAAGGCCATGGCCACGATCGGGCTTTCCCACAGAGCTCTCATAGAATGTAGATTGTGTTGTTAGCGTAAGTGGTTGCGTGAAATGCAGTCTTCTATGATGTGTTTAATGGTACGGGGTGCTGTGTTACATCCCGGGCAGACGTCGACGACGGAGTCATCCAGTTTCTTCTGATAGGTCAGGAGAGCTGGTACTTTTAGTGAGTTCCTTTGTATATCTGTGTCTTATCTGGCCCGGGTTGCCGGTTTATGTTGTGAAGGGTCATGCCTGGAAGTAAGGTAGGCGGGCATTGTGGTGGTGGGGCTTTGCTGCATGTCTGCCTGCTGAAACTGGAACCTCTAAGGGAGGTCTGGGACTGGCAATGTGCTGGAGGCCCCGAAAGTGATTCTTGGTCTCTGGGTTTTCTCCTGGGCGACATAGATGTGTGTGAATTTTATATTTTGCTTATTATGTTGTGCTGTGTTGTCCCTGTTCGGGTTTTGTCTCAAGTCGACCACCCCTAGCTATGGGGTATGTGCCTGAGTATATACATACATAAATCTGATTCGTCACAAATTGTTTCAAACATTAAAATGTAAAGCTTACAAAACAAATAAACCAAAAACCAGAAACTACACAAATAATGAAGAAAAAAACTTATAAATATCAATATCTAGGGGAGGCACTCGATATAGGCAGTTCTGCCCTTTGTCTCCCTCACTCACATAGGGGGAAAAAAAAAAAAAAAAAAAAAAAAAAAAAAAAAAAAAAAAAAAACACGTTAAGGATTTCGCAAAATAACATTACAAACATAGCTTACCGATTGTTAGTCGTAGTGACTAACATTCCGTCCATAAAAAGATCTGTTAAAGGTTTGGTCATGAACACCACGAACCTAATTACAAAAAAAAAAAAAGTTTTTAGTACATATTAAAATATTAATGACGTCATCGTACTGAAGGGAATAATCTTAGGGTAGGAGCTCCCTCGCCTCTTCCTTGTGTTATTTTCAATAGCGGAAGAGACGAGAGAATTCCTTCTAAGTTTTAAGACTACAAGCTGAATAATTTTGTTCTCAAAGCTTCTGAAGAGTTGAAAAGGCCACTCAGGTAACAGATACTAAGAAAGATCAATTAAGCCTGAGTAACAGGAGCACTTTAGCGGCGGACAGTTTCTGAGTAAGAGTATCAGAAATGATGCAGTACTTAATGCCATACACTCCCTTGATGACAGGGCTAGGGACTTTACTGGACATTGCAACGAATCCCTAGACTCGAGTGTCCAAACTCTTGATATCTACCAATGGCACGGGGTGGGATCAAACAGCCGACCCTTTGATTAGCAGTCAGATGTGCTACCGATCATGCCACGGCCCGCAGACTGAAGATTTTAACCTCTATTATGACTTACTTTTATTTGTGTAGCTTATAATCTCAAATAGTCTATTAAAACAAGAATGAACCCTACAAATCTCGCAAACTGAATCCGAATTGAAACTGCTGCTAAATTGTACTAGTCTCCGATACCAGACCGATACGAATCCACCGCTAAATGTGCTGATACGACAACGGCTTAATGAGGGTTTACGTTGAGAGTCTGATGGTAAAGACTGTAGGAAGACAGAAAATTGTGCAAAAGTTGGGTCTGTCATAAAGCTTAAGAGGTGTCACCTGCTTTTTTTTTATCTTTCTCTCCTTCTCTCTCTTTCTCTGACTTGTATCCATTTGGCCCCATTCAGCTTACTGTTTTAAGACGTTTAGCCCCATCCAGGTGTTAATTATTTCCTGGCGAGCGGTAGCAAGCCAGCATATATATATGTTTGTTTTGACAGCAAGCTAAATTTGTACATGATTCAATAGAAAAATGTCTCGGCGAAGCCGGATTTCTCCATACAATGCTGGCCAGGAAGAAATCGACACCTGGATTGGGATAAAAGTCTTAAAACAGTTGGCAGAATGGGGCCGAATGGATACAAGCCAGGGAAAGAGAGAAAAGGAAAGAAATAGAAAAAAATCCGGTGACCCCCTTAAGATGCTACCCGATGTGGAGAGATGACTTATTATCGATAAAGATTAATAGTTAGCTAGCGATGAATATTGTAAAAAGGGTAAGATGATGTGGTCGTACGGTCATTTCTTCAAACAGTTACTCGAGCTTGCTCTTACAAAACCGATTTGGGTGTTCTGGAATATTAATATTTTGGATGTTTTATTTATTACTGATTATATTCTTCGATTGAGTACACAAAGGGCCAATGTGCAGAAATACTAACAATGAGTTTATCCAAGAAACCATGCCTAGAAATATGTTGATTTCGTGAAAAAAGGGCCAATTTCTCCCTTCAATAGTAGCATGAATGTAACTAATGGAGGAGGAAAGTGGCCTTCTTACCAATAAGTGAACATGTATTTAGACATGGTTTAATCACGTAAAGTATTGAAAGGCATTTCTGAAAATTGGCAGCAAGATATATACCCTTACTTGATCATTGATTAATACTCAAAAGAATTCAAACTGTCCATAAACCACCCAAGTGAAGATGACTCTCGGCTTGAAATACGTCTTTGCAATTGCAGACCCGAAAGAATGCTTGATAGAATAGCCCGTAGTAGCGAATAGGAGAGGAGTGGAAGTGGATTGTTTACAAATAGAGAGGAATGAGCATGTGGATGGGATGTTAGCGGAGGAGGGGGTGCTGGTGGACTATGAAGGGTAGGCGATCCTATCCTTCTGCTTCTTCACAAACTCCATTGCCATTTTGTCGTTGGTTCTCGTCTCCAGCACCTTCAGGATCGAGTTTTCTGAAAGAGAGACAAAACGAAATGTCACAATTAATTATATGTAATGCTTGTCATAGTCATTTTTTCAAAACTTTAATATTTGTCTCTACTTTCGGGTCCAAATATCGTCTTCTGACTACACAATATAATGGTTGACCTAGGTCCTTCAGGAACATGGGGGTAAGCTCGATAGAAATGGTCCCTAATAAATGACCAATGTATCTTCCTCTGAATACTCATACCAATACTACTATAAATATTCTAGCTAAAATTACTACTACTACTACTACTACTACTACTACTACTAAAAATCTTCTATGATTGTTGTTGAAATACAGTTTATCCACAGGACTTCCCTATTGCTCGGAACAAGAATAATATTATAAATGCTTTCAAAACTCAGTGGCCTGGTTAAACTAATGAACAAAAAAGAAATTATAAATGCTTGACCTGGGTCCTTCTGGAACATGAGGTTAAGCTCGATAGGCTTGAGTCCGTGGAAGTTGTCGATGGAGGAAGAGTTGGCCACGACCCCTGGGATGGTGTTGAGGGACAGGAAGGCCTCACCCCCGAAGTCGTTACAGGTGATGACGTCGTGGTCCATGAGGGTGAACAGGATCATGGCCCCCTCCGACTGGCAGCTCTCTAGGCTACCCGGGCTGCCGAGAAACGTCTTTTTAAGGGGGCATGGGCGCATTTATTTATCTTTTTATTACTGTATTGTTTTTTGTTTCCTCCCTAAACCTCCATTAAGATTAAAAAACATCTCCCCCAAGATCCTCTTTCAAGATAAATTTGTGAATTTTTCGATAGAAAAATGTCCCGGCTGAAGGCGGCTTCCTATTAAATTCCAGGCTCACGATATTGACACTTAAATGACACAATAAGTCCGAATATTGACAAAGAAATGGTGCGAAAGGACTAAAAATAGCAAACTAATTGGGCGAACGTCTTGTCAACTGAAAACTAATATGGCTAAACATGAGGGAGAAAGGGGACCATAGATCGTGGTCCATCAGGGTGAACAGGATCATGGCCCCCTCGGACTTGGGCTGCGGAGAAACACCACATTAACCCCTACTGTACCGGCGAAGTCTTATATACTTTTATTTTATTCTAGCTATATCTAGACGATTTTGTGCAGCTTAGGAAGCAGCTGGGGTAGTAAAAGAGGTTAAGTGAGATAGTTGGATGCCTGTTAATTGGTGGAGACCCTTTTTAAACTGAATACAATTGTTTAATGGTAGCCATAATGAAGTTAAAGGGACACTACCGGTACTGAAATGGTTAAACAAAATACAAATATATAATAATATTTATAAATAATAACCATAATAATACTGTAATAATAATAATTACTACTACTGCAATACTACAAATAAATTACTAATAGTAATAATGATAAGAAAACTGGTCCCAAATATATTTTATGAAGAAGAGTAACCAAGAATAATTTAGAAAACAAAAATGGGTTCCTCACCAGAGGCTTGAACCCTTAATAATTATAATAATACCGTACCATGTTTACAATATGTTCATAAAAACGCTGAGTGGTGAAATACATACAACTCGAAGCATTCATCGAACATGGGGTGAAGCGTTTTCTTGTGCACGTTGGTCTGTTGTTGGGACGCCCCGGGGAAGAGGCGGCGGGGCAGCATCTCAATCACTACAAAGGGGTCGCTGAAGCCTGCAAGGAGAAAGAGAGGATTTGCCTGGGATGTATTGAAGACACATTGACCTCCAAATATTTGAGATGAAGTAATGCACCTCTCATAATTGGGATCGAGAAATGTTACCTTCATGCCCTCTATAATATGCCTATAATGTCCAGTACTTTACCTCCTCTTACCACTGGGATCGAGAAGTATGACACTTCTAGCTTTCTAAAGAATAATGTCGAGTATTACATCGCCTCTTACCATTAAAACTCCATTATGAACTCCAATAAATGGGTACCAAGTGATATACTGTATACTCATTGACTAAGGCCTTTAATACGAAATAACTTTTACACAGGAATAAAAACAAAATCGTGTAGCTTAAAATTGTAATTATTAGTTCTCTTTGATGCTACTGATTTTAACTCTGGCCCACCAACTACAAACTTTTCATGTTAACCCCTTCTGTACCGGCGACGTAATTTTAATTCTATTCTAGCTCTATTTAGACGATTTTGTGAAGCTTAAGAAGGATATGTGGTAGTCAAAAGGGTTAACTGAGACAGACCGAAGCCTGTCACTTTGTTGAGGCCATTTTAAAACGGAATATAATCGTCTAACTATTGCTAGAATATAATTAAAACAGACGTCGCCGGTACAAAAGGGGTTAAGAATTAAACCTCTTCTTACCATTAGGGTCGAGAGGTATGACATTCCTGGCTTGTAGCACCTCGACACATAGAGAGTCATGGTTGAAGTACACCCTGACGAAGAGCGTGCCGTACTCCTGCCCAGCGTCCACTCTGTCTTGTTCTACCAGCCGCTCCTTGTGGTACGTCTCCACCAGGGCTTCTGTTGGGGTCTTGTGGAGCTGGAAGAAAGGAAGATACTATACCCTGTTCTAAATAGGTAGGCCAGAAATCGTGAACCCTAACCTCTATAACTCAAAAAGATTTAGATCTAAGGAGTTGTAAATTTCTCCTCCAGGGCTTCTGTTGTCGTCTTGTGAAGCTGGAGGAAAGGAAGATACAAGTTGTAAGAAACTAATTGCTTTTGCAGCTAGAGAAAACCAGGGACAAAACTTAACTGAAATACCTGCCCATCTATCTATCTATCTATTGCCGGATGCCGTGATCCCTGAAGGGGTGACCACGAACGAAACGCCCTCATGCACCTCTGTCCTAAGTCAGTCGACGCTCCTCCTCCCATACTTCTTAACTCCATCCTTCCACCTCTCCCTCTCTGTCCTTCTACCTCACTCTCGTACACTCTCTTAGTAATTTTCTCACTTCCCATACGTTCCACATGGCCGAACCATCTCAAGTTGTTCCTTTTCACACTTTCCAGCACATCTTCATCCACACCACACCTCTCTCGTACTTCCTCTCTTGTCTGTCTATCCCTCCATGTAACTCCGCACACACTTCTCAAGTAACTAATTTCCACCCCTCTCAGTCTTGGTTTGAGTCTCTTCACCATCCATGCTTCGCTCCCGTAAGGTAAGTCAAGGTCGGGATTACACACTGTCATGCAATGACTTCCATGCTGACCCCCTGTTGCACCCTCTCCTGCACTTCTTCATCCATACTCCCATCTTTCCTCAACACACTGAGCAAATACTTGAATGAGCTAATATCATCCATAGCTTGATCGTTCAAGTTCACCTCACACTCTGTGGCTGCACTCCTTTCAAAAACCATAACCTTGCTCTTCCCCACATTTACCTTCAGATTCCGTTTTTCACACACTGTTCCAAGCATATTTACCAGACCCTGCAACTCCCATTCATTATCGCTCATCAGAACTGTATCATCGGCAAACAGCAATACAGGCAACTTCCACTCGTTTCTCTCCCTAATCAGCAGTACACCAACATCCACTGCTCTTCCTTGTATTTCTTTCATGACTCCATCCATATATATATATCTATTGCCGGACTCCTTACTCCTCTTAACGAGGGTGGTCATACACAGAATGCCCCCAAGCGGACCTATTCCCTGTAAGAGGGACAACCCGAGCCAGTTTACTGAAGGACTTACAGGATTGACCACTCAATTTAGGCACCGTCCGACTCCGAGGCCCTGTGTATCTTGTTAGCACTATTTTTCTATAGTGGTGTTTGGCTAATCCATCCACTAACCTGCCTTACCATTAGGTAAGCAGTACGGATTTGTATCAGGTTTACTCCCATATACAGGTTGCCGACCAAGGCTGACGAGTCTCATCCACCCGGATTTTTATAAGGTTGTCTCCCCTAGATGGGTTGCCGACCAAGGCTAACGAGTCCCATCCACCCAGAAATATATATATATATATATATATATATTGAACAACCATTGCGACATCACACACCCTTGCTTTAACTCAGTAAATATAAACTAAGTAAATATAAACTAAGTAAATATAACGATAAAACATATGATAAGGAGTTGCTGGAACTCTACTGTTTCATTTGTGTGCCTCCCTTACACAAAGAGTAATCTAGTTAACTCTTACAAACACCTCCTTCTATTAATTTCACTACAAGTAAAAGAGCACAGCACACTTCTTTCCAACACATCTAATTACACTCTTATGTACCTTGATTATGGCTATCTATCACTCTTTCAATCTGGGATGGACACTTGTTACAGGCAGCTTTGCCTTTTGCCTCCTTCATGTACAGAGAACAATATTCGTAATGTAAAAATTAGCTAATCTGAAAGGAATTGTCCACTTACGAGTTTCGGACAATAAGGAAGTAGGTGTGGGCCTTTAGACATCGATATTAAACTGAAAAACAAGTTAACTCTTTCAAAATCCGACTACGAATTTCTTTTCAGTTTTCTGGCTATAATTAGACAATTTTATTCCGATTAGGAAGGGCATATGGAAGTCAGAGGGTTAATTGCGATAGCCATTAATATTTTAATTCCCACAGATCCTTCCTAAGCTGCATAAAATTGTCTAATGATAGCCAAAATAAACTGTCAAAATGCGTCATAATCTTCAGAGGCATCAAATATGTTTGCTATGCACACAGGTAAAATAGAGCAAATTCAACGACAATTCTACCTGTTATCTATCTATCTATCTATCTATCAATCATAAAGCAAATTCAACGTAATTTCCAGCTTTAATTTATCTATCTATCTATCTATCTATCTATCTATCTATCTATCTATCTATCTATCTATCTATTGTCAGCTACCTTGATCCCCTCGAGAGTGGTCATGACTTAATATTCTGAGGCAATTAGTTCAATTAGGCCGGGGTCACATGAGCGCTTTTTTCGGCAATTTTCGATGAGCAATTTTTTACTTGTAATATTTTGAGGCTTTTTTTTACCCTGGAATCGGAAATTATACTGAAGGTAGATTATGTTAGGTGGTTGATTCCTGATAGAACTAAAATTTTGAAGATGCCAGACTACAATTGCCCGTAAAAATTGACTGAAAAAAGGCTCGCGTAACACCGCTTTTATCTAGCCTGTTTCTGTTCATGGGGAAGAGTCACTGGCCTAATTTGAGTGGCCAATTAAGACATAAAAGTTGGAAATTAAATAAAAAAAAAAGTAGATATTACGCAGAACTTGTGTAGGTAAAATACAATAATACGTGTGGCAGTTAAACATTTATGAACTAAGCATATATACTATAAAAAAGGTAGCGCCAGCGAACATGACAATAATTTTGACCTCTTAACTTCTTATAACTAGAAATGAATGAAAGCAATCAGGCTGACGTTTCAATCTTTTGGGAAGAGTCCACCAGGAAACAGGTGTGGATATTTACAGCCAGTTTGCTCTAGGCCCTTTGGAGTTACAGAGAGGACAGGGATTAAGATTATTGTGAAGTTCGTTGGCGCTACCTATAATTATAGATCAATGTCACTTTATATTATTCCCTAACTCTTTCTTCACCAATAGCCTATATGATAATGATAGTAATAAGTAAAAATTATGGGAATACCACCACCCCAGACGAAAAAAAATAATAAATAAATATATATATATATATATATATATATATATATATATATATATATATATATATATACTGTATATATAGTTATACACTGTATAAAGTGTATATATATATATATATATTATACCTGTATATACAGTACATAAATGGGGAATGGACCTGAGTAAATAGATAGAAATAGAATACTAAAAACCGACACTGATTTTGAGATACAAGTGTTGAATGAGAGAGAATGGGAAGCAATTAAGGGAGACTAAAAATAGCTGTGAAAGAAAGGTGGGAAAATTGATGCCATTGAGAGAGAGAGAGAGAGAGAGAGAGAGAGAGAGAGAGAGAGAGAGAGAGAGAGAGAGAGAGAGAGAGAGAGAGAGAGAGAGAGAGAGAGAGAGAGAGAGAGAGAGAGAGAGAGAATTTTATTCATATGATTAAGGTTAAAAACAAATAATAGAAACAAAATATGGTTATTAGTGAGTGAATAAGAGTTGCAGTGTTGGGGTAGGGATAAAATTAGGTAATTATAAATAACCGTATGAATCTAGTTTATGATCCCCATTCTGTAAAGTTTCCAGAAGTCTCAATCAATAAGCTAACTATTATAACTAAATCAATCACAGCTACGACACCCACAGATCACCTACATCAAGAAACCAAAGTCCTCAAAGTCAAAGATCATCTAGGCATGAGAGGCACACAATTCCTGGCAGCAGCCTCCACGAATCAACACCACCCACTACACTACATGGCTACACACCCACAGACACCAAGAAATATCAAAAAAACACCCAGCACACGCTATCACACACAAATACTGTCTTCTCTCCCTCCCTGCCCACCCCAAACCAACTTCCGGAAGCACATCCATACTCATATCACTCGCCGTTCCATCCACTCACTCATAGACAACACGCAGCTACAAGCACGACCTCCCGAAATCCATCCTTCTGAATCCTCCCTTCCTCGCGAGGACAGAGTCCACCTGGCCAGGCTGAGATGCGGACACCATCCGGCTCTTCTGAGCTATCAGAAGAGACTGGATGACTCCGTCGTTGACACCTGCCCGGGTTGTAACACAGCATCCCATACCATTAAATACATCATAGAAGACTGCATTTCACACAACCACTTACGCCAACAACACAATTTACACTCTTTGAGAGCCCTGTGGGAAAGCCCGACCGTGGCCATGGCCTTCCTTAAGGACTCGGGGCTGTTCGGCCAGGCAGCTTAGGGAACAACAACAACAACTAAATCAATGCTAGTTTTAACATCGTTTAACACTGGTCTGAGGGAGGTCTCCCCTGATTCGCTATGTTAGTTTGGAGATTTCAAGACGTTTCACTCCATTAGTTTGACGATAATAAGACGCTTCACTCTATGCAGGTGTCGATTTCTTTCTGGGCAAGCGATAGCGAACTTGTAACTTTAGAAGAAATTGGCCTGTAGGTCTAGTTCAAAAATCGATAATTGAGAACTAAATTAAATATTGTGAACATTTATCCAAACATAAAATAACCAGAATCATAAAATAGAGAGGATTTCATAAACAAAGTGGCAAATGCTAAACAAATCACAAAAAATACTCATATATTTGACCTCGAAGTCAAATATTTGATTATACCTGAGTTACCCCTTCTATTCACAGGTTTTCTATAGAGGACACAAGGGTTGGAAAAGTCTACGGACGTCCCCACCCAACCATCAACTAAAATTGTCGAGAATTTTTGAGAAATTAATCATGGATGGTGGTAATTTAAGTGACCATATTAATTTTACCTTTAAAGGTATATTAGTTGTGCTTAACCTATTAAATACTATGATAAAAAGGTATATTAAATACTCAAAGGTATATCACTAGAAATGTACGCAACTTTATTATAATTACCTTTTATATACCCTTGATCTTTTACAGTGCAAACCGAGGTTTAATACGGTATAAATAGTTGAATATATTCAGTTTCGGAAGGATCTGTGGGAGTCGGAGGGATGACTATGATATTTTGCATCCCTTAAATTCTTAGAGGTTCTCCCTAAGCAGAGTAAAGTCGTCTTGTGGTATCCTGAATATTAAATTATATATATATATATATATATATATATATATATATATATATATATATATATATATATATATATACAGTATATATACATACTTAAGACATATCAGCATATAATAATAGTAATAATAACTCTGCAATAATTTTCCACTTCAATGCATACATAAATTGAAGCAAAAATGTGAAGAATAAGAGCATGAAACACACAAGATAATACAACCAAGACTAATGAGTGAGAAGGCCTGGAGGGGGAGATAAGAGGGAAGAGAGATAGAGAGAGAGAGAAAGGAAAGTGGGGGGAATGGGTGCAGATGGGGGGTGAGGATCCCCCATGAGGTCTGTGTAAATACTGGAAAGATAGGATGGTGTTGACGAGACAGTGAGACCGGAGGTTATGATGTTTATTTTCCTGTCAACAAATGGATGGCTGGATCCCTAACAGTAAAGCAACATAAAATAATATATCTTTATTAATTCTCTCTCTCTCTATATATATATACTGTATATATAATTATATATATATATATATATATATATATAAATAATATATCTTTATATTCATTCTCTCTCTCTCTCTCTCTATATATATATATATATATATATATATATATATATATATATATAATATATATATATATATTATATATAATATATATATATATATATAATTGACTCACACAAAGCGTCAACTCAAAGTATCTTAAAATTTGTTTCTTAACCCGGCAGCTGCGGGAGACTCTTAACTCTTTACGGACGGGGACATTTGTAACTTTTACTACCTGCCAGGCGGGCAGATTTACCCTAAACGAGCATCATTCCATGGTCTTTTTCATGCATAAAAAAGAGCCAGAGCGTAATACAATTATGTATCCATGAAAGGGCGATAAGTAATAGAGCTTTCCAATGACACCTGAATCATCCTTGTACGACAACGGGTTCGCTTGCAACGATGTTGCAACACGAGTCCAAAAACCCTAAAATACGGTAATTTCCCGAGATTTTACCCTGTCTAGAGAGGAGAGGGATGTGTAGATATGTGTTTTACACGCCAGTAACCTCGCTAGGCTCGGGCCAAGCGGTCAGAGCCCGCCTGCGGTCCTCACACCGCGTGGACTCTCTTTCAGAGCCGATAATGTGCTCAAAATCCCTTGCGACTTAAGTCGGGACCCGCTGTTTAGGCTATGGTTCGCTAACCCGACTTAAGTCGAGAGCCGCTCTTTGAGGGTTAAGAGGTCCTACTGGGTGGCTGCGGGCAGACTCTTAAGATCCTAGGCCTAAAAAAAAAACATTTAAAACACCCCAGTGGCACTCAAAAAAAAATAATTTGTGTTTAGGCGAGATAATTTCCCTCCATTACTCTCTACCACTCCTACACATGTGTCCCCCCCCCCCCTCCTCAATCATCAGGTATTTTCTCTATTATTCCCGATAATTATAGAGTATTTTCGTGGGAGAACGGGTGGGAGAGAAGGAAGGGGGTGGAGGAGTGTAACTCCGACCCTCCAAGCCAGTCTGAAAGCTCCCCTGGCCTCTCAGTCCCACACGAAACAAGAGAGAGTGAGGGAGTAAGTCTCTCACTGCTCAAGGCCAGATTACGACCCTGGGGCTAAAATATACAATTTTGAAATTGAATTTTCACCAGCCAATAGCTGTTACCAATTGTTTTATTGCTTTCCCATGTTCATATGTTCTTATTAAAAGTAACATAGGCGCATATGGATAAGTATTAATTATATATAACGATTTTAGTGAGGAATGGATCAGAATACCTTCGCACCACTGGCACATTTAAATACCATAGCTGCGCAGTAAGTATTAATTATATATATGGTAAATTAACGATTTTAGTGAGGAATGGATCAGAATACCTTCACACCGTGGGCACATTTAAATACCATAGCTGCCCAGTTAAGAAGTTAAGGATTTCAAATGAAAAACAAACAGCAAGAAACATATTAATACTGTAGGCTATTTACCAGTTGGTTTTTACTATAAACACTTCATGCATACAGCTCCGCTGAGTATGTTTAATTTAATTTCAGAGACTGATCTATTATATCAAAAAGGTGAAATAATGACTGACTATGCTAGATACACATGCCTGGATATATAGCATGAAACAACATCAAGCCTCACCCTTAGCTGCCTCTCCAACGTCAAGTACTCCTGTCCGTTGAGCGCGTCCTCCCCCAGACCTCTGTTGTGAGCATGAAAGAAGGACCGCAGCAGCTCCAAGGCCTCGTACAACCTCACGAAGAAGGCCGCCTGCTTTTCCTGTCGGGGCAATCACATGGGTACATTATTAACCCTTTCGATAAGATTACTCTTTTTCGTTTTATTTAGACAACCACTAGGTGATGTTAGTAAGTTCTAAAAGGATGTGGCAGTCAATGAGTTTGTCGAAATATTTTTTCCGGATGAAAGATCACTCCTGGTCACAGATGTTCTTTGATTCCTAGATATATTTCTTAAGCTTAATAGTATTGTCTAATGCTAGCTAAAATCAAAGCAAAATAAGACAACACATACACCTTTGATTAAGGAATGACGTTTTGCAAAATAACCTTGTTAATTTGATATTGTATAGAATTTAGGGCCCCAGCCAGAAAATGAGACAGTTTAGGTTTACCTCCGTTATCTTGACTATTCTGTTCATGTAGAGAGTTTAAAATCATAAGCTCAAGGAGATAAAGAAGACAGTTCAGATTATTTATATGGTAATAATTTAAATGTAAAACATGTCAAACGAACCAAAACAGGAACAGCACAATATAAAGACAAATCAACCTAATCAAAATCACTATGTGGTAATAATGATTAAACAAAAAAAATTGAAATAAAGAAACAAAATATTTATTAAATAGTATTCATTGTACAATAGGTGCAATAATTTACCTCTGCATCTTTGCCAATCTGATCAGATAGAGCCTCTAAGACAAGACAAAGAAAATAGGTCTACTGTATCTATCTATCTATCTATATACTCTGGCACATACCATTTTTTTTTTAGGGTGGCCGACTCGATGCAGAGCTCAAACAGGGACAACACAACACAACAAAATAAAGTAGGTAGTTTAGGTTATTAATATGATTTTGAAAAGGATAAACAAAATATGCTTACCTCCGTATCTTTGCCAATCTGATCATGCAGGGCGTTTAGAACCCCCAGCCAGAGGAGGTAGAGAAGGCGGTTAAGATTGTTCTTGAGGAGCGCTGCAGAGTAGGGTCTGAGCGATGCCTGTAGACGCTCCAGCAGCGGCCGCACTGCCTCCTCCACCGGTAGAGAGTCCGGGGACCAGGCCAGGTGAAACACGTCCTTCTGTAGCTCCACCCGCATCTGAGTGAATACATCTTTGTTTTTATAGAATGTTTATTCATCAAAATTGTGGAAACACTAAACATTTCAATTTTAATTACTGGAACAAGATCAAACATTAATCCCTTCCTTACGATGGCATCAACTTTCTTTGACTTATTTGGCTTATGTTAGAAGGTATAATTTAGCTTAGTAATGATATACCTCCATTGTATAGATCTTGGCATTTACTCTCTTATATACCATCTCTGTCTTCCTCAGTCACATAATTCGTTCCTTCTATTCCTACCTTTTTTCTGTTATATTATGGCTTTGTCACAAGGGTATTCTTTACGGAATTATTAATATAATTCTGGCTTTTTGTTTTTTTTGCTATAGTTTACTATATATTACTACACACCCTTCTTTGTCTTCTGGTACTAGCTTCTTACTATATTGATGATTCGGGTTGTAAGGTAAGGAAGTATTTCTGCTTAAACTTACTAGTCAAATTGAGTGATACATTCACAATTCTGTGAAAGCAATACTGGATAACTTTTGTAAAGACAATAGTTTCAGATAATCTTCAGTTTATTTCTCCATAAGTTAAAATAGTTTAGCAGCTTTTAATAAAACGATGATTTTTTTTCCCTGTGTAATGCTAGTTTTCCTTCCCTCCTTTTTTTATATAATAACAACAAAATAGGTCACACCCCATTCCCATTCTTGAGTAAGCCATTTTATATTTACAGAAGAGCGACCATTACTTGCATTACTGAATGTCCACAAACATTTCAATAATGTAAGCATAATTCCTTCAATTTTTTCCCTTTCCCCTTTTTTCCCCCTCCCTTCATGGCCCACCTTTTCTGACACGGAGGTCATGGATCCGGTGATCTTGTTGTGGATGTTGCTGACTGCCTCGTAGACTAGGCTGGTCACGTGTTCGGTGTAGGTGATGCTCCCCTCTGCTATTTCCGGGTTCTGTGCGTCCAACATCAGAGTCACGGATTCCGTCTGGGGGGAATAGGTTGAATTAGATACCTGGTTCAGTACTATATAACAGAAGTATATAATAAAGGAATAATATACTGACTGTCTGCTTTTGATGTTCAGTCTGCAGTGTATGTCTGAGATTAAAAAATTTCATTTCAGTACATTGATGCAGATAATTATGAATATATATTTATGAAAATTATACAAAATGAAAGTGCATAATATGATATACAAATGCAAGAAGATGAGACAGAAAATTTAAATTAAAATCAACTAGGAAATATAAAATGAAGAAGATAATAATACACACACTTAATTTTATGAAGATGTATAGGAACAATCACCATTAGTCTCCCATTACATTGGTTTTCTGTCACTTTGTTGATGGAGTGAATGATTCAGAGCGGGTACCATCATAAATTTAAAATGACACACATAGTAATAAAGTGCCAACTGTTAATTTGCATATACTGCTGCAATCCATAAGGCCAATACATTAGTGTGAAACCAATATAATTATAATCAATTAAATGTGACACCAGCAACTTCTACATTAACCGAGGGGATAACAATCAAACTTTATACCTGCAACTTCCACTGCAATGTAATTTATAGGTGCAACTCCTCCTATAGCCAGACCACATACCTACTAATCCTGTAACCCAACTACCTACTCATAAATACATACATACAAAACTTAAAAAAACGGGTGACCACATGAGCTGCAGTTTCAGCCCCACGTCCTAAACCGTCGGCAAAGATGGCACTTCCCAAGTAGCAAATCTTACAATCATACAGTACTTACAACTGCTGCATGAACCAGAGTGACTAACAATCTGACTTCTCACCTGTAACTCCTCCTGCATGAGACTGAGGGAGTATCTGACATGCTCCATGTTGTTGACAGTGATACAGAGCTGCTGGGCCCGCTCCTCATCGCCAGTGTCCGTGGCCAGGGTCTGAAGGCGCTGCTGCAGCAGGAACACGTAGTAGTCCCCTGCGCTCGACATGGTCTGGTGGCATGAGAAAGATGGATAAGTAAGAGTAATGCATCAGACATTAACAAATTAAATTCATATTAGCTGCCTGTGTGATAGAAGGAGCTGTAAGAATAATAAGTCAGATAATAACTATTTCAATAAGAAGGAAATATATTTTCCTCCACTAAATGTGAAGGACCCCTTAAACCCAGGGTGTGTAATAGACAGAAAAAAAGGTTATATACTGAAAAGAGTTAATGATCAAGTTACTGTGAGCTGCTCCATTACCTCTATCATCTTGACAATGAGGGGGTAGGCAGAGCAGGGGTCCGGCCAAGCCAGGTGCCTCCAGAAGGTTTTCATCAGGTAGTAGCAGGTGGTGGTGTCTACAGCAGAGGTGGTGTACTGCAGGGATGAGAGGTGCTGGTTAGATATCATGTTACCGGGTAAATTAAGGGTAAATTGACATGTCCTCTCCATGATTACTAGGCTATTACGGAGATTTTGAACCAAAATATGTTGTTATTATTTATGTTTGGTATTCGTATGACGTAAGAACATAGTATTTTTACATATTTCCATTAAGTCTCAAGATATCAGTTGCTCAAGGAGTTAAATTTATCATCAGCTGGCAAGAAAAAGGCTGTAGTATAGAATGTGGCTAAATGTGGTGTTTCTGTAGTGGAGATAGGCTATTTAACTTGGTGTACAGTGGTGGTGAGGGAAGGTGGTTAGAGGTGATATAGTGTAGTGGTAGTGGTCTGAAGCTGTCCCTTAAAAGATTCAACGAGTTCAACTATATTATAATATAATTTGGGAGCACAGTAGACATGGTGAAATTAAGAAAATAATAATAATAAAATAAATAAATATATACATATATTTACATAGTGATCATGAAATAGTTGTATGGCCACGTATTTGAATGCATTAAGCATAATTTAATCGCTGCAATGAAATATTTGTTGATGCTATAATGACTATACATCGCACAATAACAGTTAGGTACATACAATCATAATCATACCATTATTATAATAAATAACACTACTGCATAAAGGCATACAAATTAACTAATTTACAAAATTAGTAAAACCTTTGAAACATGAAAATGCTGAAATAATACACAATCATAGAAAGAAGTAAATGTTATATATAATAACATTAACAGTAATAATACTGGTAAGTATAAACTACAATAAATAAATAACAGGGTAAATAAACTAATATATTGGTAGGCAATAAATTGGACCATGGATGGGAAGATAGCAGAAAAATACCTTACACTATCATTGAAATAAGAAAATGCAATATAAAATACGGTACTATTCAAGATAAAAATACTGCAAGTACAAATTAGGACAAGGGATAAAAAGAAAAATTGTATAATTAATTACTACTGAAATAAATAAGTTGCAGCCTGGATGGGAAGATAGAAGAGACTAGATTCCTACAAAAGCACATGAAATATATAATATATCCCAAAGCAGAAATGCTGGTATGTAACCACAAAACATAATACAGTAAAAGGAATCAAAATCATGAAATATATTACTGATAGTGTATAAGTTGACACATGTATGGGCTCACCTGTGTTGACAATAAAGTAAAATACATCAAAATTACAGGCAAGATATTAAGAGGAGCGAAAACAATTAAATAATAATAGTGAATCAATTAACACCTGTACGGGCTCGCCTGTGTTGGCCACCCTGTCAGTGAGTATGGCCGTCCTGATCCTGCAGTAGATCCTGTAGGCAGACACGTCCACCCAGCGACTCACGGCAGGAAGGAAGTGACGCCAGACCGTACCCAAGACCAACTTCGCTCTCTCACTCGTCGGTACCTGCTCCTGGAATCTGAGGGAGAGAAACCATTTAAATAAAGCCAGCGCAATAATAACACTGATCTTGTAGGCCAACATTTTCAGCCTGCGATTGACGGCAGGTGGGATGTGGCGCCATAGTGTATCAAAGACCAAATACTCTCGCTCACTCGCTGGTACCTGCTCCTGAAACCTGGGTGAGAGAGGCTAGTTAATTACACTAAGGATCTTGTAGTAGTTTGTGTAGGCCAAGCACGTCCACTCAGCGACTGACGTGTATTAAAAATGTCCAGCACAAGAACTACGACATCGGCTTTAAACATACGACGGTCATAAAAAGTTTCAAAGTCGTAAGGTTTTGAATATCTACATCCTGTATTGAATGAAAACAAGATGATCACTATGGGTCTCTATTTACCTATCTTTAAGGAGTTTGTAAAGTAATCATAACTATATTCATTTTAAGTTGAGATCCAAATGACTAGCTCCTCATATGAATCTATAACAAAATAAACTAGATTCAAGTTTATTACTGCATGTCCCTTTCCGATTATCTCTCTAAAACATTTGCATTATAATATAAAAAAGTAAGTGGTTCCTACCTTGAGAGTTCTGCCAGAGCAAGGTAGAGTAGGAAGGGACTGGTGGAGCAGGGGGGGTCATAGTAAGGTGTTGGTTTGCTCAGCTCCAGCTCCCGTACCATGCTACACATCTGCCACATCTGACTCTCGATGTCTTCACCAACCTGTATGCAAAGTAGTGAATAGTCCACCTGTAGGCTGCGCAAAATATAGTTTAGTCCATAAATTATAGTAGGCCAGTAAACGTGTCCAATAACCTCTATAGCAAAGAAATAACTAGATTACTTGAGCTAACATTTCTAGCATTTGGGATGAGTCGGGTAGGGATTGGGTGTGAAAATTTACAGCCCATTTGCTCTGGCCCTTTTTGAGTTTATCAGGTTAGGTTTCACAATTTCTGTCCTACTTATAATGAATGGACTATAGTGGTTAGGAATACATGAACACCTAACGTTAAATACCATTGACATTACGCATTAACTATACCGGTGCCAGAAAGTTTGAGACGCATTGTGACCTCTAAATAAAAGGAATGAGAGCAATCAAGCTGACTTTTCTATCATTCAGGAAGAGTCTACCAAAAAAAAATAAAAAAAATAAAATAAAAATAAAGGTGTGGAAAATTACAGTCCGTTCCCTCTAACACATCCATTTTCTTGACCCCTGGCTCAGATAATTAACATCTCGACAAATACATGTTACCGAAGCCATGATCATTCAAATACTGTTTTATTCATAGCTTCAAATAAATACATAAACACAAAAATACATGAACATAGAGTGCGCACACAAACATACATAAAATAAATTGCGCACATAAAAATAGATAAACATAAATTGCGCACACAAAAATTCGTAAACATAAATCGCAAAAAATAATACAAATACATGAACATAAATCGCACACCCAAATACGTCAACATAAATTACGTACACAATAATATATAAATAAATCGCGCACACAATAATACATACATAAATTGCGCACACAAAAATACATGAACAAATCGCGCACACAAAAGTACAAACATAAATTGCACAAATAAAAATACATGAACATATTATGGCATACTGTAATACATGAACATATTATGGCATACTGTAATACATGAACATATTATGGCATACTGTAATACATGAACATATTATGGCATACTGTAATACATGAACATATTATGGCATACTGTAATTGAAATGGAACGAACATAATTGGCTGGTCGATTTGTTTTGATAATCTATCTTTGGTTGTTCTCTTTGCTTTAATTTTCTTCATAATTTTAACCTTTTTTGTTTTCAGCCTTCAATTTTCCTCTCTATTATAATATATTTATCATTACACTTTGCGGTCTTCTTCCTGTTCGTCTCTCTCTCTCTCTCTTTCATTATATATATTGGTACTCTATGTTCTTCCAATTTCTCTCCCTCCCTCCCTCTCCCTCTTTTATTACGATTTGTTTTTATTATCTACGTTCCTACTACTGTACATATTCACCCCCATCTCTCTCTCTCTCTCTCTCTTCGTCCCCCATCCCTCTCTTTTCCCTTCCCCCTGATAATTCATGGCCAAATCATGAAAAAAAAGAAGTTTAATCTTTCAAGTGACTGCACATGAATCGGCCATCTGTTGATTAAAAGCTCAGGGAAAAATTGGGAATATGATAAAAAAGGTAAATTTTCGTTGGCCAATCACAGGTATATAGATATATACTGTGTATATAATGTATATATAATGTATATATATTGTATATAAATTATATATTGTAAATATATATATATATATATATATATATATATATATATATATATATATATATATATATATACCCGGTATATTATATATACAGTATATACTGTATAAATATATGATGCCGAAGTCTACAAGGAAGGAAGGAAATACGATAGAACTCGAGCGCTTTCGTATATTACATCTTTAGGGGCAAATGACAAGAGTGAAGATGTAATATACGAAAGCGCTTGGGTTCTTCTCGTATTTCATTCCTTACTTGTGGACTTCTGCATCATTTACTGTTCATGTGCCTCTGTGACTTGTATATATATATATAATATACATATATATATATATAGAAGGGTGACCGCTCTCAACCCTCCAACTATCGTCCAATTGCTCTTATCTCTTGTCTTTCTAAAGTTTTTGAAACTATTCTTGCTTCCAAATTTCTTAAGCATTTCTCTTCTCATAATCTGCTCTCAGATCGCCAGTATGGCTTCCTTAAGGGTCGCTCTACTGGTGATCTTCTTTCATATCTTACTAACTCTTGGTCATCCTCCTTTCGGGACTTCGGTGAGACTTTTTCTATTGCACTAGACATATCGAAAGCCTTCGATAGAGTCTGGCATAAATCTTTAATTTCTAAACTACCCTCCTTCGGTTTCTATCCCTCCATCTGTGCCTTTGTCTCTAATTTCCTTTCCGGCCGTTCCATAGCTGCGGTTGTGGACGGCCATTGTTCACTTCCTCACCCTATAAACTCCGGTGTTCCTCAGGGCTCTGTCCTATCTCCTATTCTCTTTCTAATTTTTATAAATGATCTCCTTAACTGTACCTTAATTCCCATCCATTCATACGCAGACGACTCAACCTTACACTACTCCATTAGTTTTTCAGATCGCCCCAGCCAGCAATCCCTCAACGACAAACGTAATGAAGCCATAGAACTCTTAAATTCTGATCTAAATACTATTTCCAATTGGGGCAGAGAAAACCTTGTTAACTTTAATGCTTCCAAAACCCAATTTCTCCATCTATCTACCCGTCAGGATCTCCCAGCGGACTATCCCTTATTCTTCAACAATACAAAAATCAACCCTTCATCTTCTCTCAATATTCTTGGTGTCTCTTTTTCTTCTGCTCTCATTTGGAAGGACCATATTACCAGTCTTGCTAAGGCAGCCTCCCAGAAGCTGGGTGTGCTCAACCGCCTTAGGGGGTTCTTTTCCCCTGCACAGCTTTTTGCTCTGTACAGGGGCATAGTGCGCCCTTGTATTGAGTATTGTTCACATGTGGGGAGGTTCCTCTCACACCGCTCTCCTAGACAAAGTTGAAAGGAAGGCCTTTCGTATCATTAACTCCCGTCCACTCACCGACTCTCTGCAATCTCTCTCTCTCTCCGCCGCAATGTTGCATCTCTCTCGCTATTCTATCGCTACTATAATAATCAGTGTTCCTCAGAGCTATCCCAGTGCATGCCACCTCCTTTACGTAGGGCACGTGGTACCCGTCTTGCAACTCAATCCCACCCCTACTCTGTGCAACTCTCCAACCCAAGAGTGAAACGTTACTCTCAAACTTTCTTCTACTCAACATCTGAGCTCTGGAACTCTCTCCCAGAATCAGTCTTTCCCTCTTCCTAGGACTTAAATTGCTTCAAACTCCGTGTGTCCAGGCATTTTGGCTCGAACGTCCCTTGATTTTGGCCCTGTCACTCTTTCAACTATGGGGGAGGCACTCGCTATAGGCAGTTATGCCTTTTGCCTCCCTCAATCACATATATATATATATATATATATATATATATATATATATATATATATATATATATATATATATATACTGTATATATCAGATCTCCATGACCTCTCGACTCTTTCTGGGTTCCATGGATAGAATATTTTGTAAGCAGTAATCTAAATAATTATAACTGCATATATTTCGCAATGTAACTAAATATAATTGACCGCTTGCGAGTTTCAGCCTATAGGGAAGTTGTAGCTGTAGACATCGATAGAAGTAAAAGGAGTAAACTATTTCAATTATACCTCTGACCCCCAAACATAAACAAAACAACAACAACAACTATTTCAATTATACCTCTGACCCCCAAACATAAACAAAACATAATGATGTCAAAAGCTGCGGAGGCTGACATCAAACAGCAGCTTAAATGCAGTAATGCACTAAGTCGATTTAATACTCTGGCTCGCATATTATACTCTTCACATTAATGGAGCTCATTCCCACCATTACTATATTAATTTACAAACTCACTGACGCCAACTAACTGACTTTGTGGATTCCAAATTAGGCTAATGTAAACATGTAGATTGTATGCCTCTTACAATATTGTTGAAATAACTTTGAAAAGTTGACGGAATGAATATAAACACCATATGAGGAGCAGCACTTTGACAACGTTTAATATAAACACCATATGAGGAGCAGCACTTTGACAACGTTTAATATAAACACCATATGAGGAGCAGCACTTTGACAACGTTTAATATAAACACCATATGAGGAGCAGCACTTTGACAACGTTTAATATAAACACCATATGAGGAGCAGCACTTTGACAACGTTTAATATAAACACCATATGAGGAGCAGCACTTTGACAACGTTTAATATAACACCATATGAGGAGCAGCACTTTGACAACGTTTCGCAGTGACCTGAAGAAGCTATCTGCGAAACGTTATCAATAAAGTGCTCCTCCTCATATGGTGTAGGCTATATATTCTTTCAATATTACTGGCTTTCCATACCCCTAGCTGCACTGGCGGACATTAGCGGTGCGGTAGACCAGTGTCACATGTACTCAAGTATATGCTAGCACCTGATCAGCATCTATAACTGATTACACTGGTTACAGACTACATCCACAGCCAATCCAAAGGCACAGCCCCAAATGCGCCCCCACACACTATATACACCAACGGGCGGTCGGGCTTAAGTGACCCTCCCCCGTGAAGAAAAACAAGCTAGATAATACTAATACTACTAATAATAATACATAATAACAACAATAGCAATGATGATAATAATACTGATGATAATAATAATAATAATAATAATAATAATAATAATAATAATAATACTGTAATAATACAAAATAATAATAATAATAATAATAATACAAACCCACTAACCGGTATAACCGTGAGCACCTTCAATGTATCCTCAGACAGCTGAAACAAATTAATATGAACATTAATAAACGATGCCATACATATTTTACTCTCAAAAGTCTGTCAACCCATTCAGTGCCAGTGACGTTCTTTTCGTTATATTCTGGCAACTATTAAATGGTTTTATGCAGTTTAGGTAGGACGTATAAACATTCAAAGGCATCAGCCTATCTCATATAATCCTTTTAGCTACCATACATCCTTCCCAAGCTTCATAAAATCGTCTAAATGTTGCTGAAATCAAACCAGAAAAGATATAACTGGTAGTGAAGGGGTAAATAATACTCTGGAGTACTTAGATAATGTCATATTTTGGGAAGAAATATCTAAGAATAACAAAATATATACCTGCCACCCATATTATGAACAAAAGTTATAACATATAATTATGTGATATAAAATTTATATTCAAGAAAATATGATCACAATTATTCGTAAACTATATCCACCGCAATGAAGAACCACAATATGAATAAATTGTATTAATTATATTTTGGAAACGCACACACATACATATACAGTATGTATGTATATATATATATATATATATATATATATATATATATATATATATATATATATATATATATATATATATATATATATATATATATATATAAATTTTCTTTAATACATACGAGGTTGAAAGAAATGGCAATATATATGTTAGTAAAGCCAGGTAATATATTTTTCTTTAATACATACGCTGGGTGGCAGGAAGTAGATGAGCAATTTCATGGTGGTACAGGGTTACATAAATGTAAATGATGATACAGGATATACGCGTTTCACTGGACAACCAGGTCTCTGATGAGTGATATAAAAGGTAAACAGGAAGGGTATATATAGAGGGTGGAGGATCAGAGGAGGCGAAAAACAAGGAGCAAAAATCTACTATTGGTGGAAGGGGATTCTCTTTTCCAGAATCCCCTTCCACCAATAGCAGACTTTTGCCCCCTGTTTTCCGCCTCCTCTGATCCTCCACCCTCTATATATACCCTTCCTGTTTACCTTTTATATCATTCCTTCCTTACTTGATAATGCTGGTTGTCCAGTGAAACGCGTCGTATATCCTGTATCATCATTTACATTTATGTAACCCTGTACCACCATGAATTTTGCTCATCTCCTTCATCTACTTCCTGCCACCCAGCGAAAACTCATCAGAGACCTGGAAACTTTGAATAATAAAATTTCCAACGCAGAAATTGCCATTTCTTTCAACCTCGTATGTATTAAAGAATATATATATATACAATGTATAAATATATTATGACAACTCATATGTTGTAAACCAACTTCTAAATAATTTCTATGTATTTCACAAGGGGAGCTATAAAATGTAATTGCATTGGCTGTGTATCCTTTGACCTACTTAAGCTTCTCTTTGACAATCATAGATCAATAAATGAATATAATAATAAATAAACCCTCCCCCTTAATGGATTGGAAGGAAAGGTCAGATTTGGAGAATATTTTCTATACATAGGATTCGAATATATATATAATTTTGGTTGGATATGTTTGGTTTGCTATTTCAGTAGTTGACAATTATATGGAGCTTAGCTAGATCAAGAAAACAACTAATAAATATATGCATTATTTGCATTATTTGCAGACAGGCAGCTGGACATACAATGTTAACAACAAGTACTGAAAAATAACTAGGTTTAATTGTCAAAATATAAGAAACATTTATCTCTCTCTCTCTCTCTCTCTATATATATATATATATATATATATATATATATATATATATATATATATATATATATATATATATATATATATATATATATATATATAAAGAGAGAGAGAGAGAGAGAGAGAGAGAGAGAGAGAGAGAGAGAGAGAGAGAGAGAGAGAGAGAGAGAGAGAGAGAGAAAATACATTTATACATAACATTAATATACTACTGTACTTAGGATTATACCCTTGGACGTAATACCACTGATGGTTGTAAAGCCTCCATTATACTACAGTAATATATATACTGTATATATATATATATATATATATAGATATATATATATATATATATATATATATATATATATATATATATATATATATTATATATACCCCTGCGACCTGGACCAGCTGCTACTCTAAGGGGGGATGGCCGGATTTATGTCCTGGTGGTGTAATGGTTAAGGTGGCAAAAATATGTGTGTGATAACCCGGGTTCGAATCCCGGTGGATCATATATACTTTAATTAATTTCATTGGGGGTGTGGTGGTGAGATTAATACAAATAATATTATTTATCTTTTAATATTGTTTTAGTGTCCTCCTTGGACCTCCATCAAGCTTATAAATACCGCCACCCAAGACCCTCCTTCAAGATAAATTTGCAAATTTTTCGATAGAAAAATGTCCTTGCCAAAGGCCGATTCCTCTTAAATTACAGACTCGCTATCTCTCGCCACGAAAAAATCGACAACTAAATGACACGAAAAGTCTTAATATTGACAAAGAAATGGGACGAAAGGTCTTACAATCGCCAAACTAATGGGCCGAACATCTTAAAATCTCAAAACCAATGGGGCTAAGAACGAGGGAGAAGGAGAGCCAGAAAACCAACCCATCTCCCCTTAACAGCCTTTCTCTGCTTACACGGTAACAGGATTAAGGGGAGGTTTTTAGTTTGGTCTCTAGATATCCTTCAAGCTTAAGATTACACCCCCTTGAGCCCCTTTCAAGATAAATTTGTACATTTTTCGGTAGAAAAATTTCCCGGCTGAAAGCCGGTTCCTCTTAAATTACAGGCTCGCTATCGCTCGCCAGGATAAAATTGACACCTAAATTGCACGAAAGGTCTTAAAATTGACGGAAATGGGGGTGAAAGTTCTTAAAATCGCCAAACTAATGGGGCGACTGTCTTGAAATCTCAAAAGCAATGGGGCTAAACATGAGGGAGATCGGGGTCCAGAAAAAAATCCCTCAAGTCGATATCTCCCCTTAACCCCTTCTGTACCGACGGTGT
Source organism: Paralithodes platypus (assembly GCA_032716605.1). Taxonomy (NCBI): domain Eukaryota; kingdom Metazoa; phylum Arthropoda; class Malacostraca; order Decapoda; family Lithodidae; genus Paralithodes; species Paralithodes platypus. The sequence goes on from CM064579.1 coordinate 42,441,835, forward strand.
CCTCTAATCTTTATTCTGGCTACTATTAGACAAACATTATTCAGCTTAAAAAAGGCCTCCAGCAATTAACAGGTATCGAACTATCTCGCCTAACCCTTCTTACTACCACAGATCCGTCTTAAGGGGAGGTATTTAGTTTGTTCCCTAGACCTCCATCAAGCTTAAACTTACACCCCCTTGAGTCCCTTTCAAGATAAATTTGTACATTTTTCGGTAGAAAAATTTCCCGGCCGAAGGCCGATTCCTCTTAAATTACAGGCTCGCTATCGCTCGCCAGGATAAAATCGACACCTGAATAGCACGAAAGGTCTTAATATGGGGTGACAGTTCTTAAAATCGCTAAACTAATGGGGCAAACGTTTTATAATATCAAAAGCAATGGGGCTAAAGATAAGGGAGAAAGGGGTCAAGAAAAAAATGCCTGAAGTGGAGATCTCCCCTTAACCCCTTCAGGCATATATGACGCAGAGGTTGCCAGATTAGCAATAAGAAATAGAGTTCTCTCACTCTTATAATTACCTCTCCAAAATTAGTTTTCTGCCCACATCTAACTCAAAGACAACTGCAGAGGTTGAAGTAACTAAAATAAAGGTTTGTAAAAAACCCTGATGGTAATAAAGGCTTTAAAGTATCCCTAATAGGCTCAAAATTGCGTCATATGTCGGAGAGGGTTAAGGGGGGGGTGGGCCGGTTTTCTGGTCTCCCTTCTCCCTCGTGTTTAGCCCCATTGGTTTGGCGATTTTAACACCTTTCGCCCCATTTCGTTGTCAATGTTAAGACCTTTTGTGCCATTTAAGTGTCGATTTTTTTTCCTGGCGAGCGATAGCGAGCCTGAAATTCTAAGAGGAACGGGCTTCGGCCGGGAAATTTTTCTACCGAAAAATTTACAAATTTATATTGATATTTATATATATATATATATATTTATATTTATATATATATTTATATATATATTTATATATATATATATATATAGGGGGTGTTTTTCTAAGCTTGATGGAGGTTTAGCGAGGACACTAAGAAATAAAGGAATACATGAATTAATATACCGAAACAAAACAAGGCTCATCTCCCCTTAAAGCGTCTATAATCGTCTAAATATAGCTATAATAAATTTAAGGGGAGATTTCCACTAGAGGGATTTTTTTCTGGATCCCTTTCTATCTCATGTTGTTGTTGTGGTTGTTGTTGTTGTTCCCCAAGCTGCCCGGCCGAACAGCCCCAAGGCCCCGAGCAAGGCCAAGGCCATAACCGAGCGCCCCCCACAGAACCCTCCCTGCCTACCACAATAAAGCCTGGGTGACCGAAGCCACTGCATGGCGGGGAGCTCTGGGGAGGGTGCGGAAACGCCCGGGAAACCAAAGCCCCACCCAGGGCCCTGTGCCCCTCAGCAATTATGAAGAGAAAGTTGAGGGGCAAAGGAAAAATGTGACACTTTGGCATGTTTAGTCCCATTGCTTTTGATATTCTAAGACGTTTGCCCCATTAGTTTGGTGATTTTAAGAACTTTTGCCCCATTTCTGTCAATTTTAAGACCTTTCGTGCCGTTTAGGTGTCGATTTTATCCTGGCAAGCGATAGCGAGCCTGTAATTTAAGAGGAACCGGCCTTTGGCCGGGAAATTTTTCTACCGAAAAATGTATAAATTTATCTTGAAAGGGGGTCTAGTGGGTGTAATTTTAAGCTTGATGGAATTCTAGGGTACAAACTAAATAGCTCTCCTTAAATAGCTCCCCTTAAATAGCTCTCCTTAAATAGCTCCCCTTAAATAGCTCCCCTTAAATAGCTACCCTTAAATAGAGGTTGCCGGAACACAAGGGATTATCATCATGTGTTAAGGGGGTTAGTGTGTGTTTGTTTATTTACTGTTATTATTTACCGCCTCACATTACAGCGTCAAGCTCAAGGGTATTGTTTTCATCCGTGTGTGTTTGTGTGGGTGTATCGGTGTTCGTGTGTGTGGGTGGGTGTGTCTGTGTGTGTGCAATAATGTGTGTGCAAGTCTCTCTCTCTCTTTCTCTTTCACTATACTCCTCTTTCTCACACTCTCTCTCTTTCACTATACTCCTCTTTCTCACTCTCTCTATTTCACTATACTCCTCTTTCTCACACTCTCTATTTCACTATACTCCTCTTTCTCACACTCTCTCTATTTCACTATACTCCTCTTTCTCACTCTCTCTATTTCACTATACTCCTCTTTCTCACACTCTCTATTTCACTATACTCCTCTGTCTCACACTCTCTCTATTTCACTATACTCCTCTGTCTCACACTCTCTCTATTTCACTATACTCCTCTGTCTCACACTCTCTATTTCACTATACTCCTCTGTCTCACACTCTCTCTATTTCACTATACTCCTCTTTCTCACTCTCTCTATTTCACTATACTCCTCTTTCTCACTCTCTCTATTTCACTATACTCCTCTGTCTCACACTCTCTCTATTTCACTATACTCCTCTGTCTCACACTCTCTCTATTTCACTATACTCCTCTGTCTCACTCTCTCTATTTCACTATACTCCTCTTTCTCACTCTCTATTTCACTATACTCCTCTTTCTCACACTCTCTCTATTTCACTATACTCCTCTTTCTCACTCTCTCTATTTCACTATACTCCTCTGTCTCACACTCTCTCTATTTCACTATACTCCTCTGTCTCACACTCTCTCTATTTCACTATACTCCTCTTTCACACTCTCTCTATTTCACTATACTCCTCTTTCTCACACTCTCTCTATTTCACTATACTCCTCACTCACACACACACTCTCTCTTACCAGTTTTTCGAAGATCTTGTAGTTAATGGCCACGTATGGAATCTTGAGGCCAGTGCTGGAAGGAGAGAGAGGAAGACAATTATATAGCAATACTAAATGACAATCAGATAACTAAGATAATAATGAATAACAATCAGATAACTAAGATAATAATGAATAACAATCAGATAACTAAGATAATAATGAATAACAATCAGATAATAATGAATAGTAAGATAACTATAATGAATAACAAGCATATAACAATAAGATAACCGTAAAGATAATAATGAATAGTTAGATAATAATGTATAACAATCATATAACAGTAAGATAATAATGAATAAAATAACAATAATGAATAATAAGAACAATTAAGACTATATAATAAATGTCTTCATAGATGCCGTTTTTTTTACCTCTTTTCTATTTCAGACTTTCCTATAAACGTCTTCTGGGATACCGTTTTTTTAATATAATTTAAATTTCAGACTTTACTATAAATTTCTTCCTAGATACCGTTTTTGTTTATCTCTTTTCTACTTCAGACTTTACTATAAATTTCGTCTGGGAAACTTTACTATCCTGTTCTTCCATTCAGTGGTGCCAACTAAGTGAGAAAGAAATCCGGACTGCCTCACTGGAACTGCATTGTCTACTGCGTGTGTGTGTATCTCTCTTTCTCTTTCTCATCCCCCCCCCCCTCTCTACTCTTTCTAACGAACCCTATTCACACACATCCCAATTTCTTTTCTTTTTTCCGTACTACCTCTGAGGCTCTGACTCTTTTACGATATGTCTCTGCCTTCTGTATCATACACCCTCCCCCTCCTCCCCCTTCTCTCTCTCTCTCTCTCTGTGTCTCACTCTCTCTTCTCTCTAACGAACCCCTATTCACACACAGCCCAATTATTTTTATTTTTCCGTACTACCTCTTCTTCTCTTTTACTAAATGTCTTTGCCTTCTGTACCATACACCCTCCCCCCCCCTTTCTCTCTCTTTAACGAGCCCTATTCACACCCAACCCTTCCTATGCTTTTCCTATACTACCTCTCTTACTCTGTTTTAGTCCATGTCTCTGCCTTTCATATACAACCAACGATCTTTCTCTCATCCTCCCCCTTCTTCCTTCCTTCCTCTCTCTCTCTCTCTAACAAGCCCCCATTCACACCCAGCTCGATTCCATTTCTTTCTCTTACTCTCTTTTACGCCACGTCCCTGCCTTTGATGCTTTACACCCTACGCACTCTTTCTTTCGCCCATATACGCTTCTTTCTGGACTCCTATTTTTCTTGTCCTTTATACTTCATTTCTCGCTCTCTCTCACTATCATCATTCTCTCTCTCTCTTTATCTCATTCTAACCTCTATTCACACTTAGCCCGATTCTTTTTCGTTTCCTCATTTTCATCCTCCCCCTTCCCCCTCTCCTCTTTCTTCTCTCTCTCTCTCTCTCTCTCTCTCTCTCTCTCTCTCTCTCTCTCTCTGGCCTGATTGCAGTCATTGAGTGCCCGCCTTGTCAGCCCGCGGACATTAGACTCCTTAAATGACAAACATGGGCTGATTGATGACTTAATGACGTCACAGTAATGAATAACTTGCTGTCATACGCACGTTCTATTAGTCAGGGTAATAATTATGGACACTTTAATTACCCTTTTTATACCCTTCTTAAACCTATAATTGTTTTAAATTTCAGTTGTGTAATTCTTTTGATTGTTATATTAGCCTCATCCCTTTATTTCTGTATCATACCCAATCCTCTCTCTCTCTCTCTACATTATATATACAGTATATATATATACCGGTATATATATTATATAATTTTTCCTTCATTTATTGTCTATCTCTTCTTCCTCCTCAGTATACGGGGGGCGATAAAACTCTGATTACGCAGAATTGATAAACATTCATTCATTCACATTCATTCATTCTCATTCATTCTCATTCTCTCTCTCTCAAATAAGGTACTCACGAGGTAAAGGAATGTTCGTAGTTCTCGAAGCCGATCTGTAGGTCTAGAGCGAGGTGTATGGTGAGCCTGGAAAGGGACTCCAGGGCCTCGTCCCCACCGGTGGCCAAGCTCGTCTCCCGGTGACGATCGTACCTTGAGGGAGTACAGCCATATAAGAATATTGTGTTCTACCTTCATACAAAAAGGTGTATGTGCCTGAGTATACAGATAGGCCTTCATAACATACCTTTAATTTCCTCTCTTGGCATGTTCACTTACACTCAAAATTCCTGGTTCACTTTCAAGTGTACAATCGCGTTCAAATTCATGATATACCTTAATACACTCAGATATTTGTAATTGTTGGACTCCTTAGCATTCGTATCGGGAACTATACTAAGCGTAACTGATCTTCGCAGGCACACAAGCAGTTTTATTGGCGGATATATCAAGCCACAGTTTCGGAGTCAAAAGTAATCCCGGTTCGAATCCCGGGGAGATCACATGCTTTCATTAATATCATTGGGTGGTGTTTGGTGTTGGAGTGAAATCAATAAAATGAGATTCAATTATACTCGCCTCCATCATGACCATGCATTGAATATTATAGCTCATAAGCTTGAATGTCAGAGTAGGCCTAATTACAGGAATCATTTGCACAAATCCCTCAAAGCAACATGATAACTTCTCGCTTCCAAAATCCCTCAAAGCAACATGATAACTTCTCCGCTTCCAAAATCCGATACATTTCGATAATAAAACTGCTCGTGTTTAATAATGATTTGGCTTTAGGTTGCTGAATATTGCATCATACTTGAATTTGGTTGCCATATCCAAATACTAGGATCATGTCGGGAAACAAAATTGTGTTATTTCCTTTATAATTCGTACTTTCAACTATATAGACGAATAGCTTAACTAATACTATAATCGATACTTACACCTTTACTGCATCAGTTAGAGTTGTTACACCTAAATATAATACAAACATATACACACTGAATGATAATATATAGGCAGCTTTTAAGACTTCATACTGCTACAGCATAATGTACAGTTGCCCACATAAGCTTGTTCCTCGTCGTGATCTTATGTGTGGAAGTAAAATTAGCATAAATGAATTGCGAGTGTGATATATTAATAACTATCAGTGGACTAATCAGATGAGGTAACCACTGAATAAGAAACTATACCTTCGCAATTCAATCACGGTTTTTTTTATTTCCATGTATAAGATCACGGAGAGGAACAGAACTTATGTGGGCAACTGTACATAAACACTATATAAATCATAGTTAATGGAACGTAAATAAGCCCACTCAGATTCAGTCAAATGTCAATAGTGTGCCAAAACTCATGAACAATTGTGTAAACTCAAAAGCGAAGGTCATTAAATTGCCACCCCTTAAAACTCCTTAGTGGAATATATTATACAGCATATCTTTCGTTACATTAATTACAAAAACGAATTTCAAACCGTTTATGGTCTAATTTTAGGTAGCTTATAGAGAGTTAGGCAGAACATTAGCAAAGCTCAAATGGATTAATCTGTAACCATAACTATCTGAGTGTCCGATTGGCTAGCTAACTCCACACAATTCGCGTGTTGCTCATATGGTGAATGGATCGACCACTGAATTCGGCAAACTGACTGAAGGGGTTTATAATGCGTTGACGTATATAATGCAGACAATACCAGCTAGATATAGGAAACAGCAGGCACTCACTTAAATTAATACAAACGTACATCCCATCTATTATATATACCTAGTACATATGATAAATATTGAAATACATAAAATACACAGAGCCACTCATACATACAGCCATACGAACAGACAGAACACAAACAGTATCACAATATATAAACAAATATCACAAACATCATCTTTTTCTCTGAGCTATGTATAAATAATATTGACATGCAATATTTATCTAGCTTAAAATACCTTGCCTAATATACTAAAGCAAAATAAATTAATAGTCGAAGAGCATTGCTTGCCTGTGACGATTAGTAGAGTTAGTGTCCCACGTAATGTGTGTATGTGTGACGTATGTGTGGCGTATGTGTGACGTGTGTGTGTGTTTACATATACAATGGTTCAAAATGAATACCGTACACACCTTTATGATGTACTATACAACACATATATACCAAAATAAACTGTATATTTGGTAATCATTTACAATACTAGCCTTCGCTTCACACCCCATTTTTTCTGTTGACCATATGCACAATGTCCGTTGTTTTTTTGTTCTCACTTACACATTATTTTTTAGTAATTTGAAATATCTGCGGGGGTGTAGGGGTGGCAGCCCCCACTTAAGATACTAAGTTAGGTTAGGTTAATGGCAATATATGCGTGGCTTAACATTGCCAGGGTAATCTACCAACCGAGTGCATACGGTATTATTTAGAAATGTATTGTAACTGTGTGTGTGTGTGTGTGTGAGGGAAGAGCTGCGGGTAAAATATAACCATACCATACAGCAACTCACAGTAGGCGGTGACGACAGCGCTGCAAACACATACAGTACAACCTGCTGGGAGCAACACTCAGAACAATGATAACAACAATTAGAATAATAACAACAACAATAACAATAATAATAATAATAATAATAATAATAATAATAATAGCACTGAAAATAATCATAATTATAATAACAGCAATAATATTAATTATAATAATAATAAGAGTACTGATAATAATATTAATAATAATATACTACTGCATAATCAACACTGGGAGGCCGGCCGTGGAGGAGGAGGTGGAGGGAGGTGAGTGGAAGAAAGAGGGAGTGGAGTGAAAGGAAGAGGGAGTTAAGTGGAAGAAGTTGTGGATAGAAGTGAAGTGAGGTTGAGTGGTGTGATGTGGATTTAATAGGAGGCAAGTGGAGAAGGTGGAGGGAGGTGAGTGGAAGGAAGTGGAGTGAGGTGGAGCGGTGTGGATATGTGGAAATAATAGGAGGTGGAGGAATTCGAGTGGAAGGAAGTTGTGGATAGAAGTGGAGTGAGGTTGAGTGGTGTGGAGATGTGGATTTAATAGACATGGAGGAGGTGCAATATTATTTAAGGTGGAGTGGTGACGGTGAGAGGAGTGAAGTTTGAAGTTCAGCCTTTAAGATACAATGACGCATTTCTTTAATGTTTTTCTGGCTGTTAATAGATAACTTTATTTAGATTAGGAAGGGTGTGTGGAAGTAGGAGGATTAATTGAGATAGTCCTTACCCTTATGATTCACACAGATCTTTCTTAAACTGTATATCATCGTCTAATTATAACCAAAATGCGTCATACACAAAAATGCATGACCAGTGAAATAACAGACTGGGAAGAATAACAAAGAGACGGAAAAAGATGAAAGGCAATGAAAGTTGGTCAGAGTAAAGCAAGGGCCCCTAATTAGCGTGTCTATTACTGAGAGAGAGAGAGAGAGAGAGAGAGAGAGAGAGAGAGAGAGAGAGAGAGAGAGAGAGAGAGAGAGAGTGTAAAATGTATACAACTGCAGAGGATGAAAAACTAATGGCATAACGGATAAATAGATAGATTAATGAATACATAGATACAAATAGTGATAGATAGATTAATAGATAGCTAGATAACATTAGGCAAAAAAGCCAAAAAACAAAACTATATATAGCGCTTGCGTTTTTTATAGAAGACAAAGCAATTCAATACAATCCTGAAACACAGAGAAGCAGCTAAATAAAAGATCTCGAATGCATAATCATGATAAATTGTATGAATGTAAGTAAATAATATTTCGTGCGACTTGGATTTAAGTAGAAGAGAAAAATGTTGCATTAATCAAACAATATTTAAATGCTCAAAATATCTGAAGTCAAATATTAACAAAACTAATGAAAGCAACATTCTTGTAAATGAGAAATATCAAAGTTGAAAAGCATTCTTATAAAACCGTGCTTAATAAATATATAAGTAAGATGCCATTCAAACCATTCCTGTAAAACGTGCTTTGTAAATATAAAAGCATTAAGTTTGTCAAGCAACATTCTTGTATTTCCGTGGTACATAATGTGAATAAGTAATATGATACTTTATAATGTGTACTTAGCTTGCATAACAACACCAGACTGGTATATAATAAATCCCATGCATAAAGTTCAATCAAGATGCTTTCAAATATACATGCTCAGTTAAAATAAATATCACCGTACTGTGACATTAAAACACTTCAAATATTTAGCCCTTTAAATCACATAAATACTATATTATTTCTTTATATCTACCCTCATACGATTCTTTTCAACGTAGGAATAATTTTTCGGAGTATTTATTATAGGAAAAATAGATAAGTCTGCCAATCAAAAAGGTCCTTCCTAGGCTGAAGAAAATCGCCCTGAGGTAGACAGAATACAAAATAAGTGGCATATGTGATTCAAGGAGCTAAGAACAGTTGGCCACGGGGCAAAGTAGTCACTAATAGATATCCATGATCCTCATTTGTTTTCACAGTATAAATATATATATAAATATCCAATGGGACAAATGCATAGATGCAGTTAAATATATATGTAGAACCTCGGGTTATATATTATTCTATATATGTAACGGAATTTTCCTATCCCAATGTCATCGAACACATTTGTATAATGGAAAACATAGGTGGTCATGGAATACTTTTGAATGACTGTACACTTAAATGAGAATATGGTAAAATTATAGCACTTACCACTTGCCAGATCCGATTAAGTTACTGCGACGGAATCTCTTAACCCTTTTAATACAATGCTAATATATTGGAAACAGCATAGGTGGTTTATGACGTGTTACTGGGCGTTATGTTAGTCTAATGAAACTAGGTTCAGCACAAATTCCATCCCAATAATATTTGACCAATGACACATCGGGATATGAACCAGGGAACCTTAGGCTACCAGTTCAGTAATAAGGCCACTCCACCACACACACCCTATACCAGAATGCTGCCCATCACAAGTTTACCATCACCAAACTAGACCCCGGGAAGTTTGGTGGTACATTAGCTAGCTGTCCGTCAATTTATACGAACAATTGTAGTCTGGAAGCTGCAAAATTTAAGTTGTATAACGATTGAACTACCTAACATAATCTACCTTCGATCTAGTTTCCGATTCCAATGCAAAAGAGCCTCAAAATAATAAGAGAAAAAAACTTGCTCATCGAAAATTGCCGGAAAATGCACTCGTGTGACGCCGCCTTAACCCTTCCTATCCCAACTGCTCCTCACTATTACCCCCAAGTCTCTGTGAAGCCCCCACCCCCAACCTCACACACCCAGGCACTCAAGAGGCTTCACTCAAGGCTTCACGGACCTGGGCTCTCTCTCCACCCAGGCTTCATTCGCATGAAAGCCTATTTAAATTGAGTTTCAGACACAAGGGGTAATCACGAACTCTCTATCCTAGGCTGTGTGTGTGTGTGTGTGTGTGTGTGTGTGTGTGTGTGTGTGTGTGTGTGTGTTCAGGAGCATCCCTTGCGGCTATTATATATCCTAATTAAATGTTGTATATTTTTCTACATCACACTTACAATATACTGCAACACCTACACATATAGAGAACTAGGCGAGTTTTAGAAATCCTTAAATATAGTCTCCTATACTGTAGAAACAACCATACAAGTCACACCAAATTTTTATCCAGCAATCTTCCTGGGCTGCACCGGTATTGCCACTAGATTGAAGATGGATACTAGATTACTTCAATGGGTTGAATTGGCATGATATTTCTTCCATAAGCTACAAGACCAGAATTATCGAACAAGACTTATCTCAGAAGCGACTGTGTAACTCTGCAAATATGCTGATGAATAGTACTAACATATCTTTGGCGATGGGCTGGTCTATCAGAGTGAGACCTGAGCGATCTCTGCCATACCCATAGCTTACTCGGACTGTTCCTTTTACTTATATATTTTCTAAATCTCAAGTGACGGCGTCTCTTCCGTGGATTGACCTCCCAATCTACCAAGATTGGAAGCTAAAGCGTCACATTATTCCTTTGCCCCTCAACTTTCTCTTCATAATTGCTGTGGGGCACAGGGCCCTGGGTGGGGCTTTGGTTTCCCGGGCGTTTACGCACCCTCTCAGCTCCCCGCCATGGAGTGGCTTCGGTCACCCAGGCTTTATTGTGGTCGGCAGGGAGGGTTCTGTGGGGGCGCTCGTTTATGGCCTTGGCCTTACTCGGGGCCTTGGGGCTGTTCGGCCAGGCAGCTTGGGGAACAACAACAACAACAACAACTAACATATCTCACATATATAGACATAGAATAGTATAATGATAAAGATGCATGGTACTACTTACCTACGACAATCGAAGCAGGAATCAGGCTGTACTTTCTCTAGATTAACATAGCATATACTGTATATATATATATATATATATATATATATATATATATATTTATATATATATATATATATATATATATATATATATATATATATATAAACAAACAATGGCTGCCTATCTGAGAAGCATTAACATATCTGGTTTTGAATAATAACATGGATATATTTTTAAAATGGAAACTATCTATTGTGCTCTATGATGGAAATATATGCTTGCTTTACATATTCTCCATTACTATTTTGTAATAATGAGAGTGAGGAACGTTCTGTAATGATTGTATTTCAATTACCAATAATATCTATTAATTAGTATGTTTCTCGTAATATGAGAATAAAGTTGTTGCTACGGTGTTACAGGAATGATATCTTGTATAAGTTAATGATCTCAGAGAAGCATTCGGGGAATCTTGATCATATTCACTGAGTAAGTCACAGTGCATTACGTATACCGTTAATTCAATTGTATCCCTTTTTGTTATAGCCGTATTGACAGAGGGCTCATACATTCCTTCATACAACATTCCAACGGTACATTCAGCCTAAAGTCACTGATGGGCCGTAAGTATTTCCTAAAGGTATCTTAAATCTATAAAGGTATCTTAAATCTATAATTATATCTACTAATTTTACTGGATTTTTATTTATCAGGGAACTACTTGCTTAACCCTCTTGAGAACTAGGACACATTTGGGCAGTATATTCTGGCTATTATTAGACAAGGGTATATGGACGTCAGAGGGTATTAGACAAGGGTATATGGACGTCAGAGGGTATTAGACAAGGGTATATGGACGTCAGAGGGTATTAGACAAGGGTATATGGACGTCAGAGGTTTAAGTTGGCTAGTATTTACCCTTTTGATTTCCGTAGATCCTTCCTGAACAGTATACATTCGTGTAATGATAGCCAGAATATACTGCTAAATGCGCCATAATCTTCAAATGGTTAACCTCTTGAATCTGAGATGATGGATAACACTAGAAGATTATATCCATAATACAAACCATCTGTGAAATTCTAGCCAGTTTGATAATCATTGAAGTATTATAATTAGTGCAGATATATTAGTTTGAATGCAAGATATACCAAGTGCAAATTAATAAATATTAGTTTGGTTTCAAATGAATACTCCAGGATATTTAAGGATTCATGCAGTATATTAACTACCTATTCAAACCAAGAATAATTTACCTATCCAAGGAATAATGATGGCACTTATTATCTTATCAGAAGTCTGTCTAGTAAAAACGCATTCCATTCAGCTCAGATTCAAGGTGTTAACCCCTTCAGTTCCGGTGACGTCCTTTTCATTTTATTCCGACAACTATTAGACGATTTTATTCAGCTTTTGACGGACGTGTAGCAAATAAGATACAGACCATCTCAATTAACCCTTATAACTGACACAGATCCTTCCTAAGCTGTATGAAATCGTTTAAATGTAGCTGAAATAATACAAGCATTCACAGTAGTGAAGGGGTTAAGGGAGCCCACCTCAATTTTTTTATTTTTCTCTCCCTCTCTCTTTGGCTTGTATCCATTCGGCCCCATTCAGCCTACTGTTTTAAGACGTTTACGCCCATCCAGGTTTCCATATTTTCCTGAGAGCAGTAGCGAGCCAGCATATATATGTTTTTGTTTTAACATCAAGCTAAATTTCTACATTTTTCGAAAGAAAAATTTCTCCGGCGAAGCCGGATTTCTCCATACAATGCTGGGAAGAAATCGACACCTGGATGGGGATAAACGCCTTAAAACAGTTGGCTGAATGGGGCCGAATGGATACAAGCAAGGAAAAGAGAGAAAGATAAAACAAAGCTGGTGACCCCCCTTAAGCAAATTAAACTATAGACTCGCTGTGTGTTTGGTTGAGTTGCAATGTGGCGAAAGTAAAGTTTACTAAAAGGTTAAACTGGTTCAGGATGAGGCTTCGTTCAGTTGGGCATTGTGGTGCAACACGTAATGTAAACTGGCCACTCTATGCTGTACTTATAACTGTCTTGATGGTGTAATGGTTAGAATGTGTAAGTTCTGTAAGAGATATCCTAGGTTCGAATACTGGGATAATCAATTGCTTTCATTAATTTAATTTTGGGGTTATTGGTGTTATGAACGATGTTAAAAATTAGATGTGGATTGATAACCACTTTTGCTTGTATTATCTTGGTAGTTTTAATGTTGAATTATAGCTATATAAAATTGAATGCATCAGGGGTACTGCAAATATACACGCCAAATGTGCAATAAAACGAAGATCATCAGTTGAAAGTGATAATAAATTATACCCATACATATTTTAGCAGCTCGCAGTAACCTACGTATAACGCCTTACTGCCAAACCGAACGAAGCCCAGAAGTGCATATGCAAATCGAGGCTTTAGTCCGGTGTTGTAATGCAAAGAGAACTGTGGTCGTGCTTATAGGATGCTTCTCTGTGTTTCTGATACCGGAGAATATCTTACTATGGAAAGGATTGGTCAAGAGTTAACTTATATAAGACTGAGGGTAAAATACACTGTCGGAGTTAGTAAGCCAAACCATTAAATATTTAAGGAAATTGTGCTTGAATTTTTGTTTTATCCATCCTATACTGAATAAAACTCAGATGAAACAGACTTGATGTATAGAGAACAAAACTTGCTTCATTGGGTGAACATAGATGTAATTATAATATAGATCATAGAAATTACAGAATGTTCTTACTTTGATGGATTTTAAGGATACCATAACGTACTAATGTTTCCAATGATTGTTTCACTGAAGTTTGGAAGAAAATTGTGCTTGAGAGATAACAAAATATTATCCATCATTCACTGAACAAAAAACAAAAACAAAAACAAAATCCATGGATTCAGCATACTTTAGAGAAAAGATTTGCTTCATTGGGTGGACATAATTGTAAACACGTTGATTATCATGACATTAAACAAAACTTCTTACTTCGATGGATTTTTATAAATATGAAAACATAAATATTGGTAACTGTAATCATTGTTTTACGGAGATATATCAGAGATTAAAAGGTATTATAAATATAGTACTCGAACTCTGCTAAATTAAGCTAAGTTTATAAATGAAGAAAGAGTATAGAGTAGTTTGCGAGGGGACAAACATAAGCTCATTATGCAAATTAGTTTTAAATTTACGTTATGTATATATAAAGAGATACGAACAAGAAAGAGGCGCCGAGATGAAATTTATATTATCTAATTTCAAACGGGGGAAATTGAACATAAAGCCTGTTGGGTAAAGAGAAGGTGTGTGTGTGTGTGTGTGTGTGTTTGGGGGCGACAAACATAACTTAGTCGACCATTTCTGCCAGTAGATTTCAACCATTACTTCAAGTTGATTAAAATGAACCTGGTTGAGATATACTGGTTGAACAAGTCCACAGGTTAACTCCTGGAGTATTTGAGGACTTGTTTCTTCATTTATTATGGCTGTTAGTAGACGAATTTATTCAGATTATAAAGGAAATATAGAAGTCAGAAGGTTAATTGAGATAGACTTTATCCTTTTGATTACTAGAGGGCATTCGAAATCTGCATGAACTCGTCCAATATCAGCCAAAATAAGGTGGAATTGCGTCCTAGATCCTCCAGGGTTAAGTTGAAAAGGACTAGTCTGTTTATTATTGGTAAACCAAAAATCGGGATCACTAACCTCTATAACTCATAAACGACTAAAGTAATCAAACTATTTTTTCTACAATTTAGGAAGGGTCAGTCAGGGCATGTGTGTCGAAATTTACAGCCCATTTACTCTAGCCCTTTTTGAGTTACAGAGGTTATGGTTCACGATCTCTAGCCTACAGAACATGAAAGGACTATAGTGTTTGTGTTGGCCAGCCCTATGAGTCTCTCTTATAGTGACTCAGTGGTCTGGTTAAACTAATGTACAAATAATTAAAAAAAAAGTGTTTGTGTTGGCCTCTCTCGTCCCCTCCTCTCCCCGGGCCGACCTCACCTAAGCGTGGCCTGAGCGTACCACTCCAGGGATCCCTTCTTGAGTGCCGTGACCACCTCCCCCCGCACCTCCTTGTGGAACGGGCACACCTTCCAGTACGAGGGACTCTCCGCCAGCAGCGACAGGCACCTGCAAGGAAAAGAAGGAGAAGGGAAGGTGTTAAGAGGTACTACTCGCTTTTTATGGATCTCCTTTTCCCTTGTTTTTAGCATATTTGTTTTAGATTTTAAGAAGTTCCTTCCATTAGTTTGGCGATTTTAATACCCTTTGCCCCATTTCGTTGTCAATTTCAAGACCTTTAGTGCCATTTAAGTGTCGATGTTCCTGGTGAGCGATAGCGAGCCTGTAATTTTAAGAGGAACCCAAGTTTTTTGAGAAAAATATTTTCGATTCTGGGCGAATGGGTGGGCGAAAATGAAACCTATGACCATGTCTAGAAGCAGCTCGGCGAGGAAAATTGATTGGCACCAAGTAGAATTCCCTCGGACTTATAGTTTGGGCTACAGAGGACTTTTAAAGTCCAAAAAACGGTCTCTTGGGCATCTCCAGGAAGGCCCAGTCAAAATCGAAATCCTAAACTAATGGTCCGATTTTAATTCTGTTAGCGCCATTCGATTCAGCTTACCAAAGTGTACTTATGGTATAAATTTAAACAAAATCCATTCATAAATAACTCGTCTATGAAGTTTTAAACTTTAAAATAGGCCTAGGGGGCCTAAAAATAGGTCAAAATTAAAAAAAACATTATAACGTTGAAACCTCAACGGCGAGACGAATCCAAATATGTAATAATATTGATAAGTCAAAATTCGACCAAAATCACCGATTTGCCTGGGCTTATGATTCAAAGAAAAATAAACCCAAGTTTTTTTAGAAAAATATTTTCGATTCTGGGCGAATGGCTGGGCGAAAATGGAATCTAAGACCATGTCTAGAAGCAGCTCGGCGAGGAAAATTGAATGGCACCAAGTAGAATTCCCTCGGACTTATAGTTTGGGCTACAGAGGACTTTTAAAGTCCAAAAAACGGTCTCCTGGGCATCTCCAGGAAGGCCCAGTCAAAATCGAAATCCTAAACTAATGGTCCGATTTTAATTATGTTTGCGCCATTCGATTCAGCTTGCCAAAGTGTACTTATGGTATAAATTTAAACAAAATCCGTTCATAAATAACTCGTCTATGAAGTTTTTAAACTTTAAAATAGGCCTAGCTTAAAAATAGGTCAAAATTAAAAAAAAAATTATACCGTTGAATCCGCAACGGCGAGACGAATCCAAATATGTAATAATATTGACAAGTCAAAATTCGACCAAAATCACCGATTTGCCTGGGCTTAATTAAACCCAAGTATTTTGAGAACAATATTTTCGATTCTGGGCGAATCGCTGGGCGAAAATGAAATCTACGACCATGTCTAGAAGCAGCTCGGCGAGACATAACGAATGGCACCAGTTAGAATTCGCTAAGACTTATAGTTTGGGCTACAGAGAACTTTTAATGTCCAAAAAACGGTCATATGGGCCCTCCAGGATGGTCAGTAAACAAAGAAACTAAATGAACACACTAAATAAACACATACATAAACATGCTAAGTAAACACTTAAACATACAAAATACTCACTAAATACATTCTAAATAAACACTTTAAACACACTAAATAAACATACTAAATAAACATACTAAATAAACACACTAAATAAACATACTATATAAACATACTAAATAAACATACTATATAAACATACTAAATAAACACACTAAATAAACATACTATATAAACATACTAAATAAACATACTAAATAAACATACTATATAAACATACTAAATAAACACACTAAATAAACATACTAAATACATATACTATATAAACATACTAAATAAACACACTAAATAAACACACTAAATACACATACTATATAAACATACTAAATAAACATACTAAATAAACATAATAAATAAACACACTAAATACACATACTATATAAACATACTAAATAAACATACTAAATACATATACTATATAAACATACTATATAAACATACTATATAAACATACTAAATAAACATACTAAATACACATACTATATAAACATACTAAATAAACACACTAAATACACACTTCTAACACGCTAATCTCCGGAATACTCTCACCGCTTCACCGTATCACCTAACCATTAATTCCACCACGGTTACATTTCACCAAACTTGCGAATATCGGGGTATATTCGGATGGTACTAATATATTGTTGTATGTATTTAAATTAATCCCTCGCAGCGAATAAAGGTATGTTATAGATCTGGATTAAATCAAGCTGAAATTTGTGAAGGGCTGGTATTTAGGCAAGAAAAGTGTATTGTGGAATGGAGATGTAGAACAAAAAATAAAAATATAAGAAAAATAAATAAATACAAAACAAAAGGAAAAAGAGAACATATGAAGTAGAAATTATGATAAAAAAAAACTTTATTTGTTTTCCTTTTTGCGACAACTGTTTTGATGGTGTGTATGAGTACATTATATCAAGTATTCAAGCATCTGAACTATTTTGGAGAGTTAAATCAAATTCATTAACCCCTTTCAATGTTGACAGCATTATATATACCGTATATATATATATATATATATATATATATATATATATATATATATATATATATATATATATATATATATATATATATATATATATATTTTTTTTTTTTCTTTCAGGCAGGTGAGATTAAAATAATAGGCACAGTTTGCATTATTATTGAGTTTTTTATTGATACTCTCAATTTTTTCATCGCCCACACCATCAACAAACGCCTTGAAACATGGTACAAAAACGACATGCCTACTAATACAAACACTGAATACATAAAAATTTACTATAAAAACCACATGTCCTTAGATCACAAGACAGACGAAAACATAATGAGACATATTATCAGCAACAACAACGTTAAAACTACGAACCCTGACCAACACCTTAAACTCACCATATACTACAAATCAAGGAAAACATCACAACTAGTCATTCGCAACAGCCCGGCTACCGCTAAGAAACCGTCACAAGAGGACCATGTCATATACCGACACATCTGTATCAGTGAGGACTGTGGACCTCACACTTATGTCGGTTTGACAAGGACTCGTCTGTCACGTCGCCTTACCTTCCACCTTCAAGCCGGAGCTATCAAGGACCACTACCACACATCCTCACACCATCAGGAACTCACCAGATCCGACTTAGATAAACACACCTCTATTCTTGATAAAGAAATAGACTCATGCCACCTATTCATTCTTGAAGCTATATATATACAAACATACCAACCTACTTTAAACACACAAGCGGAATACAGCCAGATCCTACCCTCGGCACGCCCTTCCACAGCGAGGCCACCCATGATGCCCCCAGGAATGCCCCCTCCACACACGCAGATGAACGACGCAGAGGCCCGGCCCACTCCTGCGTCCGGCCAGCCTACCAGAGCTAGTCTTAGGTTAGCCAACCAGCGTGCAGCTAGCGCACAATAAACCCTCTCTTGATCTTGTATCGCCTATATAAACTCGACTTATCACCACCTAAGGCCCACTAACTTTTCTCTTCTACTGTCTTTCATCTTTCTTACTTTCTCTTCCTTCCCAATCTGGGATCTCTTCTTTCACCCCCTACCTTATTAAATAAAAAAAAAAAAAAAAAAAACCTAACTTCACTTCTCCTTGATAATGATGGCTGCGCCCATTGAAACGTCGGAACCCTTTGCAAACCTCCTTTACCAACTTCCTGAAAATACCAGAAAAACTGTACGAAAAATTGAGAGTATCAATAAAAAAACTCAATAATGCAAACTGTGCCTATTATTTTAATCTCACCTGCCTGAAAGAAAATATCCTCCCTGGCTACACTAATATATATATATATATATATATATATATATATATATATATATATATATATATATATATATATATATATATATATATATATATATATATATATATATATATATCACTTACACAATTACACATTACATTGTGTAAGTGTATAATATAATTATATATATATATATATATATATATATATATATATAGAGAGAGAGAGAGAGAGAGAAGGGGGGGGGGGGAGATATATGTATTCCACTGTCAATTTATAAATCACTATGAATATTAATATCAATGATTGACAATCAACCAATCAATTAAATTTGTCAATTAGAGAGTCAGTACTGTTGATATGGACCATGGGAGTAATTTCCGGTAATAAAAAAGGAAAATCGGGTTTTATGTTGTGTTTTTGATGGGGATTAATATAGTCATTTCAAAGATACAAAATTAAATTAATAGTAAATACGAAATTAACGTTTGGGTAATAATGATGTAATATCTGATTCCATGTGTGTTGGACAGGGGAATGCAATTGTAATTACGACGGTATTATTGTGATATCAACAATGGGTAGGAAAATATGTTAAGGGGAGATGGGTCGTTTTTCTGGAAGCCCTTCATCCTCATGTTTAGCCCCATTAGTTCAGATTTTAAGATATTTGCCCCATTAGTTTGTCGATTTTAAGACTTTTCCCTCCATTTCTTTGTCAATATTAAGACCTTTCGTGCTATTTGGGTGTCGATTTTTTTTTCCTGGCGAACGATAGTGAGCCTGTAATTTTGGAAGAGCCGGCCTATGGCCGGAACATTATTCTACCGAAAAATGTACAAATAAATCTAGAAGGGGGATCTAATAGATGTCTTAAGTTTGATGGAGTTCTAGGGAGGATTTTTTTTTTTTTTTTTTTAAATAATCAACCCAAAAATAAACCCTTCCCCCTTAACCCGTGGAGCCCCGGCTAGTTTTGTAATGTTTGCGCACCAGAACCCGGCCGGTTTTCAAAAAATGGTTTTATTCCAGAAACAATAGCGAATGGGTTAGGAATGAAGGAAAAACCACGAAAAACCGCTCAAAAAGCTTAAAGAATGGTCCTACAGAGCCCCCGAAAACGTATTTTACAAGAGTAAAAAAATGAAGGCAATTATCCCAAAAAAACAGGTTATTGCGCGCTCGCGCGCACGCACGTGGACTTTGAGCGTTTTCAACCATCGGCACGGTTGCGTGGGATACGTACACAGTTCCCATACAAATCTGAGCCCCCTTGAGTGGCTACACCTGAGGTTACGGTCGGCGCAATTAGGGTGACGCGCCAGGCGCGTCTCTGGGGCTGTGCGTTACATACATCGCCGACGCGTCAGGCGCGTCGCTGGGGCTGTACGGGTTAAAGAAAGGATATGAGGACAGTAACTCGGGCAGGGTGACAAACCAGAGCCCTTTTCTTTTCTTGTTCTAGTTATCATTACTAAATAATCGTTACACACAGATAAATGTATGCTTCACAAGATAAATCAATGCGGCCCAGTTCTTATTAAGCCATTGGGAGTGATGAAGTGGCCAAAACAATGCAAGTTCATGTAATTTTCCTATATTTGTTCTCATATTCATTCCAATCTCAACCCTTTGAAGATTATGACGCATTTTCACAGTTTCTTCTGGCTATCATTAGACGATTTTATACAGCTTAGGAATTATCTGTGGGAATTAAAAGAGTAATGACCATCTCAATTAGCCTTCTGAGCTCCATATACCCTTCCTAATCTAAATAAAATGGTTACAAAATGGCTAAACAACAGGTAAGAAATGCGTAATCGGATCTTGAAAGGGTTAAAACTAAATTGTCCCAGTTTGCAGTTTGACATCCTTAACTTAGGCCCTCCTGTAGCATAAAGCCCCTAGAAATGCTGTAGATATTCCTGTAGTAGTGTTAATTATTCAATGACCTCCAATAATGATCAGGTACTGTATATACGGAATATCGTGGGATTCATATCAGCTTCGATTACCCTTGTGGATTAAGGGGATCGGGATGGTTTCACAATTAGTCGTTGGAGAGATTACCCACAGTGAAATCTAATTGTCTCAGATTAAATGCGTTTGCCGGGCGTGTGTGTGGGTGGGTGGTTGTGGGGGAGGGATGGAATGGGGAGGGATGGAATGGGGAGGGTAGACAGTGTGGGAAAGTGGGGTGTATAGGTGAATATAGGAAGATATACACACATACAGGATGGAATGGGGAGGGTTTGACAGTGGGGGAATGTGGTGTGGGTGAATATAGTAAGATATACAGTACATATATACAGGATGGAATGGGGAGGTTTTTCAGTGGGTGAAAGTGGGTGTGGGTGAACATAGGAAGATGTACATGCATACATAATCTTACAGAACGAGTGATCCACACAAGATGCGGTTTCAGTCTCACGTCCTAATGGCGGTGTTCCAGGCAGCTCAGTTCTAGGCTACCTCACTTGTCAGGGTTTTAAATTTGAGAGGAAATAGTTCGTCATGATCCTATGTCTTTCTAGATCTACCCCTCGGTGCAGCTCCCTCCACATTCGCAAACATGTATAATTTCACACAACTTAGATCATATATCCTCTTTACATGCTCAAATCACCCAAGACTACTAGTACTCATCTCTTTACTGGTACTTTTGATACCTAACTGCTTCCTCAACTTTATATTTGATATAATACCTTGCAGTTTGGCCCCACACATCCATATCACTATTATAATTACCGGGTCCGGATCATATCCTGGAACCCGGATCCAGAAGAAACCTTAGGCCGATAATATTTATGGCAAAGAACCAGCCAGCGTAGGCGGAGCTAGGCGCTCTACTGAGTGCCCCTCTAGTTTAGTGATGTTTAATCCTGCTTATGTCATCCATTTGAACTGGCCACGTTTCTGAAGCATAGGCCATTGCTCTTCTAATACATGAAGCATACACCTTTCCCTACAGGTGGAGTGGAAGTCCTCTCATGGCTAAAATCAGCAGCAGTTCTCTAAACTTTCCCCAGCCATATCTAAGTATGGCCATAGTGGCAGCTTTGGCCCTCCCCATCGGCAGAGCAAAACTTGTTCACTTACTTCACCGACTCCCTACCAAATTTAACACCCTTGGGTAGGTCGATCAACGTGAGCTCCCCAAAAATGTACTGGTAAACGATCTATTATTTACTAAGATAGTGGAAGAAAAGGGCAGTAATGCAAAAGGAGAGACTGACAGACAGATAGATAGACAGACCAAGATAACCATGCAAGTGCCACTTACTTCATGAGTGCCTCCAGTCTGATCACGTTGGTCTTTGCGTGTGTGGGGAAGATCTCTCTGTGGTGTCGAACCTCTGCCAAACAGTGATCCAGGAACCGAGTGAACGAGTCTGCCAGCATCTCCTCCTGCAGTAATCATTATTATTATCATTATTATTATCATTATTATTATCATTATTATTATTATTCACTTAATTTTTTGCACTTGTTGGAGGTGGCACTGTGGTGTGGGGCAGCGGGGGCATATCTGTGAGCCTGGAAGCAATTTTTGGGGTGCTTCCTCTGAAAACAAGGCATCAGATTTATGGATGTATGTGTTATTATTATTAATATTATGCATCAGAATGAAGAATCTACTTTTACCATTGTGGCTTTAGCTTTTGAGTATAGAGATAATTGAGTGCCACCCGCTGATCCCAGAGACCCCATGTGGACTTAATTGGCCTCTTCCCGCCTGAACAAGCACCCTCCTTCCCCTCAGTGCTTAATCCGGTAGTTCCAGCAAAATAGTTTAGACTACTCAGGGAAAACAGTAAATACAACTGCAACAGATTTACTATAACAACAAAATTCAAGAACCATGGCGCAAACAAACGCTGAAGTAGCACGGTTCACGGCAGTCGAGCTTACAATTTTGTTACATCTTGCAAAATCGAGATAATAATCAACAATTCGCTAGCTTAACAACCATTGAGTTGCTCCAAGACGAGTTTACAATCGTCAACCCCACTGAGTCTATAACCAGCACTACCAAGTTTACAACCTCCACTGTTAAGATTACACTTGACAATTCCAGTCTTTTGCTAAACACGTATGTGCCGGAAATTAGGTTTACAACTAGCACTCTACTAGATTCATCGTCAAGCGGGCCCGACTACTAACACCACCATGGATGTCAAGAAGTTAGTTAACATTTAGTTAGTTAGTTAAAATAGTACTTCAGAGGTTATCAAACCTTCTGGATTATTAAGCCAGCACACAGTAAGGCAAGAGTAACGTCAGGACTGGACCTTCTTTTTTAGAACTCCAGTCCCTTGTCAAGGAGTGTGTCACCCCTCGAATAAATATGGTGTTGCCATCTAGTGTGATACAATTGAAGCAACCAAGAGCTAAAAGCTTCATTTAATAATCTCGTGACCTCGGAAAAGTTACTGTAAAGCCTACAGTTTCGAGATTGGGACATAACAAAAGTTAAATGGGATTCAGAAGTTAGAGGGATGGTCGAAATGTCTTTGAATTCCGAAAATTAGCTCTTTGTACAGGAATAGACGAGGGAGGTGGAGAAGGGAGGTAGAGGGGTGGATTTGGGATGTGGAGGGGTGGAGAAGAGTGGTGGGGGAGTGGAGAAGGTAGAGAGGTAGAAAGATAGAGGGTATAAACGTAGAATGGTAGCAAGACAGAGAGGTAGAGAATATAGAGGTAGAGGCGAAGAAGATAGAAAGGTAGAGAAGATAGAGGTAGCCAGAGAGGTAGAGAGATACAAAGGTAGAGAGGTAGAAAGGTAGAGAAGTAAAAAGGTAGAGAGATACCAAGGTAGAGAAGTAAAAAGGTAGAGAGATACCAAGGTAGAGAAGTAAAAAGGTAGAGAGATACCAAGGTAGAGAGGTAGAAAGGTAGAGAAGTAAAAAGGTAGAGAGATACCAAGGTAGAGAGGTAGAAAGGTAAAGAGGAGAGAGGTAGAAAGGAAGAGAAGTAGAAAGGTAAAGAGGAGAGAGGTAGAAAGGAAGAGAAGGAGAAAGGTAAAAAGGTAGAGAGGTAGAGAGATAGCGAGGTAGAGAGATAGCGAGGTAGAGAGATAGCGAGGTAGAGATGTAGAAATATAGAGAAGTAGAAAAGTCGAGAAGATATAGAGCCTGAAGAGAATTAAATGAACCACGATATTTGAAAGGGCTGTGAGACCTTCTGAGAGAGAGGGATTAGATCGATTAGGGGGAACTGATGGAGAGAGAGAGAGAGAGAGAGAGAGAGAGAGAGAGAGAGAGAGAGAGAGAGAGAGAGAGAGAGAGAGAGAGAAAGAGAGAGAGAGAGAAGACATGAGAGGGAAGGAAATAAAGGAAGGATAAGAAATAGACGAATGGAAAGAGAATAGCTGAAAGAACAAAGGGAAGGAAGGAGGAAGAAGAGAACATCGGGAATAAAGAGGATAATACTAAATAAAACAGAAAATAAAGATGATAAACACGTAGAGAAATATAATGCACGAGAATATATGATAAACGAATGCTGCAAGAGAGAAACTAAGATAAAGAAAATGACGCAAAAGATAAATTAAGATAAACGAATGATGCAAGAAAATAAGAGAAAGAAATGATGCAAGAGGGAAAATAATAGAAAAAAACGATGCAAGAGATAAAATAAGATAAACAAATAATGCAAGAGGGAAAATAAGAAAACAATTATGCAATAGACACAAACATGATGCAAAAGATAAAATAAGATACACGAATGACGCAGGAGAGAAAATAAGAAATTATGTAAGAGAAAATAAGAAATAGGAAATGAGGCAAGAGAAAATAAGAACAACGAACACTGCAAGAGAGAAAATAAGTACAAAGGGTGGTAAAAATAGGCAAAAGAAGACCAGCTCGGAGCCTTGAGGAGATTAAATTACGAGTGAAAGTGGCAATAACAAAATGAAAGTAAAAAGCGAGAGTAGGGACAAAATCAAATCAATAAAATAAGTAAATACACAATTGAATCAATAACATAATTAAAGAAGGTAGATCAAATAAAGTGATACATGAAGGGAAGAAATTTACTTGATCAGAGCTTTGAAGAGACGACATTACGAATGAAGGTGGCAATAGCAAGTACGAAAGTCAGAACACATACAGAAGCAAGTGAGAATAGAAAATAAGGAAATTAGGAAAGAGCTAAATATATAAACACATATAATAAGGAAAGAAAATATAAATATGAACAAAAAGGGAATTTAGACATTAATAATAGGTGCTAAAAGAGTGGAAGAAAATAAGAAAGGTAGGAATGAGATAGATAATAATAATAATAATAATAATAATAATAATAATAATAATAATAATAATAATGCCAGAAAAGATAAATATGAACAAAAAAGGGATATAGACAGTAAATATAGGTGCCAAAAGGGTAGGAAGAAAATAAGAAAGATACCAAAGAGATTAAAAATAACGAAAAACAGTAAAGAAACTATAAATAATACGATAAAAGGACATAGTCAAAATAGGTGTACAAGAAGGGGAGAGAAGACCCAATAAGATCAAATAAAGTGATAAAATGATGAGACCCGAGCTTTGAGGAGACGACATTACGAGTGGAAGTGGCAATAGCATGATCCGAAGTCAAATATGGTGGTAGGAAGGAAGGCAGGGAGGAAGGGAGGAAGGCAGGGAGGAAGGGAGGGAGGGAGGAAGGGAGGGAGGAAGGGAGGGAGGGAGGAAGGAAGGGAGGGAGGAAGGGAGGTAGGAAGGGAGGAAGAGAGGCAGGAAGGAAGGGAGGAAGGGAGGGAGGAAGGGAGGGAGGAAGGGAGGGAGGAAGGGAGGGAGGAAGGAAGGCAGGGAGGGAGGGAGGCAGGGGGAAGGAAGGCAGGCAGGGGGAAGGAAGGGAGGCAGGGGGAAGGGAGGGAGGCAGGGAGGCAGGGGGCAGGGAGGGAGGGGGGGAGGGAAGGAAGGTACAAACGGCAAGACAGCTTATATTATTGCAACCTAGATGGAGAGTTCATTTTCATGACCAGTTCTGTACCGGCGACATCTTTTAAATTTTATTCTAGCTATATTTTGACGATTTTGTGCAGTTTAAAAAAGATCTGTAATAGTCAAATGGGTTAAGAGAGAGAGTTCGAAGCCTGTTAATTGCGGGAGGCCTTTTTTAAACTTAATAATATCGTCTAATAGTAGCCAGAATTTGTTTAACAGGACGGCACCGGTACAGAAGGGGTTAATTTAATCGATGGCAGGGTACTGCTCGAACACGGAACTAAAGCCGGAGTCACACGAGCCCTTTTACGAGTAATTTTTACGGACAATTATGGTCTGGAAGCTTACAAAATTACACATTATCAGAATTCAGCCGCCTAACATAATCTACCTTCTTTCTAATTGCCGATACCAGTGCGAAAAACTCCCGAAATAATATGATAAAAAACTTACTCATTGCATATTGACGGAAAAAGCGCTCGTGTGACAGCGGCTTAAAGGGGACTCCAGGGTCTTTACTATAAAAACCTGAAGTATGTCCTTTACGAGGCTACACATTTTCTAGTTATACGAACTTTCCTAATGCAGTTATAGGAAAAACAAACTGACAGGTTGAAGGGGAGTGGAGAGAGAGAGAGAGAGAGAGAGAGAGAGAGAGAGAGAGAGAGAGAGAGAGAGAGAGAGAGAGAGAGAGAGAGAGAGAGAGAGAGAGAGAGAGAGAGAGAGCGAGAGAGAGTGGAGAGAGAGAGAGAGAGAGAGAGATTTTGAGGAGAATTTTTATTTGACTGTTTTTTTTTGAGATAGCACAGGTACATAACATTATATCTAGAAGTACTTATACATATGGTCTCAAAAGAGCGAAGATGGAGAGGAGAGGGGTAGATGGAAGCAGGAGTGGGGAGGAGAAAAGAGGGGGAAGATGGAAGAATAGGAGGGGGAGGAGGAAGGAGTAAATATGAGGGGAGGGGAGGGGGCGGGGGGGGGGGGGGGGAGAGGGGTAGGCGGGAGGGTTTCAGAGCAGCAATATTGGACCCGTGATGATTCCCCGGAGACGCCTCAACCAATCAATCCAATGATCAAACCCCCGCCAAATTGAAAAAAGGAGAGACGGGGAGAAAACTCATATGTGGGCAAATAGGTGACACTAATAGGCAAGGATTTAAAGTGGAAGTGGTAGAACAAAAAAAAATACACAATTGAATAGGGTAGCAGGCAAATACTACATAATTGAAAAGGAGATGTGGAGAGAGTCATATATATGTGGGTAAATATGTGACGATAATAGGCAAGGATTTAAAGTGGCAAGGGTAGAAAAATATAATACACAATTGAAATGGAGACATGGTAATAGGCAAAGCTTTATTATGCAAAATGTTGAACGAAAATAATACACAATTGAAAAGGAGAGATGTGGAGAAAGTCATATATGAGTAAATATGTGACGATAATAGACAAGGGGAGATTTTTTGGACCCCCTTCTCCCTCATGTTTAGCTTCATTCGTTTTGAGAATTTAAGACATTTTTCCCATTAGTTTGGTGATTTTAAATCCTTTTGCCTCATCTCTTTCTCAATTTGAAGACCTTTCGTGCCATTCAGGTGTCGATTTTCTCCAATTTGTTTCCAGCGTGTGTGTGACCCTATGAAGTGCAAACACACATATGATCATAACCATCACAACTACTATCAATCACTACTACTTCCATAATCACCATCATCTTCATTATTGTGATGTGTGTACAGGAATGACTACACAGACGCTATAATCATCACTGCTGTGATGTGTGTACACACAGTAACACGGCACACACATTGGGTGCACATACACACAGTGATTATAATACTACGCCACCCCTACAGAGGGATACGTAGCAAGACTAATCAAAGCTAACTAAAATTAAGAGTAATCAAAGCTAACCAAGACTAATCACAGCTAACCAAAGCTAACCAAGACTAATCACAGTTAACCAAAGCTAACCAAAGTTAACTAAATCCAACCAAGACTAACCAAAGTTAACTAAATCCAACCAAGACTAACCAAAGTTAAGTAAATCCCACCAAAGCTAACCAATAGCTCGCATCAAATACCAATCACCCCGCCTCTGACCATCACACACAAAGCCGACAAGAGGCCCATCAGCCGGCTTCAATTACTGGCTTCAATTACCGGCTTTAATTACTGGCTTTAATTACCGGCTTTAATTACCAACTTTAATTAGTGGCTTAAATTACTGGCTTCAATTACCTGCTTCAATTACCGTCTTCAATTACCGGCTTGGCTTTTATTACCGGCCTCTGTAAGCTAAGCCGGCCAGCCCATTCTTGGTAATTATGGGTAATGCGATCAGGAGGCTTGTTTGGGGCGGCTTAGGGAGGATAATCTGAGAGGCGTTGGGTGGCTTTAATGTGGGGCTTAGGATGGCTTTTTGGGGGGCTCAGGAAGGCTTGTTTGGGGGGCTTAGAAAGACTTGTTGAGGGGGCTTAGGCAGGCTTGTTTGGGGGGCTTAGGAAGGCTTGTTTGGGGGGCTTAAAAGACTTGTTTGGGGGGTTTAGGCAGGCTTGTTTGGGCGGGGCTTAAAAGACTTGTTTGGGGGGCTTAGGAAGGCTTGTTTGGGGGGCTTAAAAGACTTGTTTGGGGGGTTTAGGCAGGCTTGTTTGGGGGCTTAGGCAAGCTTGTTTGGGGGGCTGAGGAAGGATTGTTTGGAGGCTTAGGGAGGATAGCCCAAGAGGCTTCTGATGGCTTCAATGGGGGGTTAGGAAGGTATGCTTGTGGGGGGCTTACGGAGCTTTGTTTTAAAGGGCATATGAAGGCTTCAATGGGGGGTTTCGTTAGGCTTTTTGAGGGGCTTATGGAAGCTTATTTGGGGGTTCGGAGGGTATGTCAGAGGGGTGGGGGTTTGTAAAGCTTCCTTGGGGGGTTAGGAGGATGGCTTGAATGATCTACTAGGTGGGAATCGTGTTAACTTGGGTATGCCTGTAAAATCGTTTGGGGGATGTATGGAAGCTAATTTACGTAGGGTTTCGAGGATAGTTTGGGTGCTACTGAAAGCTATAATACTAGGCTAAAACGATGGATGACCTAGATGTAAATTAGGGGACGACTGAAACCTTGATTGGGGCTTATTGATTCTAACAAGAGAGAGAGTGAGAGTGAGAGTGAGAGTGAGAGTGAGAGAGAGAGAGAGAGTGAGAGTGAGAGCGAGAGAGAGTGAGGGGGGGGGGGTGATAATAGATACAAACCCCTAATTACTACTTTATAAACACAAATCGGTTTAATTTCAGTTAATGGCAAATTGACTCCCTTATCAACTGATTACTCGATATTTAATGGAAAAGATATGAAGTTAATATGTATCCACGTCCTATTAATGCCAAGATTTCGTGATTAACATGTTCCACTATAAAATTAATTCCACTATAAGAATTTCATGACGGAATAATCAAGATGAAAACATCAATTTAATATCAGCTGCAAAAAATGACTTACTAATATCACTGCTATTACTGTTTTTACTATTATGACTATTATTACTAGCA
>CM064579.1:42471325-42506325 GCA_032716605.1 Paralithodes platypus
GAGTGCTGAACGCATTACCGAGGTAATCCTATCGGGCAGGAAAGCATACATTCCATTCTCTTTCTCTCAGACTAATGCTAAAAAATCTGGTTTACTCACGCCTGTTTCTACTGCTGTCCGCAATAAGGAGGAAGCATTCAAACGGTACCGACGCCTTAAAACTCAAGACTCTCATTCTTCCTATGTTTCTGCCCGGAATCAAGCCAAATCAGTTCTTCGACTTGCCAAACACACTTCCATCAATAATAATGCACTGAAATATCCAACTCTAGCACTACCCAAGCTTTCTGGCATCTAGCCTAAAACCTCTCCAACAATTTCTCTTCCTCGTCTTTCCCTCCCCTTTCCCACTCTGATGGCACAACCATCACTTCTTCCTCTGACAAAGGTAAACTCTTCGCCTCAAACTTTTGCTAGAAACTCCACCCTTGGATGATTCCGGTGCTATTCCTCCCTCTCCGCCCTCCTCTCTCTTATTTATGCCTAATATCCTAATCTCTTCTAAAGATGTACTCTCAACCCTCTCTGGGCTTAACACTAATAAGGCGTACGGTCCGGACGGTGTTCCTCCTGTTGTTCTCAAAAACTGTGCTTCCGTGCTGACTCCCTGCCTAGGCAAACTCTTTCGTCTCTGTCTATCCTCTAAACGTCTTCCCTTCATGCTGGAAGTTTGCTCACATTCAACCTGTCCCAAAGAAGGGTGACCACTCTCAACCCTCCAACTATCGTCCAATTGCTCTCATCTCTTGTCTTTCTAAAGTTTTTGAAACTAGTCTTGCTTCCAAATTTCTTAAGCATTTCTCTTCTAATAATCTGCTCTCAGATCGCCAGTATGGCTTCCTTAAGGGTCACTCTACTGGTGCTCTTCTTTCATATCTTACTAACTCTTGGTCATCCTCCTTTCGGGACTTCGGTGAGACTTTTTCTATTGCCACTAGACATATCGAAAGCCTTCGATAGAGTCTGGCATAAATCTTTAATTTCTAAACTACCCTCCTTCGGTTTCTATCCCTCCATCTGTGCCTTTGTCTCTAATTTCCTTTCCGGCCGTTCCATAGCCGCGGTTGTGGACGGCCATTGTTCACTTCCTCACCCTATTAACTCCGGTGTTCCTCAGGGCTCTGTCCTATCTCCTATTCTCTTTCTAATTTTTATAAATGATCTCCTTAACTGTACCTTAATTCCCATCCATTCATACGCAGACGACTCAACCTTACACTACTCCATTAGTTTTTCAGACCGCCCCAGCCAGCAATTCCTCAACGACAAACGTAATGAAGCCATAGAACTCTTAAATTCTGATCTAAATACTATTTCCAATTGGGGCGAAGAAGACCTTGTTAACTTTAATGCTTCCAAAACCCAATTTCTCCATCTATCTACCCGTCAGGATCTCCCAGCGGACTATCCCTTATTCTTCAACAATACAAAAATCAACCCTTCATCTTCTCTCAATATTCTTGGTGTCTCTTTTTCTTCTGCTCTCATTTGGAAGGACCATATTACCAGTCTTGCTAAGACAGCCTCCCAGAAGCTGGGTGTGCTCAACCGCCTTAGGGGGTTCTTTTCCCCGCACAGCTTCTTGCTCTGTACAGGGGCATAGTGCGCCCTTGTATTGAGTATTGTTCACATGTGTGGGGAGGTTCCTCTCACACCGCTCTCCTAGACAAAGTTGAAAGGAAGGCCTTTCGTATCATTAACTCCAATCCACTCACCAACTCTCTGCAATCTCTCTCTCTCCGCCGCAATGTTGCATCTCTCTCGCTATTCTATCGCTACTATAATAATCAGTGTTCCTCAGAGCTATCCCAGTGCATACCACCTCCTTTACGTAGGGCACGTGGTACCCGTCTTGCAACTCAATCCCACCCCTACTCTGTGCAACTCTCCAACCCAAGAGTGAAACGTTACTCTCAAACTTTCCTCTACTCAACAGCTGAGCTCTGGAACTCTCTCCCAGAATCAGTCTTTCCCTCTTCCTATGACTTAAATTGCTTCAAACTCCGTGTGTCCAGGCATTTTGGCTCGAACGTCCCTTGATTTTGGCCCTGTCACTCTTTCAACTATGGGGGAGGCACTCGCTATAGGCAGTAATGCCTTTTGCCTCCCTCAATCACATAGAAAAAAAAAAAAAAAAAAAAAAAAAAAAAACACACACACACACATAGTATTTCATTTAGTACCACCTCCCAAGTCTGATGTCTCTTGTGGGAATGAAATAGTCTAGCTCTCACTCTCACTCATACAATACATAAATAAATAATATTATATCGGCCACATAACTTTCTCTCATCTAGAACTCCCCTCTAATTCCCAACAACAACAACAGAAACACAAACAACAACAGCAAACTCGATCACTATTAGGCCTTTGTCTTCGACGCAGGCAAAAGATAACAATACACAAGAGAGAATAAGAGAGACAGCAACAGAAAATATAACAGTAAGCCCAAGGGAGAAAGAAAACGATACCAGTGAGAGGTGAGAGAGAGAGATAGCGAAAGAGTGTGTAAAAGTGAGTGAGTGAAAGAGAGAGTGGAAGTCAGTGAGAGTGAGTGAGAGAGAGCACGCGCGAGAGCGAGAGTAAACATGAATGACAGTGAGAGTGTGAGAGAGTGAGATAAAAAAGAAAGCGAGAGCAAAATAAATCAAATATTGAGACAAAGGTAAAGAACTTACAATACCCAAGAGAGAGAGAGAAAGAGAGAGAGAGTGAGAGTGAGAGTGAGTGTGTGTGTGTGTGTGTGTATGTGCGTGTGTGAAAATAGAGAGAAAGAAAGAGAGCGAGAACAAAATAAATAAAACATTGAGCCAAAGGGAAAAAGCCTACAATACCCAAGAGAGAGAGAGAGAGAGAGAGAGAGAGAGAGAGAGTCCACCGTTCACAAAACATAACCCCACCACTTTGTTCCCGGTAAATGGTTGCTTTTGAACAATGCTTGCCTATCGCTGGCAGAAAATAGGCCTTTTTTGTTGAGTTCACCCCCACCCCTTTCCATTGTGTGTGTATTGTAGACATTTTACCCATTCAGCACGATGACGTCATTTGCATTCTATTATGATTATCATTAGACGATTTCCTATAGCTTAGAATCTATCTCTAGGACTCAAAGGGGTAAATATTTGACCTCTTCAGCATGATGACGTAATTTGGTTACCATCGCGAGGGTATTCTATGACAACGATCATTGCATAGCCTACTGTTGCAACACACACACACACACACACACACAGCGAGCGAGAGAGAGAGAAAGAAAGAGAGAGAGAGAGAGAGAGAGAGAGAGAGAGAGAGAGAGAGAGAGAGAACACACAAGATCGCGCAAACAAACATATATACAAACACACAAACTGTCTGATCACAATACCCTACCCAACAATACATGGGCGACGCGTTGTAAATATTTTCTCTCTCGCTCTTGAATTTTTGCGGGTCAACGATAAATTGGTGTGTTGCAAGGATGCCACTTTTGTCCCCCCCTCTCTCTCTTTCTCTCTACCCCTCCCCCCTCTCTCACTCTACCCCTCCCTGTCTCTCTCTCTCCCTCCCTCTCCCTCTTCAACTTCTTTCTCTCCCTCCCTCTCCCCTTTCACCTTATCTATCTCACTGCCTCCCGCTCCTATCTCTCTCCCTCTCCCCCTTCACCTTATCTATCTCACTGCCTCCCTCTCCTATCTCTCTCTCCCTCTCCCCCTTCACCTTCTCTATTTCTCTCTCCCCCCCCCTCTCTCTCTCTCTCTCCTCTCCATCCTTTGATCCCCCGGCAACTCTTAAGTTACGTGTTTTCCTTTCATGGCTCGGAGGTCAGGTTGGTTGGAGGTAAGTTAGCGGCGGGGCTCTGGCGTATACAGAACCGGATGTATTCCATAAAAGAGTGGACATTTCGCGGTGTTCTAACCCTTTGAAGAGCATGGTGCGCTTTGGCAGTTTATGCAGGCTATCTTTAAACGATATAATTTAGATTGTGAAGGGTATATGTAATTCAGAGGGTTAATTGGGGCAGTGTTTACCCTTTTAATTTCCACATCCTTCCTGAGTTGCATAAAATTGTCTAACGATAGCCAATATATGTCAAACGCGTAGCGATCCTCAAGGGGTTGAATACAAGACTGATGAATTTAACCCTTTCACTATACCATCAGGTGGATGAGACTCGTCAGTCTTGGTCAGCAACTCATCTAGGGGAGACCTTATACAAATCCGAGTGGATGGGAATCGTCACCCTTCCCAACCCGCCTAGAGGAGTAAACCTTATACAAATCCTTACTGCTCACCTAAGGGTGAAGCAGGTTGGTGGATAAATAACCACCCTCCACTGCCGAAAAAAAAAATATATTAAAAAGATACATTCAGGGCCTCTGAGTCGGACGGACAATAAGTTAAATGGTCAATCCTGTAAGTCCTTGAATTCATAGAGGACAACTCCGCTTGGGGGTGTTTTGTGTATGGCCACCCTCATAAAGGGGAGTAAGGTGTCCAGCAATAGATATATGATAGTATACCATGGCAAGTCTGTCATTGTTTTCTACTTAATAATAGACGGTTTTATAAAACAAAATTGAAGGGCCTATGGTATTTAGAGGTTTACTATAAAACTAAATATGACTAAATCCAGGAACATCCTTGATTTGAAACTATAAATTTTAAGTATATATTACACAAATGACACCATCACTTTATGCATTAAAATATATAAAGGAAATGGTCCCAAATGTTCCATCTTCGAATTACACTGTTTTTCGCTTAAACTATCGGAAAACTTTTGGACTCAACGCTGCGCCTGCCTGCCAGCCTGCCTGCCTGCCTGCCTCTCTCTCTCTCTCTCTCTCTCTCTCTCTCTCTCTCTCTCTCTCTCTCTAGTATGTAAAATGCTAGAAACGGTCATAAGAGACAGACTCGTAAATCACTTAGAGGCAAATAACTTACTTAAAGATACTCAACACGGCTTTCGTAAAAAACGTTCCTGTTTAACAAACCTCTTAGACTTCTTCCACGATATCCTCAACCTCTACGATGAGAGTAAAGCTGTAGATATTATATACCTTGATTTTCAAAAGGCCTTTGACAAAGTTCCCCACAAACGTTTACTGCTAAAACTAAAAGCGCATGGAATACAAGACGGTGTGTTGACATGGATAGAAAATTGGCTCAGCGACAGAAAGCAAAGAGTAGTCATGAACGGTAAGGTATCTAAATGGACCAATGTAAGTAGCGGGGTACCCCAGGGATCGGTACTAGGACCAATTCTCTTTCTAATTTACATCAACGACATAGATGAGGGTCTCACCTGTACAATCTCAAAATTTGCTGGCGATACAAAAATTGCAAATAGCGTACTCTCAAAAGAACAAGTTTGACGATATGCAACACAATCTAGATAAATTGTCATGTTGGGCCCAAATTTGGCAAATGAGTTTCAATGCGGATAAATGTAAAGTACTACATATCGGATACCTAAATGAGAAAGCAAACTATTCGATGAATGGCACTCAGCTTAAGAATGTAAACAGAGAAACCGATCTGGGAGTAACAATATCGAGTAACCTAAAACCGAGTCAACAATGTTCAGAAGTTGTTAAGAAGGCAAACAAAATAATTGGCTTTATAGGCAGGTCATTTGAGCATAAATCCAAAGAAGTTATCCTAACCCTTTACAATTCCTTAGTCCGCCCTCTTCTGGAATACTGCGTTCAATCCTGGTACCCTTATTACCAAAAAGATATAAACAAGCTAGAACGAGTTCAACGTAGAGTTACCAAAATGATACCTAGCCTAAAGAACAAACCATACGAAGAGCGTCTTAGAGAATTAAATCTATTTCCTTTAACCCAGCGCAGATTAAGAGGTGACTTAATTCAAGTGTTCAAAATCATCAAAGGCATCGACAATATGAACTGTAGTAAGTACTTCACTATCGACCAATCTAATTACACGCAGGGAAACGGTTGCAAAATTATTGGTAAATCTTTTAACTCACACGAATCTAAGAATTTCTTCTTCAATCGAGTTGTCAACTTGTGGAATGGGCTTCCCCGAGACGTTATAGACTGCAGCACCGTTGATTCATTTAAACTCCGCTTAGACAAATATCTCGCATCAAACACGCGACTGACTGCTTTTGTAAATGAATA
Organism: Paralithodes platypus; assembly: GCA_032716605.1. NCBI lineage: Eukaryota > Metazoa > Arthropoda > Malacostraca > Decapoda > Lithodidae > Paralithodes > Paralithodes platypus. The sequence continues at coordinate 42,477,454 of CM064579.1, forward strand.
ACTTTATTTTATCCCCCCCTCAGTTACTAACCCATCTGTCCCCTACTAACTTCCTAATCCTGCCACGGACATTAGTTCCAGGGCAGTAGTTACCTTACCCACTCTTAACCACTGTTTGGACACTTGATCCTCAGTGTTTTGGAGGACAAGCAGCCTAGAAGGGTCACTAGACTGTTGTTGCTTGATTTCCTTTGTACTCCTTTGTACTCCAACCCACATAGTCGTCTAACACCCAGTCAAACAAGACTTTTCAAAGTTATAATAGCCAGCTGTGACTTGGTTTTTAGCATATGGTTTTATTTTCTTATATGTATTTTTAGTGTGCTCCCTAGACCTCTATCAAGCTCAAAATACACCCCTACGACCCTCGTACGAAGATAGATTTGTAAAATTTTCGGTAAAATAAAAATGTGTATCGGCCTAAGGTCGACACCTCCTAAATTACAGGTTCGCTGCCGCTCGCCAGGATAAAATCGTTTAATCAATTCGATGGCTTAATATGTGTCAGACATCGAGACAGTAAAACCTCGGCCTAACGCAATTAACTTAAAACCCCATTTGCATTAAAAACCTTGCCCTAACCCAATTGCACTAAGAACCCCTAGTAACTCTGTGAGTCTCGTTAGTTTAGCGAGGTCCAGCTAGGAAGTTCCCTGTGTTAATTACTGCGGCGTGGTTGCTGCCCCTCGGCTAACTCACCAACCAGTCATATAACTTTATAATTGTACGGGATTGTATTTGGTATCCATGACCTATTTGCAAATATATACTGTATGAGGTAATGACACAAATGTAGAGTAGGACCCAAGTTTATTAACTTGGGTCCGACTCTGCATTTGTGTCATTACCTCATCTGTCTCAGCCAATGATGATTCTTCACCATATACTGTACATAATAATAATAATAATCTTCTGGTTACTTATATAGCGCCCGTCTCTCCTCCTTCGAGGATTCGCAAGCGCTTGGCTTTCTTTAGTCTACCAGAGACCATTACCCATCCCCCTTGCTCATGGGGAGATGGTAACCGCCGGCTGTATCCCAGAAAAACTTTTCAATCTGAGCGGGGATTGAACGCGAGACCTTCAAGGTGGGAATCAGGCACGCTATCAACTGAGCCAGCCGGACGGCTGAAACTAGGTGCATGTTTTTTTTTTTTTTTTTTTTTTTTCTATATTCCAACTTACTTCCTCTCGGGCATAGGCTGAGAGCCTTAACATTCACCGCTTTACAATGAACAGTGAAGCCCGTGAGGTCTTGTTCCAGTCTAGGGAGTGAGACATGTGAAGCACGTAGAGTTCAACGAGCACCTGCCATCTTGCCTTCACATGAGGCACGGTGCTCACTCATGGCCCGAAACGACCACATCTCTGAAGCCACCTCGTTCCCGTGCTTCACTGTCTCACCACCTACACTCGGACTCTCACACTTACACACACACAACGCCACCTGTTGAGCAGATAACTCACCATGTACAGGGATTCAGTTGCTAAATAGGTTCTTGCATAGACTACAGTAGATCTGGAATAGACACGAAAAAGAAACTTTGAAGTAAGGGACTCACAATCGGAGAATGAACCCCCAAGTTCGAACCTCGAAACCGCGAAAATATCAAATTTTCGCAGTTTCGAGGTTCGAACTTGGGGGTTCGTTCTCCGATTTTGGGTCCCTTACTGCAAAGTTCCATTTTCGTGTCCAGTCCAGATCTACTGTAGTCTATGGTTCTTGTTATTATATGTATCATGGAATTTTGTTATGCTCCACCACAGGTCGCAGGAGATGGCACCCACGAAAGTGATGTCTCAATAGTAAAAGTTGCAGATTTAACCAACAGTGTATTAGACCCTGCATGTTGCACTTGCAGGATCTGGTACACAGAGATTAGTCTATGTTTTCCAGCTGATGGTAAATTGAATCCCTTGGCAACTGATTTTTCGATAATTAATGGAAAAATATAAAACTTCTGCGTCTCTGCATCATATAAGTTTTCATAATTAACACCATACTTCGCTTCAAAATCTTCGTAATAGCTGAGTAATTAAGTTGAGAACATTACATTTTACCATCAGCTGAAAGTGAACAGACTATAGTTAAATGTGTGGCAGAGGTTTTAGTTATCAAACTGGAGGGTCTGGTAAAGTACAAATTTGTTGGAAGAAGCTGTGGCCTGTGAAGTGTTTAAAGGGATGGTATTAGTTTGTTCCGTAGGCCTCCACCAAACTTTTAAAAAATACCCCCAAGACCCCCTTTTTTTCAATTCAAAAAATGTATTGTCAAACAAATTTTGAGAAAATGTATACATTTGTTCGTGCCCGGCCAAAGTCCGGTTCCTATTAAATTACAGGCTCGCAACCGCTCGCCAGGATAAAATAGACACCTATATGGCACGAAAGGTCCTAAAATTACCAGAAATGGGGCGAAAGTTCTTAAAATCACCAAAATAATGCAGCAAACGTTTTAAAATCTCAAAAAGCAATGGGGCTAAACATGAGGAAAAAGTGAGTCCAGAAAAAAAAAATCCCTCAAGTTGAAATTCCCCCTTAATTAGAGGTGCGCGTGTCTCAGGTGATCAACAGCGAGTCTTCAGTACTTTTAACTACCCGGGACAGCAGGTTAATTAGGCGGTAATTAACGGGCTAATTATTGTTTGGATGTTTTTTAAAGGTTGTGTAGAAAGGAGAGATAGGGTGACTGGCAGGGGAGAGAGAGAGAGGGAAAGGAGATAGATATATGGACAGATATATATATATATATATATATATATATATATATATATATATATATATATATATATATATATATATATATATATATATAAAGAGAGAGAGAGAGAGAGAGATTTCCTACGACTCCGTACTGAGATAGTATATAAATACCCAGATTATACACATAATAAATACAAGTACAGTACATAATACATACCGTAATAAATACAAGTACAGTACATAATACATAATAAATACAAGTACAGTACATAATACATAATAAATACAAGTACAGTACATAATACATAATCTTAAAGGATGGAGATGCTTTAACGGCCTTCCCCCTACTGCGTAAGATAAACAACATAAATAAAAACAAAATATAATATATATATATAATTATACCGGTATATAAACAACATAAATAGATAAATATAAGGAAAACAACAAATAGAACACAAATAAAACAGACAAACAAACACAAGTCGCACGTAATAAAAGAAAGCCCGGAGAAGTTATGGACCCAAATAAAACTCCAAATAAAACTTAAAATAAGACTGACTAATTTTATCGAGAAAGTTAAAGGCGGACGGAAATTATGATGAAACTGAGATTACGAATTAAACTTGAGAGAGAGAGAGAGAGAGAGAGAGAGAGAGAGAGAGAGAGAGAGAGAGAGAGAGAGAGAGAGAGAGAGAGAGAGAGAGAGAGCAGGCCTTCGGCCGGGAAATTTACAGATATATCTTGAAGGAGGATTTTAGGGGGTGTTATTTAAGCTTGATGGAGGTCTAAGGAGGAAACTAAACAAAACAAAAAAGATACACAAATTATAAAATATCTACGCCCATCCCCCGTTAAATATCTACGCCCATCCCCCGTTAAATATCTACGCCCATCCCCCGTTAAAACTAATAAAACTGTCGAAAGGAAGTCCAGAAAGTGAAAAATGCACCACCCATCCAGAAAGTATTAAAATAAACTACAGTCATTAAGCTTTCAATATCTCCGGGGGAAAATATATATATATATACAGTATAGTTAATGTGCAATTATCCCCAGGGAATTATTTGCGTGTGGAATGGAATCGCGTCATTAATATCTGTCATATGCAGGTGCTGTGCTGTGGTGGAAATGAGTGTGTTGATTAAGGGGATAGGATTTATATTTTTGGTCGGTTTATATTTATATATATATATATATATATATATATATATATATATTTTTTTTTTGTTTAGTTTCCTCGCTAGACCTTCATCAAACTTTAACAAAAAACCCGAGACCCCCCTTCAAGATGAATTTGTAAATATTTCGGTAGAAAAATGTTTCGGCCGAAAGCCGATTCCTCCTTAAATTACAGGCTCGCTATCGCTTACCATGAAACAATCGACAGCTAAATGACACGAAAGGGCCTAATATTGACAAAGAAATGGGGTGAAAGGTCTTACAATCGCCAAACTAATGGAACGAACGTCTTAAATCTCAAAACAAATGGGGTTAAACATGAGGGAGAAGTGGGTCCAGAAAACCGAACCCTCCCCCCTTAATATCTGTCACGAGCGGGTGGCGGGCTGTGGTGGAAATGGCTGTGTTGATTAAAATGATTCGTGGCTTTCAATTAAAATGAAAAACTCGCAAAACAAACAAACCAAAACCAGAAACCGCGCAATGTATATATACAGTATATATATATATATAAAAAAAACATATGTATCACAATGTGGAAATAACGTATTGCAGATTTAGCAAAACAATATTACGAAATCAATTAACATAAAACTATAAATCATAAATTGTGATGATAGTATTACTTTATTTGTTGAATATAATGATACGTGGCTTTCAATATATTAATTTGTGTTGATTGTATTGCATTATTTGTTGACTATAATGATTCGTGGGTTTCAATATATTGTTTTTGTTTGGTATTATTGCTTTATTTGTTGATTATAATGATTCGTGGCTTTCAATATATTAATTTGTGTTGATTGTATTGCATTATTTGTTGACTATAATGATCCGTGGGTTTCAATATATTGTTTTTGTTTGGTATTATTGCTTTATTTGTTGATTATAATGATTCGTGGCTTTCAATATATTAATTTGTGTTGATTGTATTGCATTATTTGTTGACTATAATGATTCGTGGGTTTCAATATATTGTTTTTGTTTGGTATTATTGCTTTATTTGTTGATTATGATGATTCGTGTTTTTAAATATCATAATTTTGGTTAACAATATTGCTTTCTTTGGTGATAATGATTTATTCGTAGTTTTCAATATAATCGTTGTTGATGACAGTGCTGTATTTGTCTATTATGATGCTTAGTGACTTTAAATATAATAGTTTATGTATATAGGCTACTAGTGTTTTCCTGTTGATTGTGATAATTCGTGGCTTTCATTATAATCGTTTTGTTTATTAATATTAGAACTTTCTTGTTGGTTATAATTATTCGTGGCTGTCAATATAATCGTTTATGTTGATGGTAGTGCTTTATTTGTTGATACTAATGCTGATGAGGCAAAGTGTTATATTATTTATTTCAATTATATTCTTCAATCTTCTTTATAGTTTCCAATGCCAGTGGAAAGGACCCCAAGAATATTGCCAGAACAAAAATTGCCGCTACAGGTTCAGGTGTGACAGTTCCTTCATTAGTAATAACCGTGCCCAGGTGAACAATACGGAGGGTAGAGTAAACAGAAAGGGATGGGGGGGGGGGGGGGGGGGGGCGTGATAATGACTAGTGACAGGGGGAGGGGGAGCAGCGACCCCTTATCACAACATACAGGTATATATATATATATATATATATATATATATATATATATATATATATATATATATATATATATACTGTATATATATATATATATATATATATATATATATATATATATACAGAGAGAGAGAGAGAGAGAGAGAGAGAGAGAGAGAGAGAGAGAGAGAGAGAGAGAGAGAGACAGAGAGAGAGAGAGACAGAGAGAAGATATATATATATATTATATATATATACGCCGGCTCGCACAGCCATTTAGATATATGCTCACTCTTACTCTCTCACACTCCTTTCCAGACCACCACATCAATAGACAACACACTACATCAACCCACATCATAACAACACAAAGCAAAACCCACAACACAACACCCAACACCACAACACTACATAAAACACCTATACACCCCGCATCACAACAAAACAAAACATTAAAACACCCTACACCACACGAAAACAATTCAAAACACACTACAATTTCCCATACCATAATAAAACAAACCAAAACACATTACAACACACATACCAAAAAAACAACTCATTAAAACACCCTACATCACACGAAAACAAAGAAAACACACTACAATACCTCATATCACATTAAAACAACGCAAAATACAACACACAGCAACAACACATCACCCCACACATCACAACACATTAGTTCTCCCCCAGCGGTCATTTAACTGATGTCAACACCCTGCCCTGACCCGCCTTTCAACTCCAGCACATGTCAGTTAATAATACACCTAGCCTACTGTAAATTAATTCACCTCCATAACACAATTAAACACCAGCTCTCCACACACAACACCACACTCCTACAACCAACACATTACATCACAACACACCACAGTACCGCACCACACCAGTTCTCCACACACAACACCACACTTCTACAACCAACACATTACATCACAACACAACACATCATAGCAGAGGACCACACCAGCTCTCCACATACAACACCACACTCCTACAACCAACACATTACATCACAACACATCACACATCAGCTGTTCTCCACATACAACACCACACTCCTACAACCAACACATTACAACACAATACAGCACCAAGCCAGTTATCCACACACAACACCACACTCCTACAACCAACACAGCACAACACAACACCAGCTCTCCACACACAACACAACACGTCTACAACCAACACATCACAACCAATACATCATAACACAACATAGCAACCATACCCTCTGGTTACTTGGCGTTAACCTTCCTTCCACCTCACCCTCACCTGTCACCACCTGTCATTTACTATACACACCTACTCTATTCTAATTAACCTGTTGTTGGCGATCGGATAAGCAATCATAGTTCATAGATAGATACAGATAGATAGATAAATATATAGCTACAAACACACACACACACATACACCTTTTTCCTTAATCTATGAGCACTATCACTGGCTAAGTCTTTTCATTTATAAGGTTTAAGGTTTCCAGTTACTTGCGAAGACTATTGTACACTGATCATTGAGAGAGAGAGAGAGAGAGAGAGAGAGAGAGAGAGAGAGAGAGAGAGAGAGAGAGAGAGAGAGAGAGAGTGAGAGAGAGTGAGAGAGAGAGAGTGAGAGAGAGAGAGAGAGAGAGAGAGAGAGAGATAATAGGGGGGAGGGGAGAACAAACGTACAACAACATCTGTAGTCTTGTCAAAATATAAGATTTCCCCAAGTTGTCGGGAGAAATAAAAACTTCCCCGCGTGTGGTAGGGGTGGTAAAGTTTTAATTACACCAAGTTAGAGGGAAGTCTGGACGCCCTATAGTTACATATACAGGTCAGCCAAACTCAGCCATATTAGGGCCTATTTATTGGTGTCCCGAGTTCGAATCCCAGGAGGACCATATGCTTTCATTAGTATATTCAAGTACATTGGGGTTTGTTATTGATGATTAATGTTAAGAACGGGGTGTTACTTATGTATCTCTTTGTTATTTGTTTTAGTTTCCTCCCTAACCCTTATCAAGCTATTAACAAAATACCCCCCAAGACCACCTTCGATAAAAATGTGTACATTTTTCGGTAGAAAAATGTCCGAGCCGAAGGCCGGTTCCTCCTAAATTACAGGCTTGCTATCGCTCCCCAGGAAAACATCGACACCTAAATGGCACGAAAGTTCTTAATATTGACAAAGTAATGGGGCGAAAGGTTTTAAAATTGACAAAGTAATGGGGCAAACGTCTTAAAATATGAAAACTAATGGGGATAAGCTTGAGGAAGAGAAAGGACCAGAAAACGGCCCATCTCCCCTTAATTTCACCAGGGTAAGCGCCTGGACACCCTATAGTTAGTTATACATACAGGTCGGCCAAACTCAAACATATTGGGGCCCTGGTTGTCCTTAAGGGGGTGTTGTTGTTTCTGGACCCCCCCCCCCCCTCCCTCATGTTTTGCCCCATTAGTTTTGACATTTTAAAACGTTCGCCCTATTTTATTTGTAATTTCAAGACCTTTTGCCTCATTTCTTTGTTAATTATGCCACCATCATCACCACCACCACCATCACTATTACCAGTTTCACTACCACCACCACCACACCACCACCACCATCACTATTACCAGTTTCACCACCACTACCATCACCACCACCACCACCACCACTATACCGACCACCACCACCACAGAAACAACACCACACAACTATCATCACCTTCACCACCACTATCACCACCATCACCACCACCCCCACCACCACCACCATCAGCAACAGCTCGCCTCGCTTGTTATCGCTCCATCTCTGTTCCTGTTATCTGATTCCTTCCACTCCTTTCATAGACACACACACAATAATTTACTCCTAAACACTATCACCACCATCATTGTTACTATCATCATCACTATCACCACCATTACCCTACATCAGAACACAAAAACTCTCCATCACCACCAGTTTCACCACCACTACCAATACTACAATATCCACCACCACTATCACCCCTACAACAAAATTCACCACCATCACGACCATTAATTACCAGTTTCACCATCACCACCACTACCACCATTATCACCACCACCACAACAGTCACCACCATCACTCCCAGGTCGCTTCGCTTGTTATCACTCCATCTCTGTTCCTCTGTTATCTGATTCCTTCCACTCCTTTCACACACATACACCCAATCATTTCCTCTTTGTCTCTCCCGTCCTTCCTTTCCCCAACCTCTCCACTTTCTCCTTCTTCCTCTTCCCCTTTATTCTTCTTCTTCTTCTTCTTCTTCTTTTCCAATTAATTTTTCTTCTTCCTTGCTATCTTCTTCTTCCTTGCTATCTTCTTCTTCCTTGCTATCTTCTTCTTCCTTGCTATCTTCTTCTTCCTTGCTATCTTCTTCTTCCTTGCTATCTTCTTCTTCCTTGCTATCTTCTTCTTCTTCCACTTCTTCTTCTTCCCCTTTCCTCTTTTTGTTTTCTTCTTCTTCGTCTTCTTCTTCTTTACCTACCGGCACTCATTTTTCTTATTATTATTATTATTCCCCTTCTTTCTTCTCTTCTTCCCCCGCATATTTTGTTACTATTATTGTTACTATTATTTTATTATTAGTATTAGTATTATTATTAGTATTATTATTATATTTATTCTTATTATAATTCAAGCACCTGGGCTGTTTTATAAGTCTATTTCTTGTCCCTTTTCCTCATTGGCTTTATATTCCTCTCTTTTTGTTTAAGGGGAGATGGTTCGTTTTTCGGGACCCCCTTCTCCTTCATGTTTAGCCCCATTAGTTTTGAGATTTTAAGATGTTCGGCCCAGCTCATAACTTTATTTTCATCATGTTTTCTCAAATGTGTCATCCTTTGTTCCGCCTTTCCATTGTATTTCATTAATTGTCATGTTGGATTTTCAGCGACGATCTGAATACAATAAGAGGAGTGTGTGTGTGTGTGTGTGTGTGTGTGTGTTAATATATCTATTATTTTTAGTCAAACTATGTGCTGATGAAACGCGTTGACGACAGCGAGAGAGAGAGAGAGAGAGAGAGAGAGAATAAAGATAATACAAGCTCCAATACCAAACAACTACTGACACTACTGAACCCTCCTGTCTGCCAAAGTACCGAGTCTTGATCAATACCTGTTATCAGTTAATCTCTACATCTGTTGCATATTGTAAACATTTGTTTTTATTGTTTATTTTGTATTTGTTTTTGTTTTACTTATAATTATAAGTTTTCTCCCTAGACCTCCATCAAACTTAAAAATTACCCCCAAGACCCCCCTTCGAGAAAAATGTGTACATTTTTTCGGTAGCAAAAATGCCCCTATAAAACAACAAACCCCAATACCAAACAACAAACCCCAATACCAAACAACAAACCCCAATACCAAACAACAAACCCCAATACCAAACAACAAACCCCAATACCAAACAACAAACCCCAATACCAAACAACAAACCCCAATACCAAACAACAAACCCCAATACCAAACAACAAACCCCAATACCAAACAACAAACCCCAATACCAATCAACAAACCCCAATACCAACAACAAACCCCAATACCAAACAACAAACCCCAATACCAAACAACAAACCCCAATACCAAACAACAAACCCCAATATCAAACAACAAACCCCAATACCAAACAACAAACCCCAATACCAAACAACAAACCCCAATACCAACAACAAACCCCAATACCAAACAACAAACCCCAATACCAAACAACAAACCCCAATACCAAACAACAAACCCCAATACCAAACAACAAACCCCAATACCAAACAACAAACCCCAATACCAAACAACAAACCCCAATACCAAACAAACAACAAACCCCAATACCAAACAACGCAACACAATACCAAACAACACAACTCAATACCAAACAACGCAACTCAATACCAAACAACGCAACTCAATACCAAACAACGCAACTCAATACCAAACAACACAACTCAATACCAAACAACAAACCCCAATACCAAACAACAAACCCCAATACCAAACAACAAACCCCAATACCAAACAAACAACAAACCCCAATACCAAACAACAAACCCCAATACCAAACAACAAACCCCAATACCAAACAACAAACCCCAATACCAAACAACAAACCCCAATACCAAACAACAAACCCCAATACCAAACAACAAACCCCAATACCAAACAACAAACCCCAATACCAAACAACAAACCCCAATACCAAACAACAACCCCAATACCAAACAACAAACCCCAATACCAAACAACAAACCCCAATACCAAACAACAAACCCCAATACCAAACAACAAACCCCAATACCAAACAACAAACCCCAATACCAAACAACAAACCCCAATACCAAACAACAAACCCCAATACCAAACAACAAACCCCAATACCAAACAAACAACAAACCCCAATACCAAACAACAAACAACAAACCCCAATACCAAACAAACAACAAACCCCAATACCAAACAACAAACCCCAATACCAACAACAACAGCGTACACACACTACTGAACCCTCCTAGTCTGTCAAAGTACATTCGGGTGCCATAGTCTATAGCCCACTCACAAATATTCGCAGATTTCACCTATTTCTAAATATGGAAGTATATCTCTGCATGGAAACTAATATATGAATACAATTTGCTATACATTAATTATATCTATCTATCTATTGACTCAGGTCCAATCCCCACTTTTCCTATTTTTTTTAAACTATAATTACTAGTTATTGAAAAGCAAGCTAGGCTATTTACAAAAATCAATCCGGCAGATACGTATAATTGCAAAAAGAAGAAAAACATAAGGAGTCCACAATATGTGTATGAGTGGGCTAGATACTATGGTATCCGAGTGTACCAAGCCTGGATCAATACCAGTTATCAGTTAATCTCCATGTCTGTTGCATATTGTAGTGTATAATGCCTTTATATACAGTAGAGGGTGGCGACATAGGGGGGGTCCCGTGAGTCAGAACCAATGTGTCAGAAAACAATAAGGGACTTTAAAAAGGAGGAGGGAGATGTTCTGGACCCCCTTCTCCTTTAGTCCCATTAGCTTAGATATTTTAAGACATTTGCCCCATTAACTTTACTTTTTTTCTTAATTTTTAGCCCCATTTGCTTGTTTTTTAAGACTTTTCGTGCCATTTAAGTGTCACTATTTTCCTAGCGAGCGATAGCGATCCTGCAATTCAAGATTTTTTTTTTAACTGAATAAATGCACATAATTATCTCGAAAGGGGTCTTGGGGGTATGTTTATCAGCTGACGACAAACTAATGGGTCGAACGTCTTAAAATCTGAAAATTAATGGGGCTAAACATGAGAGAGAAAAGGGTCAAGAAAAAAAAATCCCTCAAGTGGAAATCTCCCCTTAATTCTTGCGAAACAGAACATTTGAAGCTGCCAGACTACAATTGCCGGTAAACACGGACAGAATAATCGCTCCTGTAACCCCGCCTTTATCTTTCTTATCTCTTGTGTGTACCTTGCTTTGTTTACTTGGCTATTCATATATATCACAATGTACTCAGAACAATGAGAGTAATATGCTACCTTCTATTCAGTTGCTTGAGTCCATTTATTCTGGGTAGAGGTTTTGTGTTAAGAGATCGTATTAATATCATAAGTACCGGCATTATTATCATTATTATTATTATTATTATTATTATTATTGTTATTATAAGTTTCTGTCCGTGTGTGTGTGTGTGTGTGTGTGGTGTGTGTGTCTGTATATGGTGTGTATCTGTAAGTTGTTGTTGTTATTGATTTTGTCCTGGTTTTTAAAATACCCCGTGTTTACCTTGTTATGATTGTCTAGCACCCAGTCTCCGCTTCCAAAACAAGAGTCAGATTAATTTACGATGCCAAATCCATCAAACCTTCAGGGAAATTTGGGGTAAAAGCCGTTCTGGGGATTCATACTAAGGTTTATTTATGGGTTGATGTATTCATATATTTATAACATGTGTAGTTTCCTCACTAGATCTCCATCAAACTTTAAAAAAATACCATCCCCAAGATCCCTCTTTTAGATATATTTGTACATTTTTCGGTAGAAAAAAAACCCTCTTTCATTCAGGCTTGCTATCGCTCTCCAGGAAAAAATCGAGACCTAAATGACACGAACATTCTAAATATTAACAAAGAAATGCGGAGAAAGGTCTTAAAATCGCCAAACTAATTTGCTGAACGTCTTAAAGTCTAAAAACTTCTTGAGCTAACCTAGAGGAAGAAGGGGGCCAAAAACCCAACTACCTCCCTTCATGTACAGATATTAAATAAGTCAGCATAAACCTTGATATATTGTTTAAGTTAACCCTCTTCATGATGTTTTCTTCCTCGTATTCTGGCTATTGCAAGACGATTAGGCCTACACTAATAATGGGTATGTGGGATTCAAATGGTTTGTTGATATATATTTGACCTATTTGATTGTTTGAGGCCTTTTCGATGCTGTATAAAATCGTCTAGTGTTAGCAAGATTAAAATATAGAAGACATGCTATCGAAAGTGTTAAGAGAGAAATACTTTTTTTGCAAAATAATTGACTAAACGTCCAAAGCACCGCTAAAAGGATGATCGATGAATCTACCGGAAACCGTTTGTATAAATGGTTTTTACTGTATATTGAAATAAAATAGTATCATTGGGATGACTGCGAACTGTTGAATAAATATTACTTTATTTATCCAAATTAGTAAAATAAGAATACACAAACACACTTTCTAAGGTATTGCATTCAACTATATATATATATATATATATATATACAGTATATAATCGAATGATAATAGGCAAGATCCAAATTCCGTGGGAAATAGTCAGAAAATTGCTCGGTATTTCGCATCCACCGAGGACGGCTAAAAATGTAATGAAATCTGGAGAAGCCAATTTGGGCTATCCAATTCACCGTGAAGCGTTCCAAAATAAACTCGGTAATTTATCAGCCCAAAATGTAAGAGAAATAACGTACAAAAAGCCGATATTATTCACTGCTAATAATCTAATACACATGAAAATTATCTACTATTTGCACTAGTGGTCTATAAAATGTATTACTAAAATCCATTCAATTACTTGTCAACAAATATAAACTAACGATCTAATGCTTGATTATATAGAATGTACTGTCTATCAAGATATCAAACTATAGTCTATTAATTAGAAGTAGGACAGAAATCGCGAACCCTAACCTCTGTAACTCAATAGATGACTAAAGTAATCGTGCTTACATTTCTACCATTTGGGAAGAGTCAGCCAGGGGATAGGTGTGGAAATTTACATCCCATTTGCTCTAGCCCTTTCTGAGTTACAGAGGTTAAGGGGAGATCTCCACTTGAGGGATTTTTTTCTTGACCCCTTTCTCCCTCATGTTTAGCCCCATTGCTTTTGATATTATAAAACGTTTGCCCCATTAGTTTAGCGATTTTAAGAACTTTCACCCCATATTAAGACCTTTCGTGCAATTCAGGTGTCGATTTTATCCTGGCGAGCGATAGCGAGCCTGTAATTTAAGAGGAAACGGCCTTCGGCCGGGACATTTTTCTACCGAAAAATGTACAAATTTATCTTGAAAGGGACTCAAGGGGGTGTAATTTTAAGCTTGATGGAGGTCTAGGGAACAAACTAAATACCTCCCCTTAAGGGTGGCCTACTTGTAATGAATGGACTATTGAACGTTTGTCAAGGGTATGACATATGAATGGTGCCTATGAATGAGTGAGTGAGTTAGTTAAAATAGGACTTCAGAGGCTATAAAACCTTCTGGATTATTAAGGGGAGGTTTTTAGTTGATTCCCTAGACTTCCATCAAGCTTAAAATTACTCCCTCTTGAGCCCCTTTCAAGATAAATTTTTAAATTTTTCGGTAGAAAAATGTCCCGGCTGAAAGCCGGTTCCTCTTAAATTACAGGCTCGCTATCGCTCGCCAGGATAAAATCGACACCTAAATGGCACGAAACGTCTTAAAATTGACAGAAATGGGTCGAAAGTTCTTAAAATCGTCAAAATAATGGGGCGAACATCTTAAAATTAGAAAAGCAATGGGGCTAAACATGTGGGAGAAAGGAGTCAAGAAAAAAATCCCTCAAGTGGAAATCTCCCCTTAATTAAACCTGCACACTGCAAGTCAAGTACATTTTCAGCACTGGATCCCCTTTTCGAGAACCCCAGTCCCTTGTCTATGAATATCTCCTGTAGTGGGCAGGGTTTATTTATGGGTTGATTTATTCATATATTTATAACATGTGTAGTTTCCTCACTAGATCTCCACCACACTTTTAAAAAATACCATCCCCAAGATCCCTCTTTTAGATATATTTGTACATTTTTCGGTAGAAAAAACCCTCTTTCAGTCAGGCTCGCTATCGCTCTCCAGGAAAAAATCGACACCTAAATGATACGAACATTCTAAATATTAACAAAGAAATGGGGCAAAAGGTCTTAAAATCGCCAAACTAATGGGCTGAACGTCTTAAAATCTAAAAACTACTTGAGCTAACCATGAGGAAGAAGGGGGCCAAAAAAAACAACTACCTCCCTTCATCTACAGATATGAATGAAAATGAAAACATTGAAATTAAATCTTGGAACTTCTTAGAACTTCTGTTGCTATGTATAACGATTAAAAAAAAGGGAAGCTTCAAAATATCATACAAGATAGAATTTCAGATCGGAAACAGGTGGGATAACTACTAACAAAATCATCCAAAAATTTCCCATTCGCACGAAAATGCGGTCAGAAAAAACTGATGATTGAAAGCTACAGATTAAGTTAGCGAAAGTTACAGCATAAGTTAGCGATCCAAAGTTAGCAGAATCAGGTTAGCAGAATCAGAATAGACAATTATATATACATAAATTCGTTTCCAGAGATATACTTCCATAATTAAATAGAAATAAGTGATGGCCACGAAATTTGAAGACTGACTGTACAATCGCGCTAATAAGTGATGGCTCGGCACCAAGTATGTATTGATCAATAATTGGTATCAGCAATATCTAAGCTTCATTTCTTCATATCGACTGAAATATACAAACATTTTCCTACACTTACCCACCCTATTCAACATCTGACCGACATGAATACAGCACAGAGCAAGCCAAGCGTAATGACAGCTGGGCCATGACTTAGACATGAATACAGCACAGAGCAAGCCAAGCGTAATGACAGCTGGGCCATTACTTAGACATGAATACAGCACAGAGCAAGCCAAGCGTAATGACAGCTGGGCCATGACTTAGACATGAATACAGCACAGAGCAAGCCAAGCGTAATGACAGCTGGGCCATGACTTAGACATGAATACAGCACAGAGCAAGCCAAGCGTAATGACAGCTGGCCATGACTTAGACATGAATACAGCACAGAGCAAGCCAAGCGTAATGACAGCTGGGCCATGACTTAGACATGAATACAGCACAGAGCAAGCCAAGCGTAATGACAGCTGGGCCATGACTTAGACATGAATACAGCACAGAGCAAGCCAAGCGTAATGACAGGTGGGCCATGACTTATGAGCGCCACCGTACCCGAGTATGTCCTGGTGACTCAAAGCTCTACTAGGCTATACAGTATACTCTAGCCGCTTTAAGGGAGCCCACCTCGCTTTTTTATCTTTCTCTCCTTCTCTCTTTGGCTTGTATCCATTCGGCCCCATTCAGCCTACTGTTTTAAGACGTTTACCCCCATCCAGGTGTCAATATTTTCCTGGCGAGCGGTAGCGAGCCAGCATATATATATTTTTGTTTTGACAGCAAGCTAAATTTGTAAATTTGTCGATAGAAAAATTTCTCCGGCGAAGCCGATTTCTCCATACAATGCTGGCTCGCTATCGCTCGCCAGGAGGAAATCGACACCTGGATGGGGCTAAACGTCTTAAAACAGTTGGTTGAATGGGGCCGAATGGATACAAGCCAGGTAAAGAGAAAAGGAGAGAAAGATAAAAAAAAAAAAAAAAATACGTGTGACCCCCCTTAACCAACAACCCCTCCAGCTGCCTCTATAACATTTACGAGAGATGGCCGTAAAGCATACCACCTGGCTACTGACCCCCCCCCCCCCCCCTCCACACACGAGAGAGAGAGAGAGAGAGAGAGAGAGAGAGAGAGAGAGAGAGAGAGAGAGAGAGAGAGCGTGAGTGAGTGAGTGAGTGAGAGAGAGAGAGGCCATAGTGACCCCCCTAACTAAATCAATAATATATTAAAACGAGGATTAAATCGAAACACATAAAAAAAAACAAAAAAAACATCGAGAACATAAAACAAAATAAAAACAAACGAAAACGAAAACAAAACAAACTTACTCGAGAACGAAAACGAAACTGAAAACCAGAACTTAATCTAGAACGAGAACGAAAACCAGAACGTAACCAAAAACTAAATAAAGAACGCAAATTTAATCGAGGACGGAAAGTGGAACGAGACCAAAAGTGATTTTAAGGGTCGCAGTGAGAGGTGGTGGTGGTGGAAGGGGTGGAGGTGGTGGCGCTGGTGGAGGAGGTGGTGGAAGGGGTGGAGGAGGTGGTGGTGGTGGAAGGGGTGGAGGTGGTGGCGCTGGTGGAGGAGGAGGTGGTGGTGGTGGTGGAGGAGGTGGTGGCGCTGGTGGAGGAGGAGGTGGTGGTGGTCGTGGAGGAGGTGGTGGTGGTGGTGGAGGCGATGGTAGTGGAGGTGGAGGTGGTGATAGTGGAAGAGATGGAGGAGGTGGGTGGTGGAGAAGGTGGTGGTGGTGGAAGCGATGGTAGTGGAGGTGGTGGTGGTGGTAGTAGAAGACGTGGTGGAGGCGGTGGTGGTGGAGAGGATTTACCCAGACACCCTATAGTAACAGACATCGGCCAATCTCCGCCATTTTGGTACCACTGTTACCTTTCCTCACACTCAAATGTGTTCATACCCGTGATAGAAACCCTCAACAAGGTTACCGAACGAGTTAGGTTAGGTTAGTACTATATTTTATAGTACTAACCTAACCTAATCAAGCAATACGGTTAGGTTAGGTTAGTACTATATTTTGGCACTGGTTTGGTTGGTCTTGGTTGATTTGGCACTGGTTGAAATGGTCTACTGGTTGAGATGTCCGGCAACCCTCAACAATATTGGTGCAGGATAGGTATTTTGATTACTGGATTACGTGTTTTCACTAAATTTTGGCGACCAGCAGCATAAAAGGAAGACACGTATTCAATACCATCTTGAAAAGGTTAATAATGCCAGCACCAAAATGGCTGCTCTCACTATTAAAGTCTCTAGATTTTCCTTACCCCACCACCAACGTCACTGAAAATAGGCTTTGTTTTTCGAATTAAAATTGCCGCGAGAGAGAGAGAGAGAGAGAGAGAGTGAATGAACTTTTGTCCTCATTGTGTTTACTGCATGGGCGGGTTTGGGGGCGGGCCTGCGGGCGGGTTCGGGCGTTTCTGCGGGCGGGTTTGGGCGGTTCTGCGGGCGGGTTTGGGCGGTTCTGCGGGCGGGTTTGGGCGGTTCTGCGGGCGGGTTTGGGCGGTTCTGCGGGCGGGTTCGGGCGTTTCTGCGGGCGGTTCTGCGGGCGGGTTCGGGCGGTTCTGCGGGCGGATTTGGGCGGTTCTGCGGGCGGGTTTGGGCGGTTCTGCGGGCGGGTTTGGGCGGGAATGGTCCATGGGAAAGCTTTAGGCAGTAATTAAAACGAAACAACTCATTAATGCCAATCTCTGTGCTTAAGAGGGGGCCACCTGCATTTTTTCTCTTTCTCTCCTTTTCTCTCTTTCTCTGGCTTGTATCCATTCGGGCCCATTCAGCCTACTGTTTTAAGACGTTTACCCCATCCAGGTGTCAATATTTTTCCTGGCGAGCGGTAGCGAGCCAGCATATTTATATTTTTGTTTTGACAGGAAGCTATATTTGTACATTTTTCAATAGAAAAATTACTCCGGCGAAGCCGGATTTCTCCATACAATGTTGACTCGCTATCGTTCGCCAGGAAAAAATTGACACCTGGATGGGGATAAACGTCTTAAAACAGTTGGCTGAATGGGGCCGAATCGATACAAGCCAGAGAAAGAGAGAAAAGAAGAGAAAGATAAACAAAGACGGTTCCCCCCCCCCCTTCATTTTCATGAAGGTGAATTGCTGCGATCATGGCGCTATTCCCAATAATTAGTTAGTTAAAATAGGACTTCCGAGACTATCAACCCTTCTGGATTATTAAGCCAGCACACTGTAAGTCAAGAATAGCGTCAGGACTTTTTTGTTTCTATATATTTATATGTGAGTGAGGGAGACGAAAGGCAGAACTGCCTGCGGCGAGTGCCTCCCCCAGAATTGAACAAGTGACAGGGCCAAAATCAAGGGACGTTCGAGCCAAAATGCCTGGACACAGAGAGTTTGAAGTAATTTAAGTCATAGGAAGAGGGAAAGGCTGATTCTGGGAGAGAGTTCCAGAGCTCAGCTGTTGAATAGAAGAAAGATTGAGAATAACTTTTCACTCTTGGGTTGGAGAGTTGCACAGAGTAGGGGTTGGATTGTGTTGCAAGACGGGTGCTACGTGCTCTACGAAGAGGGGGTGGTATACATTGAGAGAGCTCTGAGGAACACTGATTATTGTAATAGCGGTAGAATAGTGAGAGATGCAACATTGCGGCGAAGAGAGAGAGACTGCAGAGAATTGGTGAGTGGACGTGAGTTAATGAGACGTAAGGCTTTCTTTTCTACTTTGTCTAGAAGTGCTGAGTGAGAGAATAATTATCCTCCCCACACGTGTGAACAATACTCAGTACATGGACGCACTGTGCCCCTCTACAGAGAAAGAAGCTGCGCAGGGGTAAAGAACCCCCGGAGGCGGTTGAGCACACCCAGTTTCTGGGAAGCTGTTTTAGCAAGAGTGGAAATATGATCTTTGATCTTGGAGCCCCTTTTCGAGAACTCCAGTCCCTTGCCATCATTCATCTCATCATATTACTATAAAATAGTCCCTGGTGTTGGTCAATTATGGTCAGCCCTTCCTAGCGCTTGTATCTGCTTCATCTGCTCGGAACTGTACTGATAGAATTAGTTAAAATAGGACTTCAGAAGCTATCAACCCTTCTGGATTATTAAGCCAGCACACTAAGTCAAGAATAACGTCAGGACTGGAACCTCTTTCGATAACTTCAGGCCCTTGTACCGATATAGTGAGAGCATCCCTTGAGGAACCCAAGATAGCGACCGAAGCCGTCGGGAGATTGTGTGAAGAGACACACTCGACAAAGTTGTGTTATTAATTATTATCGGATATATTGGACACTCATGAGTAAATATCCTTATGACAATAGATAGGTGGTTGACAGCGATAACTCTTCGGATTAATGAAAGTAAATACAAATAGTAGAGAAACGGCAATAAAAGCAAATTAGTAAAGAACGGCAATAAAGAAAACTAGTAAAGAAACGGCAATAAAAACAAATAATAGAGAAACAGCAATAAAAGAATGATGGCAGAGAAACGGCAAATAATGGAATAATGTCCCTAGTAAAGGAGTCATCGCGGAAGTACAGTTTAGGAAGATAACCGGAGGCACACTATCTGGCCTCTGCACCGGTGTAATTGATGCAGAGTGAGTGTGTGAATGACAGGGGTTGATAGGAAGTGGGGGGAAAAAGGGGGGGGGGGGGGAGGAGGGGAGTGTGAGGACCTTCAATGTGTAACGATAGGTGTGTGAGTGAGTGTGTGAGAGTGTGTGTGTGAGAGAGAGTGTGTGTGTATGCGTGTGTGTGAGTGTGTGAGAGACTATGTGTGTGTGTGCGTGTGAGTAATAGTAGTAGTCGTAGTAAGTGTTGACATCGGGTAGTGCGAGTGACACATGCTGACGGAGTACGTGAAGTAGGGTGATTATGAGTGATAGAAGCTGAGGGTATGAGTGAGGAAGGAAGGGTGAATGAGGGTGATTGTGAGTGGCAGAAGATGAGGTTATGTGTGAAGTAGCCCGAACAGAAACAACATTTACAGCCAAGTTCCAATTCTTAGGGTGCGGGACCACTTTCGCATTCCTTCGCCCCTTTCTCTGTCTCGTCTAGTAGGTGAAGTCAACAAGGGGAGGAGGAATCAAATGAATGACTGATGTCTTACTTCCTCATAAACCTTCCAGACTTCCTCGTACAGACAAAATGAATGACAGAATCAATGAATGTCCAATGCCTTACTTCCTCATGAACATTCCAGGCTTCCTCGTACAGACATACACCGGTACCCACTTCCCGCTCCACAGTGCTATTTCTACTAAGTGGATTAAGACCATTAACACCGAAGGAGCCGAGCCAGACCAGTCCCTCATCTGGTCGTTTGTTCCACCACCACAAATGTGTTATATTTTCTCCTGGCCGGCAGCATCAGGGCACACAAGGAGTATATTGGCTGTAGTGGCTCGGGAAATTTGCTGCTAAATGGGGAAGTAGTGGCTTTTTCTGGACCCGCTCCTACCTCATGCTTAACCCCATTATTTGTTAGATCTGCTGACGCAAGTATACCGTGCATTACACACGTGTAATGTGTGTTCGACCCATTAGTTTGTCGATGTAAAGACCTTTCGTCCCATTTTGTTATCAATATCAAGACCTTTCGTGCCATTTACGTGTCGATTTTTCCTGCCGAGCGATAGTGAGCCTATAGTTTTGGAAGAAACAGCCTTAGGCCGGGAAATTTAAAAAAAAAATATATAAATTTATCTTGAAAGAAGATCTTAACCTTGAAGGAGGTCTAGGGAGAAAACTAAATCAATAATGAATAAATAAATATATAACCTAATCAATAACCCCAAACCCCTTAACTTGTTCATGCAACACCCCTTAACCCCTTCTGTACCGGCGACGTCTTTTTTTATTTATTCTGGCTATTATTAGACGATTTTATTCAGTTTACAAAGGGTCTTCAGCAATTAGAAGGCTTCAAACTATCTCACATGACCCTTTATGCTACCACAGATCCTTCTTAAACTGCACAAAATCATCTGAATATAGCTAGAATTAAACTAAAAAGGCGTCGCCGGTAGAGAAGGGGTTAATCAAACTCCAATAAACACCGCACGGGTATATAAGATGGTGGCCATCAAAACAAAGTTGGCATAATGCCCCCTGTCATATGCTCCCTTCTCCAGGCAGCCCCTCTGGAGTTGCCTGTTGATCCAGCCATAAAGGGGAGCTGGGTCGTTTTTCTGGTTTCCCTTCTTCATGTTTAGCCCCATTAGCTTCGAAATTTTAAGATTCTTTCCATTATTTTGGCGATTGTATGACCTTTCGCCCCATTGCTTATCAATATAAAGACTTATCAAGACCTTTCGTGCCATTTAGGTGTCGATTTTATCCTGGCGAGCGATAGTGAGCCTGTAATTGTAGGAGGAACTGGCTTTCGGCCAAGACATTTTTCTACCGAAAAATTTACTAATTAATTTAGAAGGGGGGTCTAAGGGGTGTTTTGTTAAAGCTTGATGGAAGTTTTGCGAGGTTACTATAAAATCAATACATACATACATAAAATTAATACATACATACATAAATTAATACATACATACATAAATTAATACATACATACATAAATTAATACATACATACATAAATTAATACATACATACATAAATTAATACATACATACATAAATTAATACATACATACATAAATTAATACATACATAACTAAATTAATACATACATAAATTAATACATACATAACTAAATTAATACATAAATTAATACATACATAACTAAATTAATACATACATAACTAAATTAATACATATATACATAAATTAATACATACATACATAAATTAATACATACATACATAAATTAATACATACATATATAAATTAATACATACATACATAAATTAATACATACATACATAAATTAATACATACATACATAAATCAATACATACATACATAAAATTAATACATACATACATAAAATTAATACATACATACATAAATTAATACATACATACATAAATTAATACATACATACAATTAATACATACAAACAATTAATACATACATACAATTAATACATACATACAATTAATACATACAAACAATTAATACATACATACAATTAATACATACATACATAAATTAATACATACATACATAAAATCAATACATATACATAAAATTAATACATACATACATAAATTAATACATACATACATAAATTAATACATACATACATAAATAGACCAAGCAAACAGCCACTACCTCCTTAACCCGTCTGCTGCTGCCTGGCTAATGAGGGGGTCAAGGTGGGTGGGGGGGGGCGTCTGACAGGTGGCCTCTGATCTTCATTCACCAAGAGTAATTAAGCATTTTATTACGCGGTCTTCTGTTACCTGGTTATCCGTGGGTGTGTATAATTGGGCTTCTTATTACGCCATCTATCTCTCTCCTGTTGACATTACTCTTTGATCTTCATTTACCAGGAGTAATTAGGCTTTTTATTACGTGGTCTCCTGTTCTTTGATCTTCGCTTAGCGCGTATAATTGGGTGTCTTAATAAGCGATCTCCAGTTGACCCTATTCGCGTATTTTCATTTAAGGCCATTAATTTGGCATTTTATTACCCATATATATATATATATATATATATATATATATATATATGTGTGTGTGTGTGTGTGTGTGTGTGTGTGTGTACATGGGTATGTACAGTTGGCTTACATTATTATGCATACACTCCATGTTTTTATGTAGCCCATAGAAGGAAATTTAGTATGATTGAATAAGTACTGTATTTTCTTATGCATTAGTTAAGTGATATGACCAATTAACGGTTTTATAACAATATATTCATGCAAGTCAATCACACTGTGTTTCCTTCCTTACATAAAATCATGGCGTGGATACAAACTAATGTGGCCGACTGTACAAACTACAAAGACATACATAGTGCCATAAATACAGTACGGTACATACAGTATATTTGTATGAACCAAGCCTACATAACTACATTAAATATAAGTTAGTATATCTGTATGTAACTGTGGCTGCAATTCAAAATAAGCCTCACAACTTCTTTATCGACCAAATAGAATCGTTAGAGAGGTAAGAGAGATGTCCTTGGGCTAAGCGGCCTTGTCTGCTCCCCCGTAAAAGAAATAGCCTCCAATTGGGTTGAAACGTCTCGACCTCCGCAGGAAAGTCGTTACTGGTGATCGGTAGGTGGGAGAGAGAGAGAGAGAGAGGGAGAGAGAGAGAGAGAGAGAGAGAGAGAGAGAGAGAGAGAGAGAGAGAGAGAGAGAGAGAGAGAGAGAGAGAGAGAGAGAGAGAGAGAGAGAGAGAGAGAGAGAGAGAGAGAGAGAGAGAGAGAGAGAGAGAGAGAGAGAGAGAGAGAGAGAGAGAGAGAGAGAGAGAGAGAGAGAGAGAGAGAGAGAGAGAGAGAGACAGTTTTCTCGGCAGACTTTAACACAGTAGGGGGGAACTGGGATGGCTGGTAGTTACATTGAATGGACTTTCCTTTACCATTACATTAAATAACAACCAGCGGGGCACTCGGTACAGCTCATGTCTCTGCCGACGTTGGCTTTGTCACAAAATATACTTAAGGGGGTAGTGCTTGTTTTTTGGTCTATATATTCATTTATTTATTTATTTTTTTAGTTTCCTCGCTAGACCTCCATCAAGCTTAGAAAAACACCCCCTAGACCCCCTTTCGAGATAAATTTGTACATTTTTCGGTAGGGCCGATTCCTTCTAAAATTAGAGGCCAGCTATCGCTCGCCACGAACAAAATCGACACCTAAAAGGCACGAAAGGTTTTAATATTGACAAAATAAAGCGAAAGGTCTCAAAATCGCCAAACTAACCGAACGAACGTCTTAAATCCTCAAAACTAATATGCTAAACATGAGGGAGAAGGGGGTCCATATAAAGCGAGTAGTACCCCCTTAAATGCACAACAATGACACCAGTGTGACATATAATCCGGATCGCCTCCTAAATTGAATCCCCTTTTCTTGGTTTATATCCTATCTGTCCACCATATTTCGTGGACATCGGTTCATAACTTATGGATCACCTCTTATATCCAATCACTTCATCCTTGGCACATATCCTATCTACCCACCAAATTTCGTGAAAACCGGTTCATATCTTTACATAAAGAAAGACAGACAAACTGAGGCGAAAATATAACCTCCATCAAACTTCGTTGACGTTGGTACCGATAATGAAGATATACTGTATATACATTACTTTACTGCAATACTAAAATATATACATAATAAACAAAATATATTATTAATGCTACTATGGTTAAAATAAATCTTCAAATGACGACGCTTTAAGCCTTTTAAACGGAAACATTCTATTTCCCTTGTAGCAGGAGAGGGGAAAGGAGAGGATTTTCGCCGAAGTGGAATTACGGAGGTATCACACGAGAGAGATATTTTCCTCAATTTTCGATGGACAAGTTTCCCTGTTAATATTTCTGGGATATTTTGCATAAGTATCGAGTATATTTTTACAGATTTGTGAATTATTATTATATACATCTGTAATTTAGAAACGGTTAGGCAATATTCGTCCCAAGAAGGTTGCAGGAAAAAGAGCAGGGGGTTGGAATTAGGTGGGGTTCTTGGGTTGAGTGCCCGAGGTGAGGATTTGAATAAGAGTGTGTGCGTGCGTGCGTGCGTGCGTGCGTGCGTGCGTGCGTGTGTGTGTGTGAGATAGAGAATACCGGTACGAAAGATATGTGAGAAGAGAGAGAGAGGTATGTGGGAGGAAGAAATGGTGAGACATGGGAGAGAGAGAGAGAGAGAGAGAGAGAGAGAGAGAGAGAGAGAGAGAGAGAGAGAGAGAGAGAGAGAGAGAGGGTAGTCATGAGTAGGGATCACACAGACTCTTGCACATTCAGAACAGACATACATACACACATATTTATATAGACTACATAATATACATGCAGACACAGACACTTCAACATACAGAACATACACACAAACATAAACATACACTTGTATAAATAAACGCACATAGACACTTGAGCATACACAATAAGACACTTGAGCATACGCACATAGACACTTGAACATACACACTAAGACACTTGAACATACTTTACATGTACCCTACAGTATGTATGTATGTACTCAGGCATATATACCCCATAGCTGGGGGTGGCCGATTCGAGACAGAGCCCGAACAGAAACAAAATGCATAGTTCCAATTATTAAGGTTCGGGACCACAGAACATACATAAACATTTAAACATACTATACATATATGCACATATACTTGAATATACATACATACATACCTAGACACTGGAACATACATACACACACAGACAGCCACTTTCACATAATGTACACACAGATAATTGAACAAACACAAATACACTGTCATTAGAACATAATTACTCCTGTGTTTCATATCTCTCTCTCTCTCTCTTGAATACGCCTACACACACACACACACACACACACACACACACAGAGTGGTCTTGCCACTGGACTGGTAATCCAATGGGTTCGAATCCCAATATGTCAATGGGAAGATATTATTGGGATGGAATTTGTGCTGTACCTAGTATCAGTACATTACCACAGCACACCGAAATGCCCCCAAAATACACTCATTGTTCCCTGATTAAATAACATTGTATGAATATTCCCATATTCAACATATGCTACAGGGGGGCAATGCCTAGTGAGTTAATTGCTCAATAGATGGCGTTCTGAGAGTGAGGGGAATGAGACGGTGAAGTGCGGAGGCGGAACAGCTTCAGAGATGGGGTTGCTTCGAGCCGGGGTGCTTCGCATGTCTCACTCGCTAGACTGGAACAAGACCTCACGGGTCTCACCGTGTTCAGCGGTTGAGTGTGCAGGCTCTCAGCCTAGGCCCGAGAGGGAGTAGTTGAAATATAGAACAAAAAAATACTTGCACATCACACACACACACGAACCAGACACTAGCAAACACACAAACGGCATTAACTTGTGTACACAACGATGTCTCCTCAATTATATAACGAGAGAGAGAGAGAGAGAGAGAGAGAGAGAGAGAGAGAGAGAGAGAGAGAGAGAGAGAGAGAGAGAGAGAGAGAGATAAATATATATATACTATAAATATATATATATAATATAGCTATAAATAAATATATATATATATATATATATATATATATAGAGAGAGAGAGAGAGAGAGAGAGAGAGAGAGAGAGAGGAGTTAAGTCCCATGTTAGTGTATCTTGACTCGTGAATATTCAGATGTTCAAACTTGGTCTAAAGTTATTTCAGTTGACAAAGACCACTCTATCTATGCATCATCTATCTATCTATCTCTTTATCTATCTATCTATCTATCTATCTATCTATCTATCTATATAATAATATCCTATACTAATAAATGAATAAATGATCAAAATATATAAATAAAAAATACATAAAATAAAAAATAAAAAAAAATACATAATATATATACTGTAAACAAAAAATATCACCTTAAATATGCGGTGTCCTTTCCCTAGAGATACCGGGTCTACAATGAATGACGCTGCTGCTGATGATGATGCTGATGTGTACAGGCGACACACAGTTGAGCCAGCATAGTAATGTATACGAGCACAAATAGTTCAGTATATCACAACGACCATTATAAACAAAATGTGCCCCCCCCCCTCTCTCTCTCTAGCTCACACACACACACACACACACACACACAGCTCAATCCTACATTCCCTTACAAACAGTCATACACACTCACGATTCTCTCTCTCTTTGCCTCCCTCACTCTATTACATACACACACACGGCTCAATCCTAAATTCCCTTTCAAAAGACACACACCCCACTCTCTCTCTCTCTCTCATACTTACACACACAACACATAGAGATAAGCTGCTGGTTCTACAATTAAAGGAGCTGATGATGATGATGTATACAGGCGACACTATTGAGCTAGCATACTAAAGTATACGACCGTAATAAAATATAATGCAATCAATCTCAACGACCATATAAACAGAATGTTCGGGGGGGGGGGGTCTCTCTCTCTCTCTCTCTCTCTCTCTCTCTCTCTCTCTCTCTCTCTCTCTCACACACAGCTCAGTCCTATATTCTCTCTCTCTCTCTCTCTCTCTCTCTCTCTCTCTCTCTCTCTCTCTCACACAGCTCAGTCCTACATTCCCTAACAGTCATACACACTCACGATTCTCTCTCCAATTGCCTCTCTCTCTCTCACACGCTCTCTCTCTCTCTCTCTCTCTGACTAACATGGCTCAATCCTAAATTCCCTTTCTCACACACACACACACCTCTCTCTCTCTCTCTTAAACCCCTTTATACCCCCACCGACACACCCGGCTTAAACCTGCCACCGACTATATCCGATTTCATTCCACCTGCCCCAATCAACTCCTAATACCGTACACTCATAATAACATTATATCCTCTAAATAACATCGAACACGTAACCGCTTCTGTACCGGCAACGTCGTTTTAGCTTTATTCTGGCTACTATTATAAGATTTAATTCAGCAATTTACAGGCTTCGAACTATCTCACTTAACCCTCTTTACTACAACAGATCCTTCTTAAACTGCACATAATCGTCTAAATATAACTAGAATATAATAAATAAGACCTCGCCGGTTAACCCCTTCTGTATATAAGTATATTTTGTGTTATATAAGATCATTAAGTATTATATAAGTTTACTGTTATACTGTATATGTGTTGAGTTATATATGCGTTTAGTAATTGTTACGTAAGTTTATTAAGTTATATATAAGTTTATTATGTGTTATGTAAGCTCATTAAGTGTTATGTAAGCTCATTAAGTGTTATGTAAGCTCATTAAGTGTTATGTAAGCTCATTAATTGTTATGTAAGCTCATTAAGTGTTATGTAAGCTCATTAAGTGTTATGTAAGCTCATTAATTGTTATGTAAGCTCATTAATTGTTATGTAAGCTCATTAATTGTTATGTAAGCTCATTAATTGTTATGTAAGCTCATTAATTGTTATGTAACATTAATTGTTATGTAAGCTCATTAATTGTTATGTAAGCTCATTAATTGTTATGTAAGCTCATGAATTGTTATGTAAGCTCATTAAGTGTTATGTAAGCTCATTAAGTGTTATGTAAGCTCATTAATTGTTATGTAAGCTCATTAATTGTTATGTAAGCTCATTAATTGTTATGTAAGCTCATTAATTGTTATGTAAGCTCATTAAGTGTTATGTAAGCTCATTAAGTGTTATGTAAGCTCATTAATTGTTATGTAAGCTCATTAATTGTTATGTAAG
This sequence comes from Paralithodes platypus, assembly GCA_032716605.1. Taxonomy (NCBI): domain Eukaryota; kingdom Metazoa; phylum Arthropoda; class Malacostraca; order Decapoda; family Lithodidae; genus Paralithodes; species Paralithodes platypus. The sequence goes on from CM064579.1 coordinate 42,506,145, forward strand.
CTCATTAATTGTTATGTAAGCTCATTAAGTGTTGTATAAGTTTATCAACCCCTTGAGGATTATGACACATTTTTGACAGTTAATTCTGGCTATCATTAAACGACGTTATACAGCTTAGGAAGGATCTGTGACCATCAAGAGGGTGAATACAATAGCAATTAACCCCCTGACTTCCATATAC
>CM064579.1:42511325-42663825 GCA_032716605.1 Paralithodes platypus
TCCACTAGTGACAGGCTCCCACTCCGATTCCACTCCATTTATCACCACTCTCTGTCTTCTGTCCGTAAGCCAATTTTTTATCCAAGAATGAATTTCACCTTTGATACCTATCCTCTCCAGTTTAGCCAATAGTTTTTTCGGTGAGGCACCTTGTCGAACGCTTTTTGAAAGTCCAAGAAGATTATATCTAGTGATTTCGTCATGTCGTTATATGTGAATAGTTTGTTATAAAATTCAATCAAATTTGTTAGGCATGACTTATTTGATCTAAAGCCGTGTTTGACTATTTTTGATTAGGTTGTTGAATTCGAGGTAATCTACAATCTTATCTCTAATGATTTTTTCCATGATTTTTCCTACAATTGAAGTTAGGCTAATTGGTCTGTAATTACTCGCTTTGGCCTTGCTACCCTTCTTGTATATCGGCGTAATGTTTCGCATCTTTCCAATCACTCGGTACAATCCCCTGTAGTAGTGATAAGTTAAATAGTTGTGTCAGGGGTTTTGCTATTTTCGTCCTTGACATTCTTAATTATTTTCGGGTGGAGCATGTCGGGTCCCGGGGTCTTATTTACGTTTAAATTACTCAATTTGCTTTGTACTTCGGTAACACTGATGGTGAAATCTCCTATCTCATGAGTTGAGGTGTTATTTTCAAGGGTATGATCGATAATTTCTTCTGTGTAAACTGAGCCAAAATATTTGTTGAGCAGATTTGCCGTGTTTGTGTCGCCTGTTATTGTCTGGCCATCTTCTATTAGCGGTCCGATTCCGCTTTTGATCTGTTTATTTTTGTTTACGTAACTGTAGAATTTTTTGGGGTTTGTGGCACTTTCTCTGGCAATAGTCATTTCGTAATTTTGTTTGTTCGCCCTAATTATTTTTTTCACTTCCCTTCTACTATTTTTGTACAAGTTTTTAAATTACTTCAGTGTTTGTGTTATTTTTTACAAGTTTGTGGAGTTGATTCCTTTTCCTTATTGCCTTGCCAATGTCTCTACTGTACCAAGGGGGCATACTTGATTTCGTACTACGTTTTGGTGTCATGGGTACAAATTGTTTATGCGCTTCTGTAATTGTAGACTTAAAATGTCCCCATAGTTCATTTACTTCGTTTATATTTATGAGGTTTGAGTGTATGTTTGATAGCGATTCCTTAAGTCCGTCATAATTTGCGTTTTTGAAGTCCGAAACCATTCCTGTTGTTTTTACTGAGGAATATTTGCTTATAACGTTGATTCTTAAGATTTTATGATCGGACGTTGCCAGATGTTCACCTACATCCAGGTTTGATAATAAATTTTTCTTGGGTAGTGATTACGAGGTCTAGTATATTCCTGTCTCGCGTCGGCTGTTTTACGTGTTGAGTCAAAAAATTGTCCTGGATGAAGCTTGTCATTAGGCGTGACTCAGCATTTTTTCCGGTCGTGGTATTCCAGTCAATTAGGGGGAGGTTATAGTCACCTAGTAAAACTGTTTCGTCGGAATTAAGGGTTTTCTCTAGTATTTCATAAAATTGTATCATCGGCAACAGTTAGTCTCGGTGGTCGGTACGCTGTAGTGATATTTAAGTTCATGTTTTTTTGTATTTATTTTGACGCACACTATTTCTGCATTACTTTCGGGGAGAGTCACCTCGACTGGGTTTAAGTAGGTTGCAACGTACATTGCAACCCCCCCTCTTTGTTTTCCATTGTTACGGTCTTTATGAAAAAATTTATATGGCTCTATGTGATATTCATGAAGTAGATCTTTATTTTTAAGGTTCAGATGTGTTTTCCGTTATACACATAACGTCAACTTTCTCATTTAATAACAGACATTTGAGTTCGTCTATTTTGTTTCTTATTGAGCAGGCATTTATGGATATTATTTTTATATCATTTCTCTCAGCATGCGCTGGATTTGTTTTTCTTATTGGTGAGGATGGGTTTGGGGTTATGACTTGAAGCCGCGGCGGGTTGTCAAATTCATTCAGTTGGTTGGGTTGGCCTTGGATGGGGTTGGGTGGGGTTGTTTAGTTTGTTTTGTGGTTCAGGTAGGTAAGTTTTCGCAACTTGTGGGCCATTGGGGTTTGACGGTTTCCTTTAAATGGTTGTGATGGACTTCTAAGGGTTGGGTGGGGTTATTTATTTCTCTTAACTGTGCGGGTGGAGTTTGATTGGGTGGGGTTGTGGGAGGGCTTTTCCGGGGGTAGCGATATCAATACTCAGAGGAGTCTATTAGCATAGTTATTTCTCGGTCCTGACTGGCGTTGTTTTCGTGGGCAATGTAGGTTGCTTGATTTAGGGTGTCACTCATGTGCTGAACGCCTTTTTCTGATAAATGAATGCCATCTCCGCTGTACAGGGACGAGTTCCCTACAAAGGTGGTCCAATTGTCCACATACAGTACCTTCTCTTGTTCGCACATGACCTTGACTGCGTTGTTAATTTCTATGGCTCTATTTTGTCCGTATGAGCTTGAGAGAGAGAGAGAGAGAGAGAGAGAGAGAGAGAGAGAGAGAGAGAGAGAGAGAGAGAGAGAGAGAGAGAGAGAGCGAGAGGTACGGTATGACGACAAATGAAAAAGGGGAAGACAAAGCGACACCAAGAAAATGGCAGGAAAAATATTAGACAAAGGAGGTGAAGATTGAGAGGAAAGGAGAAAATAGGAAGAAGAGAAAGAAGAGAGGGAAGAGAGAATGAAGAGAAGGAAGAGAGGGAAGAGAGAATGAAGAGAAGGAAGAGAGGGAAAAGAGATGAAGCCTAAGGAGAGAGAGGACGACACAGAAGAGGGGGGGGGCTTACAGAGTGACAGGGAGGGGCGAGGTTTACGAAGAACATAGAGGAAGGGGGAGGAGGGAGGGGGGAGAGTTATAGGAAGGAAGGGAGTGAGAGGAAGATAGGGGGATAGGAGGAAGATAGGGGGATAGGAGGAAGGAAGGGAGTGAGAGTAAGATAGGGGGATAGGAGGAAGATAGGGGGATAGGAGGATGTATGGGAAGAGATAAATAGACAGGGAGAGAGAGTATGGAAGCCAATACATGGAATCAGAATCAAGATCTTTATTTCCATTTAATAATTATTCTGAACGGGAAATTGCAATCATAAATAATAAAACAAATATATACCGGTATATATCTACTGTATATTATCAAGTATATCTCACAAATACCGTTGTGTAGTGGATTAAAGGTTGGACACTCGTCCTGAATGTCGGAGGTTCGAGTACGGCTGGGAGTATATAAACAAATAAATAAATACAAATATAAATAAATATATATATATATATATATATATATATATATATATATATATATATATATATATATATATATATATACTGTACAGTATATAATTATACAGCACCACAATGGCATCCAAAGGCAAAGATGGCCAATCTCTCTTAATCTAAGATCTCTAATGGGAGGAGGAATGGGAAGGAAGGGGTACTGGGAAGGGGGTGAAGGAGGGTATGAAGGAAGGAGGGGTTAGGTAAAAGGAGAGGGAATAATGAAGGGACTAAAGGAGGGAATGGGAAGGAAAGGGATGAAGGAAGGAATGAGTTAGGTAAAAAGAGGGGGAATAATAAAGGGAGTAAGGGAGCGGGAGTGGGAAGAAAGTGGGAGGGGGGGATGAAAGGGGTAAGAGGGAAAGAAGGGGTTATGCAAAAGGAGAGGGAATGATGAGTATGGGAGGGGTAGGGGGAGTGGGAAGGGAGGGGAGAGGGATATTCTTTATTCACGTTTGAGCGGAGGCAGAATTAATTTACGGTTTGATTGCTTCCGGAAAAGGGAGAATAGCAAAAAATAATAATTGAAGTTTGACATTTCAATTATTTGTTTTCATTTTTACATGTTGCGTCCACTCTATGTAAAAGTTTCAATTGGGGCATCTGAATATCATGAGTTGGGTAAAGGTTCATGTGAATCTTTTATTTGTGTATAAAATAATGCATGCAGAGAAAATACGGTTGTCTTTGATACTTTCAGTGTCGTTTATTTACTATCATTATTGATCATTATTATCCAATCTCAAAATCTTCATAAGTTTTATAGTTTAAGGAACGTACTCTCAAATTTCGGAAATAACTATACTCTTCCACTGTATATGGTCAACGAATAAAGGAACACGTTAATGGATACACTGGTAAATACTGAATAATTAAATATTCCATATCAATTGTAAGCTCTCAGAAAACAAGAGCAATATCATTACTGCAGTATATTGAACCAACAAATTAGCTCTACATGGCCCTAAAATGGTCAAATATAGTTCACAATTGAATTTTGATCACCATATTAATATATATATATATACTGTATAATTATATGCCTCTGAAATTAACTCAAGCGGTAAAATGTTGTTACTCGCATAAAAAAGATCTCTACCCGTCCTTCTCCTGACGGGGTCCGACCCTCGTCAGCGTCTCCCTCAAGCAGTGTTTCTCATTTCCCATAGGAGGTGGTCAACAAGGTAAGTATGTGAGGAGCTCTCTCTCCCTTTCTCTCTCTCTCTCTCTCTCTCTCTGATAAATAGATTGATAGGTAGATAGAAAGATACCTAGATAGATTTGTATGGATAGATAGGTAGGTGTACTATCTACCTACTGTATATGCCTACCTATCTATATATATCTTGCCACCTCTCTCTCTCTCTCTCTCTCTCTCTCTCTCTCTCTCTCTCTCTCTCTCTCTCTGCACTTACACCATTATTCTCACAACAATAACGATAAAGGACAACCATGAGTGGAGAAGACCAAGGAGAAAGACAATATGATATATTCTAGGAAGGAATTGTAGGAGCCAAGAGATAAGTGAGATAGATTTTATTCATTTGATTTGAAGAGAGCCTGTCGAACTTGAGTAAAATCGCCTAATGGTAGCCAAAACTAAGTGAAAAAGCGTCCTCAAAGACTGAGAGAGTAAAACTTATACTCGTGCCAAATACATACGCCCATCTCCGCAAAGATACTGGGACAATTCCAAGCGAGAGTGAGGGTGTTCCGGGAGATGAGAGACCCCACCACGGCACTTCCCACGACACAGATATCACCACACTCACCGTAAACCAGGAGGAGTTACGGCACCGCTTTATTGTACGATTTTTCTGCGGTGTACATTTTCTCTTGGTGTTCATTTGATTATTATTATTATTATTATTATTATTATTATTATTCTCATTATTAATTATTTTAGTATATATTATAAATTAGGTTTATTTGTAAGTAAATTTGTGGGTTGGTGATATTACGAATGTGCATTATCTTCTCTTAATTATGCGAGATATTACACACTTGTATTAAACCAGGAGATACGACACTACTTTCTTGTATGGTTCGTTTTTTGGTGTAATCTTTTTCTGGTATTTTCTGGTATTTATTCCTATTATTGCTTAGTCTTAATTATACCAGATAAGACACCCTCACATTAAACCTGCAGGAATTACGACATAGCTTTCTTGTATGATTGTTCTGCGGTGTAACTTTCTCATTCTCGTTCTTCTACCATTCTTGATTCTTCTCCTTCTTCTTCTTCTTCTACCATTCTTGATTCTTCATCTACCATTCTTGATTCTTCTTCTTCTACCATTCTTGATTCTTCTACCATTCTTGATTCTTCTACCATTCTTGATTCTTCTTCTTCCATTCTTGATTCTTCTTCTACCATTCTTGATTCTTCTACCATTCTTGATTCTTCTTCTTCTTCTTCTTCTTGCAAGTTTAGCGTCTTGATTAATATTATCTTGTATTTTTATTTTTCCTTTTCAATTTTTTGCAAGCTTGCCGCCTTGATTACTGGTATCGTCTACTTTTGTTCTCAAGTTTAGCGTCCAGTATATTGGTATACAAAACATAATTATGCCATCCAACTTATGTATACTGTAAAACATAGTCGCGATATATATATATATATATATACAGTATATATTAGGGTGGTCCTTATCTGTACGAGTAATAAAAAAAAAAAAAATAAAAAAAAATAAAAAAATAAATATATATATATATATATATATATATATATACACAGTATATACAGTATATATAAATACAGTATACTGTATAAGTGTATATATTTCTATATATTTTGTTACTTAGTTTCAATTAGCATTTACATCTCTTCTCGCTCTTCTATCGTCTTCGGTCCAATCCACTTACATTTATGTTGGTTGGCAGTCATCCATTTAAGCTGTCTCAGATATCAGACTCTCATCGTAAACCTGAATGAGTTGCAACAGCCCAGTCTTATGTGTTATTCTTGCGGGTGCAAGTTTCTCCTTCTCGCTCTTGTATTTTCTTTGGTTTATTCCTTTTAACTCCTTCTGTACCGGCGACGACCTTTTAACATTATTCTGGCTAGTGTCAGACAATTGTATTCAGTTTCAAAAGGGCCTCCTGCAAGCAACAGGCTTCGAACTATCTCACTTAACCCTTTTTGCAACCACCAATCCTACCTAAACTGCATAAAATCGTCTAAATATAGCTAGATTAAAATGAAAAAGACGTCGCCGGTACAGAAGGGGTTAATATATATATATATTTTTTACCAATCAGCCCTTGCATATCAGCCTCACCCTAACACCGAATGAGTGGTTTTGTTTTCCTTTCAATTACTGCCATCTTCTCTATCTTGGCTGCCTCATATGTTACTGAAAAATATACGGTACGTTTCTCTATGTTCAATTCTCTGGCGTCTGTTAATTCTGCCTTCGCTATTTTCTTCCATGTTTCTCTCCCAATGTGTGTGTGTTTTATTTTAGCTATCTCAGACGTCCCAACCTCTTCGTCAGTGTGAAAGAATTACAGTCGCCTGTTCTTAATCATATCTTATTTTTTCTTCCCATATTGAAGATAGATACTGTAGATAGATGAATAGATAGATAGACTTATCTATTTATTTATTTATTTATTTATTTATATATTGTTCTTCGTTGGTATACACTTTCTTCCTAATCCTCATCATCTTGCTTCTTCTTTTTATTTTTTCACGTACATTCGTCTTTTCACGTTTATTCCCACATGTTTATATCGTCCTGCCTTTAGCTATCTCCCGCCCACCGCCAGCCTCAATGCATTACAGCGGTGCCACATTTCTTGTCTTTATCTTGGCTGTTATCTGTTTTTGTCTTGCTCTCGTCTTTGGTTCCTTCCTATTTTCCCAGTTAAGGGGGAATGGGCGTATTTGCTCATTTATGTATCTATTTTATATGTTTTAGATTCCTCCCTAGACCTCAATCAAGCTTAAAAAACACCCGCCCAAGAACCTGCTTCAAGATAAATATTTATATTTTTTGATAGCAAAATGTCCTGGCCGAGGGCCGGTCCTCTAAAAATACAGGCTCGCTGTCGCTCGCCAGGAAAAAAATCGACACCTATAAATGACACGAAAGGTCTTAATATTGACAAAGAAATAGGGCGAAAGGGCTTATAATCGCCAAACAAATGGGTCGAACGTCTACAAATCTGATAACTAACGGGGCTAAACATGAGGGAGAAGGGGGGGACCAGAAAAACGACCCACCTCCTCAAAATGCCATGTTTCTATTATAGCCCCATTAAAACTTACGAGCTCACCATGCAAACCGAATTAATGAGATCCTAATTCTATTTTCTCGAATGTAACTTTCTTCATCTTGCTCTGATGTTATTTCTTACGTCTAGGCTACATATTTTCATACATATTTTCATACATATTTTCATACATTTCATATATATATATTTCAATACATTATAATTACAACCATACATACATATGTCATACATTTCATTACATATTCTTTCATATTTCATACATATATTCTTACACTACATACTACATATTTTCATACATTTCATACATATTTGATATTTCTTACACCTAGACTACATATTTTCATACATATTTGATATTTCTTACACCTAGACTACATATTTTCATACAGTTCATACATATTTTCATACATTTCATATATGTATTCATACATATTTGATATTTCTTACACCTACACTACATATTTTCATACATTTCATACATATTTTCATATATTTCATACATATTTTCATACATTTCATACATATTTTCATACATATTTTCATACGCCTAGGCTACATATGTTCATCTTGCTCTGGTGTTATTTCTTACGCTTAGGTTACATACAGTATGTTCATGTACAGTATATTGCCCTTTATATTGAGATGCCTTAGCTATCTCACACCCACCGTCATGTATATTGCCCTTTATATTGAGATGCCTTAGCTATCTCACACCCACCGTCAGCCGGCAGGGATGGAAACTGTGCCATCTCTCTCGTCTTATCTTTGGTGTAACTTTCATTTCACCGTTATCATTGTCTTTCGTTCTTTCCTCATCTCCTTCCCACTCTTTTGATTCCCATAACTTCCCTTGTTCTTCTAGTTGCCTCTCTACATTGTAAAACACAATATATATATATATATATATATATATATATATATATATATATATATATATATATATATATATACAGTATATATTAGAGATGGAACGAATATAAATTTTCACTATTTGCGAATACGAATACGAATATTGAAAAACATAGCGAATATTCGGACATACGAATACAAAACGAATATTCGGTTCATCTCTAATATATACCGGTATATACATATATACAGTATATACCGGGTACTATATATATATATATATATAATATATATATATATATATATATATATATATATATATATATACCGGTATATATATTTTTTTTTTTTCTTTAATACATACGAGGTTGAAAGAAATGGCAATTTCTGCGTTGGAAATTTTATTATTCAAAGTTTCCAGGTCTCTGATGAGTTTTCGCTGGGTGGCAGGAAGTAGATGAATGAGATTAGAAAAATTCATGGTGGTACAGGGTTACATTAATGTACATGATGATACAGGATATACGTGAGGAAACGCGTCCTCATCCCAGTGAAACGCGTCGTATATCCTGTATCATCATGTACATTAATGTAACCCTGTACCACCATTAATTTTGCTCATCTCCTTCATCTACTTCCTGCCACCCAGCGAAAACTCATCAGAGACCTGGAAACTTTGAATAATCAAATTTCCAACGCAGAAATTGCCATTTCTTTCAACCTCGTATGTATTAAATAAAATGTATTACCTGGCTTTACTAATATATATATATAATAATAATAATAATAATAATAATAATAATAATAATAATATATAAACAAATGCTCTTAATCATGCCTTGCAGAGTTTTCTTTGTTATTTTTCCATCCTCCAGCCCAAGCAATAATATATTTCCATTCTGTTTCCATTAGTTTGGCGATTATAAGACTTTACGCCCGATTTCTTTGTCAATATTAAGACATTCCGTGACATTTAGGTGTCGATTTTTTCCTGGCGAGCGAAAGCGAGCCTGTGATTTTAAGAGTAACCTGCCTTCGGCCTGGACATTTTTCTACCGAAAAATTTACAAATTTATGTTGAAGGGGGGGGGGGGGGGGGGGGCTCTAGGGGGTGTTTTTTACAGCTTGATGGAGATCTAGGGAGGAAACAAAGAAAATATAAAAATATATATCTATATAAATGAGGAAATAAATACGCCCATCCCCCTTTATCTTTCCTGGCAGCGTTTTCTTTAATATTTTTCCATCCTCTTGCAGCCCACCAATAATATATTTCCATTCTGCGGTCTTTCCTCTTTTCCTTCTTTTCTTACACACACACACACACACACACATATATACATACATATATACATACATACAGACACACAGATGCATAGATAGATAGATAGATAGATATATAGATAGATACATAAGTTTAAAGACCAAGTGCTCCACACGAAGTGCGGTTCCAGTCTCACGTCCTAATGGCGGCGTTCCAGGCAGCCTTGTCAAGAGCTGCCTCACTTTTCAGTTTTTGTATTAATTCTAGATCAGATCGCACGTCTATCTTAGTCTAACCCTTGGTGCAGCTCCCTCTACGTTCAGGGACTTTCATCCAACTTAGTTGATCCATGCTCTCCAATGTCCAAACCATTCAATCCTGCTTGTACGCAACTCATCACTTTCGCTCTTGATACCATAACCGTCTCCTCAGCTCTTGATACCATAACCGTCTCCTCAGCTCTTCACTAGCTATCCAATCTTGCAGATGATAATGATATATATAAATATGTGGTACAGTCGGCAAAATAAGTGATGTCACGGCACCTAGTATATTTCGATCAATAATTGGTAGCAGCACTAACCAAGCTATATTTCATCAATAATTGGTAGCAGCACTAACCAAGCTATATTTCATCAATAATTGGTAGCAGCACTAACCAAGCTATATTTCATCGTTAATAATTGGTAGCAGCACTAACCAAGCTATATTTCATCGTTAATAATTGGTAGCAGCACTAACCAAGCTATATTTCATCAATAATTGGTAGCAGCACTAACCAAGCTATATTTCATCGTTAATAATTGGTAGCAGCACTAACCAAGCTATATTTCATCAATAATTGGTAACAGCACTAACCAAGCTATATTTCATCGTTAATAATTGGTAGCAGCACTAACCAAGCTATATTTCATCGTTAATAATTGGTAGCAGCACTAACCAAGCTATATTTCATCAATAATTGGTAGCAGCACTAACCAAGCTATATTTCATCGTATCGAGTGAGATATACAAACATGTTCCTGTCTTTACACACTCTAGGATATTCAACATCTGAAAGACATTAATACAGCACACAGCGAGCTAAACGTAATGACAGGAGAGACACGACTTTATTTGGCCAACTGTATATCTATTTCGACTCTACTCTGTTTCCATGCAGCTTCCCCATTATTCGTTCTTCCCTCTTTCCTTCATATCAACCATTCTTTGTGCACGCTTCGTCCAATTATGCCTGGTCTTCTTGTATCATCTTATCTCTTATGCGTGGCTCTTGGTAACTTCGCCTTCGAGTCACTTCGCCAATAGGTCTCTCTGGCCAAACGTTTTTTATTTTGTTTATTGTTATCATATATTCTAATGCTTAATGTATTAATATATTTATTTGTTTATTTTATTGTATTTCCTTTATTAAATTATTATTATTATTAATTTATTTACTCACTGTATATATTTATTTATTTATTTATTTACTCATTATTATTATCATATTTGTTAAATCGGTGCATTTTAATTAATTTAATATTATACAGGCTTGGTTAGGGTAAGGTTACTAAATTGTATCAAACTCGCCTCATCACACTCTCATACTCTCACTCTCTCTCTCTCTCTCATACTACGTCCTCCTTGCAAATCCTCCTCGTCTCATAATTTTAGTCTCCCCTTTATACATTTTTTCTTTTTCCATCTCTCTCTCTCTCTCTCTCTCTCTCTCTCTCTCTCTCTCTCTCACACACACACAATGCCTTCTCCTCCTCCTCATAAGCTCCCTCTCGTCCTCATCTCTCTCTCTCTCTCTCTCTCTCTCTCTCTCTCTCTCTCTCTCTCTCTCTCTCTCTCTCTCACACACATTTATACAAATAAACACACACTACCTCTTCATAACCCCCCTCTCCCCCTCATCAACCATTTCTTCCTTTCCCACCCTCAGGCATTTTCCGTTTTCTTTGGGTGCGCCTTGGGTTCGTTTTCTTCGCTGTCATATTGGGCTTTATTATTTTTCATTTCAGTGCAAGGAAATAATGGTGCAAGGAAATAATGGTGTACGAACTTTTACTTTTATATTTTTTTATTATTTTTGTTCTTTTAGTTATTATTTCTAGTTACTCTTATTATTTGTATGATAATTTATATTATTATTCCTATTATCATTATTATATTCATTAATAATAATATATTATTATTATTACTATTTTTATGATCAGTTTTAGTCTATTATTATATGTATGAAATATTTGTATTATTATTTTAATTATTATTAGTACCGTATTAGTATTATTATCAGTTACTATTGTTATTTGTTTAATTCTTTGCATTATTACTATTAATATTATTTAGAATATTGTTTACCAGTAATAATTCAATTTGCCTTATGTTTCGTGAAGGCAGGATATTTGACTATATTCGAGTTCAAATTGTGTTATTCTTTATATTTGACCATATGGTAAGCAATGAGAAACCCATATATTTTGCTATAACTACATTATATGGACTTGTTTAATCGCAAGGCAAGACATTTAGTTACTGAATATTAAAACTTATTGATTAGAACTTTTGGAAACTGGAAGAACTTTCCCCAATTTAAAGTTATTAAACTTCATTCTAGCATATGTAGACAAATTATACGATACTTTTCATACCAGTATTTAATGCAGTGTTTTACAAGACTCCGCTGATGGATTCAAACACACACACAGACACACACACACACACTCTCTCTCTCTCTCTCTCTCTCTCTCACACACACACACACACACACAGATTATACCATCATACTCTTCAATACCACACCCACACTCAAATATCAAGACAATAAGGGTACCAAAAGAAGGGAATGGTTTTACCTGACGATGGCGGGAGATAATTGTCCTACTTAAGAGTTGCTCAAGACTTACCTGTTGAAAAAAGAAACAAATAATTAGTAATGGTATGCGTGAAATTAAGCAAACAATCCTTCTTTCATCCTATGACTTAAACTGCTTTAACCTTCCTGTGACCAGGCATTTTGACTACAATGTCCCTTGAATTTTGCTCTGTCACTCATTTGGCTCTGGGGGAGACACTCGTTACAGGCAACCTGCCCTTTTTCCCTTCACACACAAAGGAAAACATTGTATATATATATATATACCGGTATGTGTGTGTGTGTGTGTGTTACATAATTTTGGTCTACATATTTGGAACGGGGTATAGCATCATTATCACGACAAATATCCTAAAAATTGCGAACATAATCAAATCAACACAAATCATTATCAACATTGCAAAGCCTATCCCCACCATAACATCAGCAGCATCAAACAGTCATTAACATCATTATAATACTACTAATTAAATTAATTAAATCACCAGCGATAGAGGATAAGGACCTTCTGAATTCACCTCTCTCTCTCTCTCTCTCTCTCTCTCTCTCTCTCTCTCTCTCTCTCTCTCTCTCTCTCATAATCAGTTTGACTTATTTATCCTTTTCATTACCATCACGACATTACTCATTTTATGCTAGGTATCCTTATGTAATTTTATTCAGGTTAGGAAGGAGCCCTTACTTAATCTTAGGACTCCCACAGGACATTCCTAAGCTAAATAAAATAATGTAATCATATCTAAAATACTATAAGAGAGTCATGGTAAAGTGGTTATAATAGTGATAATCCCACTTACTATGTAAATTCATAATATCATCAACCCACCCATTAACTTACAAATAAAGCTAATTAATTAAATACATTACATTAATGAATACATGTGGCACTCCCAGGACTCGAACCTAGGACACTATCAGAAATCATAGAGAGATATGTAAAATAATCAAAGGTAATCACTATGCTGTAAATATACATAATTTAATTGCGTTTAATTGTATTAGAACCCATTACAATATGTACAGTATAGCATTAAGCCATTTTGTTCGTGGTCAAAAGCAAATTACCTGGAATTACTTACTCCCTTAAGTATAATTATGACATTATTATCATTCTAGTAAACTTTGCACAACCTTAACCCCTTCAGTATCTTGGTGTTGTTTAATATATAAGTCCTCATAACCTCTTCTGTACCGGTGACGTCCTATTCATCATATGTTGGAGATCATTAGACGCTTTTTATTCTGTTTAAGAAGTGCCTACAACAATTAACAGGCTCCATCTTATCTCACTTAACACTTTTTACTACAACAGATCCTTATTAAACTACACAACATCGTCTATATTTAGCTAGAATAAAGATAAAAGACGTCGCCGGTAAAGAAGGGTTAACGCTACATGCTGCGTTCAATTTTTACCGTGCACTGTAAATTTTGAACGCTAAATTGTAACAAAAGGTTCAACTAAACAGCGCTATACCAAGTTCCAAATAGGTAGGCCACCAGTCGTGAACCCTAACCTATGTAACTAAAAAAAAAAGGGCTGGAACAATTGGGCTGAAAATTTCCACACGTTTACCCTAGATGACCCTTCCCAAATGGTAGAATTACTAGCTCGATATATCTAGTCGTTTGTGAATTACACAGGTAAATGTTTAAGAGTTTTGGCCTAGTTAATTTGGAACAGGGTACAGTATATTAACACTTTAATTATATAGTTAATTTGGAACAGGGTACAGTATATTAACACTTTAATATATATGTTAATTTGGAACAGGGTACAGTATATTAACACTTTAATTATATAGTTAATTTGGAACAGGGTACAGTATATTAACACTTTAATTATATAGTTAATTTGGAACAGGGTACAGTATATTAACACTTTAATTATATAGTTAATTTGGAACAGGGTACAGTATATTAACACTTTAAATTATATAGTTAATTTGGAACAGGTACAGATATTAACACTTTATTATATAGTTAATTTGGAACAGGGTACAGTATATTAACACTTTAATTATATAGTTAATTTGGAACAGGGTACAGTATATTAACACTTTAATTATATAGTTAATTTGGAACAGGGTACAGTATATTAACACTTTAATTATATAGTTAATTTTGTTTTTTTCTATTCTTGTTTTTTTTTTTTTTTTTTTTGCACACACATTATTATTTAACGTGTGGATAACAATTTGACCAGCCTTGTCAAGATTTAAAAAAAAAAAAAAACACAACAAAAAAGTTGACCTCGCTCCCTAGATGATTGCGTGGTCGTTTAAAGGATCTGGGGTTTACGGGGAGTGGGTCGAGGATGAAGAAGGCCTTTAAAAACTGTGTCGGGAAGGCAGAGAGGGGATGAGAGAGTATTACAGAACAGGAGAGATATGAAGACAAGACAGAATATTACGAAGATAAATGAAAAGAAAAGATAATATTACGACCTGTACAGAAGGGAAATGAAGAGATGAGAGAATATTATAGAACAGAAGAGGAGACAAATGAAGAGAAGAAAATATTACAAACAGGAAGGAAGAGAAATGAGAAGGAGAGAGAGTATCACACAACAGGAGAGAAGAGAAATGAAAAGAGAATAATACAAACAGGAAGGAAATGAGAAGAGAGAGTATTATAGAACGGGAGAGAAGAGAAATAAAGAGAAGATACTATATGAAGAGAAAATGTACAAGTGGAAAAGAGGAAACGGAAAGAAGAGAAGAGAACGCAAGAACAATAATACAAGACGGAACAGGAAGAAAATAAGAGAAAACCAATTATACTAGTTAAAATAAGGGAAATTAAGAGAATGAAAAGCAAATATATAAATAAAGTACAGAAAAAAGGGAAAATGAGATAAAAGATAAGGAGAGAACATATACAAATGAAAAAGACGATAAGTGATATAGACAAGAAAAATAAATGAGAATAGACAGACACAGGCAGAAAAACAAAGATACACATACAGGCATTAAATATTACAAACAAAAAGGGGGCGGGTAACCCCGAAAGGGGTTGAAATAGGGGAGGTATCCCCCCGCCAAAGGCGGCTTTCTAGGGCCTTTCCTAGCTGATGCTGAGAGGATTGGGTTCTAGTCATGTGGTGATGGGCTGGTCTATCAGAGTGAGAGCTGAGCAATCTCTGCCATACCCATAGCTTACTCTGACTGTTCCTTTAACTTATATATTTTCTAGATCTCAAGTGACGGCGTCTCTTCCGTGGATTGACCTCCCAATCAACCAAGATTGGAAGCCAAAGCGTCACATTTTTCCCTTGCCCCTCAACTGTCTCTTCATAATTGCTGAGGGGCACAGGGCCCTGGGTGGGGCTTTGGTTTCCCGGGCGTTTCCGCACCCTCCTCGGCTCCCCGCCATGGAGTGGCTTCGGTCACCCAGGCTTTATTGTGGTCGGCGGGGAGGGTTCTGTGGGGGCACTCGGTTGTGGCCTTTGAATTGCTCGGGGCCTTGGGGCTGTTCGGCCAGGCAGCTTGGGGAACAACAACAACAACAACAACAACAACAAACAAAAAGGAGACATTCAATCAAACAGAACAAACAGAGACACAGACAAACATCCAATAAAACATTCAAACAAACAAACACCCAGACAGCCATATAAGCCGACAGACAGACAGTGAGCGGTGAGAATTTCCAACCAAGACCCAAGGTAACTTAATTTACGATTTGGAGAGGAGCCATATCACTCTGAAGGAACAGACACACAGATATCAACACACCTATAGACACAAACTGACAGACAGACAGACACAGATATAAATAGATATACATTAAAAGACATAGACCAAAAGATAGACTGACAGAAAAACACAATCAAGCAATCAAACAGACAGACAGATATATAAGGCACGAACATACAAACAGAATGAGAAAGACACCAACAGACAGAAAAATGCAGACAGACAGAAAGAGAAAGACATATAGAGACACGAACAGACCGACAGACAGACACTAACACAGACAAATTCAAGAACAGACAAACAGACAGGAACAGACAGACAGAAAGCAAAGTGGGCGGTGATTTCCCGAGGTAATGAAATCCAGGACTTGGAGTGCAGCCATATCATTGTGAAGGTATAGACAGATATACATAAACACAGCTACAGACATACAAACACAGACAGACAGACAGATACACAAAAACATACAGACAGAAAGAACACCAACAGACACGAACAGACACAGATTAAAACACACAGACAGACGGACATACATACATACACGAACAGAAATACAGACAGACAGACTGCCATGAACAGACAGACAGAAACAAACAGACAGACACACAGACAGACAGACACACACACATAGACAGGCAGAGAGTGAAGTGAGCGGTGTAAATTTCCAGGTAACGTAATTTAGCCCGCAGAGTAAAGCCCTATCTCTCGGAAATAACAGACAGACATACGTAGATCTACAGACTACAAACAGACATAAATACATGAACAGACAGACATACAGACCTACAGACAGAAAGTATAGTAAGCGGTGTAAATCTCCAAGTAAAATCATTTAGTTCTTGGAGTAAATCCCTATCACTCGTAAATAACAGACATACGTAATTAGATCTACAGACTACAGACACACAGAAAGACACGAACAGACAAACAGAAATACAACCAACAAATCAGACAGACCGACAGAAAGACACGAACAGACAGACAGACAGACCTATAGACCGAAAGTAAAGTGAGCGTGTATATCTCAAGGCAACATAATTTAGTCCTTGGAGTGTAGCCGACTCACTCGGAAATGAGAGATGATGTAGGCGATTTATGTTTCATTGATTTAATTTTAATATTTTATTGAGTTTGCTCTCTAAACCTCCATCAATCTAAAAATAAAACCTCTAAGAGCCCACTTCAAGATAAATTTGTAATTTTTTCGGTATAATAATGTCCAGGCCAAAGGCCGGTTCCTCCTAAATTACAGGCTCGCTATTGCTCGGTATGAAAAATAGACACCTAAATGGCATGAAAGGTCTTAATATTGACAAAGAAACGGGGCGAATGGTCATAAAATCATCAAACTAATGTAAATAAGGGATATACAGTACACCTTGTCCTGTATACCTTGGGTGCAGCAAGGCTTTCCTTTCCAGGCCAACTCTACGCTTTTTTCTCCCCCCCCCCCCCCCCCCCGGATTCCGCTAGGAAAAGGGCTGTTTTGCTGAATTGAATTGTGTTGTCTCTGGAACCTTTGACACACTACTCCTCCTAATTGGCTGCCTCCACAACATTTAACACTAAGACCAAAGTTGTTGACAACATTATAATTATACACCTGTGAGACAATATTCATACGTGCAGTATATACATGATTCATACCTGTGTTATGTAATGCATGTCTCTATGTTGCTCTGCATAATGCAACATATGTAGATTATACTCCGACCTCTCGCTGTGTGTCTGTTGGTCGATAGGAAGTATGTCTCTCTATATGTCTGTCTGTCTGTTAGTTAGTTAAAATAGGACTTGAGAGGCTATCAACCTTCTGGATTATTAAGCCACAACCTTTGGACGTGGAGTGTATAAATACAAAACATGGAGACTTAATCGTCCTAGTGGTGTAATGGTTAGAGTGTTTAACAATCTGTGTGTGATAACCCAGGTTCGAATCCCGGTAGATCACATATATTTTTTCATTAATTTCATTGGAGGTGGTTGTGGTGAAATAAAATAAAATATAGATATATTCAGCATTGACGTAGCTTGAACGAGACAAATGTATATCCGTAAACCATACCCATATAATATCCCCGGAATATAAACCATACCCACATAATATCCCCGGAATATAAACCATACCCATATAATATCCCCGGAATATAAACCATACCCACATAATATCCCCGGAATATAAACCATACCCATATAATATCCCCGGAATATAAACCATACCCACATAATATCCCCGGAATATAAACCATACCCACATAATATCCCCGGAATATAAACCATACCCATATAATATCCCCGGAATATAAACCATACCCACATAATATCCCCGGAATATAAACCATACCCATATAATATCCCCGGAATATAAACCATAGAATAAACAAATAAATAAATAAATACACAAATGAGATCAATATCAAGTAAATTAATACATAAATACATGCAATAAATAAATACATTATTAGTAAACACACATATAAAACAAAACATATATACATACCGTACATACATACATACATACATATATACATACATACATACATACACACATACATACAAACAAGCAGACAAATATTAAATAAAATATATAAATGCTCTCTCCAAAACATCGTTCTCTCCAGAAAAGCCGCGAGCAATACATGATATTGGAAGAGAATTGAGCTTGTTAGGGCTAAAAGCAAGACCACTTGGCACAAATCTGGCAACAGAATACTAGAGAGATTTTAGAGACAGAATAGTGCAGATTTGTGATGTAAGATTGAGTTATTTGTATATTTAGGTATATTACTTTAATAGTATTATTATTATTTGTTTTAACTAGACAAACTAATGGGGTGAACGAATGAGTTTAAACATGAGGAAGAAGGGGTTCAGAAAAAACACCCCTTAAGTAAACATTTGTGTGTGTTTTTACTTTTATGTAAGAAGTATGTATTTACTTAATTGCATGATTAACTTGTATTGATAGTTATGTATTTGTGTGTCTGATTCATCAAGATTGAAAATGTTTCTGTAGGATGATATTTTGTAATCATGTTTGTATTTAATAATGTGTATGCTTTACTAATATTACAAGATAGTGTGAGAACCACGGTCATCTGTGCCCCACGGAGACGGTTGAGCACACCATACATGAGAGAGAGAGAGAGAGAGAGAGAGAGCAAAAAAGTGCTCTCAACTACAAACACATCTTTTATTGTGATGTTGAACGGTTGGGCCACCCGTCAGCGGCGCGGCGGCCCAGTCCATGTTTACGAAAAGGGGGTCTATGGGCCGCGCTAACTGGCGGGAATTACTGTATATACAATATATATGTTTTCAATTCGAGGGTACAGTGGCTAAATTGACAAAAGCTGGGAGTTTATGTTCCCGAATCGGTAGCGGTTCATCTCCCCTCACCCGAACAAACAAACAAAACAAACAAACAAACAAACACACACACACACACACACACACACACACATTTTGACGAGCGATGAAATAATATTGTGTGTTGATGATTAGGCTCGGGGTGGTAAGCTAATGGACTATATACTGATTACATGGCGTGTTTGGACAATTTACTGTTAACCCCTTCAGTACCATGACGTATTTTCCCTAATATTCTGGTTACCATTAGACGATTTTCTTTTGTTTATAATCTACCTCTACGACTCAAATGGGTAAATAGTATTATTATTTTTATTATTCTGATTTACTGTCTCGATCTCACTAAACCCTCTTAGTAACATAGGTCTTACTCAAACTGCATAACAATCTAATTTTAACCAGAATCAAAGGTAACAAGACATCATGGTGCTGAATGGGTTAATAGATGCATATAGGGAGGGTATTATGGTGGGAGTTTGGGGGGGGGGGGGAGGGGGGGGTGCGGTGAGGTGCGGTAGACTACTATAGGTAGCGCCAACGAAAAAATCTTGGTCCCTGACCTTTCTGTAACTCAAAAGCGCCTAGAGCAAACTGGCTGTAAATATCCACACCAATTTCCTGGTGAACTCTTCCCAAATGATAGAAACGTCAGCCCGATTGTTTTCCTTCATTTCGAGTTATAAGAAGTTAAGGGGTCAAGATATTATTGTCAAGTTCGCTGGTGCTACCTATAGTGACAATATTATAAAAACAGATCTGTACTATCAATTATAAAAACAGATCTGTACTATCAATTATAAAAACAGATCTGTACTATCAATTATAAAAACAGATCTGTACTATCAATTATAAAAACAGATCTGTACTATCAATTATAAAAACAGATCTGTACTATCAATTATAAAAACAGATCCAGATCTGTACTATCAATTATAAAAACAGATCTGTACTATCAATTATAAAAACAGATCTGTACTATCAATTTCTTGGTAGTAATGTTCTCATGCTACTGGGGTACCGGTATTTGTTTTCCTAGATGTATTTCATGCCAACCCTTTATCGGGAGAGTGGTGGGTGGGGAGAGAGCCTTCTGCTTTGCTAGCCCTACCTTCCACTCAGTTGCAAATGTTGTTAGAATTAAGTCTGAACTGCCTAGTAGGGGCCGCAAGGTCTTTTCAGTCTGTGGCTCTATGTAACTATGTAACTCTACGTAATTATAGTCCATTAATTATAGGCAGGCCAGAAATGTTGACCACTAACCTATATAATTCATAAACGACTAGAGTAATCGAGCCAATACTTTTACCATTTGGGAAGGGTCAGCCAGGAAATAAGTGTGGAAATTTACAGCCCACTTGCTCTATAGCTGGGGTTTTTTTTAGTTACAGAGGTTAGGGGTTACGATTACTGGCCTACCTATAATGAATGGACTATAGTACATGGATTTATGCGTATGCACACAAGCGTATTTGTACACACATATATTGTACACACGCATAAACGTACACAAAGCAACTCACACACTTACACACACACAACCAACACATTGAAACACCGCACCTTAACACCCCCCCCCCCCCCCCAACACACATACACCCCTCCCACACGTCCATACACATACACACACAATACACACACGCACACACACAACCAACACACTCAAAACACCACACCTTAACACCCAACACCACACATACACACACACACACACACACACACGTCCACACACAAACACAACCAACACATGAAAACACCGCACCCTAACCCCCCCCCCCCCCCCCCCGTCCATACACACACACACACAGCACACTCAAACACCACACTTTAACACCCAACCCCACACATACACGCCCACACACACACGGCACACGTCCATACACCCCCCAACCCACACACATACCCACACACACAGCCACACCCAGTTCACACAATCAATACCTTTCCGTTCCAGGTTGATTAAGCTTTACACACGAAATAAGAGATATCACCTTACCCTTTGCTCCCACTATCCCCCTCTCTCTCTCTCTCGGAAATACACACTCAATCAAATTCTCTCATTCTCTCGCTTTCTCTATTTGTTTTTTTACGAGGTTTATCCATGACTTATTTCTGTGTGACCCTTCCTCTAATTCTACATCTCGTTTCTCTCGCTCTCTCTCTCGCTCTCGCTCTCGCTCGCTCTCGCTCGCTCTCTCGCTCACGGGTTTCTTGGCTTCATATCCAGCTTTTACTGTAATTGAATCGTTCTCAGGGTTGAGGATCCAGGGCAGGGCATGAATAGCAAGAGAGAGAGAGAGAGTGTGTGTGTGTGTGTGTGTGTGTGTGTGTGTGTGTGTGTGTGTGAGAGTGTGTGTGTATTGGTCACGACCGTTTTAACTTGAAGCCAGTGGATACAGTACCAATATAACTCTAAGGTCCCCGATATTAAAGTTTCAATTCCTAGGGAAATCCTTGACGTAAAGTTACAAAGGAGTACAAAGGAAATCAAGCAACAACAGGTCTAGTGACCCTTCTAGGTTGCTTGTCCTCCAAAACACTGAGGATCAAGTGTCCAAACAGTGGTTTAGAGTGGGTAAGGGAACATTGGAAAGGGAACTACTGCCCTGCCACTAACGTGGCAGGACTAGGAAGTTAGTAGGGGACATATGGGTTAGTAACTGAGGGGAGGATAAAGTTATTCATTTAAAGTTATTCAAAGTTATTAATTTATTCAAGTTGAGTAGCCTTGTGAGATAACTTTACTAAGAGATTCCCTGGCTCGGAGAATGGCACTTTTGACAACTAATATCAATACGTACCGGTAGATACTGTATAGTGATATACTTAAGGGTTTTTTGTTTGCTCCCTAGACCTCCATCAAGCTTAAAATTACACCCCCTTTCAAGAAAATGTGTACACTTTTCGATAGAAAAAGGCCGGTTCCTCTTAAATTACAGGCTCGCTATGGCTCGTCAGGAAAATATCGACACTTAAATGGCACGAAAGGTCTTAAAATTGAGAGAAATGGGGCGAAAGTTCTTAAATTGCCAAACTATTAAGCCGAACGTCATAAAATCTGAAAACTAATGAGGCTAAACATGGGGGAGAAAGGGGTCCAGAGAAATATCCCTCATGTGGAAATTTCCCCTTAAGGATACACTGAAGCACGCAATGGTCTCGTGTGTGTTTGATATTGATTCATATGGGTGTACCGTATTGTGAATGTGAGGAACTTCGACATATTTTAACTTTAATCAGCATAACTATGATAGAGAGTGTGTGTGTGTGTGTGTGTGTGTGTGTGTGTGTGTGTGTGTGTGTGTGATAGTGAGTGAATGTGACAGAAAGAAAGAAAGAGGTGACAAACACAGAAGGCAGACTCGTCACAGAAAACACACAAACAAAATGCAAAAATAAAGAGGAACGAAAAAGTTACCTGTATTCAATAAAGTTTGTTAATAAAGAACGGACGTAACATTTTGAAACGAGAGTTGAAAAATAAAAATGAAGAAATATAAACAAAAGTTGACTGACTCTGACTTTCGCTCTCTCTCTCTCTCTCTCTCTCTCTCTCTCTCAGTTGAATGCTTACATTTTTAAGGGAATGGAAGTGAGGGTGGGATTACAAGACGTTACAAGGAATAGTTAGTCTCTCATTAACCTTGCGGTCCATTATGGTGAGATACGGTACTCAAAGTTGAAAGAGGGAGATTGTGTAGTGCATTACACTCATTACAGTGTGCAATATATTATCTATTCTCTTCTTGAACTGCTCTACTGAAGAAATATTTACAACTTCTGATGGAAGTTTGTTCCAGGTATAACAGATCATATATGTATAATAGTGGTTAACTTTTTTAATTCTGACTTCCAGCCATGCTTGCGTGTTGTATTATGTTGAGTCAATAACTCACATTGTCAAACCCATTAAGTATTAAAAAACTTCAGTGAGTTGACCTTGTAATCTGCGTGTTTACAACAAAAATAAATCAAAAGCTATTAACCGCTCCTCATAGCTCAGTTTTCTAATCAAAGGAATACCCTTTGTAACCCAAGCTCTCGTACTCTTTTCAGTCGCTCTATATCTTTCTTGAGTTGTGGAGACCAGAATTGAAAAGCATATTCCAAGAGAGGCCGTATCAGAGCGTTGTAAAGTGTGAGGACTGGTTCCTTAGTTCTATACTTAAATTGCCTCTTGATATAGCCTAAATATTTCTGAGCTTTCTTCTCTATTTCAATGCACTGCTGGACAAAAATTAAGTCACTTCTAACCAGAACACCCAAATTTGTATCCAAGTCGGTAATTTCCAGTCTTTCCCAATAGCGAATAGGCTGGCTTGGGCTTTGCTTGGCCGATATGCATCACCTTGCACTTTGCAAAGTTTAGTGGCATCTGCCATGTCTCCGACCATTCACCCAGTATGTTAAGATCCATCCTGAGCTGTTCAAACCCTTTTGGGTCCTTCACATTCACTTCAAGCTTAATGTCACCTGCAAACTTAGAGATCACACTCAACAGACCAATATCGATGTCATTGACATATATGATAAAGAGCAGTTGGCCAAGGACAGATCCCTGTGGAACTCCAGAAGTGATTGGAGAGAGAGAGAGAGAGAGAGAGAGAGAGAGAGAGAGAGAGAGAGAGAGAACTAGAATGAAAGATTGGAAGATAAAATTAATGAGAGAGAGAGAGAGAGAGAGAGAGAGAGAGAGAGAGAGAGAGAGAGAGAGAGAGAGAGAGAGAGAGAGAGAGAGAGAGAGAGAGAGGAGTATACATACCTCTCTGTGATGAGCTAGTCATCAGTGTTGCACTGCGAAATATTTGCATCTTAATAGAATAGTATGTACGAGCGTGCTTGTATGTATGTGTGTGTGTATTTTTGCGTGTACGTGAGCTCATGTGAGTTTATGTTAGTGTGTGTGTGTGTGTGTGTGATAGGGTATGCTTGTGTGTATTTACGCTAAATTACCATATTGCAAAATTGCAAAACTCTTCCATATACTGTAGATGTTGCAAGTGGGAGGCCTAGGGGAAGAGGGGTAGGTAGGGGGAGAAGGGGGGAGAAGGAGAGAGGAAGGAGAGGAGGCAAGGAAGGTAAGGAGAGAGAGAGAGCGAGAGAGACGCGGGAGGTAAGATAAGTAATTCACAAACTTTGTTTATAATTGACTCACAAGTTTCTAATTGCAGCAAGAATTGGCCTTCTAATTGACTGGAGTTGGCAATTATCGTGGGGACCTCACTTAGCAAACCATTTCGCTAAGTAGACAAGAGTTCGGTTCTCAAGATTTTGGATTTCAAGATTTCGGTGTTGTTGTTGTTGCTGCTGTTCCCCAAGCTGCCTGGCCGAACAGCCCCAAGGCCCCGAGCAATTCCAAGGCCACAACCGAGTGCCCCCACAGAACCCTCCCCGCCGACCACAATAAAGCCTTAGTGACCGAAGCCACTCCATGGCGGGGAGCTGAGGAGGGTGCGGAAACGCCCGGGAAACCAAAGCCCCACCCAGGGCCCTGTGCCCCTCAGCAATTATAAAGAGAAAGTTGAAGGGCAAGGGAAAAATGTGACGCTTTGGCTTCCAATCTTGGTAGATTGGGAGGTCAATCCACGGAAGAGACGCCGTCACTTGAGATCTAGAAAATATATAAGTTAAAGGAACAGTCAGAGTAAGCTATGGGTATGGCAGAGATTGCTCAGCTCTCACTCTGATAGACCAGCCCATCACAGATTTCGGTGTTCAAGAGTTCAGTGTTACCATCAGCTGGAATTAAGACGCATAACATTTCAGTAGAGCGCATATCACTGCCATCTTGTATATCCATTTATATATATTAATGTTTATCTGTCTGCCACAACAATAGCCTAATACTTAATTCTAGGTAAATCTGTGACCTCCGTTGTTACTAGGTTCGAATACTTGGAGTACACACACACACACACACACAGATTAAAGCCCCCTCTTAGTACCCCACCCACTTAACGCTGTATGAAGTAAATTGCCTGCCTCCCCCCCCCCCCGCGCTGAAAATCCACCTCATTAGATTCCGGATGCATAGTGGAGTCGGGGTGTGTGTGTATACGTGTGTGTGTGTGTGTGTGTGTGTGTGTGTGTGTGTGTGTGTGTGTGTGTGTGTGTGTGTGTGTGTGTGTGTGTGTGTGTAATAATAATAATAATAATAATTAACGGTTTATTCACAAAAGCAGCCCGAAGGCTGAAAATATACAAGGAAGTTGATACATAGTTAAAATTAAAATTAAAATTAAAAATTAAAATTGACACAAGAGCTAACAGGCTAATTTACAATGAAAAATATGTATATAATTTATTGATTGTTTAAGACCTTAATTATTGAAGGAATGGCGCTGTTCTTGTAGCGGTCAGTCCGTAGTGCTCTTACGGGGACAATACGGTTGAAGTGGCGAACAGCGCGTAGAGGAGGAGGGGCGTCGGGCGGTAGTAGGTGCCGGTGTCTGTGGTTGTTTAGTAGTTTGCTGGAGAACTGCTGAAGGTGTTGTTCGTAGAGGTTAGATATGGCGAGTACGTTAATTAGGTTACATGCATCTTGGTAAGTGTAGTTGGCCCCTAACATTATTCTGAGTGCTCTCTTCTGAATTTTTTCTAATTTATTTCTTTGGGTTAAGTTGAGAGAGGATGACCAAACGGGTGAAGCATAGCAGAGTTTGGGTAATATAAAAGATTTGTATAAAAGTAGCATGTCATCTCTGGGAACCCCTAGTTGTTGTTGTTGTTGTTGTTCCCCAAGCTGCCTGGCCGAACAGCCCCAAGGCCCCGAGCAATTCCAAGGCCATAACCGAGTGCCCCCACAGAACCCTCCCCGCCGACCACAATAAAGCCTGGGTGACCGAAGCCACTCCATGGCGGGGGGCTGAGGAGGGTGCGGAAACGCCCGGGAAACCAAAGCCCCACCCAGGGCCCTGTGCCCCTCAGCAATTATGAAGAGAAAGTTGAGGGGCAAGGGAAAAAATGTGACGCTTTGGCTTCCAATCTTGGTAGATTGGGAGGTCAATCCACGGAAGAGACGCCGTCACTTGAGATCTAGAAAATATATAAGTTAAAGGAAAAGTCAGAGTAAGCTATGGGTATGGCAGAGATTGCTCAGCTCTCACTCTGATAGACCAGCCCATCACCACATGACTAGAACCCAATCCTCTCAGCATCAGCTAGAAAAGGCCCTAGAAAGCCGCCTTTGGCGGGGGGATAGCTCCCCTATTTCAAACCCTTTCGGGGTTGGGCACCCGCCCAAGTTGTTTCAGGGTGCGTAACATGTGTAGCCGATAAGAAGAAGCACTAGCTATGGTGTTAACATGTTTATCCCAGAGTAGTTTTTGCTGAAGGAAAACACCAAGTAATTTAGTGGACTGAACTATCTCGAGGGTGTGATTGCCAAGCTTGAGGGTGGGTGGAGGGATGGGTTTAGAAGCAACATTGAAGTTCATGACAAGTGTTTTGTTTAGGTTAATAGTGACATCATTATCTTGTGTCCAGGTCAGTAGGGCATCTAGGTTGGCTTAGAGGATGCTGTAGTCTGGAGAAGCGTGTGTGTGTGTGTGTGTGGGTGTGTGACTGCTTAACTATTCTATTTACCTAATTATTTAGAGGCATTTAAATTCTTGCCAGCCTATCTCTCATTTATTAATTATTATAATAATATTAATAATATAAATAATAATAATAATAATAATAATAATAATAATAATAATAATTATTATTATATATATAAAACTATAATTTTATTTATTAAGTTCCTTTTGAGTGGGTGGGTGTCTCTCTCTCTCTCAGTCCCCTCTCTCTCTCTCTCTCTCTCTCTCTCTCTCTCTCTCTCTCTCTCTCTCTCTCTCTCTGACACACACACATAACTTTCATTTGAGGGTTATCGATATTAATAACGATGTTAAAAATAATATGAAAGCAAAATACTATGAATGAATTGCGAACGGGCTTTCCTTTATTTATCAGTTGACTAATCAGATAAGTTAAGGGGAGGTATTTAGTTTGTTCCCTAGACCTCCATCAAGCTTAAAATTACACCCCCTTGAGTCCCTTTCAAGATAAATTTTTACATTTTTCGGTAGAAAAATGTCCCGGCTGACAGCCGGTTCCTCTTAAATAACAGGCTCGCTATCGCTCGCCAGGATAAAATCGACACCTAAATGGCACGAAAGGTCTTAAAATTGACAGAAATGGGTCGAAAGTTCTTAAAATCGTTAAAATAATGGGGCGAACGTCTTAAAATTAGAAAAGCAATGGGGCTAAACATGAGGGAGAAAGGGGTCAAGAAAAAAATCCCTCAAGTGGATATCTCCCCTTAACCACTGCAAATGAAACTACACTCGTTATTTAATCATGGGCAATAATTATACTTAAATGTATAAACGCATAGTAAGAGAGGATATTAACCCTTTCAGACTCATATGACGCAGAAGTTGCCAGATTAGCAATAAGAAATAGAGTTCTCTCACTCTTATAATTAACTCTCCAAAATTAGTTTTCTGCCCACAGCTAACTCAAAGACAACTGCAGAGGTTGAAGTAACTAAACTAAAGATTTCTAAATACCCCTGATGGTAACAAAGGGTTTAACGGGGCTGTTCGGCCAGGCAGCTTAGGGAACAACAACAAAGGCTTTAAAGTATCCCTAATAGGCTCAAAATTGCGTCATATGTCGGAGAGGGTTTAAAGATATATTTTTAAAGGAAGGACATAAATATTGAGGATAACTGTACCAAAAGCAGAGGCAATTTCCTGCATGCAAGCAAAATTCAGGCACTTTGATGGCCAACTATTAATTAATGGGCTAGTGGCTGGATTTTTGGTCTATTAAGTAATGTATTCATATATATTTTTAGTTTCCTCACTAGACCTCCATCAAGCTTAGAAAAACACCCACTAGACCCCCCTTTCAAGATAAATTTGTACATTTTTCGGTGGAAAAATATCCCGGCCGAATGCCGCGGCCTCTTAGAATTACAGGATCCCTCTCGCTGGCCAGGGAAAAATTGACACCTAAATTGCACGAAAGGTCTTAAAATTGACAACGAAATGGGGCGAAAGGTGCTAAAATCGCCAAAATAATGGGCCGCCTGCCTTAAAATTAAAAAACTAATGGGGCTCAACACGAGGGAGAAAGGGGTCCAGAAAAACAGCGCTACCCCCTTAACTATCCAAAACTGTGGAGTGTGAAGTGATGATGGAATATTGAAACTGTTTGTGGAAGGGTATATAGGCACATAGATCGTAAATTAATCAAACAGTGAAAATAACTGGTCAAATTGACAATATATTGGCTTGTACGCGTTCCACACAGAAGAGAGGGATGCCTTCCATGTACAGTTGGCTAACATTCCAACTGGGCCAGCTCTTCTTTTATTTATGCTATTATACAGTAGAGGAATTAATTAGAGTAATGGCAAACAAAATACACAGACGTACCGGTACCCTAGCCACTAGTTTGTTAGTTTTTTGTGTTTGTCTTTTGCATGATTAGATTGATATGCAGGAGGCCTATTCGACAAAATGGATATTAATCGTAGTCATGTGCTGTACTTATATATGTCTTGATGGTGACATGGTTAGAACATGTAAGTTTTATATGAGATGTCCTGGGTTCGAATCCTGGGAGAATCACATGCTTTAATTAATTTCATTTGGGGGTTATAGGTGTTAAGAATGATGTTACAAATAATATAAATAAATTCAGGAATATTTCATAGCGAGGTCGGTGCTATGTCATCTGTGCCCCATGTACAGCCGTGGTCAGCAATTTCTGGACAATTTGGGGTAATATGAAACAGTGACGAACTATATTGAAAACCACCTGAAACACAAAGATCATATTTTCCGAGATCCACGTTAAAGCCGGTATCACACGAGCGCTTTTTCCCTCAACCTTTATGCTCAACACTGGTCTGGCAGCTTATGAGGTCAACATTTTAAATATTCCGGTTATGTAAATTCAGCTATCATCAGTCTAGTTTCCGATACCAGTGCCAAATATTCCAGAAATGTTGCCAGAAATATTTTGATTATCGAATGTTGACTAAAAATGCTCTCGTGTGATACCGGCTTCACGCTCACCATCAACTCCATGAAGTAATGCTAAATTAACCCTTTGAAGACTATGACGCATTTTGACAGTTTATTCTGGCATCAGTAGACGATTTTATAAAGCTTAGGAAGGATTTGTGGGCATGAGAAGGGTAAACTATTTAAATTAACCATCTGACTTCCATATTCCCTTCCTAATCTGAATAAAATCGTCTCATAATAGCCAGAAAACAGAAAATAAATTCTTAATAGTATATTGAAAGGGTTAATACAATACAATTGTTTAAATAATAATAATAATAATAATAATAATAATAATAAATAATATGAATCTAATCAATACTTTGCCTGGTATATATAATAGTATGGGCATTTAATTAATTTCATGCGTAAGCCATATATTTCATGCGTAAGCCATATATTTCATGCGTAAGCCATATATTTTATATATATATATATATATACTAAAAATTGTAGGTTATTACCGGTACCCTTAAATGTTGGGGCAAGAGAATGTAATAAAACACATACAGACACATATTATATAGATAGATAGATAGATAAATATAGTGATATGAATAATATATATATATGATATATACAGTATATATATATATATATATATATATATATATATATATATCTATATATATATATATATATATATATATATATATATATATATATATATATATACTGTATACTGTATATAATAATATGTATACAGTTCCGTACAGTATATCTTTCTATCTCTAACTGTGTATGACTCATACTCTCCCTCCAACTATTAATCACTCACTCTCACTCTCACTCTCACACACACACACACACACTCACACTCACACTCACTCTCTCTCTCTTTAATACCTAGCCAATTTCCTGTGTGTAGGAGGGTATTAACTAAAATTGAAAACACTTTTTTTTTCGCTAAAGCATTTAATATGACGGTAACACACCAATATACTGCAACACATTAATAATACTTAATAATAATAATAATAATAATAATAATAATAATATATACCTGTACATACATACATTATATATACTATTATCATCATCATCATCATCATCATTATTATTATTACTATCATCATAACATTAATTAACAACTTTAATTAAAACGGCTCTGAAGAAAAACTATAATCCTAATATTCATTAGTATTAAACGATACTAATAACAAAATTGAATGTGAAATTACACTAGCGTAAAAAAGTTTCAAATAAATAAATCGCAGAAAGAAAAAAAAATTAATAGCTCATTAATCAATAATTCCTTCACGTGTTTCACTTGACATCCATAGAGAGATTAAGGGGGTGGTGGGGGGGGGGTTTATTCTATTTACTTATGTACTTAATAATTTTTATATTCCTCGCTAGACCTCCATCAACCTTAAAAAAACACCCCCTAGACCCCCCTTCGAGATAAACTTGTACATTTTTCGGTAGAAAAAATTCCCAGCCAAAGGACGGTTCCTCCGAAACGTACAGGCTCGCGAAACCTAAATGGATCGAAAGGTCTTAATATTGACCAGGAAATGGGGTGAAAGGTCATAAAATCGCCAGACTAACTTAAGAAATTAACATCTTAAAATCTCAAAACTAAAGTGTTGATATTTTAATACGTTCTCTCCATTAGTTTGGCGATGTTAAGACCTTTTGTGTCATTTAAGTATCGACTATATCCTGGCGAGCGATAGCGGCCCTGTAATTTAAGAAGAACCGGCCTATGGCCAAGACATATTTCTATCGAAAATTGTACAAATTTATCTAGATGGGCGTTCATGAGGGCACTATGCAAGCTTGATGGAAGTCTTGAGAGGAGTAAAGAAAATAATATGTAAATAATGTATCAAATGAACAAATAAATACAAATCTCTTCATATTTAACTCTTTTATTCAGAACAACCATTGAGGCCACGGTGTTATCTTTAGTCTAACAGTATTCCTAACACTAACACTATCTGGTCCGACGTCTTATGGGTTATTATATTTTGTTTAATTATTATTGAGGATTTATATTTGTTTTGCCATTTTCGATTGAGGATTTTGCTTTGTTTTTGTCGTTTTCGAGCAAAGTATTTTAATTTCGCCCCTCGGCTGCCAAAGTTTCGAAAAATAGTCATAAAATAAATTGGCTTAACCCCACGACCTGAGCTACCTGATCCCTTCCCAACCGCCTCCACCATCTTCCCTCCAACACACCTCCATCCCCGCTCTTCCTCCCCCACCATACTCCCTCCACCATCCATCCTCCGCTCCCCCTCCTGAAGCAAAAAATACTCCACCTCCACCACACCCGCTCCCCCTCCGCAACCATACTCCACCACCTCTACCATCCTCCCTCCACCAAACCTCCACACCCGCTCCCCCTCCTCCAGCATACTCCATCTCCTCCACTATCCTCTATCCATCACACCTCCATCACCGCTCCCCTCCTCCACCATACTCACCCCCCCCCCTTCCTCCACCACCCCCTCCTCCATTCCCGCTCCCCTCATCCAGCATACTCCACCTCCACCACCATCCTCCCTCCACCCCTCCCTTCTCCACCACACCTCCATTACCTCCTCCACCACCCTCCAACACCTTTTACCTCACCCCGGCTGATCCGCTAAAGGTAAGTGCAAAAAAATAAACACCGCTATAAATAAGACCATTAAGGGGTAATTGTCCATGCAGGTACGCCTCTTTGACTTCTATTCACGTACGGGGGTGGAAAGTTAGACGGGGGGGGGGGGATACAAGAGACTAGGAGAAATGGCGATAAATTGAGAAGGAAGGAGGTGGAGAGAGGAGATACAAGATAATATATGAGAAAGGGAAAGGTGGGGGGGGGGGAGAAGAGGAGAAGGGAGAGAGAAGATAAACAGAATATATAGGAGAAAGTGAGAGGAAGGGGGAGAGAGAAGGAAGGAAGAGACGATAGAAGATCAAAAAGATAATATAGGAGAAAGGAAGAGGAAGGCAGAGATAATAGAGGACACATTGAGAGAGAAGATAAAGGGGAATATAGGAGAAAGGGAGAGAAAAGAGGGAGACCTTGGGAGAGAAGGGAGGAGGTGGAGAGAAGATAAAATAAAATATAGGAGAAAAGGAGACAAAAGAGGGGAAAGTCGAGGGAGATGGAAGGAGAAGGGAGAGAGAAGATACAAGAGAATACGAGAAATGAAGGGAAAGTCGGGAGAGAACGAAGGAGAAGGGACAAAGAAAATAACAGAGAATATAAGAGCAAGAGGGAGAACAGAGGGGAAAATTGGGAGAGGAGGTGATTGAAGAAGAAATAGAATGGAGGGATAAAAGTGGAAGATTACGAAGGAGGTGGAGGGGGGGGGGGGGGGGGAAGATAAGGAAAATAAAGTGGGAATAAAGGAGAAGATGGAAGAAAAGAAAGAAGTGAAAGAAAAGGGAGAAGAGAGAGAGAGAGAAAGATGTATCATACGGATCTTTGAGCACGCCTATTCTTTCTTTACCCCGTTGTATCCAGCCTCTCGATTTTCCGGTGAGTGGGTGGGTTTAAACATGGGTACAGGACTTTTTGGAAGTGACTGTACGGAAGGTTAGAAGCGTAATAATGATGTTAAAAGCGTAATAACAAATCCCTTGGTCTTCAGGTGGATTGCTGTGCTTATATCCGTGACTTCTCTCTCTCTCTCTCTCTCACACACACACACCTCACACAGATACGCCCCTCTCTCTCTCTCTCTCTCTCTCTCACACACACACACCCCTCTCTCAGACACGCCCTTCTCTCTCACACACTCACCCCTCTCTCTCTCTCACTCACACCCCCTCCTCCCTCTCTCTATCTCTCTCTTTCACACACAACCCTCTCCCTTTCTCTCCTCGTGACTTGCACATCAAAGTCCACTCTCATTACCGCTAGATTACTCGCTCGCACACACCTGTCAGGTTAAAGCTGTAGGGGGAGAGAGAGAGAGAGAGAGAGAGAGAGAGAGAGAGAGAGAGAGAGAGAGAGAGAGAGAGAGAGAGAAAAAAAATAATAATAAAGAGAGACAGAAAGAGAGACAGAAAGAGAGACAGAGACAAAGAGTGAGAGACAGACAGACAGACAAAGAGTGAGAGACAGACAGGGAGAGAGAGAGAGAGAGAGAGAGAGAGAGAGAGAGAGAGAGAGAGAGAGAGAGAGAGAGAGAGAGAGAGAGAATGAAGTGAAAGAGCGAGGGAGACAAATTTCACTCGTTATTTTACTCCTTATCTAACACACATCCAAAACTTTCTTTCTTCCCTATCTAGCCCTATTATTAATGAGAGAGAGAAAGTGTGAGTGAGAGTGAGTGAGTGAGTGAGTGAGTGAGTGAGTGAGTGAGTGAGTGTGTGTGTGTGTGTGTGTGTGTGTGTGTGTGTGTGTGTGTGTGTGTGTGTGTGAGACTGTGTTAATGGGTGATATATTGTTCCTATTGTTTGCATAATAATGGGGGGAAGTGTGCAAATGGAAGGGCTTTTGTGAGTGTTATCCGTTCTATATTTTAGTCTATATACTATATGAGCTTTTCCTATTTCTGTCTTACTTTACAGTCTGCACAACTCTTTACAAAAGTTCTCCCTTTTTGACTGACTGACTGACTGTGAATCTCTCTCTCTCTCTCTCTGGTTACCACATCACGTCTCCCTGGGCTTTTCTTCCTTCCACCTTGTTGTTTTACCTGTCTCTGTCTCTCCATCTATCAGTGTATCTATCTCTATATATCTATTTATCTATCTTTTTATTGTAACTACTACTATGTTGATTTATCTATCAACCTAAATACAAATTAAACTGAAGTATCTCATTCCAAATATAATGCATTCTCAGTTATTTCGCTATTCACATGGACAGGAGTGAATGGAGAATGCTTGTGAATAGTTGAGTGAACACGTGGTCATTTGGAGTAAGGGGTCGGGCGCAAGTTCGACTAGATAATAGTCCATCAGGCGCCTGGCCCGGGGGGACGATTAATATGAAGGGTGTGCCTGGAAGTGTGGTGGGAGGGCTTGTGGCTTTGGCTCCGCTGCATGTCTGCCTGCCGAGATCGGAACCTCTCCGGGTGGTCAGGGGCCGGGGGAGTGCTGGAGCGACCTTGGTAACCCTGGTCTCTGGGTCTTCTCCTGGGTGACCTGGATGTGTGTGAGTTTGTGTTTTTTATCTGTGTTTATTTTTTGTTTTGTGTTGTTTTTGTGTTTTCCCTGTTCTTGCTCTGTCTTGAGTCGGCTACCCCCAAAATGGGGATTGGGCCTGAGCATATAGATAGATAGATAGATTTATCTATCTATCTATCTCGCCATACATTGATATTCATTCTTGCTTTTGAGGAGACACTCGTTACAGGCAACCCGCCTTTTGTCTCCTTCACACACATAGAACAAAAAATCCTTATCTGTTTATCCATTTCCTTCATTTTTTTTTCTCTCTCTCTCTCTCTCTCTCTCACACACACACACAGACATGCACACCAATATTCAGGATAATACAAGACTATCCTGGAGTCATTGCATTATTCATCA
Organism: Paralithodes platypus; assembly: GCA_032716605.1. Lineage (NCBI taxonomy): Eukaryota > Metazoa > Arthropoda > Malacostraca > Decapoda > Lithodidae > Paralithodes > Paralithodes platypus. The sequence continues at coordinate 42,546,426 of CM064579.1, forward strand.
TGTCACTGTCTGCCCCGATATTGCTTTCCCAGTCTTCCACTCTTTCTTGCTCTTCCATCTTGCACCTCTAACTCTTACTTCCTCTTAAAACATTATCTCTAACTTACTTTTACACAACTACCTCTAACTTAATCTTACACCTCTATCTCTAACTCACTCTTACACCAGGTAGAATACAAACGAGAGGAAGATAATGGACAGGTTAAATAAAGAAAGAATAAAAAAAGAACACGAAAATAGATAGAATGAAAATAATGGAAGAGAAAGAACAGGCGAAATAAAACAAACTCCCAAACAAAACGCAAAAGAACAGGTAGATTAAAGGAGAGGAAGAGAAATGGTAGAGGAAATAAAGCAAAGACATTAGGAGAATACAAGAGAACAGATAGAATGCGAACGGAGGAAGAGAGAGGATAGAGGAAATATAACAAAGACATAAGGAGAATACAAGAGAACAGATAGAATGCGAACGGAGGAAGAGAGAGGAAAGGCGAATACAAAAAAATAACCAAAAAGAAAACGAGAAAAAAAGGTAGAATGCGAACAGAGAGGAAGAGAAAGAACAGGTGAATAAAACAAAATAACAAACAAGGAGACGAGAGAACAGGTAGGATGAAAACGAACGAAATGAGAGAATAAGCGAATACAACAAAAGAACTCATCATTCTACACACTAACTTACGCCAACAACATAATCTACACTCCTTGAGAGCCCTGTGGGAAAGCCTGATCGTGGCCATGACCTTCCTTAGGGACTCGGGGTTGTTCGGCCAGGCAGCCTAGGGAGCGACGACAACAAAATAACAAAAAAGAACACGAGGGAACAGCTAGAATGAAAGAGGAAGATCAAGAACAGAGGAAATAAAGAAAACACTAAAAATAACAAATGAGAACAGGTAGAACGAAAACAGAGGAAAAGAGAGGAAAGGCGAATAAAACAAGAGGTAAAAAGAAAACGAAAAAATAGGTAGAATGCGAACACAGAGGAAGAGAAAGAAAAGGCAAATAAAACAAACACAAAACAAAAAAGAACACAAGAGAAATAAAACAAAGAAGTAAATAGAAAACACGAGAGAACAAGTATAATGAGAACAGAACGAGAGAGAGGAAAGGGGAATAAAACAAAGGAAATATAAAGAACACAAGAAAATAGGTAGAATGAAAACAGAGGAAGAACAAAGATAATAAACAAACTAAACACAACGCAAGAGAACAGGTAGATCAAAAGAGAGGAAGGGAAAGGAAAGGTGAATAAAACAAATAAGAACACGAGAGAACAGATAGAATGCGCACAGAGAAAGAACAAAGGAAATAAAACAAACAACTAAACATAACGCAAGAGAACGGGTAGATTAAAATAGAGGGAGAGAAAGGAAAGGGGAATAAAACAAAAATAAGAACACGAAAAAAACAGGTAGAATGAGAACAGAGGAAATAAAACAAAAAAGTAAAAACAAAAAACAAGAGAACAAGTATAATGAGAACAGAGGGAGAGAAAGGAAAGGAGAATAAAACAAAAGAACTAAGTAAAACACGAGAGAACTAAATACGAACCGAAGGCCAAAGGTCAGAGGAAGAACAAACAAGACCCGATAAAAGGATAAACCAGGGAAGTGGAAGGAGAGACAGAGAGTATTTTTCAACAAAACAAAGGGGAATGACCTATGTCATTTTAATTGGTATAGTCACATTGTTATATTGAGACCGCTCTTTCATAAAGCGTACATAACAAAAATAATTATAAAATACAATATATTTACCTGTATACAGATTATATATATATATATATATATATATATATATATATATATATATATATATATCAGTCCCATTATCATTTATTAGGGACAAGGTGTTTTGTAGGAATATTGGGTACTTGTGTTATCAATGAGAAAGAAACAGGTCATTCTATTTTTGGTATGTATAGTGCACGAGGAAAATATGTGAATAGTTAAGTGATATGAGAGAGAGCTAATATAAGTAAATTGCAGAGTATTGCTAAAAACATTGATAATAACTTATACGAATTACATATCCTAAAACACACTGTATATAATGAACAAGCATATTTCTTAATCTAAAATAATTATCGTATATAATTTATATAGTGAACAAGCATTTTTCTCAATGTAAAATAATTATCGTTTGCAATTATCGGTAACTGAATAATTATCAAGTCGTTGCTACACAATTGCTTCACATGCTAGTGGGTGCAATAATTAAGTTAATTATATTTATATTTACGGGGGAGAAAATCGGCATGACCTTCGTACAAATCCTCAGATAGTTTACCACGAAGTGAAAATTACGATAATTTTCCTATATAATTAAAGTTATTTCATGGGTTCAATTAACATAATAAAACTCTCAAAGCTTTATGGCCTATCTACATAATTGTATGTCAATATGTATAACACGGTTTGTGTGGGTCCGATTTGAATGTTGTTTGTGCCATTGGATTCAGCGGGTGAAAGTGTACTTGTGGTAGAAAATTGAGCAAAATCCATACATAAATAACCAGTCTATGGGTGATTTAGAAGTGTTCATAATATGGTCTAAATAAAAAAAACGTTTCCCCATAGGGAATTCCTGTGTATTTGCAAGAAAGAGCTGAAGCATATATTTGTATTAGTTTTACTCCAACACTAAACAACTCCCAAAGAAATTAATGAAAGCGAGCACATGATCCACCGGGATTCGAACCTGAGTTACCACATACAGATACAGATCAAATATATAAGAATACCCTATGGGGAAATGTTTCACGACCGCTCTGTAAGTACCGGTATATATATATATATTCAACTTGCTTGAACAATGCCCAAAGACCTGTAAAAACAAATAAGATCAAAGTTATCTAGTTTGCTTGAATTGTACCATATAAATCACCAAAGGAATCGTATATAATTTGATTGTATCGTATAAACTCCAATAAATCATCAAAGGAGACGTATCTAGTTTGATTGTATTGTATAAGCGGGTAGGATCCCTTTATAATAGTGTTCGTGGAGGTGAAGGAGATCAAAGGAGCTAAAGTTTATGGATAAGAACACACAACACCTGGGGAGAGAGAGAGAGAGAGAGAGAGAGAGAGAGAGAGAGAGAGAGAGAGAGAGAGAGAGAGAGAGAGAGAGAGAGAGAGAGAGAGAGAGAGAGAGAGAGTATGGGAGTGAGCGTGTGCGTAAGAGTGTGTATGTGTGTGAAAGAGTGTGTGAGTGAGTGAGTGTGTGTCACCGATTTGCTTAGCCTAATCACGTCATAAGTTGTGGCCCACTTTCACAAATTAAACCCCTACAAGATGTTCTGCCAAGTCCGAAACGTTAAATAAATATAACATTCAAGCTCTTTCTCGTGTTTCCCTACCTCGCACATTCTCCACATTTTTATGACACGTTTTAGCATTGTATTTTGACTATCATTAGACGATTATATACCGCTTAGGAAGGATCTGTGAGGAGTTAAAAGGGTACAGACTATCTCAATCAACCGTCTGACTCCCTTTTACCCTTGCTAACCTGAATAAAATTGTCTAATAATAGCCAGAAAACAAATGAAGTTCGTCATCGATCCTCAGAAGGGTTAAGGGGATTTTTGTTTTTAGTTTGCTCCCGAGACCCCCGAAAAGCTTAACCATTTACTACCACGACCCCCCTTCGAGATGAATGTGTACATTTTTCGGGAGAAAAAGTAGGTTTCTCCTAAAGCACAGGCTCGCTATCGCTCACCAGGAAAAAATCGTCACCTAAACGCACGAAAGGTCTTAAAATTGTCAGAAATGGGGCGAAAGGAATATAGGCGAATTAATGGGGAGAATGTCTTAAAATGTCAAAACTAAAGGGGTTAAACATGAAGGAGAAAGGAGTCCGGAAAAATACCCTGAAGTGAAATATAAAAAAAAAAAAAAAAAAAAGTGAACGTCTCTCCATAAACAATTCCCAACATCCCTTATTACATGTTCCCCAGAGTACGCCGCCGAGTCCGAAGAGGGTACTACATTGTGTCACTTGTTGAGGAGCTAAAAGAACGCTAGAGGGATCGACCCTTAGGGGGGGGGGGGGGGGGGGGGCTGTGAAAAGATGGTGGTGTAGATGGGGTGTCTTTGTTTGGTGTGTATGTGATTGTGTGTGTGTGTGTGTGGTGTGTGTGTGTGAAAATATGGTGGTGTAGATGGGGTGTCTTTGTTTGGTGTGTATGTGATTGTGTGTGTGTGTGTGGTGTGTGTGTGTGTGTGAAAATATGGTGGTGTAGATGGGGTGTCTTTGTTTGGTGTGTATGTGTATGTGATTGTGTGTGTGTGTGTGTGGTGTGCGTGTGTGTGAAAAGATGGTGGTGTAGATGGGGTGTCTTTGTTTGGTGTGTATGTGATTGTGTGTGTGTGTGTGGTGTGTGTGTGTGTGAAAATATGGTGGTGTAGGAGTGTGTGTGTGTGTGTGTGTGTGTGTGTGTGTGTGTGTGTGTGTGTGTGTGTGTTGTGTTTGTGTGTGTTGTGTTTGTGTGTGTTGTGTTTGTGTGTGTGTGTGTTTCATTGAAAAGAAGGTGAAGATGTGCGTCTTTGATGTGTGTTTGTGAGTGTGTGTGTGTGTGTGTGTATGTGCTTGTGTTATCCAAATTCAAGCTCTCATTTTCCTACTCGCACGTGTATGAAATCCACCCCCCTTTAAGCCAGATACGCAGATCCGCACCGAGCATTTCTTTTATGCATGCATCCTATTCCCTCGCAGCAGGTCCGATTCCGAGTAACGGGGACAATTTTCGAGATTACGTGGTCGATACCCCGGCAATTTTCCGAGTCCTTAGCTTTCGAGATTCGAACCCACTTATTTTGCTTGCCTGTTGCGCTGTTCTGCTTATGAGAGAGAGAGAGAGAGAGAGAGAGAGAGAGAGAGAGAGAGAGAGAGAGAGAGAGAGAGAGAGAGAGAGAGAGAGAGAGAGAGAGAGAGAGAGAGAGACTGAGTGAGTGAGAGAGAGCGAGTGTGTATGTTACAAGGAGTTACAAAGAATAGTTAGTAACTCGGAGACCCTGCAGTCCATTCCGGGGAGATACTCGAAGTGGAAGGAGAAAGATTGCTTAGTGCACTACACTCATTTCAGAGTGTGCAAAATACTATCTTCTCTCTTCTTGAACTGCGCTACTGAAGAACTGTTTACAACTTCTGAGAGAAGTTTGTTCCAGGTAGAACAGATCTTATATGTGAAAAATTATCCACAGGTCAGAAAGTCGCTGAAAAGAGTTTGGTGGCAATTGGTTTGAAGCTAATGGCCTTAGCGATTATTACGTGTATTATTAATGTATTACTTTTTGATGACCTATTGGTATACCGGTCATCAAAAGGTGTCTGCTTGCCTTTCTATTGGTCTACCATATCTCTCTCTCTCTCTCTCTCTCTCTCTCTCTCTCTCTCTCTCTCTCTCTCTCTCTCTCTCTCTCTCTCTCTCACACACACACACACACACACACACACATTGTACACTAATATACGGTACTGTAAGTTAGGATAACTATATACTACTGTGTATTTCTCTCTCTCTCTCTCTCTCTCTCTCTCTCTCTCTCTCACACACACACACATTGTACACTAATACACGGTACAGTAAGTTAGGATAACTATATACTACTGTGTATTTCTCTCTCTCTCTCTCTCTCTCTCTCTCTCACACACATTGTACACTAATACACGGTACAGTAAGTTAGGATAACTATATACTACTGTGTATTTCTCTCTCTCTCTCTCTCTCTCTCTCTCTCTCTCACACACACATTGTACACTAATACACGGTACAGTAAGTTAGGATAACTATATACTACTGTGTATTTCTCTCTCTCTCTCTCTCTCTCTCTCTCTCTCTCTCTCTCTCACACACATTGTACACTAATACACGGTACAGTAAGTTAGGATAACTATATACTACTGTGTATTTCTCTCTCTCTCTCTCTCTCTCTCTCTCTCACACACATTGTACACTAATACACGGTACAGTAAGTTAGGATAACTATATACTACTGTGTATTTCTCTCTCTCTCTCTCTCTCTCTCTCTCTCTCTCTCTCTCTCTCTCTCACACACATTGTACACTAATACACGGTACAGTAAGTTAGGATAACTATATACTACTGTGTATTTCTCTCTCTCTCTCTCTCTCTCTCTCTCTCTCTCTCTCTCTCTCTCTCTCTCACACACATTGTACACTAATACACGGTACAGTAAGTTAGGATAACTATATACTACTGTGTATTTCTTACTTGTAAGTTTTCACCATGTGTCTGCAATTCTAAAATACGGTAATACACTTCATTATGAATATTAGTATTATGATGATGATGATGATTGTTACCGTAGTAGTACGGTAGTAGTGGTAGTAGCAGTAGTAGTAGTAGTAGTGACAAAAGCAGTGTCACACAATACTGAACAAGTACGTCAAAGGTCATTCACCATCAGAATTCCTATTAATAATGCTCACAACATTGAAATTGATTTACATTTCAATATATTCCCAACATCAAAATAATAAAATCCGAGTATATTTGGAGCCAGGGAGTATATTTGGAGCCAGGGAGTATATTTATACGGTACCGGGTTCAGTCTATCATAACAATTCGTGGACCTCACCTCTGTGTAATTGTGTAAGTATATCTCTAGAAACTAACTTATGTAGGCCCTATGTGATTAGTTACATATCAATTGTTTTGTTTTTTCTATGTGAGTGAGGTAGACAAAATGCAGAACTGCCTGTAGCGAGTGCTTCCAACTTAGTTGAAAGAGTGACAGGGCCAAAATCAAGGGACGTTCGAGCCAATTACAAAACTATATATTATATACCCGGTGGTACAGTACTAATTAACTTTCTAGTAAATCCAAAAATAAATATTTCTTTTGTGCATATACTGTACTGTATATTCAAAATACAAGTGCAGGATATATGTTCAGGCGTGGCATAGATAGATAGATAGAATACGGGTCATACTGCGAACAATATGTTGTGATCCCTTACTGTATAATGCAGACATAAGCGGAAAATCTGATGGCATTCAAACAGGAACAAATACATCCATACACACTTGAATGAATATGAATATATATGAATATATATATATATATATACTGTATATATACCGAGTATGTATGTATATATATATATATATATATATATATATATATATATATATATAACATCGTACATTTCACTTATATCCGATATTCCTATATAAAAATGTACAACCACTCACATTGATTAATATACATAATTCTCAAAAAGAGCAATTGAAATTCGTGCATTTTTGAGAGTTCCTAATTATATTTATGCCTAACACATACCGCATATGTTTTAAACATATATACCCACCGTGGTGTATATGCAATATTTTAAAAGCTCCAACCTTTAGAATTACACCCCCCCAAAAAAAACAAAAAACAAAATATATGTTTTTTACGCAGATTCACCGTTACACACTTTTACCATTTTCCATCCGCTTCCCGGGAAATGACGACACCACTAGCACCTACTTCGTTTTGATCATTTGTCTTTATTGGCAGCTATTTTTTAACCTTTAAGTTTATACTAATTATATTAATATATCTATTAAGACAGTAAGACAGGTGCATTAAGACAGTAAGACAGGGGAAGTTAGGCAGGTGCGTTAAGACAGTAAGATAGGTGCATTAACCTGGGAACGGCAAGGAGACTCTTAAGAGGTTTTGGTGGTGAAAGGTGACGGGACTCTTAAGATCCAAGGCCTAAAAAAAAACTTTTAAAAGACCCCAGTAGCACTCAAAACAAAGGAATATGTGATTAAGTGAGATAATTCCCCTCCATACCTCCCATCACTCCTCCACATGTGTCAAAACCCCCTCCTTCCCACCTCCCCCTTCAATTATCACCTATTTTTCCCCTTATTCCCTTGTTTATCAGGTTATTTATCGCGCAAATATCTCCATCCCGGTTCCAAGGTCGTCTAGTGCGCATATAGAGAGCGTGGGAAGAGAAAGAAAGCAAGAGAGAGACTTCAGTCTGCCTTCGGGCCTCGAAGAGGGAGGATATATGTCTCGTTCGTCTCTCTCCTCATGACTGGAGGGTCGGCAATAATTTGTCTTTTTCACCCCCCAAATACTATTCCCACTTGTGTTATTGCTGTTACATGTTAATATCTTCATATTAAATGTAAAATAGGAGCATATGAATAAGTAATAACAATATTTATGGTAAAATGACAATTTTAGGCGGGAATGAACTATAATATCCTCACTTGGCTGAGGGGTTTGAACTACCAATAGCGCGCCGCTCTCGGGTTAAGACAGTAAGACGGGAATTTAGACAGGTGCGTTAGGACAGTAAAATAGGGGAAGTTAGACTGGTGCATTAAGACAGTAAGATAGATGCATTAAGACAGTAAAACAGTAAAATACAGTAGGTGCGTTAAGACAGTAAGACAGGGGAAGTTAGGCAGGTACGTTAATCAAGGGACCTGTCAATTTGCACACGTATGAGGCTTGATGTAATTACTGCATGACTGTGTGTGTGTGTGTGTGTGTGTGTGTGTGTGTGTGTGTGTGTGTGTGTGTGTGTGTGTGTGTGTGTTCCGTACAGTATATGTAAGTATGTGTGAGTGTATGAGGGGGAGTTTGTGGATGAGTGTGTGTGTGTGTGTGTGTGTGTGTATACAGTACATATATACCATATATTATTTGCATGTCTGTAAACAACAAACTTCAAATACGATACTCAAGTCACGCTATAAGTGAAAGAAAATGATGCATATATCATTCTAAAGTATATTCTTACACGCCATATAGCAAGAGTACACACACACACACACACACACACACACACACACACACACACACACACACACACACACACACACACACACACACACACCTAACGGAGTATATACGTAGCACACTTTGTTTTCTTGTTATATATATAAGAATTGAAGGCTATTATAAAGAACGTCTACTGTTATTGCACTGAATTCCTTTCCTCTACCGGAACCTCTACGAGCGGTCTGGGACAAGGGGGTTGCTGGAGGACCCTAGTAATCCCTGGTCTCTGGGTCTTCTCCTGGGCGACCCAGATGTGTGATAATGTTTTAATTTTAATTTTATATTGCTGGTTCAGTTCGAGCTCTGAGTCGGCCACCCCCAGCTATGGGGTATGAGCCAATGTATACAGTATACGTAAAGAGCATGGTATAGTATATTTCGCATATTAATTTGTTATGTTTTCTATGGAGTTATCACAAAAGTCAAAACATACCTGATATCAAGCGAAAATGGCCAGAACAAATTACAATCTCCCACAAAATATGTACAGTCAAATATTATGACACTCCTGCCTCACAATAAAGGCAAGGTAAGTAAATGGGGGGCCCCACTCTGGACCCCCTTCTCACTCTTGTTTAGCCCCATTATTAGTTTTGATATTTTAAGACATTTTCCCCATTCGTTTGGCAATTTTAAGACCTTTCGTGCCATTTAGGTGTCGACTTTTTCCTGGCGAGCTAAAGCGAGCATGCAATTTTGGAGGAACCAGCTTTTGGCCGGAGCATTTTTCTACCAAATTATGCACAAATTTATCTCGTCTTGGTGGTATCTTTAAAGTTTGATGGAGGGCAATGGAGGAACTAAAAACATATATATAATAATGAATCATGTCCTTAATATCGGTAAATATACATATAAATGAGTCTCCCCCTAATACTGTCGTTACATATTCGAAAGCTATCTCACTATATTAATGTCTTTACCTGAGATTTGCATTTGCAGATCCGTTTAATTAGTACCGGGTCTCAGAACGAGTTAGTATTAATGACTATGAGAGAGAGAGAGAGAGAGTAGATAGATAGATATAGATATATAGATAGATACACAAATAGAAAATTACAAATAATCAGAGAGATGGATATGGTAGACAGATAGGTAGGTAGACAGATAGATAGATATAAATAAACAGGCATCGATAGATATACCATACAGATAGATAGATATAAATAGATACACACTTAGATAGATAGATAATAGATTGATCAATATACAAAGAGCAAGAGAAGTATCATAAAAGAAAACAAAATATATAATTCTGTGAGCAAGCGAAAACGAGCGAAATTAATATTGTTGCACACTCGTTCAAGGGTAAAAAAAATCATTAATAGGATTACGTTTATGACACATACCCTCACAAGCTTAAGGGGGGAGGTAGTCGCTTTTTCTGGACTTCCTTCTCCCTCATTTTTAGCTCCATTTGTTTTGAGATTTTAAGACGTTCGCCCCATTAGTTTAGCTATTTAAAGATCTTTCGCCCCATTTCGTTGTCAATTTTAAGACCTTTCGTGCCATTTACTATGGGTTTCAGAGCCCGTGTGGCATCGTTTTTCGGGAATAACTTACCACTCCTCCATCAAACACGGTAGTTATCAGCCACCACCCACCCCTATTATCGCCTTTAAATTCAAGTAATCTGTCAATATCAAGTATAAATATACAAAAATACATATTCTTTGTATATTTATACTTGATATTGACAGATAAAACACAAGCATTACCCCCTTATAATACATTTCGATACTCCATATTCAGTGTTTCTTTACTTATTAATTTAATTGAGATGGTTCAACCTTCTGACTTGGAAATTACGTGGTTTCATTCTTTCAGTAAACTTCGGCTTCTATTAGACCATTTGATTAAGCTTAGAAAGGTTCTGTCGGAGGTCAAGGGATACTTGAGATAAATGGGACAACTGTTATTACCTAAGGTCCTTCTTAAGGGGAGGTATTTAGTTTGTTCCCTAGACCTCCATCAAGCTTAAAATTACACCCCATTGAGTCCCTTTCAAGATAAATTTGTAAATTTTTCGGTAGAAAAATTTCCCGGCCGAAGGCCAGTTCCTCTTAAATTACAGGCTCGCTATCGCTCGCCAGGATAAAATCAACACCTGAATTGCACGAAAGGTCTTAATATGAGGTGAAAGTTCTTAAAATCGCTAAACTAATGGGGCAAACGTTTTATAATATCAAAATCAATGGGGCTAAACATGAGGGAGAAAGGGGTCAAGAAAAAAATCCCTCACGTGGAGATCTCCCCTTAAGCTGTACCCCCCCCCCCCCCCCCTTGTTTTGCTTCATTAGCTTGGTGATTAGAAGACATTTCACCGCAATCATGTGTCTTTTCTTTTCTGGGGGAGCGATAGGGAGGGTGCACATTACTGGGTATGTGTGAGAGTATGTGCGTATGAAAAGTATATGGGTAAGTGTGTATGTACGCATGTGTGTGTGTGCGTGCGTTATGTTTATGTACGTATGTGTATGTGTGTCTCATGTTTATGTGCTCTTGGTAAATGACAGTGTAGGAAAATATCGAATGGTATATATACAGTTTTCTTTCACATCTAGCGTGACGAAGGATAGTATTTCGATGTTTTTAATAGACATGTAAATAAAATATGAACCTTGCACACACACAACACACCTACCCACCTCTCTCTTTCTCTCTCTCTCTCTCTCACACACACACACACACACACACACTGTAAACAACTGTTTGTTTATCGGTACAAAAGGGAATTAGGCATACTTTCGAGTAAATATTACCTTTCCAAACCTAACACATACATTCCAGGCCCTCCAATAGGAAGTACAGTAGTTATATATTTACACACCGTAGGCAATGGCATTGAGGGTTCAGTCATGGACAATAACAATGTTCTTTTAAGTTCAATACTGCCCCATCGAGCGAGCAAATAAGTATATCCAAGGTGTTTCGACACCGGTATAAAAATAGATCCAGTCAGATATCGGATATATACAGTAAAATATAATATATATATATATATATATATATATATATATATATATATATATATTATGTGTGTGCATGTGTATTTACCAGATGACAGACAATAGATATTTGTGAGTTTTTATTTTGCCATTAGGCACGTATTTTTTTCTTACAAAGCAAATTCTGGTTCTACACCACTATATTTATTACAGTATTCAATTGTTACCGGTACTGAATCAGTTACACCACAGACCTAGTAGAATTGTTTTGAATAAACTAAATCATTCCTAATTAAGAACCCGAATTTGCGTTAGGCCTACTTGTTCCCATGATCATTTGGGTTCTTCTTAATACTTTCAGTACCGTACAATAAAAGCTATCTCCACTTAATGCTGGCTAGTATTAGACAATATTATTAAGGGGGGGTTGGATGTTTTTTCTGGCCCCACTTCTTCCTCATGTTTAGCCCCACTAGTTTTTAGATTTTAAGAAATTCGGCCCATTAGTTTGGCAACTTTAAGGCCTTTCACCTCATTTATTTGTCAATGTTAAGAGCTTTTATACAATTTAGGTGTCGATGTTTTATTATATTTATTATATTTATTATATTTCATGTTATATTTATTTATATATGTTTTTGGGGGTGCATTGGAAAGAAGTGTGGTGTGCTTGTTTAGTGTAATGAATTGAATAGGAGGACGTGTTTGTGAGAGCTAGCTGGATTACTCTCTCTGTAGGTGAGACACAAACAGACACAGTGAGGAAAGCGAGACAAATGAAACAGGAGTTCCAGCAACTACTTATCACATGCCTATGAAGCCCCCCCCCCCCCCCCTGGGTATTGCCCTGCTCGATTAGTGTCTACAATCTCCTCAATCAAAAAGGACTAGAGCAAATGGCCTGCAAATTGCCACATCTACTCCCTGACTGACCCTTCCCAAGAGGTAGAAATATTAGCTTGATTACTCTAGTAGTTTGTGAGTTATAGAGGTTAATGCTTAAGAGTTTTGGCCTACTTGTTTGGAACAGGGTATAATTGGTGGACGAATTTACTTGTGGGCGAACCACCTTGTGAACGATCAACTCACACACACACACACATACAAACGCGCGCGCGCACACACACACACACACACCTCCCTGTGGCGTAACTGATAGCGCGTCTGGCTCAGGTTCGAGACCAGGGCGGGGAAGAGACATTTGGGCAAGTCTCCTAACGGTGTAGCCTCTGTTCACCTAGCAGTATAAATAGGAACCTGGTATAAGTGGACGAAGTTGTGACGTCCCATCTGGGGTTGGTGATCGGTTACAAAGCTGAGATGGGTATCGTACTGGTCAACCTAAGCTACTGGTTAACCTAAGCCTTCGGGTGAGACTGGTACCGTAGTGAGAATGGTACCGTACAGATTATCCCTAAGCCTTCGTATCCAGATGTCGCCAATTGGCTAAAATACAGACTACACACACATCCACAGCCATTCCAACGATACATAAAAACACTTAACATGCATTTCACGCAATACATTCCCAGTTAAGGAGGCGCGATAATAATGAGCTTAGCTCGCATTGCGTGGATTCCCCTTGACGAACAAGTAACTGAGTAACACTCACTCACTCACTCTCTCTCTCACCTCTTCAGAAAATCCTCTTTTCTGCCGTGGATCAATAATGAAAGATCCAGATATAGAAAAGAGAGAGAGAGAGAGAGAGAGAGAGAGAGAGAGAGAGAGAGAGAGAGAGAGAGAGAGAGAGAGAGAGTGAGAGTGAGTGAGGGCGTACGGGTGGGTGTGAAAGACTAATGGTAATTCTGCATAAATACAACTCCTGTTATTTTAAGTTTTATTTATTTTTGTTTTTGTATTTTAATGGTTTATAAGTGTGTATTATATTGTTAGAAAGTGAGGAAAGCACTATTTATTAGCATTTGCATTGTTAATTGTAATTTAGATACCCCAACAATCTAGTTTACTCGATTTAGTTAACTTTGAAAAGACATTAGCCTAACCTAACAACCTTACCTAACCTATCATAGTATTATGGGTGGGGGCTGCCGCCCCCACACCCCCACTGATTGGGTATTAAAACTATAAAAGATTTCGAAAGAAAAGTCCATAAAGTCTATGGTGTTTACTCTGCAATCTTCAGCTTTGGCTGTCGATAACAGGAAAGTACCAATAAAAATGTACTGACTTGTTGTAGGTGAAGCTCCACTCTGATTGGCTACAAAAATAACTGAAAATGTTGTAGGAGAGTGAAAATCAAATTGACAAAATAAGAAAATTAGCACTTATCCGCACATCAGTAAGGTCCCCTGAGTAAGGTAAGAAAAAAAAATCCATGAGACAGGAATCGGTAACATTCAAGGAGACTACTGCAAGACTCTTCTTCTTCTTCTTACCTCTGACTGGGTATAGGCTATCCTAGTGTTTACTAGCCTATACCCCTTTGAAAGGACATTAGCCTAACCTAACAACCTTACCTAACCTAACCTAGTATTATAGGTGGGGCTGCCGCCCCCACACCCCCGCTTTGACTTAGATTTTTGGTGTATTTGTCTGTGAAGTGGGTATTTTTCAATTTGTTGATAACGAAAATCCTCCATGCGGACTATATGGAGAAAAATATGACGAATCTATTGGTGCCTATTTTCCCTAATAAATTGTTTCTCATAACGTCGCACTACTGTCCTTGAATATTATCCAGGAATCTCGTAATCAAGGAGTTGTTGTTCTGCAGAATACCCCTACCCCCTTAACCGCCTGCGGATAATTAAAGGTGGAGGTGTCAGAAGTGCTACAAGACTTAACCCTATTTGGTCCGAGGTCGGTCTGGTGTTGGACTGCTTCGCTACAGGCCAAGGTTCGAAGCCCAGCCAGGTCATACGCCAAAATTGTTAATCCCCTGACTAGCTCCAATAGTTAGGACATTTTATAGACATTTCACCTCATTCGTTTGGCGATAATACGATATGTTTCACCCCATTCAGGTGTCGATATATTTTGTTCTGGGTGAGCAATAGATTTTTAGGTGTATGGCATTGGCCTGAAGAAGCTCTGTACAAAACGTTGTCAATAAAGTGCTCTTCCTCACATGGTGTTTACTGTATATTCATTCTGTCTATTTTTCAAAGTTTATATTTATCAAACCCGGTAGAATGCAAACTTCCTCCTACGCTGGCTAGTACTGTACTTTACATTATTAGCATAGGCCTAAACAAAATTATAGATCTGGGTTCCAGGATATGAACCGGGTCGCCTCCTAAATTGAATAACTTCTTCCTTGGCGCATATCCTATCTACCCACTAAATTTCGTGAAAATCGGTAAATTAATTTGTGAAGTATCATATTTACAGGCACACACAGAAACGGAGACGAAAACATAACCTCCGTCTAAATTCGTTAGCGGAGGAAATTATGAGCAGCATACTTCCGTAAGTTCCACTGGTTTACATAGTTGTGAGTATATTTTATTTGAAGGTGGTGATATGATGATAATGGTAGTGATATGAAAATCATGATGCAATAATCATGGCAGAGGCAATATAATAGATTCAGAACGTAGCTTAACCCAAATACATCCATTAAGAAACATAAACAACACTCAAGTCTTAAATATATTAAATGAGTCACCTGTTAGGAACCTCATCATCAACTTATATTCATCATCTTACAAATAACTGGAGATATGATAGGCGATAGAATTAGATAGAGCCTGTGCAATATACAGTATATATATATATATATTTGTTTTCAATATTGATGATGGGAATAAGTGATACCGGTACATATAAGCTGTCCAATATTTCTTTATAATATTGTCTGACGATGGGAATAAGTGATATATAAAACCTGTGCAATATCGTTTTGAATTATTACTGACGATACAAATAACTGACATACTGTAATTTGTGTAATATCGCTTTTTAATATATACAGTAGGTTATTGCCGAAATAAATAACCGATAGAAATAACCTGTGCGCTATGGTTTGTTTATGTTTACTAAGGGTTCTATAGGGTAGGTGGTGATTTTAATGCATTGGCGACTTGAGCGTTGTAGACTTGAGAACCGTTTAGACTGACCATGTTTGGCTGGGGTCGTACTCTGGCCAGTACGTGTATCTGTCCCCACACTGCAGCACGGGCAGTGGGCGTGCCTCCCTCTCCTTCTTCACCACCTGCTGTTGCATTAGCGGCTGGTGCATCATGTTGTTCATAAAGGTCCTGGCCCGACCTTTGGGGCGGGGGGAGGCGCTTCCTCCCGCCCCCGGGGTGGGTACCAACTTAGGCCCCAGGCGAGGGTTAGGGGAGCCACCGGGGCGAGGGTGGTGGTGGTGGTGGTGGTGAACTTGGGTGGTGGTGGTGGTGGTCTCCTCATTACTGCTGGTGCTATTCTCACGACCAAAGGCAAACTTCTTCGGGGACAGCGACAGGTTGCTGACGCTGTTGGTCACGCCAGCCACCACCTGTTGTATGGAACTTAGGAAACTCATTTTGAATATTCAACACCTAGCTCCTCAAAACAGTAAATGACTTTAACCGCAAGTTATCGCTGTCGCTACTACATCTGTACACTGACACGAAGAAGTACTAAATAACTAACACTTCACTTCCCCCTATGTTAGCATCCCTGTCAGTCACCAGAGGACCCCTGGTGGTGATCCCGCATCTGGCTACGTCCCCGCCAGCGTGTTGCATCTCACATGTCCACCTGTTGTTGGGTGCTTCTTTCTCTCCCTCTCTCCTGCTCGCTCGCTCCCTCTACACTAACCAACAAACTCTAAATTAACCCTCGCGCCGCCCTAGCATTAATTTTCCCCGAGAACTTCCAGCCCAAGGGACAAGTGATGGGACTGGGCCACTACTGACGAAGCAGGAGGGGGAGACTGAGCGAGAGGATTAGTGCTGTCGTTACGGAGGCTCGGCCAACACTGAGCAGCAGCGGGCCGACTATCTCACCTGTGTGTTGGACCCGCACATACGCAAGCGTACATCAGTGTTGCCATCACCATCCACGACACACACACACACACACACCACCCTTCGGCGACACACTGCCCTAGTCACACCCATACAATATCTACAGACTGCATAAAGTACTGATACTTCATTTAGATACTGCTGCCACCCCATACCGTACCAAATTGTTTATACTTAAGTAGGAATAAGATAATCAGCGAGGCAGAAAACATCTTTACTATAATTTTGTTCCAAGCGTTCCGACATACAACTTTGTCATATTCGGTGGGATAAAATAAAAAATAACAATTACATAAGCTGCATGTCGAAACGACTGAACCAAAATTAAAATGAAGATGTTCACTGCCACGCTGGTTATCCTATTCCTACTTAGCTAAGATTCCGAACGAACACGCCTACCACTTAAATGGTTTGCAATAACGGTACCGCATAATTATCAATAAACACCCTCTATATTGTTGGTATATATTTAAGTGTCTATTAATGTATATATTTTAAAATTCAAAACATTTACTGTCATGAACACATTTACATATACAGTAAACACAATTATTACAAAACGTATATACTGCCAAAAGAAAAATGCATACCAATATACCTGACATCCAATTAATTTATGCAATAGCTAAATCCAAACTTTAGATAAACAAAATAAGTCTCCCCTTCCCTTATCTGCATACGTGTCTCATAAACTGACGACACGATAGCTTAAGGGGAGCTATTTACTTTGTTCCCTAGACCTCCATCAAGCTTAAAATGATACCCCCTTGAGTCCCTTTCAAGATAAATGTGTACATATTTCGGTAGAAAAATTTCCCGGCCATAGGCCGGTTCCTCTTAAATTACAGGCTCGCTATCGCTCGCCAGGATAAAATCGACAACTGAATGGCACGAAAGGTCTTAATATGGGGTGAAACTTCTTAACATCGCTAAATTAATGGGGCGAACGTTTTATAATATCAAAAGCAATGGGGCTAAACATGAGGGAGAAAGGGGTCAAGAAAAAATTCCTCAAGTGGAGATCTCCCCTTAAGGGGGTAGGCTATATTTGTTGGTCTATATATAATTTTATGTTATTTTTTTTTTTAGTTCCCTTGCTAGAATTGAGAAAAAAATTAAAAACATCGACTAGAGATAAATATGTAAATTTTTCAGTTCCTCCTTAATATACAGGCTCGCTATCGTTCGTCAGGAACAAAATCGACACCTAAATAACACGAAAGATCCTAATATTAACAACAAAAATGGGGTGAAAGATCTTAAAATCGCCAAAGTAATGGGGTGAACGTCTTAAAATCTCAAAACTAATGGGGATAAACATGAGGGAGAAGGGGGTCTAGAGAAAAACGAGCCATCTCCCTTTAACCTTTTCTGGTCCGTTACTGTTTCAATAATTCAGGGATTCTTAACCCTTTCTAGATCCGATTACGCATTTCTTTTCGACTTTTTGGGTATTGTTTCACGATTTTATTCAGATTAGGAAGGATATATGGAAGTTATAAAGTGTATAAAATCGTCTAATGATAGCAAGAATAAAGCGCCATTATGCATCTTCAATGGGCTAATAGGAGATTTTTTTTTCTTTCGGGACACCCTTCTCCCTCGTGATTAGCCCCATTAGTTTGAGATTTTAAGACGTTCGCACATCAGTTTGGCGCTTCTAAGACTCATTTGTTTGGTGTGTGTATGTGCGTGTGTGTGTATGTGTGTGTGTGTGTGAGAGATGAGAGACTATGGTCAAAGGAGAGAGAATAAGAATATGCAGGTATAAACATCTGATCAAATGTCACCATGAATAATTCTTCCATAATTCCGTGTAAGTGTATGTGCGTGCTTGAGAGAGCGTTTTTTGTTTTTTTTCCTTTGTGGGTGATGGAGACAAAAAGCAAAATGCCTGTGACGAGTGAAAAATGCCTCCCCCAGAGTTGAAAGTGTGACAGGGCCAAAATCAAGGATTGTTCGAGCCAAAATGCCTGGACACACGTAGTTTGAAGCAATTTAAGTCATAGGGTGAGGGAAAGATGGATTCAGGGGGAGAGTTCCAGACTCAGCTGTTGAATAGAAGAAAAACTGGGAATATCGTTGCACTCTTAGGTTGGAGAGTTGCACAGAGTAGAAGTGGGATTGTGTAGCAGGACGGGTTCTACGTACTACGAGGAGGTAGTATACAATGAGAGAGCTATGAGGAACACTGATTATTGTAATAGCGATAGAATAGTGAGCGAGAGATGCAACATTGCGGCAAAGAGAGAGAGGGAGAGATTGCAGAGAATCGGTAAGTGGATATGAGTTAATGAGACGAAAGGCTTTCTTTTCTACTTTGTCTAGAAGTGCTGTAAGAGAGGATCCTCCCCACACATGCGAACAATACTCATATATGGACGCACTGTGGCCCTGTACAGAGCAAGAATCTGTGCAGGGGTAAAGAACCCCTTGAGGCGGTTGAGCACACTCTGCTTCTGAGAAGCCGTTTTAGCAAGTGATACTACTGTATGGTCTTTTCAAGAGAGATCAGAAGAAAAAGAAACACTGAAAATACTGAGAGAAGATGAAAGGTTGATTTTTGTATTGTTGAAGTATAAGGGATAGTCCTATGGGAGTTCTTGATAGTTAGATAAATGGAGAAACTGGGTTATGGAAGCATTGAAAGCAACAAGATTCTCTCTGCCCCAAAAGGAAATGGTTTATAGGTCAGATGTTAAGTGTTGTATGGCATCATCACGTGACTTTTTTGAGTGATTGCTTGCTGGGGGGTTCGGAAAAACTAGTAGAATAGTGTAAGGTAGAGTAATCAGCATATGAATGGATAGGACGGGAGGTACAGTTGAGAAGATCGTTAATGAATATTAGAAAGAGGTTAGGTTAGGTTCTCAGGAGATCTGCAAGTTTCAACAAAAACTTTGAACAACTACCAAGGGTACACAAAATATACAAAAATTAAAACGTCAAATATCGTTAGAATCGCAACGCTGTGAAGAACAACATAGCCTACTTATAAAAATTAAAAAATCCAAAGTGACCCAAACAGTTGGCAAAGTTTGACAAGACAGGTACATTTGGAAATATACGTTTGGTTGTGCCCAATTGACATTGCACATAATTAAAATAGGAGTATATTTGCTATTTGGAATCCTTAGGCCATAAAGAGGCCATTGATATAACATAACATATAATTGGGCCCAAATCTTAGGGTATAGGAGTCATTCAAAGTTGAAAAACTGGATACATCCAGATGTTTTCTGGGGTGGCTAGACCACCATTTTCCACGATTAAATTCCCATTTCAATTCTGATACTACTAATGGATCCAGAGGGTTGTAGTGTATTTGAGAAAAATAGTTGAGCGTAATCCAAACATTTTTTCCTAGGTTAGGGTTAGTTAGGTTAGGTTCACAGATTTGCAAGTTTCAACAAAAAACTTTGAACAGCTACCAAGGGCACAACAAATATCCAAAAAATAAAACGTCAAATACCGTTGGAATCGCAACGTTGTGAAGAACACAAACATACTTACAAAAATGTAAAAATCCAAAGTTACCCAAATAGTTGGCAAAGTTTGACAAGACTAAAGGCCAGGTAAATTGGAAAATACTTTGGGTTGTGCTCAATTGACATTGCGCGTAATAAAACTAGGAGTAAATTTTAGGCCATAAAGACTCCATTGATATAGCATAAAATATAATTGGGCCCATATCTTAGGGTACAGGAGCCTTGCAATGTTGATAAAGTGGATAGGCCTACATCCAGCTGTTTTCTGGGGTGGCTGGAAAACTATTTTCCAAAATTAAAGCCAAATTTCAATATTATTATGATGCTACTAATGTATCTCTACTCATATACCGTATGATGAAGAATGGTATTATTACTTCAAATCGACTAGGAATAATAAGTTTTAATATTCCCGTGAAACTGAGTCAAATATTAAAACAAAATTCCTTCAGACGTAGCCTGAAGGAGCACCTGAACCGGACAGCTGCGAGAAGGGAGCACCCAGCTTATGTCTACTACTAAATACGACATAAGAGATAGGCAAAACAAACTGAAATGATTACTGATTACGGATTACTGATAATTACTATAGATGTAAGGTATCTTAATATAACCCCCTAGAAATACTTTCTCTAAAGTATCTACTTTTTTTGTATCCTCCCCTTTTCCCCAGCTAACCTAATCCCACAAGGACCCCAATGGAAATACGCCTAACGGCCTTATTGGGCTATCCTTAATTGGAATTATGCAAGGCTGGTACATGTCATATTTGTAACATATTATGTGGTACCAACACTGTAAAATGCTGAATAAATATTATTATTATTATTATTATAAAATTTCGTCACCACCGATAGACGAACTAAGACACCTATAGAAGAGTTTTAGATGTTTGTCTAAATTATTGATATAATACTTCATCATACATTACATAATTATATGTTCCCTATTTTATTTCCTTTAGATGAAAATAAGTGTGATGCGTTGAATATGTGGTTTTAAGGATAATCAACTTATCGCCACGGACAGATAGACAAAACTACAGATGATCTTAACGTCTATTTAAAGTATGAATACCAGTCTTCAGCATACACTAATTACCCGTACTTTTTGTTTACCTATTATTTTAAGAGTGAAAACTGGATACAAAATGACAGACAACTTAAACAAATTAACATATTGCAACAAAACATGTCAATGGAGCATACCGGTATTATATTCAAAATTATATAATCTTTAGTTTCGGGAACATTTAATAATGCAGTCAATAGACAACAATGAAAAGATGAGTGGAAAATATAGTTCAAGACAAATACATTTAAGAACATTATACGATAGTAGAATGAGGAAGAGTTACTGTAATTTAAAAAGGATTAAAATAGGGAAAACAACAGACACCCTGAAAAGATAAATTATGCAATGAGAGAGAGAGAGAGAGAGAGAGAATGGTTGACTGATTTAGTGTAGCCCAAGAGTTTACACAAGAGTTAAATTCAAAATAAATTCACGAGTCCAAATTATAAAGTACTAGATAATCTGATAAGGACTAAAATGGGCTTACAACTTTAGGGGACAATGGGGATATGGAGGTGGGGTTTTTTTTTTTATTAAATATAAATATAGTTGAACAAGGAGTCTCGCAAAGCATCGTGGAGTCTGGATTTAAATGAGTTCAGGGAGGGTTGGAGGGAGCATCAACTAGGCTACATGGTCAGGAAGATAATTCCACTGCTGGACAACACGAAAAGAATAAAATCTGCGTGCCTCAACCTGGGAATGTTGTACGTGTAATTTGAGTCTGTGGACAGACTGTGGTCTCTAGTGCCAACATTGGGAGAAAGGACGCAGAGATCAGGTTTAACAGGACAGACCATGCCTACGTATATCAAATCGCGCGAATGAACTGCGAGCGTGCGACTAGCCTATGCTATGTAAACAAACAGGATAGTACGCCCGCTAACACAACCTTTACCGATAATTTCGTTAAAAATAAGTCAAATTAGATGCAAACATAACTGCGAGCGTAAATAAGACAGACAATACGCCCACTAACACCATCCTTACCAAAGTTATATTTTGTCACCCATTAAGTACCTCAATAATTGTTTTATATAGGCCTAGCCCACAATCTTTATGACCACCACATGTATGCATCTTTCCTATGTCAATACCACGGAACCACCGGAAATTAGTATTGACCTATTATCCAACAATGTTAAGACATCCCCGAAAACCATATTTTGTTATTAACATGACCTAATCTGGGGGCTGTCAACCATCCTCCAAATTATTATTAACGTGCTGTAGGTAGTCTCTAGGTCTAGGACATAAATCGTGGCCAAACGAACAGAATCGAATCTTCCTGTTAATGCCTAGTAGCCTAGGCCTAGCCTATATGCATTTTTTTTTTTTTTTTACTTAAGCAGTTTGAGGATTCAAAATACGCCATTATTTGTGCCCTAAAGTGTACAATATAAACATAAATTACGGGCATAGCAACCTAAGCAAAGATCGTACTCTACCCGGTCTACCGAGGCCGAAACCCGGAAATGAACCTGGCTACCAAATCTTTACCTTATAACTCAAAGAATATCCCAAATATCACCTCAATAACCACATTAAACACCGAGTAAATTATCACAAACAAAATATATCCCTCAAATTGACAAAAATAAGCCTGTAAATACCTACCAGAGTCCACTATTACCGACGGATCCAGGACACAACTCTCCTCTTCAAAACCGCGAAGGTGACTGCCCCGAGATGCCTCATGAATCAGGGCTCTAATTTTTAAGGTAATTACCTCAGATTAGCGTAATTTCACCTCATTTAAAGTAATTCTGAGGTAATGGCAGAGGTAATTCTGAAGTAATCCAAGTATCTACCAGGTAATTCTGACGAAATCCAAGGTAAAGCTTTAAATTGTGGTCATTAACAGCCATTTGTAATACCAAATAAGTAGACAAATATCAAATAGTTATTAGAGTAGGCCTACTTTGATAACCTTGCCCGATCACTTCGCGTCTGTCTTGTTACGAAAATTAAATTTTAGTACCATACCTTTATATTAGGTTTTTCCGAGGGTTTAACACATTTCCATATGAAGCTATCCCCCCGCCAAAGGCGGCTTTCTAGGGCCTTTCCTAGCTGATGCTGAGAGGATTGGGTTCTAGTCATGTGGTGATGGGCTGGTCTATCAGAGTGAGAACTGAGCGATCTCTGCCATACCCATAGCTTACTCTGACTGTTCCTTTAACTTATATATTTTCTAGATCTCAAGTGACGGCGTCTTTTCCGTGGATTGACCTCCCAATCTACCAAGATTGGAAGCCAAAGCGTCACATTTTTCCCTTGCCCCTCAACTTTCTCTTCATAATTGCTAAGGGGCACAGGGCCCTGGGTGGGGCTTTGGTTTCCCGGGCGTTTCTGCACCCTCCTCAGCTCCCCGCCATGGGGAGTGGCTTCGGTCACCCAGGCTTTATTGTGGTCGGCAGGGAGGGTTCTGTGGGGGCGCTCGGTTATGGCCTTGGAATTGCTCGGGGCCTTGGGTCTGTTCGGCCAGGCAGCTTGGGGAACAACAACTGAAGGACCGTATTGACAACCTTGTTACGAAAAAGACATTTTAGTACCATGCTTTTTTATTAGGTTTTGCCGAGGGTTAAAACAAATTTTCTTATGATCTTTAGAGCATATAGGCCTATATTCAATATTTATCTTCAAATATATCAACAAAATTTGTGGTATTAAAATAACGTTGAACCGCTAGGCCTAGGCGATTGGTAAATTTTTACAGTGTGATAAGCTAAGTTTAACCATTTAGGCTAGGCCTACTATTAGGCTAGCCTATAGCCTCCTAATCCACTCGAATAAAGATATAAATCCCAATACTAGGCCTAGCCTATTCAAGGGTTTATCATAACCTGTCCCAGTAACACTACGCGGAGCGACGGTGGACGCTTGCCATCATGTTCCAATCTATTTTGACTGCCGTTGGATACAATAATATGTTGATAGGGCCCCCCCTCACCATCCCATGACATATTGTCATCATCATATATGTTCCCAGTTGGAGGCAAATAACCGAGAAAAAAAAATCGCCGTCAAAATAGACGCGAACTTAACCTAACCGCAGCAATCGACCTATGTAAATATGACGATCGTACGCCCAAACACTACATCCATCCCGTGTTCCTTGTACCTAGTTTATTCCATACCTACTACCCGATCCCTTGTCATTAACCTAACCTAACCTAGACCTAGTATGTTGGATACAGTACTAACCTTCACCTAACACCGAGTACAGCATATGTTAATTCATAGTACCCAGTATGTGGGATATAATACTAACCCTCATCTAACACCTAGTATATGTTCATAGTACCCAGTACGTGGGATACAATACTAACCCTCATCTAACACCTAGTGGATGACCTTGGGTCTAGGCCTAGCAATTAGTTTGAGGTTCTGAATTGGCTACAAGATCTTGAAGAACAGTCAAGTTAGCCTATACTGAATTTGTTCCTGTTGGTGCATTGCAGGTAAACTAGTGTTTGTTATGGTACTTTTAATGGTGATGTTCTTTAATACAATATCTTGTTTAACACATATTTTGATCATAGAAGTACCATTCATTGGCATTGGGCAGCAAAAGAGCTTCTTGTTGAGTGATATCGTCCTTAAAGGAGAATGAATATAGGCCTAGGCTATGATAAAAGGCTAAAACATTCTGTGGTTCCCACCATACCCAGAAGAAATAAAGGAACCTCTATTCCAGCAACCATACATAGAAGAAGACAAGTTGCTAAAAACTTTATTTGATAGACAGACCATATATAGGGTAAAGAAACTAATCTATAATTTTTGGAGAATAAGAGAAACTCATACTGAACATAAACTAAAAACAAAAATGCAAAAGGGAGGTGCCGTTTTAAAGGCCTAGCTTATTGTCCAACAATTGAACTGTGAATTGAAAGAACTGAAATAAGAAGACTGAAGAGAGAAGAAACAAGAATGAAGGAAGACGAACAAGACTGAAGAGAGAAGAAAGAAGATTTCAGAAAAAGGGATGAAACATGAGATATATTTATTTTTAGACAAATGAGCACGTCACAAAAAGTCACAAAAAGAAAAATAACAAAACCTCTTAGGGAAGTGCCGACGTTAAGGCTAAACTTCCCGAATTCCAACTGAACTGAACTGATCATACGCCTGACAACGAAATTCATTCGTGTTTTATGCCGCCCGGAGAAGATTTCGAAGTTAATGTGAAAATCAAAAGGTGGACTAAAAAACGCCTATGCTACGTTGGCATAGCTGCGCAACAGCCTTTTATAGGGAGAATTTACCGCGGCATTTAAACAATTAACCCCTTCAGACTCATATGACGCAGAGGTTGCCAGATTAGCAATAAGAAATAGAGTTCTCTCACTCTTATAATTACCTCTCCAAAATTAGTTTTCTGCCCACATCTAACTCAAAGACAACTGCAGAGGTTGAAGTAACTAAAATAAAGGTTTGTAAAAAACCCTGATGGTAATAAAGGCTTTAAAGTATCCCTAATAGGCTCAAAATTGCGTCATATGTCGGAGAGGGTTAAAGCCCAACCATAATCTATCCATATTAACCCTCTCCGACATATGACGCAATTTTGAGCCTATTAGGGATACTTTAAGGCCTTTGTTACCATCAGGGGTATTTAGAAACCTTTAGTTTAGTTACTTCAACCTCTGCAGTTGTCTTTGAGTTAGCTATCCATCTATCTATCTATTGCCTGACGCCGTGATCCCTGAAGGGGTGGCCACGAACGAACCGCCCCATGCACCTCTGTCCCCAGTCAGTCGACGCCCCTCCCCCCAACCAGCACTGCCTTCGTTCATGTACTTCCTCACTCCATCCTTCCACCTCTCATTCGGTCTACCTCTCCCTCTCTGTCCCTCCACCTCGCTCTCGTACACCCTCTTAGTCATTCTCTCGCTTTCCATACGTTCCATATGGCCGAACCATCTCAAGTTGTTAAAGTTGAGTTAGCTGTGGGCAGAAAACTAATTTTGGAGAGGTAATTATAAGAGTGAGAGAACTCTATTTCTTATTGCTAATCTAGCAACCTCTGCATCATATGAGTCTGAAAGGGTTAATAGCGACACAGGGAAGGGATGAGTCAACCCAAACCCCTTCCCAATAATTAATTCTAACCTTCAAAGACATATACCAGCCCCTACCCTCACATATTTTGCTACCCAAACCCCATGCTTGTATTACGTAATGAAGAACTCTATAGGGACACCGACGCAGGTATTATTTTATATTGTCTTTGTCCCAGTTTTGGTTTGACTTTGTTTGCAAGTTTTATATTTTAATAAATAGGCCTACCTCACGCCGTGTTTGTTTGCCATACAGTGTTGACACGTTTACAGCTGCCCAAAATTAGTCATGCCAGTTAGGCCTATCAATTACATATAGTACTTATACTGTTCTGTGATGTTTCCTTTATATCTTCTCCAAGGTTAGAACATAGGCTCTTAAAGCTGAATACAATCGTCTATAATAGTAGCCAGAACAAAGTTACAAGGATGACGCCGGTACAGAAGGGGTTAAATGTCTTTGGATAATCACAAGGTGTCAAACCGGAGCAATTTTTTGAAGACTTGAATGAATATGACATACATACAAATTAACATGAACTAGCATTGTTGTGGCCATTTTATCACATCCAAAGACATCATTTGAATTGTAAACCATAATTTTATCTTTACATATAGACTACAAATAATGGACTCGGCTTTTGTTTGACACCTTTATTCATCCCCATAGCTTCCCAACCCCTATCTGCATTGGCGGACATCAGGGGTGCATACAGTATGAATGTTTGCACCTGATCAGCAATCGAGCTGGTTCACTGGTTACAGGCAACACTCACAACCTATCAGAGTGAGAGTGGAGCGATCTCTGCTATACCCATAGCTTACTCTTACTGTGCCTTTTACTTACATATTTTCTAGATCTCGAGTGATGGCGTCTCTTTCGTGGATTGACCTCCCTACTGCCAACCTAGAGGTTGGCAGATTGGGAGCCAAAGCGTAAATTTGTTCCTTTGCCCCTTCAACTTTCCCTCCATAATTGCTGAGGGGCACAGGGCCTTGGGTGGGGCTTTGGTTTCCCAGCCGTTTCCGCACCCTCCTCAGCTCCCCCCGCCTTGGAGTGGCTTAGGTCACCTGGGGTTTAGGAGTGGTAAGCAGGGAGGGTTTTGTGGGGGCACTCAGTTATGGCCTTGGCCTTGCTCGGGAACTTGGGGCTGCTTGGCCAGACAGCCTGGGGAACCGCAACAACAACAAGAACCTAATCCGATCTAAAGTGATGGCGTCTCTTCCGTGGATTGACCTCCCAATCTACCAAGATTGGAAGCCAAAGTGTCACATTTTTCCTTTGCCCCTCAATTTTCTCTTCATAATTACTGAGGGGCACAGGGCCCTGGGTGGGGCTTTGGTTTCCCGGGCGTTTCCGCACCCTCCTCAGCTGCATATGTGAATGGAAAGAGCAATTAATGGGGCCTTAACCACTAGGGAAGTCCTCTCGATAAATTACCCCTGAACCAATATCAATTATTATGTTCCTTCCAACAACCAACTATACTCCTAAAATCGATTAATGAAATTTACAAACACATGTGGCAGTCCGTGGATTCGAACCCCGGATGCTCACACCGAAAATCAACACCTTATGCATCGCACCACAAAGACAGTTAAAAGAATGGTGGACACTGCCTACGATTTATTATGCAACTTCGAATCCTGCATATCAATCTAAGCATGTACACACATCCCAACTGCAACTCACGTAGGCTATGCATATGTGAATGGAAAGAGTAATTAATGGCGCCTTAACCACTAGGGAAGTCCTCTCGATAAATTACCCCTGAACCAATATCAATTATTATGTTCCTTCCAACAACCTAACAGAAAAATCAGAAATCAATTCCCTCAATCAGCAATTCACAAAAACGCATGTGACCGTTACTTCACTTAGCCTAGCAAAACTCACACCCACTCTAGCCATTTTTCGTTACCTAACCAAACTAACTAAAAAAGTTACATAACTAGCAATAATTTAATATACTGTATAACTAACGCAAATTACTGTTACGCGTTACCTAACTTAGGCTAACTACTGTGTAACTGTACCAGTTGATATATGATATTATTGATATAGCCTCCTTTCACTGCAAAATAAAATGTTATAGTCACAAAGAACTTTGTGACTATTTTATATTACAGCAATTCGCGGTTTAGGTTAATCAATTATTCGATTTATTGGTTTTCTAGTTACTAGGCTATAATTAATTCATTATAGGTAGAAGGTAGGCCAAAAAATTTGACCACTACAACCTCTATAAATCATAAAGAACTAGAGTAATTGATTTAATATTTGTACCATTTAGGAAGGGTCAGCCAGGGAATAAGGAGTACAGTAGTGTTTTTTTAGTTACATAAGTTAGGGCCCTATGGGTCCTGATTTCTGCCTTACCTATAATGAATGGACTGCCTCTGTAGTTACAGTTAGGCCAGAAGCTGTAAAACCTGCTGTTTGCCACAGCAGATTTTACAGCCTGTGGAGTGTGGCGTACTCTGTCTGAGTACTCACTAGGGGTACAAATGTGGGGACGGCACAGTAGCCTACTATAGTACTTCCACCTGACGGTCAATTGAATCCCTTACCAACTGATGTATCGATACTTAATGGAAATATATGCAACTACCATGTCTTTGCATCATATATACAGTATACTGTATATCTATATATACCAAGTTTTTCATAATTAACAGCATAAGTAGCTACACAATGTTCGTAATAACTGATTAAACAAGGTCAAGATGGGAGCATGTCAATTTAGGCCTACCATCAGCTAAAAAATAGACTATAACCTACTACTTGTCAACCTGACCTGTGACCACAATAATAATTACGAAGCCATAAATGGTGTACACAATCTCGCTCGAAATGACACTGGTATGATGATTAGACAATAAACATTAAACAAAAACATATACAGTTACTCACAATTAGGCTAGGTTTTGAACATTATTTACAATGTACAATCCTCACACCATTCTGTAAGTATTCATAGTTCTGATTTCTAATTTTATAATGTATTCATTTGGTATGGTGTGATATGCACAACACTTACCGATAACAATGCAGTGGTAAAAACGGGAGAGGAGAGGACCAGAAGTAGGCCAACTCACTACTTGGCATATTTGACAAGACCGAGACAGATTCGGAATTTCGGACCGTTCGGTAATGTAGGTACATTAGTTGCCAGATCTGAACATGGATTCACATTTCAATACCAAAATCGTTCCTCAAAAAAAAAATAAAAAAATAAAAAAAAAAAACGTGCAGGCCTATGGGGCCCTGGCCCTTTGTGCCCTGCCCTAAATCCGGCCCTACTGAGACCTCATAGGTATGGAAGAGCAAGCTCTGTGCTTTGTATGTGAAGTGGTTGAGTGGATAAAGAGAAGCATGTTGAGGTGATTCGGACATGTTAAAAAAATGGACGAGGATAGAATGCCCAGAAACTTACATGCAAGTCAGGTACTTAAGTGGAACAGTTGCGAGTGGAAGACCACCTATGGTATTGAAGAAAAGCTTCCACATAGTTGAAGGGACATTGTGGCACAGCAATGGAAGCATGTCTGGACAAAGCCTGGAGGTGTTTCTGTCATGGTCATCTTGTAGCGGGGGTTTCCCAGGAGATTATGGTATGATGATTACCAAAATACAGCATAATGTAAAAAAAAAAAAAACATAATTACAATAAAAGGATTCAACTTGAGGACAGTACATACTGTACAGTATATTATGGCAACAAGTATACTTGGTAGAATTAAGAATGCTGCAACCTTATCATGACAAAATAAGTTATCATTCACTATTATAACATTCATACTCTTAAGGTTATAATCTAAAATGCATTGAAACAATCATAGTACATTATTCAATCTGTATATTTAACTTCAGTGAGCATTGCATTTTTTTCACAATTATCAAAATTTATATAATCTAAACTTCTAAAGTCAACAGCTAAACCACATAACAAGTTGCCTTGCTATAACAATATAAACAACTACCTAAGCTATGTGCTAAAATAAAAAAAATTGCAAAATACTAAAACTTAAAATTACTTATATCATGAAGACATTTTCTTACCACCTCTGATACTTCCAAACTTATTATTCATCCAACTGGCAATAATTATATATGAACACTTCCTATAAACATTAAGGGGAGATGGGCGTATTTATTGGCTCATTTATTTAGCTTTCTATTGTCTTTTTTGTTTCCTCCCTAGACCTCCATCAAGCTTAACCTAGAGACTGCGACGGTTCTTCCAGAAGCACGGTATTTAACCCATACCATACCGTAGGATACAGTAATAAAAGCCCCTGCAGTCCCAAGCACTGTGGCAAAATGGCAGGAGACCACCTTTTCACCTCAAGAGATGGAGCAAGACTGGCCCAGTCACCCTTCAGCGGGTCTTATATAAGCTGAGAAGTGTTGCCAGACCGGTAGCAGTGCTTAAACAGTTGTGTTACCAACTACAGGGTTGTACAGGCAGTTACAAGGAAAGTACGCTACTGACGAATATACTCGGGCCTGGGACTGGGGAGTTACTTATCTACTGACTAATATACTCGGGCCTGGGACTGTAAGGGTTAAACGTGTAAAAGTAAACCTTCAAATACCGTGCCAGTGCTGGGAAATGTCTCAAAATTGGGTAACACATAGAAAGTAGTGGCATCTCTCCATACCCCACCCTTCCTCAACTTGATCTTTTATTTTGCACAGGTCTTGGCAATTGATGGTTTAAGGAAACACCTCCACGAGACCCTCCAAGATAAATTTTTACATTTTTCGATACAAAAATGTCCCGGCCTCTTTCAACTAATGGGACTAAGCATGAGGAAAAAGGGGGACCATAAAAACGACCCATATCCCCTTAACTGGGAATACAGCCAAACTATAGCAATTCCCACCAACAAACGATGGGGTATTGTCTATGAAAACAGGCCTGAGTATTTTTTGCTTTTGTTATTAAATTGTGTTCTTTTATTTCATAAATTTTATTTTAGTAAGCGTTATTTCCACGTAGCGATTGTGATCAGTTATTTTGCCTTTATATTGTCTTTGTCCAAGTTTTGGTTTGTTTAGTTTGCAAGTTTTACATTTTCATTAGTTTAACCAGACCACGAGTTCCACAAAAGAACTCTCATAGGGCTGGCCCGAAGGATTAGATCAAGATTGACAACTAATCAAGTCAAGATAGCTAGGGAAGGGCAGGAGGTGAACAAATCTAGGAAGGTGAAGACACGCAGACATTTCTCGCCATTTCACCAGTTCAGTCGGACCACATGAGCTCCACAGCAGAGCTCTTATAGGGCAGGGCCGAATGGATGAAGCAAGAACTGCTACACTGCAGCACCAACCAAGAAGTGATCAGGGCGAAGAATGAGTGATCAGGTCTAAGGTAGAAAAAAATCACAGCGAGATGCAAAAATATGCACTACTGAGGGAAAAAGAGTCAGCTCAGTCGCTGCTGCGACTGAAGAGACAAATCAGGTCAGGAGCCTACTACCTAGACAGGCCAGGGAGGCATGTGATATAGGCTGCCCAAGGACAACCGAATGGGGGCAGAATAAGAATAGAATGGGAAAAAATAGAAAGAGGAAAGAAAAACTACTCAAAATTAGTCAAGTTAGTTATGTAGAGCAGATTAACCAGACCAATGAGCTCCATACGGAACTCTCATAGGTCTGGCCCGAAGGATTAGATCAGCTTACTGAAAGGAGCTTAAGGCGACGCAAAAAAGGACGATGGGGGGGAAGGAAAATAACGGAGAATCGGATAAAAGGTCAGTGAATGATTTAGTACCAAAACAAGCCGTACGCAGACGGGCAGTATCTGGGCAGTCAAAGACGTGGCGAACAGTTAGAGGGGAATGACAGGAGGAGCAGGTAGGGGGCGGAGTGCGGGGAGTGGACATTAAATAACCGTGAGTTAGCCGGGAATGGCCTATCCTAAGTCTAGTTAGTAAAACTTCCTCACACCTGTGAGACCTGGAAGACGAGGGCCAAGGACAGACAGAAGGTTTGATTGCACAGAGTTTATTATTGCAGGGTAGAGCATCCCAATGAGATTGCCACGTGCAAAGAATAGAAGGCTTGAGTAAGGACAGCCAATCACCTAACGGAAGGTGGGGCTGGCGAGGGATCATTAAAATAGCTTCCTTAGCCGCAGCATCGGCGTCTTCAAGCCGACGACGAAAGCTCGATGGGAGAGGGAGGGAAATAACAACAACCATCCCCCATCAAGCTCCAGTCGCCGGCCCCGAAGCCCCCCCAACCGCGACAAGGAGAGTAGTACCAGGGGGGCAGGCCTGGATACAGTAATATAGCCATAAGTTCTTTTGTCTGTATATTGTGTCGTCCCTGTTTTGGTTTGTTTATTTTGCAAATTGTTTCCACATGTTTCCACATAGTGATTTTGATGTGTTGTTTTGACTTTGTATTGTCTTTGTCCCAGTTTTGGTTTGACATTGTTTGCAAGTTTTATATTTTATTGTACAGTCACACAAAAAAGTTGTGTCCTACTTCCATAAATTTAACTCTGGAATCTCTGGTTGTAAGTTGAAATATATCCTTTACGATTATGGTCAAAAGTCGCGTCCTAAGTCTATAATTTTAATATCTAGTTAGAAGTTATAACATATCCTTAACCCCTTCAGCACCATGACATCATTTTCATCTTATAATACTGGTTACCTTTAGATGATTTTACTCAGTTTAGGAAGGACCTGCAGGAATCAAAAGGGTACACTCTATCTAAATTACCCCTCCAACTTCCACAGACCCTTTCTAAGCTTGATAAAATCCTCCGATAACAGCCAGAATAAATTGAAAAAAGACGTCATTGCAGTGAAGGGGTTAACAGATTATAAAGTCTTTATAATCTAGGTTTAGTTGTTTGTAGTTCGGGAGTATTTTTCTAAAGTAATAGAGGAAAATACATTAGATGTTATGAAGGTGGGACCCCGGTTTTGTCCGATACCGGTAAACATTCTATGGGACCCCGGTTTTGTCTGATACCAGTAAACATTCTATGTGGTGGTTTCGTGTTTTTTATACTTCATAGTACAGTATTTTGCTAAATCTTCAATGCATTATTTCCACAGAGTGATTTTGATCAGTTCCTTTGTCTTTATACTGTGCAGTTCCTGTCTTGGTTTGTTTGTTTTGCAATTTTTACATTTTAATTAATAAAAGAAAATAAATAAATAATAAAAGAAAAAAATAATAAAAGAAAAGTGGGGATTGGGCCTGAGCATATAGATAGATAGATAGATAGATAGAAAAGAAAACTGCTGCCATTTACATATTAAAATATGAAAGAAGCATTCTAATTTTATGCTACAGCAGTAAAGACTATCACAGTAGCTCACACTAACTTCTATAACTGCAGCCGGTGTCACGCAAGCACTTTTTCCAGCAATTTTCGATATGCAAGTTCTTTCTCGTACTATTTTGAGGCTCTTTTGCATTGGAATCGGAAGGTAGGTCGATGGTAGATTGTGTTAGGTAGTTAATTATTATGGAAATTATATTTTGAAGCACCCAGAAAACATTAGCCTATAAAAATATACGGAAAAAGTGCCCATGTGACATGGGCTTAAGGGGACACACCTCGTTTTTTTTTTCTCTCTCTCTCTCCAGGTTGTATACATTCGGCCCCATTCAGCCTACTGTTTTAAGATGTTTAACCCCATCCAGGTGTCATTTTTTTTTCCTGACGAGCGGTAGTTAGCCAGCATATTTTATTAAATGTTTTTGACAGCAGGCTAAATTTGTACATTTTTCGATAGAAAAATGTCTCCGACGAAGCCGGATTTTTCCATACAATGCTGGCGAGCGGTAATTGACACCTGGATGGGGGTAAACGCCTTAAAACAGTAGGCTGAATGGGGCCGAATAGATACAAGCCAGAGAAAGAGAGAAAAAAAGCAGGTCACCCCCCTTAACCCTTCCCGCCCGGGCTCGCTATCCCAAGGACATTATTGAGATCCGGGCGATCTGGCCGAAAAACGTCTTTAATAGGCTACCCGTATCTTTGTTATTTTAACTGCTAGAGAATTCCCACACATCTCTAAACGTAGTGCTGTTTCTTATCTGTAAACTGGCGTTGAGTAGAGCTCTCTAGGTCAACTGGTTCAGTTGTGATGACGATTTCCGTGTAGAGAGATTCGATACGATGTTCGCAATATCGGACCTTTGCAGACACTAATTTCGTCATAGCATACAAAAACAACATTGATCCGACGTCTCCTTCTTGGTTTCGGAGGTGCTGTGTCGCAAAGACAGGCTTTGTTTACATGCGTCGGACGCACGGCTTTCAAACCAAGCTTAATAGGCTTTCAAGCTTACGGATTTTAAAATGACACCCGGGCTCCTGGCCATCTGCCGCGGTGTCATTTTAAAATGCTGCCCGGGCGGGAAGAGTTAAGGAAAGAAAAGTCACTTACAAGGAGTATTGTCAGAAATCATAAAAGATATCAAGTGAACCAAAGCATAAACTCAAATAAAAATAATAATTATATAAAAGTTGTCAATATAAGATTTCATTTGAGACTACGGATAATCTATATCAATAAATATAATGTAATAATAATAATAATAATAATAATAATAATAATCTGGTCTTTTATTTCTCGCAAGCGCCAGTTGTTCAGGAATTCACTAGCGCTCGTAACACATTGCACCACAATCAAGAGAAGTGTGGTGCAGTTCACCTGTAGTTCAAGCAACAACTATTTAACATGGCAGCAGTTAGAGTCTGTAACGACCTGTCACTGTGCCACTTGCAAGATCATAACTCCTGTTTTTAATACAGTAGTTTAACCAGACCACTGAGTTTCAGAACAAAACTCTCACAGGGCTGGCAAAAAAAAAAAAAAAAAAAAAAAAAAAAAAAGGGGTTTGGGCCTGAGTATATAGAATAGAATATTCTATAGAAAATAGAATATCTATTGATAAATTAAGATGGAAATGATCAACTGAACTCAATACCAGTGAGGCATGGAATGTGTTGCATATTATTAACTAATATCGTTCTTAACACAAATTACTCCCAATTAAATTAATGAAAGCATATGATCCTCCGAGGATTCGAACCCAGGACACCACATACAGAATTTACACGCTTTATCCATTATACCACCAAGACAGTTAAAGATTGAGTACATGACTACGTTTAATATCCATTTATCGAATACTGGATATCAATCTAATCGTGCACTTAGACCCAACTGCACTACGAATAGCACAATGTTTATGCGAGAAAGGGAAGAACAACAACTAACCGGTACTGTAGCTTCTATTCCACATTCTAAATACAGTATACAGTACACTGTTATAAAAAATACAGTATACAGTACACTGTTATAAACAATACTGTAAATACAATTAATCATTGGATAAAGTCAAATTAATAATTGAACCATACATACAAATACTGTTTATATACTTTAAAAAAATCAAAGACTTTGTTTGCATTGTGTTCTTGAACTTCAGTATATAATATATTAACATCTACTCTTAACTAATAGTTTGATACTATTTATTCCTGATTCTATGTTGGAGAGCTGTTACTATCACTAACAGAATTATTGTCCCGTTCATCTTCACTTGTCGGTACTTAACCCATACAGTCCCAGCGCCGTATATATACGTCCGTAAAAAAGTAACTTCCCAGTCCCAGCGACGTATATATCCGACAGTAATGTACTTGTCTTGTAACAGCCTGTACAAAGTTAATTGCCTTTTTTTTTGTCTTCTAAAAAAAAAAAAAAAAAAAAAAAAAGTGATAGATCCATTCTTGCCTCATCTCTTGAGGTGAAAAGGTGGTCTCTCCTGTCATTTTGGCCACATTGCCTGGGACTGCTGGGGACGTTTATTACTGTATCCTACGGTTAGTTAGTTAGTTATGTAGAGCAGATTAACCAGACCACTGAGCTCCATACGGAACTCTCATAGGTCTGGCGGTACAGTACGGGTTAAGCATCAGCATTTTCTCCCTTATTATACCAAAAATGTCATCGTTCTGCATATTATTTATACTATGGAATTTTCCTCCATAATATACAGGTCTCCTTCACTATCCGATGCCCTAATTTAAGATATTATTATAGATTTTTAGGTGTTTGTGTTTGTGTTTTGGTTGGTCCCAGAATGCATCCCCAGTTGCCCCATTAATTTTGCTATACAATTTTTCTATTTATAATCGGCTTTTCGGGAACGTAACCCAATCGTAAATCGAGGGAGATCTGTACCTGTAATGTTATCGTTCTGCTTGTCATTTCTTTTATTCATGCAGTTTAGTAATATTTGCCAGAACGTCCCGGACTTCTCAAATTGACTAATTCCCTGAACGTGACGATAGTGCGTTGTTATGTGTGCAATTAGTTTGCTTGGGAACCAGATTAACTTGCTCATGTAGTAATGTACACCCTATGTGGTGGATTGTGTTCTTTCATTTCAAAAAGAATATTTTAGTAAGCGTTGTTTCCACATAGCGATTTTGATATTTTGTTTTGACTTTATATTGTCTTTGTCCCAGTTTTGGTTTGACTTTGTTTGCAAGTTTAACATTTTAATAAAATACTAACGTCTACCTCGCTTTAAATTACACAATCATCTCCTCGCCTCTCATCATTCACATTGTCACCAGTTTCTGCTTCATTTACACCAAGATTGTTCTTCGATTGATTTATACTAAGTTATTTTGCCTTTCTATTGTCTTTGTCCAAGTTTTGGTTTGTTTAGTTTGCAAGTTTTACATATTAATTTAATACTTTCCATTTCTATAATTTACACAATCGGCTTCTCTTCATTGGCATTTTCCCTTTCACAATCATCTTCTTGTTTCCCTTAATTCACACTGTCGTCTTTTTGCTGCATTTTCAGTCATCTTTCATTTATTTATTTACGCCGAGATTGTTCTTTGAGGACTTTCTCGAACACTTTCCTTCCTTTCCAATATTATCTCCTAGCCTCTCGTCATTCACACTACCTTTTCCTCTGCTTAATCTACAATAATTTTTGTTTACTCGTTTTTCATTTACATCAAGAGCATTCTTAGCTTGGCTCTCATAAACACTTTCCTCCTTTCACTCACACAATCGTCTCTTTCCTTCTCCTCATTCTCACTGTCATCTTTGTTTCATTTACACAGATTAATATTTTACTTCATTACATGAATACTTTCCTATATCTAACTCATACTATCATCTGGCTTTCTGTATTCACACTGGCTTTCATAAACGCCTTCCTTCTTCTAACTCATACATTCATCTGGCTTTTCTCCAGTGGTACTTTCACTTACACCATCATCATTTTGCTTATCTTCATTTACACCTAGATCATTCTTTGATTGGATTACATGAACAACTTCCTTCCTTTCACTCATACCGTCATCCCCCGTCTTCTCCTCGCTCCCAAGACCCGCCGGCGTGACCTGATGGCCGTTCGGGAGACTGTTGTTGTGAGGGTCCGTGGTGGGTCTCTTCGGGTCGACTCGGTACTGGTCCAAGTCTCCTTCATCCTCGTCCTCGGCCTCGTTGTCGCTGCCTTGGTCCCTCTTCTTCTTCTTCTTCTGGGTGGGCTTGGTTTCAGGTGTGGATGTGCCAGAGGACAGCTGTAATAAGAAACATGTCAAATCGGCCACAAACAAAATTGTCGTCCGGACTCGGGACTGTTCGGCCAGACAGTCTGGGGAACTGGAACTACAACAACAACAACAACAACAACTCAATGGCCATTATACAGTATATAAACAAAACAGCCACAATTTATCTACAGCATCTATCTATTGCCAGAAGCCTTAATCCACAATAGGGTGGCCTAAAATGAATCACCTCCATCCTCCTCTGTCCCCAGTCAGCCGATACTCATCAAACCTAAACTTCATGTGAGAAAGTGGTTTTAGTTCAGAGTTTTCCTTCCATTAAATAAGTATGCATTTGCTGCTATGCCTCACTAGATAATTCATCTAACTTAAAATATTTGATAGTTTAACCTAATACCGTTAGTTTAGAAAAATTGGATAACATTTACAATATATTTTGTTGATATTTGTCAAGTACTGTATATTAAAATCAGATAATTCAAGTAAAATACTGTAAAGTAAAACTGATACGGTGATGCATTTTTTTACTCGCTCCCTGCTCAAGAGCGGGGCTAGGGGACAGTTGCCACATATTGCTAGACCGCGCCATCCACCACAGCAATGTCGTCTACCAATAATGCACACTAGCTGGCCCGAGCCTCGAACCCTCCACCTCGCGGTTTGCAGGCGAGTGCTTTAACAACGCACTACGACCTGTGGTTCTGTACTTCAGTTATTATACATCAAATGAATATACTATACAGCATAAATTGAATAAAAGACAACAAGCAGTAATTTCAAAGATATAAAAGGATACTATGTACATTAACTTATCTTACATTTGAGGATGGTACTGTCTGCTCTTGTCCCGATCCGCCGAAGGTGTGCAGAAGCAGAGTACCCAGCCACTTGAGCATGGGTTCCTCACTGACCTCTGTCTTGATGATGGACGAGTCAATGTGGACCTCTCGGAAGTCTTGGATGCACTGGTTCATGTCATCCCACACCAGCGGCTGTGAGATGAGAGTAAAGGGTTAGGGGACATGGGTCGTTTTTCTCCTACGTGCTTAGCCCCATTAGTTTTGAAATGTTAAGACGTTCGGCCCATTAGTTTGGCAGTTTTAACACCTTTAGCTCCATTTCATTGTTAATTTTAAGACCTATCTTGCCATTTACAGTAGGTGTCAATTTTTTTATCGCGAGCCTGTAATTATAAGAGGAAGCCTTCGGCCGGGAAATCTTTCTACTGAAAAATTTACAAATTTATCTTGAGGGGGGGTCTAGGGGGTGTTTTTCTAAGTTTGAGGGAGGTCTAGCGAGGAAACTAAAAAATATATGAACAAATTAATTAATAGACCAAAAAACAGCCACTAGCCCCTTAACCCTTGGAATCCGGGGGGCCTCATATGAAGTTTGGTATTTTCAAACTTCATAATTCAGTAGCTACTGATTGAGACCACCTAGAGCAGTCATTTTTTTTTGCAAATTGTAGAACGTTTTCTTGTCTGTAGACTGCCGTTGAGATGACATCGCTACGTTGCGTGGTTGCCGAGTTCTGATGATTATATCCTTACCTTTACCTTACCTTTGGATCGGCGACTTTTTAGCCGCGTATTTTGCCTCATATGAGGCCTCCCGGATTCCAAGGGTTAAGGATAGTAAAGGGTAAAGGGGGTATCATACGAGACATTTTATCCTCAACTGTCGATGGTTAACATTTTTCTGGCAACATTTCTGGGATTACTGTACTTTGTACCAGTATAGAAAACTAGATAAAGCGAGATAATTTAGATGAAAATATTACTGTATATACGGTAATAAGTTCACCTCATAAGAAGCCACACCAGTGTTGGAAAAAAAAGTTGAAGGAAAAAGTGTTTGTGTGATACTGGATTACGACTAATAATGAAACGAGCAATTAATCCCTTTAATACAATGGTATTATATTTTACAATATTTTATTCTGCCTTATAAAAAGGACATAAATTCATCCACGGAGGACAGAGTACCGGTATCTCAATCAACTTGCTGACTTCCACAGATCCTTCCAAAACTAAATACAATTTGTACTATCTATCTATATGCTCAGGCCCAATCCCCATTTTGGGGGTAGCCGACTCAAGACAGAGCAAGAACAGGGAAAACACAAAAACAACATAAAACAACGAATAAACACAGATAAAAAGCACAAACTCACACACATCCAGGTCACCCAGGAGAAGACCCAGAGACCAGGGTCACCAAGGTCGCTTCAGCACTCCCCCGGCCCCCGACCACCCGGAGAGGTTCCGATCTCGGCAGGCAGACATGCAGCGGAGCCAAAGCCACAAGCCCTCCCACCACACTTCCAGGCGCACCCTTCATATTAATCGTCTCCCCGGGCCAGGCGCCTGATGGACTATTATCTAGTCCAACTTAAGCCCGACCCCTTACTCCAAATGACCACATGTTCACTCAACTATTCACAAGCATTCTCCATTCACTCCTGTACTGAAAGCAACAATATAGTGCAGGCTGATGTCAACATACTGAAGGGCTTAAAAAGGAAGATATTCGTAGATATAAGTGCACTTAACAATCAACTCGCGATGACCATCATATGACGGGAGAGAATATTGGCCACACCTGTGGTGCCCGTCATATGACGGGTGCCATTTTGAGGCCATTATGAGCTATGAGAGAGAAACAGAGCGTTGGGGGGGACGATAGACGGCCTCGGACCGCTCCATGGCTGGCTCTGAGGACTATTGTATTTCATCCCCGCCTCCCTTCAGCTCTTAACAAGGATAAAATTGGCAAAAATACCTCATTTTAGGGTATTTTTGCCTTAGCTTGCATGATCGTTGCAAGAGAACCCATAGTCGTACAAGGATGATTCAGGTGTCATTGGAAAGCTCTATTATCACCCTTTCACGGATATAGGCTATAATTGTATTACAATCTGGCTCTTGCTTATGCATGAAAAAGAGCATGGAATGAAGCTCATTTTCGGTAAATATACTCGCCAGGCGCTACCATGATCACCCCCTCCCTCCCTCCCTGCTCTTAGGGAGTTGAACGGTTAACAAAATATTGCATAGCCTGAATTTGAATATCTGAATGTGAAATTATGGGATAATTTTGGGGTTAGACCCGCTCTAATATTGTAGAATGATCTCCAGACTATAGGATTGAATAAGAATATGGCCCAAATTGATGATACATGAAGAGCTGCAATCAGGTGAAATACTCGCACAAGCTAGCAATGATTATGAGTGTTTATCAATTTAACATTTATATTGTAAAACTTGCAAAATAAACAAACCAAAAAAGGGACGACACAATATAAAGGCAAAGAACTTATCAAAATCGATAAAGTATTTTACTCTAGGCACACCTGAATCCCTTGCTCACCTCATGCAGACCATCAGAGCCGAACCGCTTGTTGTACTTGTCGTAGTGTGGCTCCTCCAACACCAGACCCAGACCCGGGGCGATGGGCACGTCAAGCCTCTGTTGTCGCCACGCCCGCTTCACCACATCAGCCCCCACTAGCCCCCGACACACAGCCATCACCAGACCCACCATCTTGCGGATCTGGTGCAGCATGAAGCTCTGACCTACAAAAAATTTAAATTTAAGATCTGGACAAAAGTAAAGCTTTGACCTGGAAGAGAACAATCTGATGCAGTATAAAGCTGGTGATTATTTAACCACCTGCCTTACATGAGTCGCCATAGATCATACTAACGGTGTTGACAGCGGATAAAGGTTTCTATATCTCAACAATATTTCAAGGCAGATGATTGAATGGTTCCTATCTTTAGAAAATCCCTGTGCTTGGTATGCTTCCAGCCAGGGGGGCACTGGGGTAAATAAAATAGCAAAACAGTGGTGGAACTTCCATCTGGGTGAGGGACTGCTCTGGGTCTGCTCCTTCAGTGTTCATGGTCATAATCCACTTAGAGGAAATGGCACTGTGGAGTGGGTCAGTTGGGGCATGTCTGGGAGCCTGGAGGCAGTTTCTGCCATAGGCATCCCTTTTGGGGTGCTTCCTCTGGAAGCGGGGCATCAGATTTGATGGATGATGAAGATGACTGAATGTCATCTACTATATCTACTATAGGTAGTGTCAGCAAACTTGACAATAATCTTGACCCCTTAACTTCTTATAACTCTATATCAATGAAAGCAATCGAGCTGACGTTTCTATCATTTGGACAGAGTCCACCAGGAAATTGGTGTGGATATTTACAGCCAATTTTCTTTTAAGTCCTTTGAGTTAGAGAGATGTCAGGGATCAAGATTATTGTCAAGTTCGTTGGCGCTACCTATAGGTAACCCAGAATAGGTAATGCTCCTTTGGACAAAGGTTAGGGGAGACAATCATGAATGACTAACTCCTGCTGCCTTGTACAGAATGCCCTCTTGAGCAAAGACTAGGCCCACTGCCGAATCAGTGCCGATATTTGTGGTTGGGATAAGCAAGGGCACGTGTCCCATAAAACTACTCCCTTGTTGCCTAATGGCGGCCTGAGACTCGCATGGTCAATAAAGAATATCTACCGTATGTGCTGAGAATAATCTAATAATTGATTTCACTCCCAACACCAAACACCTCTCAATGAAATTAATGAAAGCATGTGATCCTCCTCAGTGGTCACAAAAAAAAACAAAAAAAATTGATCCTCCCGGGATTCGAACCTAGGATACCACATACAGATCTTAAACACTCTAACCATTACACCACCATGACAGTTTAGCCTAAAGGATGCCGTTTTTACGCCGTACACTCCCTTATTGATAGGGCTAGGTCGTGCTCTTGTTACAGGGACTTTACTGGACAGAATATGGACAAAATATCTAGAGGTTTTATAACAATTAAGTAAGGACATTTTATGCATGGAAGAATAGTGTATAAAACCATGAAAGGTGACTAAATTATTTATTTTGAGATGTATTACATTCATTTCATACTGTACAGTACCTTTGATTTTAATTATTATCCACTCCAAGCCCTCACGTTCAAATGGTTTCCCGCAGTCAATTTCCATTATGTATCGGTTAGCACTGGCATCTTGAGCTTTTCTGTAAAGAGATATAATAAAGACATTTTATTATGGAAATATGAAACTGATAGTGACCGTGCTAACTTAATAACATCACACCCAGTTCCCTTAAAATTATAGCAAGACACTAGATCTCGCTTACATTAACTCAAAGACAGACAGACAGGAAAGTTCTATTAACCTAACAAGTGCGCATGGGGGTAATTGGAAACGTCCCCCTGTGCTGACGTATTTGAGGTGTTTCCGTCACTAAAATATTCATTGTGCCATTAACCCTCCAGCCCCGGCTATGTATTATATATATATTCCTCGAAACCCGGGTGTTTTGGCCGAAAAACGTTTAGGCTAGGCTACCATATATTCGTTAATCAGACTGCTTCCCGCATTCCCGCGCATTCCCAAGCGTAGCTGTGTTATTTACCTGTAGAATGGCATTAAGTAGAGCTCTCTAAGTCAACTGGTTGAGCTGTGATGATGATTTCATTGGAGATAACTTTATGGCCAAAACAGACACTTTACACCACTTTTCGATACTTAACAACAACATACAGGCACACACGAACAAGCGACGCTCTCCTTCTTGTGGCCGGAGATGCGGGGCGTCGGTCCAGCCGGCTGTTGTTTACATGCGTCGGACCGACGCCTCGCACACGAAGCTCACAGGCTTTCAACCACTGGGCGTTCAAGAGGCCTTCCGGGTACCTGTTATATGCTTTTTATGGGCGTTCAAGAGCCCTTCCGTGGTGAGAGGGTTAATAGCATTAATACTTATCCATATGCGCCTATTATGGGTTGATTATAAAGGTATTAACCTGAAACAACAATAAAACAAGTGAAAACAGCGTTTGGATGGTCAAAATCGGAGATATAGCCCGCGAGTTGTATAATGTATGGGTGAGGCAAGCTGCTTTCCCGCCAATTTCCCCCAAGGCCACTGAGACACAGTCGATCGATACTCTCTCTCTCTCTCTTGCATTCGCTTGCTATCAGTGATGACCACACCCTCCAACCGGATTTCTAATGTTAGCACGAAAATATACCTCAGAATAAGGGAATAACAGGGAAAATAGGTGATAACTGAAGGAGAGGAGGAAAGTGGGGAAGGAGGGGAGGTAGAGGACTGAGATTTTGCATGGCCCAGGGGCCATTTTTTTTTTTTTTTTTTTTTTTCGATGTCAAAAGTTGATTTTTTTTTTTCACTCACTCTTAAGAGTCTCCCCGCAGTTCCCGGGTTAAAGGTGGTGGTGCATGGGTTGAGATAAACATGGATTATTAATTGCCAACCTGCACATAATTATCTTTTAAAATGCCATGTCACTGAAATAATGCCATGTCACAATTATTAACAATGGTAAAAAG
The DNA here is from genome assembly GCA_032716605.1 of Paralithodes platypus. NCBI lineage: Eukaryota > Metazoa > Arthropoda > Malacostraca > Decapoda > Lithodidae > Paralithodes > Paralithodes platypus. The sequence continues at coordinate 42,590,775 of CM064579.1, forward strand.
GATTTTGTGGATCGTCTACACCGGACCTGTGACATCATAATGACGTCATAGGGGTATCCTCATCCTGGACTGGATGGTGGACTTATACCCCTATGACGTCACAGGTCCGGTGAAGACGATCCACAAAATCTTTTATACCATTGTTAATACAGTAATTATTTCAGTGCCATTACATATTGCAAGATAATTATGTGCAGGTTGGCGATTATTATTCCATGTTTATCTCAACCCATGCACCACCACCTTTAAGAAACTAGATTCTTTTCCTATGAAGTACAGTCCCAAAATATTAAAATAATCATGATACATACAGCCATGGCAAAACAACACATCCACCTACATTGACCTAAATCTATCACTTATTTTATCACCCACCTTCACATTTGCTAATGTATTTTTTATAAAACATTTTTTACTGCTATAAGTAAGTTATTGAAATGGTAACAAATATAATAGCTAGGACCAGGAATCGAATGTGTCCAAGAGATGCTAAGTGTACTATACCACAATGGAGGTTAAACGAAGAAATTTCGATACTTCTACCTCTATCAAACCTTAACTTGTGTGGATGACAAACTCAAATAAATAACTTGTCATGCCTATGGAAGTTGGATTTCGATTAAATACAGATTGTCACCCACTAGAGTTGAGGTTGGGAAGAGATAAAGGTAGAAATAGCAAAATTTCTTCTTTTAACCTCTATTGTAGTATACAGTAGTAGAATTAGCATCTGTCTGCATAGGTTCAAATCCTAGTCCTAGCAATTATATGCCACAAGCAACTTTCCTCTCACTATATACCGGTACTGTCAAGGTTTAACCCTTCCTGCCCGGGCAGTATTTAAAAGGATGCACCTTGCGAAGGCCAGGAGCCCGGGCGTCCTTTTAAAATCCGTAAGCTTGAAAGCCTATTAAGCGGGTTTTGAAAGCCGACGGTGAAACGTTTGTTTACAAAGCCGATCGGAGCGACGCCAAGCCTCAGCAAGAAGAAGAAGTCCAACCTTGTCCGCCATTGCTAGTTATAGCAAAAATTAGTGTTTCTAAGTGTCCGATATTGCTAAATCCGCGGAAAAATTCTCTCCACGGAAATCGTTATCACAACTGAACCAGTTGACCTAGAGAGCTCTACTCAATGCCAGTCTACAGATACAAGTAAGGGCTACATTTTGAGATTTGTGTGAATTCTTTAGCAGTTAAAATAACAAAAATAGGCCTATGTTTACATACGTTCTTTGGCTAGATCGCCCGGATAGGCCTATCATCATTTATATAGCCTGCCCGGGGAGGAAGGGTTAAACACACTAATTGATGATGCAGTTTTTACCCCCGTACACTCCCTTGATTCACAGGGCTAAGGCATGCCCTTGTTACAGTGACATAACTGGACATTTACCACAAATCGCTAGACCGAGCTGCCAAAATTCTTGTCGTCTACCAAAGGCACAGCATAAGATCAAACTGCATACCCTTCGATCAAGAAGTCAGACGCGCTACCGACCATGCCACGGCCCTAAATTAATGTGGAAAAAGATAATTTATAAACATTAATGTATGCATGTATATATACAGTACAGTACAGGCACATACCCCATAACTGGGAGTGGCCGACTCGAGACAAGAGCCCGAACAGGCACAACACAACATAGCATAAAAACAAAATATAAATTCACACAAATCTAGATTGCCCAGGAGAAGACCCAGGGATCACTAGGGGCCTCCAGCATTTCCCCGGCCCCAGACCTTCTGGAGAGGTTCCAGTCTCAGCAGGCAGACACGCAGCAGAGCACACAACAATGCCCGCCCACCTCATATCCAGGCGTGACCCTTCATATATACCGGCTCCCCGGGCCAGGTGCCTTGACGGACTATTATCTAATCCAACTGGCGCCTGACCCCCTCTCCCAACGACCGCGTTATCACTCATCTATTCACAAGGGGAGGTGTGGCAGAGTGGTCTTGCCACTGGACTGGTAATCCAATGGACCTGGGTTCGAATCCCGATATGTCAATGGGAAGATATTATTGGGATGGAATTTGTGCTGTACAGTACCTAGTTTCAGTGCATTACCACAGCACACCGAAATGACAAAAAAAAATACCCTCATTGTTCCCTGATTAAATAGCACTGTATGAATATTCCCATATTCAAAATATGCTACAGGGGGATAATGCCTAGTGAGTTAATTGCTCAATAGGTGGCATTCTGAGAGTGAGGGTCCAAGTCTGGGGAGTGAGACTGTGAAGCGCAGAGGCGGAGCAGCTTCAAAGATGGGATTGCTTCGAGCTGGGGTGCTTCGCATGTCTCACTCCCTAGACTGGAACAAGACCTCACGGGCCTCACCGTGTTCAGCGGTTGAGTGTGCAGGCTCTCAGCCTATGCCCGAGAGGGAGTACAGTAACACCTCGATTTTCCGGCATTCAAGCATCCGGTAACTTCAAAGAACCGGAGGTTTTAGGAATTTATAAAAAAAACAAAAAAAAAAAAAAAAAAATCGTCTTACCAGCATCATTTCATCATAACAAATAATAAATACATATAATATTAGGAAAAAACTATTTAAAAAGCACCAATAAGAAATATATATACAGTATATATAAAATAGTCTGTGGTTCTAAGCGGGTAACGGCGGCGTCAGTAGAACAAGCAACAACAAAAGCGCGGGAATAGGCCTCTCAGTCTTGCCCGATCGATCGATCCGTATGTACAAACATTCTCATATTGGACATATTATACTCGATTCATCGCTATCTTTCCGAAGATTAAGGCAAAGTCGGACAAATTGAAAGCCAATAGTGACAAGAAGTGCAAAAAGAGTGGTTCTGAGCTTGGAACAAAAAATACAAATATCCAAACGAATGGAGAGGTGGATGATGCAACATTATCCACCTCTACAACTGTGGATGAGTGGCAAGCATCCACCCCTTGCTGCCTCTCCCAAAGCATCCACCTCATAAATAAGTTTTAGATATTAACCTAAGAAGTGCGCATGGGGGGTATGAGATACCACACTCCTGTGCTGACGTATTTGAGCTGTTACCATCACTAACATCGTTATTTTACCATAAATAGCATTAATACCTATCCATATGCGCCTATTATAGGTTACAACAATAAAATAAGTGGAAACAGCGTTTGGATGGTCAAAATCGGCGATACAGGCCGGGAGTTACATAATGTATGGCTGAGGCAACCTCCTTCTCCACCACTCTTTCCCAAGTCTGGAGAGAGACTGTCGATCAATACTCTCTCTCTCTCTCTTCCACTCGCTTGGTAACAGTGATGACAACGCCCTGCTACCAACTCGCTAATGTTAGCACGAAAATAGACCACAGAATAAGGGAATACCAGGGAAAATAGGTGATAACTGAAGGAGGGGAGGTGGAGGAGTGATATTTGGCATGGCCCAGGGGTAAAAATAAATAAATAAATAAAAAATAAAAAAATTTGGGGGGGGTGTTTTAAATGGATTTTTTTTTTTCCCCTTACTCTTAAGAGTTCCCGCAGTCCGCCAGGGGAACTCTTAAGAGTCTCCCGGCAGTTCCCGGGTTAAGTGAGAAACCTAAGAACCTAAAAAGAACAAAAACAATTTGATATTAGTGTTTCGTTTTGCTACTGTCAAAACTTTGAATGCGCTGCAGAACTCTCCCTCCCGATAAGGCCTAGCCTTCGCATATGACGATACGCATTACGCCGCCGACAACAAGAGCTGGACGCCTTTTCCAACTTCTACTGTACAGTACTTATAAATTGTCGAGTTGAGAACATTACTATTAAAATGGTATAGTTGTTGTTGTTGTTGTTGTTGTTCCCTAAGCTGCCTGGCCGAACAGCCCCGAGTCCCTGAGGAAGGCCATGGCCACGATCGGGCTTTCCCACAGAGCTCTCATTGAGTGTAGATTGTGTTGTTGGCGTAAGTGGTTGTGTGAAATGCAGTCTTCTATGATGTGTTTAATGGTATGGGGTGCTGTGTTACATCCCGGGCAGGAGTCGACAACGGAGTCATCCAGTCTCTTCTGATAACTCAGGAGAGAATGGCGGGTGCCCGACCCCGAAAGGGGTTGAAATAGGGGAGCTATCCCCCCGCCAAAGGCGGCTTTCTAGGGCCTTTCCTAGCTGATGCTGAGAGGATTGGGTTCTAGTCATGTGGTGATGGGCTGGTCTATCAGAGTGAGAACTGAGCGATCTCTGCCATACCCATAGCTTACTCTGACTGTTCCTTTAACTTATATATTTTCTAGATCTCGAGTGACGGCGTCTTTTCCGTGGATTGACCTCCCAATCTACCAAGATTGGAAGCCAAAGCGTCACATTTTTCCCTTGCCCCTCAATTTCTCTTCATAATTGCTGAGGGGCACAGGGCCCTGGGTGGGGCTTTGGTTTCCCGGGCGTTTCCGCACCCTCCTCAGCTCCCCGCCATGGAGTGGCTTCGGTCACCCAGGCTTTATTGTTGTCGGCAGGGAGGGTTCTGTGGGGGCGCTCGGTTATGGCCTTGGAATTGCTCGGGGCCTTGGGGCTGTTCGGCCAGGCAGCTTGGGGAACAACAACAACAACAACAACTCAGGAGAGCTGGATGGTGTCTGCATCTCAGCCTGGCCAGGTGGACTCTGTCCTCGCGAGGAAGGGAGGATTCGGAAGGATGGATTTTGGGAGGTCGTGCATGCAGCTGCGTGTTGTCTGTGAGTGAGTGGATGGATCGGTGAGAGATATGAGTATGGATGTGCTTCTGGAAGTTGGTTCGGGGTGGGCAGGGAGGGAGAGAGGACAATAATTGTGTGTGATACCGTGTGCTGGGTGTTGTTTTGATATTTCTTGGTGTCTGTGGGTGTGTTGCCATGTAGTTTAGTGGGTGGTCTTGGTTCGTGGAGGCTGCTGCCAGGAATTGAGTGCCTCTCATGTCCAGATGGTCTTTGACTTTGAGGATTTTGGTTTCTTGATGTAGGTGATCTGTGGGTGCAGTAGCTGTGCAGCCTGTAATGATCTTCAGGGCTTTGTTTTGAATAGTCTGTAAAGTCTTATAATGTGTTTCAGCTAGGTTAGAAGCCCAGGCTGGGCTTGCGTATTCCATCACTGATCTTATGTATTGTTTATATACTGTGGTGGTAGTTTCTTTGTTGTGTCCAAATTTTGTGTGAGCAAGTGACCTGAGGGCGTTAAGTCTGGGTGTCAGTTTCTTTTTAATGTTTGTGGTGTGCTGTTTGAATGTCATATGAGTATCATATGTTACTCCTAGGATTTTGGGTGTGTGTGTATGTGTTAGGGGTGTGTTGTTTATGGTGAGTTGAGGGATGTATTCGTGTTCTCCTGTCCAACTTGTGAGCAGGGTTGCGGTGGTATAGTAATGTGTGTTTGTTTATTATATTAAGGCTGATAATACAGATAGCCATTAGGGGGTATTTTCTTGGGGTTTATGGGGATTTATAGGAGTAATGTTCAACTAACCGGAGGTTTCAAATCCCCCTGAGTGCCGGAAAATCGGGGTGTTACTGTAGTTGGGGGGGGAAAAAAAAAAAAAAAAAAAAAAAAAAAAAAAAAAAAAATCTCAATTTATTCCTATTTATTACCACTTCTCTTGCCTGTTCTACAGTCATCTCTCTATCTTCCAACACTTGTACTACACAATCTCTCCATCTCAACGGAGGTCTTCCTACCCCTCTACCTCCTCTTGTATCCGACTCATATACCGGTACTCTCTTTGTAAGTTCATATTCCATTAGCTCAACATGTCCATACCAGCACAGCACCCTTCTACCCACTCTGGCCGACAAAGGTTCCTGCTGTCCCACAGCAACTTGTTCAACTCCCAATCTCTACCATTCTATCCTACTAAACCCAATCCTCTACCCATCATTCTCATTTTCATTTCCCTCACCACACTATCCATACTATATACATTAAACAACCACAGTGACATTACACAACCCTGTCGCAGACCTACATTTACCTCAAAACATTCACTCAACTAATTTCCTAAACACACACTCTGCTCTCGTCATAAAAACTCTTGACTGCTCTTAGCAAATTTCCTCCAATTTCATAAATCCTTAGCACCTTCTATAATTACAGTATATACATAAACATAAGCATACTAAATGTCACTCACTTTCGAGCTGTGAAGTTGTGGAAGTTATGGGTGCCTTTATACAGTTTAAGAGTTGCTCTCAACAGCTCCAAGACTTCTGGTGTGATGCGATAGCAGCTGTTCGTCGTCTGCAATCAGGCAATGTACATTATAATAGCATTGACAATCTATACAATACACATAACAAACTAAAACAATAATTTCTTAATATCAATTACTGCAAAAGTGGACCTAGGATGTTATAACTGATAAATCAATTTAAATATGAGTAAAGGAAACGATCTCCTTTACATTTAGAACAGGAGTGGACCAAGAATGATAATCTACTAATCTAAGACTGAATACTCAAAGCGTTTGTGCCACAAGTTATGGCGATGAGAGGCATATCAAACCAATGAATCATTTGTTCAATTGTTCTTGTTCTAGTATTTAATGAGTACAGTAGTCCCTCGAATTTTGCGTCTTTCAAATTTGTGAAATTTCGATTTTGCGAACGGGACCCAAGATTTGACCAATTTTGCGGGACTTGATATGTGCGATATTACTTGAGTTTTGCGGGTGGCGCCCAATGATACGGGGTTTCCGCACTAGTTTTCGGGGGGGAGGGGTATGAGGGTCGTGACGTCGGGCCGCCCTGCGGCCCATTGTTTACTGTTTATAGATTCTCCCACGCTCCTGTATGTTCTCACGCTCTCGCATAATCGACTTCCTTGGGCAAAATTGAAGTGTTACCTGTGCCCTGGGTCCCTTGAATCTGTATTTCTGTGTTTTTCTTTATTGTAGGATGTATAATTAAGTGTATGTGTCATAATGTGTGTACAAACAAGGACGAAAATCACCAAAAAATAGGCCCTCGATGATGAGATGTCGACCATATTCAATTAATCCCATAAGGTTAGTTATTTGAAATTTGCGATTTTGAATTTTGCGGCCTGCAATGTCGACCATATTCTCGCAAAATTCGAGGGAGTACTGTACTTTGCCTAACAAATCATTTAACCCCATTGCCTGAGTAGACATTTAATCACAAACTAAACTGAGTATTAAGTATAACAATTAATACTTTGCACTTTGCAGGAGGTGGTGCTGAAGCTGGCTCCATTGCTAGAGTCAGAGGTGGCTGGGGGAAGTTTCCTTGCATTGCTGTCATAACTTCCCCGCCATAAGTTAAATACAGGACAAATCCCGATGGACTGGAGAGGAGGCGAACATAACAGCTATATTTAAGAAAGGAAAGAGAAATGACTCAGGGAATTATAGACCAGTCAGTTTGACAAGTGTTGTGTGTAAACTAATGGAAACGGTAATTAGAGAAGGAATAATGGATCATATGAAGTCAAACCAACTTTTCAGTGGGAGACAGTTCGGATTCTTGCCGGGGAGGTCGACGGTACTACAGCTAATTAAGGTGGTAGATGATTGGATGCAAATTCTAGAAGATGGTGATGTAATAGACGTGGTATATTGTGATTTTATGAAGGCCTTCGATAAGGTCCCACATAAAAGGTTAATAGAGAAAGTTAGAAGCTATAATATAGGGGAGAAATGTGTGAAATGGATAGAAGCCTTCCTGAAAGATCGGAGACAGAGGGTACTGGTGAATGGAATAGGCTCGGGGTGGAGGGAAATTACAAGTAGGGTACCTCAGGGATCTGTGTTGGGACCACTGCTGTTCGTTATATTTATCAACGACTTACCTGAAGTTATAACTAATGGAAGTGAGGTATACCTGTATGCGGATGACACTAAGCTGTATAGAAGAGTGAGGAGTAAGGAAGATATGGGTTTGCTTCAAGGAGATGTGGAGGGCATGAAGGGATGGTCTGAGCATTGGTTAATGCCTTTTCATCCAAAAAAATGCAAGTACATGCGGATTGGGACCAGCAAGATAGACAAGGTAGGATACAGTATGTATGAAGCGATGGAGGAAGTGAATGCAGAAAAGGATGTAGGAGTAGTGATAGACAATAAGTTAAATTTCTCAGAACATTTAGCGGAAAAAGATAAACAAAGCCAATAGAATTGTAGGGCTGATAAGGAGGACATTTGTGTCACTTGACGAAGAAATCTTCAGGAATCTCTATACAGAGCTGGTTAGGCCGCACCTGGAATATGCGAACCAGGTGTGGGCTCCATATATGGTAAAGGATATAGAAGCAGTGGAGAAAGTGCAGAGGAGAGCTAGCAAGCTGGTACCAACGTTGAAGAACGCGGGCTATGAGCAGAGGTTGAGGACACTGGGGCTTCCGACACTGGCATATAGGAGAAAGAGAGGGGATATGATAGAGACTTTTAAGATAGTGTCAGGAAAGTACGATGAGGATGTGTGAAGGTATCTTCTTGATGCGGGAGGGAACAAGAACGAGAGGACACTCTAAGAAAATTTACAAAGAAAGAAATAGGCTTGAGAAGGCAAAGAACTCATTTTGTGATAGAGTGGTAAATGAGTGGAACGCACTGCCCCAGTATATAGTCGATTCCGAATCAATAAGGGAGTTTGAAAGTAATCTTGATAAAGCATGGGGAAGACAAGATTTGAAGTTTGATTATAAAACAAAAATACAGAATAGTAAAAATGTTGCGTCTGCTACCGCCGCCGCCAACACCGTGAACGACCGCAGCAGTGCAAGTACTGGTACTGAGCTGGATACACAGGCATAGTTTGCCTTTTTTCAGAGGATCTACTGTAAGAAACTGTAAGATAAGTTACAGCGATGTGAGAGACATATCAAACCATTGAAATAACAGCTTACTCTTTGAATACAATGTTGAAAGCTTACTGGTATTTATAGTAAACAGTCCAGTATACAAAATATAGAAAACATACAGTATAGAATACAGTGAATGGAATATATATGAATTACTTAAGAAGTTCGTGCGGAGTTACATGGAGGGATAGACAGACTAATGAGGAAGTAAGAAGGAGGTGTGGTGTGGAGGTAGATGTGCTGGAAAGTGTGAAAAGGAACAACTTGAGATGGTTCGGCCATATGGAACGTATGGAAAGCGAGAGAATGACTAAGAGGGTGTACGAGAGCGAGGTGGAGGGACAGAGAGGGAGAGGTAGACCAAAAGAGAGGTGGAAGGATGGAGTGAGGAAGTATATGAACGAAGGCGGTGCTGGTTGGGGGGAGGGGCGTCGACTGACTGGGGACAGAGGTGCATGGGGGTGGTTCGTTCGTGGCCACCCCTTCGGGGATCACGGCGTCAGGCAATAGATAGATATATAGAATATATAAACAACATGCAATAATAAAACCAATTGCAAAACGCACCGCGGTCGACTGCGCAAAGGCAAAAGTGGGGCACATGTAAGAGTAAGTCCGTGAGTCGCACCAGGACTTGCAGTTGAAGCTCTTGGTGGTGCGGCGGATGGCCATGACGCGGATCTGGTCACACAGGTGCTTGTTGATGGCCTTCACCATGTCAGGGACGTCCTCGGCTGGAAATGGTACAAGACGAATGATGACGGTGACAATACAGTGATTTATATGTGGTATGGAAATATCACACATAGAAAAGAGAGAGAGAGAAAGAAACTAAAATGAAATACCAGTGTACTGTACACAAAATCTTGATTCATTATAATATATTTAGCCTTTGTATTATAGGTAGCACCAGCGAACTTGACAATAATCTTGACCCCTTAAATTCTTATACAGGTAACTCAAAATGAATGAAAGGAATCGGACTGACGTTTCTATCATTTGGGAAGAGTCCACTAGGAAATAGGTGTGGATATTTAGTCAGTTTGCTCCAGGCCTTTTTAAGTTACAGAGAGGTCAGGGATCAAGAATATTGTCAAGTTCGTTGGCACTACCTATAGTATGCATCATCATCACATGTCTTTATCTCAATTCCCAACATGTCATAGCTATCATAGTTAGCTCCTATAAACATAACTTCAAGCAAAGGGAAAGTATGGTATGCATGTACAGTTGGCCACATTACTTTATACTCATACTATACAGTGATTTTACATCAACACATACCGTACAATGGTTTAGCATAATTTTCCTTTACATACATTGTAACGGCTCAGATGGGGTTGCCTTCAGTAGTTGGAGTGTACATACATAGTGGTTATAATAATAAACAAGTACCTCGAACAATCTTCATACAATTCCAGCCACAAATGCAATCCCCTCATGGTCAGGTTCCAAGGCAAGAGACCACCCTTACAGTTAACCAGGCGAGGAACACACTCCAGAAGACGATCTGCTCAAAATTCACTCGGAAAGAATCATAATTTATTTCAAAAGGCCTAGATAGTAGATACACACACACACGACAGCCATGCATGCACATGTGAGCCCTGGTCACTCAAAGGTGGTTGTGGAAACAGAAAGGGTTATCCCCAACTGCAGCACAGATGTTATGTGAGAGTCCCTGTCTCCAGCATCACATTTCAACCTCCAAAGATTAATGTGAGACTGCTGGGAGAAAAACATCCTTAAGTCGGTATCACATGAGAGCTTTTATAGTCAACATTCGATAATCAACATTTTTCTGGCAACATTTCTGGAATCATTTGCACTGGTATCTGAAACTAGACGGGTGATAGATGAATTTACATAACCGCAATAGTTAAAATGTTGACCTCATAAGCTGCCAGACTAGTGTTGAGCAAAATGTTTGGAAAAAGTGCTCGTGTGATACCGGCTTTATTAGCGCCACTGGGCTGTACTGTCAACCACCTAGATGTGATGCTGGAATGTGTAACAGCCTAACAGGTAAATGACCTGATACACTTTCCAGCAAAAATTACATTATCTGAAAACACATTGGCTACAGAGCGTAATACAACAAAGTCCTGCCACAACACTGCCACATCATGTCATCACTGTGGCTGATAGTGGCATAATGCTAACCATACCTCAGCAAGACTCAACAACGATCCTATGCAGCACCTGCACCTCCAGTATCTGTAACCAAACCAGCCTTAATAGTACTACAAAAGAAAGCGCCATACCTGGAATCAACTTAAAGTAATTAACAATATAGTCCTGCCACAACACTGCTCCTCCATGCAAACACTGAGGCCGATACTAGAGTAGCATTAAGCAACACCCAGGTAAGACTTTGGTAGAATCCCCTGTGGCACCTATCAGCACCCCACCAGCCTCGGCAGTGGCACCATACCAACACAGCGTCAATATAAATATTTTATTGTATAATAATGGCTGTTTGTCCCCAAGTCTACTTGTACAACACATAGTAGGATGCCTCAGGCATATTAGTTTTTTCCTCCACCGTAAGATGAAAGGATTAACAGTGTGAATGAATTACGAGTGTATTGCAGTTTGATATGAAATACGGTACTGGTAGTTAATTCCTATGATTAATTATATGATTTATAGAAAATTATTCTTGCATATCAATTATAATATTATTACCTGTAATTTCATTCATACAATCAAAGAATGGGTAAGAATTAATATAGTCAACTGAACAAAGTAACTAAAAGAGAAGTCATATCTTACGTAGCTTCACGGACACCACTTGCCGAGCGGCGGAGACCCCCTTATCCGTGCGAGCCGCCCGTTGGAACTGGAACATCTGAGGACATGTGCAGCCTTCCTCCGTCATGAGATCGGCGTGTAGCAGGGCCGTCAGTAGGTCGTCCTCTATGGTGCGGTACCCAGGGTTCCTGTTAATGATAGTAAATCATCACTGAGTTCTGCTCAGGCAGGGTTAGCACTTTGCCAACATCAGCCATACTCACACCCTGAACACTACACACCACCCTACTCTTCATATCACTGAGTTGTACGGTAATACCTCACTTGAAATTGCTACAGTATTACGTTCCTGAAAACAAGAATAAAAACAAAACAATATTTAGTGAAGCAACTGTTTCTGTGAATTTCACTATACCCGGGGTTTCTGACAACGATAAAAGCAGATTTACAGTAACACTTTTCGGGATGGATGTAGTTTTCGGGCGTACGGTCGTCATGTTGTGCGCTCGCAGTTACGTTCCTGTCTATTTCGACGCTATATTTTCTGCTATTTGCCCCCTGTCATTACTACATGAATACTAGGTTAGGTTAGGTTAGTTTGTTTGGTTAGGCTAATGTATTTTTATATCCAAAGGCAGTCAAAATAGACGGGAACATGATGGGAAAGGTCCGAGGCCACTGCACATAGTGTAAACAAGGCTGGCGGTACGCCCGCACTTAACCCGTTGAGCCCCGGCTAGTTATAATATTTTGTTCACCCCAGTCCCAAGCCATTTTCACTTATTTTTTTTGTTTGCTAAAATGGAAGACAAGGATGAGAAATGAAAAAAAAAACAAAAAAAAATCACCTCTGACATTTTTTTTGGGGGGGGGGGGGGGGGAGCTTCAAAAAAATTTGTTGAGCCAAAATGGAAGAGAATGGTGAGAAATGAACACACAAATAAAAAAAAACTCATTTCGGTCATTTGGGGGGCGGGGGGGGGGGGGGGTTTCAATAGTTCGTCTCCCCCGCATGACCACCCGCCCGGGAGCACTAGGGTAAAAACTGAGTATGGCATTGTACGGCATACATCCTAAGGAGTATCTCACATAAATCTCAAGCCTCTAGCTCCCATACGACCGGAGTAATGAAGGTTCAAAGTGGCGGTAAACTAGGGGTGTAAACTATCCCCACTAAGCCCACCACCACCAGCCGCGCGGCAGTCTCGGCCCGCTCACACCTACTGGCCCGGCTCCCCCACACACTACGGTACCGCCCCCTCCTATTCTCCCGCCATTTCCTACCTTACGAGCCACGTAAGTGTTTTTTATATGTCGGACGCACGTGATGCGTCGCTGGGAGTTGGTGATCAAAGACTGCCGACGCAACACGTGCGACGCTGGGTCTCTGCGGGTTAACATTCTTGCCCACTTTTCCCCTCAACTTTTATCTGCCATTTTTTCCTAAAGAATATGGATTTATAGATTATGGTAGTACAGTGGAATATAGGAATGTTAAGTATGGGATGCTAGCATTGAAAACATTCAGGACCCAAAACACTAGAATGAGAATGAAAGAATTTGAAGTGAATCCATTTTTCCATAATTTTGCTTTGCAAGTTTACACTATTCTTTCTCATTTACAAAATCATAATGAAACCCACATTATTTATAAGAGTTTAATTATTATGTTCTCTCCACCAACCGACTTTACTCCTAAACTCAATTAATGAAATCAACAAATACATGTGGCAGTCCAGGGATTCGAACCTAGGATGCTCACTCCGAAATTCAGTGCATTTATCCATTGCGCTACGAAGACAGTTAAACTTTGTTAAAGAATGGTGGACAAGCCTACGATTTATTATGCAGTTTCGAATCCTGCATATCAATCTAAGCATGTACACACTTTCCAACTGCGCTATCTTAAGCTATGGATAGATGAATGGAAGGAGTAATTAATGGGGCCTTAACCCTAAGGAAGGCCTCTCTATAAACTACCCCTGAACCTGAATGAATTATTACAAATGATACTTGGGCCTATCGTGGTGATCCCCAAACCATTATCTTATCCCGGGAGGATCACATGATTTCATTAATTTAATTTGAAGGTGATTAATACTAGAAATAAAAATGTATTAAGATTATTTCTATAGGTTCAGAAACAGTTCGTTGGGAGGTCTGGTCCTATGAGATCTGTACCCCATAAATTGTTCTTTCCTCTCACATAAGCATTATACTATTCATAGTGCAGTTGGGTCCAGTACATGATTACATTGGTATCCAGTATACGATAAATTCATAATAATTGAGGCCATATGCTGAAACTGTTAACCATCTTGATGACATAATGGTTAAAGTGTTAAAGTTCTGTATATGGTGTCCCGAGTTCATATCCCGGGAGGATCCCATGCTTTCAATAATTTTATTTGGGGGTGATTGATGCTAAGAATTAAAATTAATTAAGATTATTACATGATCTTAAAATGAAGACACAATAGTCCTATTCACAAAATGTTACATACCGGTACTACTGTATAGTAAATGTTTGCCAAGATTACATGAGAAGAACAAACATATAGCCTAAAGATAAACTAACCTTTGCATGCCCAGGTAGCCTTTGCCAGAATATGAAAGAAGGAGAGCAAACTTTCTTCTCTTTCTCCTGACAATATCGCCTCCTTCACTTTCGGCAGCATCGTCCACGTGAGCTCGTTTTCGGCTGTCTTCTGTTGCAGCTTCAGGCTCTACCGCGCGCTTCATATTGATACTGGTACCTATAAATAATAAATAATATATCATTATTAATAATAATAATAAAGCTGCTGTTTTCTGTTTCCACAAGTATCATCCTTCATATCAACAGATTCAATACTGATCACATTACATTGATTACATAAATTCATACTTCCTAATTTGTAATCTTCAATTAATACAAGATGTCACTTACAAAGAACTGACAATATGAAAATGCTTTTCAGTGCTGTCTGCAGCTCTCTGGTAGAGATCTGTACTCCTTGGTACTTATTCAAATAAGTAAACTAACAGTACCGGTACTGTACTGAACATGACTACCGGTAAGTACCGTACATAACAGAGTAGGCCTATGGTACCGGTACCGTACTGAAAACAGTTTCCATACTAGTTACTTATATAAATAAGTAACAAATACATTCTTTCAATCCTCCGTTGCTTACCGGTATTTGGATACGCAACAAGTACCGGTAACTGTTTTCAATTTTCTATTACTTACCGGTACCGGTACATAAGTAACTTACCGTATTCAAACAAGTAATAAGCAACTGTTTTCCGTACTCAGTTACACATTAAAATAAAAAAAGGACATGGAGAGAGCACTTTAATGAATTGCTAAATGTAGAGAATGAAACAGCTGCAGACATAATTGGATGGGGAATAGGAAGGAGGAAAAGAGGAGCCGTGAGGGACGAGGAGAATATTTAAGGGATCAGATCAAAAGTGTGTGAGGCTTTGAAGAGGGTGAAGATGAGTAATACATCAGAGATAGATGGAGTGTGTGGCAAGGTGCTGAAGTATGGAGGAGAGGTAGTGATTGAATGGATATGGATTTTGGAAAATATGTAGACTAGCATGGGAGAAGGAAAGAATGATAGAACACTGGATATCAGGCATTACAGTTCCCTTGTATTTTTTTATTTTTCTGTGATTGAGGGAGGCAAAAGGCAGAACTGCCTATAACGAGTGCCTCCCCCATAGTTGAAAGAGTGACAGGGCCAAAATCAAGGGATGTTCAAGCCAAAATGCCTGGACACACGGAGTTTGAAGCAATTTAAGTAATAGGAAGAGGGAAAGACTGATTCTGGGAGAGAGTTCCAGAGCTCGGCTGTTGAGTAGAAAAAAGTTTGAGAGTAACGTTTCACTCTTGGTGAAGGGGAATGGGGAGAGAGAAATACTGTACAGTACGGTATGTGGTAATCACAAGGGGATATGTCTCCTTAACCCTTTCTCTGCGGGGATATTTGGGCTATATAGGGCATATTCAGGCACTCCTTAATGATTAATCAAGTATCTGCATGAAATAAAATGTATTCTGCCGTAAACTAAATGAAAATAGCTTCTAAATGACACTAGAACGAGCTTCCTATCTCGCGGGGTTCACCCGCAGCACAACCATAGACATTGGGGAAAACTCTTTAATTAATAGCAATGTAGCACTTGGCAACACCGCTGAGACCCGGGTATGGGACCTCAGTTTGCCTCAGTGTGCGGCTGAACGTGCTGACAGTTGGAGATTGGCCCCTCACGGTCCTGCCCACTGACACTCGATTTCTACGGCTTTTACAGGCTTTTAAAGCCTGGAAATTGCTGCAAATTACCATGGCGTTCCGGAACATCTCCCGCAGGGAAAGAGTTAAGAAGTTAGCATAGTAGGGAAGATGTACTGTAGGATAGTGCTTGAGAGAGTAAGAGAGCTCACAGAGGAACTGGTACCGGTAGGTGATAGAGCAGAGTGAGATTAGTGTGTGTATAGGATGAACAGAGTAAGTTCTTTGATTTGGGTTAAAGCATGATGTCCCCATGGTTATTCAGCATATACTGTAC
The DNA here is from genome assembly GCA_032716605.1 of Paralithodes platypus. Taxonomy (NCBI): domain Eukaryota; kingdom Metazoa; phylum Arthropoda; class Malacostraca; order Decapoda; family Lithodidae; genus Paralithodes; species Paralithodes platypus. The sequence goes on from CM064579.1 coordinate 42,606,876, forward strand.
CGGTATGGATAGTCATGAAATAATTACAAAGAAAAGCACTGGATATTGGAGTACCCCTGATAAGGGAAGGGAATGATAAGAAGTTGTCTGTGCTGCTGTTTGCCAATACTGTACAGTACAATTCTGATGACTAATAATTAGCAGGAGTTCCAGGGTTTAATGATAAATATGTTAGGTGCTATGCAAAAGTAACAGAACCTGAAGATTAATGTGGCAAAGACAAGAGTAAGGTTATGTTCTTTGAGAGGAATACAGTCATAGAGTGTAATATAACGCTTGGTGTAATGGAAAATGTTAGCTCATTTACATATTTGGAAAATTTGATAAGTGAAGATGTAAGTTTTGAGGGGTAAGTGTGAGAAACGGTACAGTACAGCATGGGTTGTAGGAATGCTGAAAACAGTGACAAGGAATAGGGTGGTGAGCATAGAAGTAAAGAAGTCATTGCACGATAGTGTGGTGATCCCAACACTTATGAACAGGAGTGATTTGAGTGAAGCATGCAGCATGGACTTTGTTGGAGAGAGACAAACCAAGAGCGAGATAGATTGATAAATGTCAAAGTACGAGAGCGATCTGGTAGAGTGTGAAAAGGAACACCATTAGGTGGTTCGGACCAGTCATGTGGGGGCTGGAGTGTATGACGGCAGGCGGTAGGTATGGAGAGTGAGACAATTACTAAAAGAGTGTTTGAGAGTGAGGTCACTCGGTTTAATGTCAGAAAGGGAGAGGCAGACAGAGTGAGATAGAGAGATGGAGCTTAGAGGTAGCTATATGCATATGAGTATGAATGAAAGTGGTGTTTGGTGAGAAGAGGGGTGCTGGGCCCTTGCCAGCCTCGGCTGCTAGCTGCACAAATCAGAATGGCCTAATGCCAGCAGGGGGCAATTTAAAAAATAAAAATCAATTATAATAAATAATAGCCTAGCCTAATAGTAGCTTAATAATTAAGCTATTATTAGGCTAGGTTATTATTTATTATAAGTATTAGCCTAGCCTAGGTTAAAAACGATCAAATTGCAGTAGGCTACACGTAACACGCAATCGTAACGGTCGTGACCGTGACCGTGCGAGCCTTTTTATTTAATAACATAGGCCAATTACCAAAGTTAGGATCGTGACATAGGACTAAAAATAATAATATGCTAAGATATAACCTAGGCTAGTACCGATATATATGGCTAGCCTAAACTAATTTAACTTAGTCTTCCCAACCAAATTAGCCTAGCCTAGGCTACTAGCCTAACCAACAAGCCGACAATAGGCCTACAGCCTACAAAATCTGCAAGTAGGCTATGCTATGGTTAGGCTATCCTATCACAGGGTGTAAAACGAGGCCAATTATCGTAATGCTACTCAACTTCGCTTTACAATTAATGCTACCCATAACAGAAAATATTCGTTCGTTGAATTGACGGTTGATTAGGCTAATCAATTTCTCAGATAATAAGATTATCTGAAAAGACTGAAAGGCCTAGTATTAACACAAAATATAATTACGCCTGACTGACAGTTACAAAGTACGGTATTATTGCCATTTTGGTTCCACAGCCGGCAAGATGGCGCCATCATGGCAGCCAATTGTCTAAATGGCCACCATCCCATCTAGACCTATTCTTCAATAGAATTGAAATCTGCATATTTAGCCTAGGCGCTCGCCATTCGTCCGCGCATTAATGCTACAGGATTCAGGAAAATAGTGCTACTTAACTCAGAGTTATTTGCTTTGACACCCTGTCCTATCATACTACAAATTGAGAATCTGTTCTCCATATTTATGGTCCTATGGTCCTATTTATTATGGTCCTATTTATGGTCCTATGGTTCATGGTTCTCCATATTTAGACAACCATGAACCATAGGACTAGCCCTAGTTTTCATATCACACTTATTCTTCTTGATATTTATATGTGCAGCTTGCTCGGAGTATTTCAGATCTCCAGATTAGGCTACTGCACAGGCATAGCCTAGAGGAGTGTAGAGGAAAAGATCAGCCTCACAATAGTGAGGCTGGGGTGAGAATGCCCACGGGGGAACAATCTTCTTTTACTCTCAACCTGTCCAGTTCCATTATAGTTTATAAGTTTATCCTAGGAAAGAGAGCCGATTTTAAGGCCACACCTCGACCAGTCGAGCGTGACTCTCGCACCAAGACCAAGACCAGTTGCTTGCTCACAGAAGATACAGAAGATACCCGGGTAGGAGGCTGTTCAGCCTATGAGACCCGGCTCATTTATTTCATTACTTGGTGTGTGGCTTGCTGAGCCTGAGGGGAAGGGAAGTTTGTTAGTTAGTTGAATAGGGATTTAACAGATAGGCTAGGGTGTCTAAATAGTGAGTACAGGTATTTTACCTAGGCCTATATTATTTTGACTATAGCCTAGGCTAGATTATTAAGGGTTGGAAAGTATTACTTCCCACACACCAAGAAATAGCCTAGGCTAAAATATGGTAGTCAATGTAGCCTAAGCAACCTTAAGTTAGGCTATTGCCTGTTTTTTAAAACCCAAGTGGCTTTCTTCACAGAAATATACCAACTATCACTTTCCAAGTAATACTTAGTCAGTCAAAACCGGTCATTCATACAAATTAAAAAATATTTTCCAACCTAGCACTGCTGTTTACAACCATGTGTTGAATATAGATAAACTTGCAAAGGGTACTCTTCATTATACACTGGAATAATAAAAAAGTATAGGGAGTTCTTTAATTTTGGTTAATTTTAATTATTTTTATTTAATCTTACAGCTTATTGGATCTACTGGTAATGCAAATAATATTCAATACATGGAAGTATAAATAAGTACAAAATGTAGATTGAATATTCTGACAGTTCGTTTCCATGTGCATAAAATCCGGATCAAGGACCATGGGATCCGTATACATCCAACAGCGTTCGTCAGCCGTTACTTGAGATCCTGTAAAGAAAATGGCCAACTTTGTCTTTCGACGCCATTTTGGAACCTGAACCTCTTCAGTATACTGTAGGTGAGGCCCTTTTCTATTATATGATTTTATTCAGCTTAGGAAGGACCTCTAACAATAAAAAGGCTACACTTTCAAAAATCCTTAAGCTGAATATTGTATTTTGTATATAGCCTAACCTGAATAGTGTCCAAAATATGAAAATAAAACACCGGCGGGGTGATGCTTTGTTTTGGATCATGTAGAATTTGAATACAAAACACCAAACTACTGCATGCATCGTGTAGCTTACCAATACTGCCGAGTATTTAAGGGTCAACATCCTTCGGCCTCCTGGCTAATGACAGCAGTGGCACCAAGATAGCGGAGGTTAGCCGATCTCTGTTACTATAGAGTTTCTATCGTTACTAGGGGCAAAATTTAGGGAGCTGTCAAGGGCAAAAGGACGATGCTCTCTCCTGTCAGATGTACGACATTTCCTATATAAATCACGTTCTCCCTCTTATTAACCGGTACATTTGTTAATAATTTGACTGTATTACTACTAAATCTTGTTTATATGTTGAGATGCATGTAATATTAGAATATAAAGATCAGTTACCGCAATATAAACGCAAATATTAAAGCATACTTGGCAACGAGACCCACCCCAGTCCCAGCTGATCCAGCTTTGTTTTGGGGAAATTTTTGACATATTCTAAAACATTGATTAAAGCAGAGGTCAAAATGAAGTATATAGGTTTTCGATTTACTATCGAAATAATTCGTTAGTTTGATAATTGATATTAGTGACTAGATTAATACGACATATATAATTTGATATGGTTATATAAGGTCATCTAGGGAATTTATCTGAGGATATTCCTTGAGTGCATCGACTGCTGCACTTGACTTCGCACCCAACCGGCAGAAGGACGACAAGGACGAAGGGCAAGGACAACACTCTTCCTAGACTTGTTACACCTTATACGACGAACCATGGCATTGAACAAACTTAGTATCGATAAGATAGACCTCTCAGGCAAGAGAGTTTTGGTGAGGTAAGTAGAACCAAGAGTGACATAGGCCCTAGCCTAGGCTAATCGGAATGTGTGTTTCATAACGAAATTCTTGAGAATCTTGACAACTGTCAAAATGGATAATACAACTATTAGCAATTGTCAAGAGTACCCACATGCATAATTAATTAGTGTATATAGGTAATGCAATAGATTAGGTTCTACAGAATGCAAAATATGGTCGACATACCAGGTTCAGTACTATCAAATGGACAAGCCTCCACTTTTGGAAACGGGTTCCCTAACCAGTTCTGAGTAATGAATGCTTGGCTACTGGGTACGATTTTAGTTACTGGACACCTATTGGACAGGTACCACCGAGGATTTAATACATATTTTTTTTTCGGTTTCCACGCATCCAATGATCCAACACCAAGCTACACCTTTTTCTGGTCCGGTGTCTGGTCTGGTCTGGTATTGAAAACGATATAGGCCTAGCCTGGCCTAATAACTTTTTAAATGTGGTTTTCGACGAGAATAAAACGGGGCGTTTGTGCCGAAAATCGGCGGCGGGGGGAGTCCGTCGTCGCGGTTTGTTTACCCAGGACGCTCGAGGTGACGGCCAGCTGTTTTACTTGCCCCCTGCTGGCCACATATATGACGATTATTATAATTCATGGGGGGGGGGGGGGGCAGAGGCAGAGCCAGAGCCAGAGCCAGAGCCCCCCCTCAACCCTGTCCTGTATCCCACGGCCTATAACGCAAGTCTTTATAAAAAAATGGACCCAACAACTGGTTATATAAGCTTAGCCATTTGAAGTAGACCGCCAAGGCGGGACCGGGAAGTCACTCCGAGCGTAAAGTAAACAAAGCGACGCTCTTCTTCTTTTTGTGGAGTTGCTGTCCCTTTTCAAGCCAGCTCACCTATGCACCGGTGACTTCTCCAGAAACAGCTAGAGCTAGATTTAAGAATTAGTTTAGAAAATATGTAGTCGTAGAAAGGATAGTTATAGAAAAAGAATTTAAGTATATAGCTTAAGCAGAACTCCCCTCTCCTTATTTTACCCCCTCCTCCACCCCCCAATATCTTGTTCTCTCCTTACCTTAATTTAACTTTTCCCCTCTCTACTATTTAATCTCATTTTTCTTCCTCCCCCACTCTGGTCACCTTCTCCCCCCTCACCCTATTCTATTCTATTTCGTTTTCTCTTCTGCCACACCTGCTCCAGGAATCTTTTCACTACCTTCATTCTTTTCTCCATTTCCCCATCTACCCCCTCTTCTGTCTCGAGACCTAACACAAATTTTACACCCTCATCCTCCTCCTCTTTCTGTTCTTCCCATTCCCTCTCCCCTACCACCCGTTTCAACTCATTTTCCAACTAGCCTACTTCCACGAACGCAACCGAGTTGTCTTTATATTTCGTCTCATATTATCATTATTAAAGTGTCCCCATTGCTTTTTTAGTGTTTCGTACACCAGAAAAGGGTGTAGCTTGGTGTTCGATGCGTGGAAACCGAAAACAAATATGTATTAAATCGTTGGCGGTACCTGTCAAATAGGTGTCCAGTAACTAAAATCGTACCGGCTACAGTACTAGAATACACGTATTGGGTAAGATTAGGAGTAGTGGGCGTACCACTACCAACATACAGCATAACTCATCTATAAAACATTAACCTAACCAAACAACCTAACCTAACCTAACCTAGTATTCATGTAGTACTAGGTTAGGTTAGGTTAATGTTTTATAGATGATTTATGCTGTATGTCGGATTGTCGGTATTGGTACGCCCACTACTCCTAATCTTACCGAATATTGTGTATCTAAGAAAGCAATGTAATATAGGCCTATGATATTGGTGCACTGATGATTATATTTTAAGATTGTTTCCTTTCCTCAGAGTGGACTTCAATGTACCGATGAAGGATGGCAAGATCACCAACAACCAGCGTATTGTTGCAGCGTTGGACTCCGTCAAGCACGCCCTGGACAACAAGGCCAAGAGTGTCGTCCTTTGCTCTCACCTTGGTCGCCCTGATGGTATTCAACACCCATACAGTATAGCCTATTAAAGCAAGATAATGATAGTCCTATAAGAATCCAAAGAAAAAAATGTTATATTTCTGCAGAATCTTGTCACTAGTTTCTAATAAGCAATGCTACCACAATTATTCTAGTCTAGGCATATACACTGCAAAATTTACTAATATTTAAGGAAAGTTGAAAATTGAGTACTGTACTGTATTATTAGGCCTAATGTACTGTAGGCTATAGATGATCTCCCTGCTCCTGCCTCATTATTTACTTGCTCTACTAACACTGGTTCTGGTTTTTCACACTAATACATTTTTAGCAAAAAAGGTTAGGTTAGGACTTGGATAAGTGGAAAGGCTTGAGTTCATTACATTGGTAATACTTAATTTTCTAGCTTTCCTTAAATATGCTTATTTTTTGCATTTTTCCCTCCATATTAGTGTAGAATCACTGGAGTAGTAAGACTCTTATGGGAAATTATAGTATTTAAACAGGCAGGGTTCTGCAGAAATACTAAGAATCTCTTAGGACATACTGGTACGGTATTTTTAGTTCCTACCAGTACTGTACAGGCATTTTATGTACCAGTAAATTTTTTTTTTTTTTTTTTTAAATTAGTAAAATTATATATTTCATTCTTCTATAGCATATAAAACCAGTTTCTTAGGGGAAAACATGCATATTTACCCTTGCATTGTAGTTCAGGATCTTTCTCTTATTATATTATGTTACCTCCACCAACCGACTTTACTCCTAAACTCGATTAATGAAATCAACAAATACTGGTTTTGTAGTGAAACTAAGACCTCTTTTTACTTAGTATAGTAATTGGAATGCCTCGTATTCAGCTTCTTATATAACGACATGCTTCATTTGCTCTTTAAATTTCTTTCCCAGGCAACAAAAACCTGAAGTTCACATTGGCCCCAGTGGCAGAAGAGCTGAAGACCCTGCTGAGCCGCGATGTTAAGTTCCTTGCTGACTGTGTTGGGCCAGAGGTGGAGGCGGCCTGTGCTGACCCCGCACCTGGCTCAGTTATACTCCTGGAGAACTTGAGGTTTCACATAGAAGAGGAAGGCAAGGGGGTGGATGCTTCAGGGGCTAAGGTACTGGAGATGGGGACACCCATCATTCACATTCGGTGGCCAATGTAAAGTTACTGTACTTACCAGCACCTTGTTAAGGGGGGTCACCAGCTTTTTTTCTCTTTTCTCTCTTTCTCTGGCTTGTATCCATTCGGCCCCATTCAGCTTAATGTTTTAAGACATATCCCCATCCTTCCTGGCGAGTGATAGCGAGCCAGCATTGTATAAAGAAATCCGGCTCCGCCGGAGAAATTTTTCTATCGAAAAATTTACAAATTCAGCCTGCGTCATTTATATATGCTGGCTCGCTAGTGCTCACCAGGAAAAATCCACACCTGGATTGGGATAAACAGTAGGCTGAATGGGGCCGAATGGATACAACCCACAGAGAGAGGGAGAGAGAGAACAAAACAAACAAGGTGGTTGACATGTATTTGGTAGCAGTTGGCTGCTTCCACCTCATTTCTATAGATCCTTTGCTAACTAATGTTCCTTGCCTGGTAAACCCGTACTGTACCAGCGACGTCTTTTTCAGTTTTATTCTAGCTATATTTAGACAATTTTGTGCAGTTTAAGAAAGGTCTGTGGTAGTAAAAAGGGTTAAGTGATGTGGTTAGAAGCCTTATTATTGCTAGAGGTTCTTCCTAAGCTGAATAAAATTGTCTAATCATAGCCAGAATATAATGAAAAGGACATCCCTGGTACTGGATAGGTTAACTTTGATTGCAGATAGTCTCTTGCTTTGAAACCCTACCATGCAGTACAATACAATATATTGGTGTGACATATGCAGGCTCCTTTTCCAGTTTTTAATTTTAAAAATTGTAAAAAGGATATAGATATCATGTAAACTCATGGTAAATAGTAATGAGGGGTTATGAAAAATGGCTTCTACTAAAACATCCTTCTCTTGGACTAATTGGTGGAGAATTGTCTGGAAGAATAAAACACTTAGTTCTAGATCAAAGTTAATATGCTTGTACTTTAATACTGTAGATTCAAATTTTGTAAAGAAAATAGAACGAGTACAGCAGTTAAGAAAACTTTTAGTTGGAATTTTTAACTATTACTGTATTTAGGAGAGAAAATAGCTAATAACTGTATAGTTTTCAGTTTCTGGATTGAATTTATAACAATTCCTACAAAGAACTTTTGCTGTTTTCAGGTAAAGGCAGATCCAGCCAAGGTATCAGCATTCCGTACATCTCTTCGCAAGCTTGGTGATGTGTACATTAACGATGCCTTTGGTACAGCCCATCGTGCCCACTCCTCTATGGTGGGTGAGGGCTTTGACCAGAGAGCATCAGGCTTCCTACTTAAGAAGGAACTCACATACTTCGCTAAGGCCCTGGACAACCCCGAGAGGTGGGTGTTGTTCACAACTTCTTTTGCTGCCTGGAATGCCGCTAGTTGGACGTGTGACTGAGACCTTTCTTCTTATGGATCACTTAGTCTTTAAAGTTTATGTTTTGTCAAAATCAGTAGCTCGCCACCTCATGAATTGCGTCATTTTTATTCCTATACCAATAACTATTTCTAGTCAGTCCTCATGTGTTTCTAATAGCCTGTGACTAGGACATTTTCTCTCCCGCCGTAGAAATAATGAGTTTGTGTCACTCTTTATAAAGTTTATAGATTTTGAACAAACTTACATAAAGTTTTTTTTAGGGACCTTTTGATCTTCACTACAGTATTTGTAGGGTAACCTGTGGTATAGCCTAATGGTTAACACACAGAGCTCATAACCCACATATATTTAGATTCCCAAGCAGAGTGAGACGGATTAACACTATTCATGTCAGATGCGTCTGCAAAGTTTCAGCATATCATATGCCCCCTAGCTTTATCTTTTACTGTGTGCCATTTAATATTAATATTCATATTCAAAGTAAACAGCATTATGTTTACCATTAGTTTTAAACCATATATATATATATATATATCCCAAACTAATATTTTTCTATTTTTATAATATTTTATATATCTCTGGATCTTTTAAAATGAGTTTCTAAAAGCCGCCCATTGTGTCCCCCGGTAGACCATTCCTGGCGATCCTGGGTGGTGCCAAGGTGAAGGACAAGATCCAGCTGATTGAGAACATGCTGGACCAGGTTGACGAGATGATGGTGGTGGGAGGCATGGCGTTCACCTTCCTCAAGGTCACCAAGAATATGGAGGTCAGGCTTTATGTAGTGTCAAGTCAATTTGATATGTAGTTTTTGGCTTCTGTGGTAGTTGGATTTGGCTTTCATTAATTATAAAGGGCATATTGAGATAGATTTTACTCAAGGTCACCTAGAATATAGAGGTCTGACTTTATTTATTATGAAGTCTGTACATTATTTTAACTTGCATGTAGCCTGTTTTGGCTCTGATTACAATAACAAATAAGCATTACCGGTATAGGGCTATATGTGAGAAGAATTGACTAACGTTAATTTTTTTAGGAAGTAAAAAACTATTGTGCATGTCATGCGTGGAATAAGATCCTAAGGGATGATGGGGACTGGAATCATATAGTGATTAGAAGTAGACTATAAGAGGGTCAATTAAGAATAGTATAGTTTATCCTTTGACTATGAGAGGTCCCGTCTGAGCTGAGCAAATTTGTATGATAAATGTACGATTAGTTTGCTTGGGAAACAGATTAACTTGCTCATGTAGTGATGTACACCTTTTGTGGTGGTTTTGTGTTCTTTTATTTCAAAATTTGATTTGATTCAAGCATTATTTCCACATAGCGATTTTGATAAGTTCTTTTGCCTTTATATTGTGTCGCCCCAGTTTTGGTTTGTTTATTTTGCAAGTTTTACAATATAATTAGCCATACTGTATAAAATAATGATTACATTGAAAGTGTTAATTGTTCTACATTTTCCATAGATTGGCACATCCCTGTACGATGAGGACGGAGCCAAGATTGTTGGGAAGCTGATGGAGAAGGCAAAACAGAAGAATGTTAAGATGCACTTCCCTGTTGACTTCATAACTGCTGACAAGTTCGATGAAAATGCCAGTGTAAGTATGGTAGTGAGCTACGATTTTTCTTTTCTTTTTTAATCGTAGTTTAACCAGACCATTGAGCTACAAAACATAACTCTTATAGCCAGTGAGCTATTGAAAACCATTATTGTAGATGTGAAAATTTTTGGCTTGTTGGTAAGTGGAGAAGCCCTTCATCGGATTTCATCCACATTCTGTGACCAATATATTGGTAACAGAATGTCTGCATCTGTGAGCACTCCTATTGTTGACTGATAAATGTTGTCTGGTGCAAAGCAAAATGCCAGATAGCTGATGTGTTTTCATGTTTTAATATTCTAAAACTGGTTTTTTTTCCCTGTCCGGGCTCTGTCTCGAGTCGGCCACCCCCAGCTAAAAACCCAAAACAAACAAAAACATGAGGTACTGTATGTGCCTGAGTATATAGATAGATAGATTGTTCAAGTTGTATCTTCTCTCAGTAACTTTCCCCTTTTCTATCAATGACCTGGTGCTGATACAGAGGTCAGTCCCTGAAAATAAGCTTAACAAGTTGCATTATTTTCAGACTGGTGCTGCTACTACTGAGGGTGGAATCCCTGCCAGCTGGATGGGTCTTGACTGTGGCCCCGAGTCCAACAAGATGTTCAAGGAGCCAGTGGCCAGGGCGAAAACCATCGTATGGAACGGGTAAATATTATATCTGTATTGCAAGGCCTGGGTTTGAACATACTTTGAAGAACATTTATATTATCACTACAACCGTCATAGAGCCAAACCAAAGCTACTGCACCAAAAATACACCTAAGTGCTCATCAGTAAACCACATTTGACTTTAGGTCCAGTGTTCAGTCCCCAAGTGGTGCATAGAAGCTTAAAAAAAAAATATATATATATATATATATATATATATATATATATATATATATATATATATATATATAATAGGATTGCTTGTTTCATTGTAACTTGGAAAGTATATTCTATATATACCGTACTGAAGTACGTTACTGTTCATTTTTGTAGAAGGTTACATTAACTTGAATACCGGTACATACCGGTACCTTAGGAAGAAATATGCTTTTTGATAACCTAGCTTCATACCTAGTTACTACTGATATTAGAATTAGCTATACGACACATCTATTGTTTTTCTTTCCTGCTTTAGTTTATTATAGCTGGGATTACACATGGAAATTATTCATATATTGCTTATTACTTTTCAGACCATGCGGTGTGTTTGAGTTTGAAAAGTTTGCCGGCGGTACAAAGAGTGTGATGGACTCGGTAGTGGCAGCAACCCAGGCCGGCTGCACCTCCATCATTGGTGGAGGGGACACGGCCACATGCTGTGCCAATTGGGGGACTGAGAGCAAGGTGTCTCATGTGTCCACTGGCGGTGGAGCTTCACTTGAGCTCTTGGAAGGTATGGGCTATACTGTATTAAATTTTGAGGATGATTGATAGGCTGGCAAACGAGATACTTTTGTTACCCAGTCCCAAATTTAAGATGGATGGTTTGCCATTTAATTTAACAGAATATGGATCACTGCCTTTAGATTACATGTATACACTTTTTATTATTATATAAATTTGGTCTATCTATCGCCGGACGCCGTGATCCCCGAAGGGGTGGCCACGAACGAACCGCCCCCATGCACCTCTCCCCCCAACCAGCACCGCCTTCGTTCATATACTTCCTCACTCCATCCTTCCACCTCTCTGTCCCTCCACCTTGCTCTCGTACACCCTCTTAGTCATTCTCTCGCTTTCCATACGTTCCATATGGCCGAACCATCTCAAGTTGTTCCTTTTCACACTTTCCAGCACATCTACCTCCACACCACACCTCCTTCTTACTTCCTCATTAGTCTGTCTATCCCTCCATGTAACTCCACACGCACTTCTTAAGTAACTCCTATTTATGTGCTACATTGTATTTCAATGTTGCAAAAATATGTAAAAACTCAAGTAATTGATGGTAATATGTTTTTTACCACCATGCAATGCCTGCTTAAGAGTGGGGCTATGGGCTATTTTATTGCTATGCATAGTTTGACTTCCTTTGAATAGACATGAACTAATATATAGACATGATAATAGACATGAACTAATATATAGACATGATTATAGACATGATAATAGATATGAACTAATATATAGACATAATAATAGACATGAACTAATATATAGACATGATAATAGACATGAACTAATATATAGACATGATAATAGACATGAACTAATATATACGCTTTATATTTGCAGGAAAGACACTGCCTGGAGTAGCCGCTCTCTCTGATGCTTGAGCAGCCTCTCGCCTTGATCTCGGACCTCAGTGCGAAGAAAGACTTCTGTAGTTGTGACTGTTGTTGTTGTTCCCCAAGCTGCCTGGCCGAACAGCCCCGAGCAAGGCCAAGGCCATAACCGTGTGACTGTTTTATAAGTTGTTGAATGTTGTCTGGTTAGGGTTCAGAGTGAAAGTCAACTATCACAGGTTTCTTCTCTGTATAAGATTTTCTCTATATAGTACAGTTGTAAGTTAAAAACTTAAAAGGTTAAAAAGAATAGTTGAAGCTAGTCATTTTCCTTTTTATGTTTGTCTTGTGTGCTAGAGATTTCAATGTTATTTATATTTGGTACAGCTGGATGAACACCAGATAAATTAGCTGGTAATTATAGAGAAATATAGGACTCCTGTAGAAAGACCTTGTTCATGGTACTATTGTACTATGGAAGTATTAAAAATCTAAAATCATGTGTGTGTATTTATTTACTTTGTATTGGCATTGAAGTAACATTTAGTGTAGTAAACGGTATGTTTTTTTTCCAGATGAAGGTAAATTGTCATGCCACCATTTTGATTACCCAGCTATTACAAAGATTTGATAGTAAAATATGGTAATTATGAAAACTTTGCAATAAATTGATAAAGACCTGGGGGATGGAATATAGTGTATGGGAGGGTAAATGGGGGATGGAATAAAGTGTGTGGGAGGGTGAGTGGGGGATGGAATAAAGTGTGTCGGAGGGTGAATGGGGGGTGGAATGGGGGATGGAATAAAGTGTGTGGGAGGGTGAATGGGGGATGGAATAAAGTGTGTGGGAGGGTGAATGGGGGATGGAATAAAGTGTGTGGGAGGGTAAATGGGGGATGGAATAAAGTGTGTGGGAGGGTAAATGGGGGATGGAATATAGTGTATGGGAGGGTAAATGGGGGATGGAATAAAGTGTGTGGGAGGGGGGATGGAATAAAGTGTGTTGAGGGGTATCTACCAGTTAGACCGATAGAGATATCTCGCTTGGCCTGGTTGGCTCAAGTATATTTCCGCATCTTGTTCAGTTTAGGGTAACCTATTTTTACTGACTGGGGGATGGAATAAAGTGTGTCTGAAGGTGAATGGCGTTGCAATACAGTATGTGGAATGGAATCTACCCATTCAGTACCGGTGATGCCCTTTTCTTTGTATTTTGGCAACTATTAAACAATTGTATTTGTCTTAGAAAAAGTTGTCTAACAATTAAAAGGCTGCTGATTATATATTGATCCTTGAAACTACCACAGATCCTTCCTAATCTGCTTAAATAGAAAATGAAAGGACTTAGCCGGTACTGTAAGGGTTGTTGTTTCCCAGGCTGTCTGACCGAGCAGCCCAAAGGTCCCGAGCAAGGCCATAACCGAGCGCCCCCACAGAACTCTCCCTGCTTACCACTAATTAAAGTCCAGGTGACCGAAGCCACTCTAAAACCCCGTCCACACGATCGAGCACTGCCCGTCGGGTACAAGGGAAATGTTTGATATGGGGCAAATTCAGCGGGCAAACCAGGGATATGCCCGTACACGTAGTTGAGCGAAATCATCAGGCACTGTCCGGCCCAGCCATTCGCCCAGAATCAAAAATATTTGTTTCCAAAAACCTTGGGTTAAGCCCAGGCAAATCGGTGATTTTGGTCGAATTTTGACTTGTCAATATTATTACATATTTGGATTCGTCTCGCCGTTTTTTAGAACAATATTTTCGATTCTGGGCGAATGGCTGGGCAACGGCGAGACGAATCCAAAAATGTAATAATATTGACAAGTCAATGGCTGGGCGAAAATGAAATCTAAGACTATGTCTAGAAGCAGATCGGTGAGAAAAATCGAATGGCACCAAGTCCCTAGGAATTATAGTTTGGGCTACAGAGGACTTTTAAAGTCCAAAAAACGGTCCCCTGGGCCCTCCAGGAAGGCAAAGTCAAAATCGAAATCCTAAACTAATGGTCCGATTTTAATTATGTTTGCGCCATTCGATTCAGCGCACCAAAGTGTACTTTTGGTATAAATTTAAACAAAATCCGTACATAAATAACTCGTCTATGGAGTTTTTATACTTTAAAATAGGCCTGCTGGGCCTAAAAAATTTGTCAAAATTAAAACAAATATATATACCGTTGGAATCAGAACGACGAGACGAATCCAAATATGTAAAAATATTGACAAGTCAAAATTCGACCAAAATCACCGATTTGCCGGGCTTCTCATTCTAGTATAATAGATTCCTGTCGATACATATCCGCAATTGCATTATTTAATTACATTTATGTAACTTAGGTTGGATCGTCTCACTATAAATCTCACCTGCAAGTACTCTTGATTTAGTACTTCGTATATTGCTCGACAAGTTTCAGGAATAATTCGAGACAAACTATGCTTGGATAATCTTTTAGTATACTGCAAATAAGTGTAGCTGCATCCATTTGAAACAAACATGAGGTTTTGCCTCCAGTCGAGCTTCTGCCGATATACACTCCCTCCTATTAGCATCTGCTTGGATATATAGGCTATATAACTGTCCTGTGATTATTGTTGTTGGGGACCATGGTGATCATACCCGGACCCACTGACCCAGCCCTGCCGAGCTCCTACTCTGACCACTGGCAGACTTTTACTGGCCAATCACTGCCCGGCTGCCGTGTGGACAACACCGCAAGCGTGTTTAACAGACTTTGTTGCCCAGTGAAGGGGCACAGCCCGCCGGACACTGCTCGATCGTGTGGACGGGGCTTAAGGCGAGGAGCTGAGGAGGGTGCGGAAACGCCCGGGAAACTAAAGCCCCACCCAAGGCCCTGTGCCCCTCAACAATTATGAAGGGAAAGTTGAGGGGCAAAGGAAAAATGTGACGCTTTGGCTCCCAGTCTGCCAACATCTAGGTTGGCAGTAGGGAGGTCAATCCACAGAAGAGTCGCAGTCACTTGAGATCTAGAAAATATATATGTAAAAGGAACAGTCAGAGTAAGCTATGGGAATGGCAGAGAACGCTCAGCTCTCACTCTGATAGACCAGCCCATCACCCCTCTTCATATCTGACTTGGAACAAGGAAGAATTATATACTGTATTATCAAACAGTACACTTGATCAAAAAAGTATCTGCACCCCTATGCTGATCGTCTGGTGTGCACAGCTCAATAGGGATGGCACCTCTGCCTGCAACTACAGTACAGTATATCAATGTGTCGGAGACGATCGTCTCTGACACATTGATATAGTTGCAGGCAGAGGTGCCAACTCTACTTAGCTGTACACACCAGATGATCAGCATAGGGGTGCAAATACCTTTTTGATCAAGTGTACTGTTTGATAATATATATCTTACTTGTTCCAAGTCAGATATGCAAGATATAAGCAAATACAGTGTTTATCATTGCAATTAATTCATTAATTTATTATAGATTTATTAATTTGTTAAACAAATATATTTACATACAACTGAGTGATAGGATATTGTAGAAATATCCTGTAGGTGTTGTGTGCCTTCTATTAGACAATATAAATATTGGTATTAGTAATAGTAACTAACAATATCTTTAAATGATTGAAGGAGATGAGCTGAAATAATTATTAAATGCTACTACGGAGTGTACATGATAAGTTAATTAAAGCACACAGATAACATAATATAAAATATAATAAATAAATGCATATAAAGACTAAACTATATTTGGGTATATTAAATAGATACGGTAACAGACAAGATCAAGAATATCACTGCAGTTTGGTTAATGTATATTCAAATTGTTAAGGGGGGTCACCTGCTTTTTGTTATCTTTCTCTCCTTTTCTCTCCTGTTCTCTCTTTCTCTGGCTTGTATCCATTCAGCTAACTATTTGAAGACGTTTATCCCCATTCAGGTGTTGATTTCTTCCTGGCGAGCGATAGCGAGCCAGCATTGTATGGAGAAATCCGGCTTTGCCTGAGAAATATTTCTATCGAAAAATGTACAAATTTTGCTTGCTGTAAAATATATATATATATATATATATATATATATATATATATATATATACCGGTATATATATATATGCTGGCTCGCTACCGCTCGCCAGGAAAATATTGACACCTGGATGGGGGTAAATGTCTTAAAACAGTAGGCTGAATAGGGTCGAATGGATACAACAGAGAGAGAGAGTGAGAAAGAGAGAAAAAGAACGAGGTGGGCCCCCTTAAGGAGTTTGATTTTGTTTGTTACACATATGAGGTTGATGCAGTTCAGAAATATTGATAAAGTTATACATTTCCACAGTCCTACGCCTACAATGGCAGAAGTGTACGATCTATCGATTGCCTCCTAAATTGAATAACTTTTTCCTTGGCGCATATCATATCTGCCCACCAAGTTTCGTGAACATTGGTCATAACTATTTTAGATAGTTATGACCAATGTTCACGAAACTTGGTGGGCAGATATGATATGCGCCAAGCTCTGCCATACCCATAGTTATGACTGTTCCTTTTACTTATATATTTTGTAGATCTCAAGTGACGGCGTCTCTAACGTGGATTGACCTCCCAATCTACCAAGATTGGAAGCCAAATCGTCACATTTTTCCCTTGCCCCTCAACTTTCTCTTCATAATTGCTGAGGGACACAGGGCCCTGGGTGGGGCTTTGGTTTCCCGGGCATTTCCGCACCCTCCTCAGCTCCCCGCCATGGAGTAGCTTCGGTCACCCAGGCTTTATTGTGGTCGGCGGGGAGGGTTCTGTGGGGGCGCTCGGTTATGGCCTTGGCCTTGCTCGGGGCCTTGGGGCTGTTCGGCCAGGCAGCTTGGGGAACAACAACAATTATTTTAGATATCTTATTTAGAAAAACGGTGGCAAACGCACAACCTCCGTCCAACATCATTGTTGGAAGTGACTATAATATGAATCTGCGTGTGTGTGAATAATTGTATACAAATGTGTGGGTGTGTTTGTAGGCTATTTGTATGTTTGTATACTGTATACTGTAAGTATGTTTATGTGTGTGTTAAATTTTTAAACTCATAGACAGGTAAATAGTATAAGTTGTGAGGCTGCCACAGTATCCGCCGCCCTGGCCTGACACTCGTAGGTGCCACAGTCCTTGGCCCTGAAGTCTCTGATAGCCAGGTCGTAGTGGGGGCCCTCACGCCACCCCAGGGACAGCCGCGGATCGGACACCTTCACCGTCCCTCCTTCAGACACCACCAACTCCTCCACTATGCCGTCTGCAAACGTCTTCTTCTTCCACGTCAGTGTCTGAGAGAGAGGAGAAGGTAATATATATACTGTAAACACAAATTAGTTACTCTACATCTTCACCGTCCCTCTTTCAGACACCATCACTTCCTCCTCTATGCCGTCTAAAAACATCTACTTCCACGTCAAAGTCTGGAAGAAAGAGGAGAGATTATGTACATTATAAACCCAAATTAGTTGGCTTGATGATAACAGGTACTTTTTAACCTGTTCGTATGTTTTCTACACCTGCACCTTCCTTCCCTCAGTCCTTACTACTTCCTCCACAATTAGAAAACGCCTTCTTCTTCCATGTCAGCTTCTGAGAGAGAGAGACAAAGATAAAAGAAACAAATTATATACTGTCAACAAAATTAGTTACTGTGCCCATAATATCTGCACCTTCATTGTTCCACCCTCAGATATACCACACCAACTCCTCCACAACGCCATCCAAAAGTCTTCTTCCACGTCAGCGTCTGGGATAAGAGACAGAAAACATAGGAGTTGCTTTCATAATATGTTCTAACTATAACTCTACACCTTCTCCGTCACACCCATAAACGCACTTGTATTCTTAAACTATCCTATTCATTCCCTTTTCAACTCTTGACGCCGAACGAATACTTTGTGAATGAGTGTTATTCACAGAATTAAAGCATATATGTATGTATATATACTCAGGCACATACTCCATAGCTGGGGGTGGCCAAATCGAGACAGAACACAAACAGAAACATTTACTATTCCAGTTCTTAGGGTCTGGGACCACTTTCACGTTTTCTCTCCCTTTACTCTGACTTGTCTAGTAGGTGATTTTTTACAAGGGGAGGAGGATTCCTAGCCCCCTGCCCCTTTACAGAAAGTACATGGATTAATTTACACTTGATACCAATTATTATTAAAATGACACTCTAAATCCTATAACCTAAACACATCCAGAAGATTATTTCACATAAAGGGAAGCAATGTAATATCTCTCTCTCTCTCTCTCCGCCCCCGCCCCCTCAACCTTGCTCCACCCCTCTTACCTCAGCATCCCATCACCCACCACAAACTTGTCCACCCTTCAGTATACAGGTACTGGACATCTAATAACACCTTGTACATTTGCCCACGTGTGTTCGTACCCACTTCGTGATTGTATTATATGAAAATAAAGATAGTATAATTGACTTACAAAAATGATTATTTATAAAAACCGTTAATCGATCGCTTGAATCAAGCACTGCACAAGAAACTACACTCGAACCTATTTCAACCAAATTATGTTTCCTTTCATGCTTGAAATCACTAAGTGCATGAAATGTATTTGAGCAACTGTACTCTTAATGTTTGAAGCATAAGAAGAATAATGAAAATTTGCAGAAGGCAGACCCCCTTTTCCCTATATGTTCTTTTACACCTATATCCGGCCCATTACATCTCGCAATACATCTATCACCACAGTCTATATCCCCTACAATTTTTTTTTTTTAATAAACATTAGCATTATCAAGTCAAATAGTATGTGGTTAGAAAAGCCAGTTATCCAACGAACAAATTTATGATGTGAGTAGTCAAGATTAGAATAAAACATATTATGTTTTTTTCGTAAAGTCATAGGAATAGGAATGTGTGTGTGTGTGTGTGTGTGTGTGTGTGTGTGTGTGTGTGTGTGTGTGTGTGTGTTGACTCCATAACACGCGTCACGAATCACGATGAAAAGTTGTCCGGCGTGGCAAAAGTAGTGTATGGGTCTATCCGACAAGTGCGGTGTCATGAGGTCAGTGACACGTTTATGACGCAACGTAACGCACGGAGATATAACCTACCTGTACTGACACACACCTTACCCAATGTTTACAGGATGCTTACACAGGGGGGCCCTTACTATTTGCAGGTTAATTGGTTTTCCTCTTCTTCAGTACTTTAACATCCTTGTATATTTTAAGTAACTATCTAAAGTATGTTTTTAATTACGCAAATAAACGTGCGTGGATATCAATCGTGGGCATGTGCTGTACTTATAACTGTCTTGATGGTGTAATGGTTCGAGTGTTAAACAAATTGTATGTGGAACCCAGGTTCGAATCCCGGTAGGATCACATGCTTTCATTAATTTCATTGGAAGATGTTTGGTGTTCGGAGTGAAATTAATAAATTAGATTATATGTAAACTATCATTCCCCATCCACTATTGAATCTATTGGACCTTAGGATTTGGAGCTAGACTTTGGATTGCTTATACTATGCCTTGATAAATCCAGAACAATTTTGTTTTCTTAAACGAATAGGATTATGTTCGAAATGGAGGATATAATCCAATCCTGAGACTAAATTTAATATACCTTCGCATGCATAATTGCTATAATAAGTGTTGACTCATCTACACATATAACTTTAATTTGTTTATTGTTTTTCTCTGGTTATAGACAGCCGGTACTCCTAAATAAACCAGAACACCGATGCCCAGTTTAGAGGCATATCGTATGGGGCTAGTGGTTAGTTTTTTGCCTATTTATATATATTTATTTATTTACTTTAAGTTTCCTCGCTAGACCTCCATCGAGCTTAAAATAACACCCCCTAGACCCCCTTTCAAGATAAATTTGTAAATTTTTCGGTAGAAAATTTCACCATCCAAGATTTTAATCCAGAATCTTGGGATTTCAAGCTAAATTTAGTTTATAAAGTATACTTGTAATCCCATCGTGGGCATTACAATAATATGTATAAGATTACGGAGAGGAATAGAACTTCTGTACGTATGGCAGGAAGCCGAGAAATATTATTACCTGTCGTCTAGAAACCTACCATAGGGGTGATGTAAAGATGTGACCTCCCTTACTTTCTCTTGTGACCCTCTCGTTATTCATTCTCTCTCTCTCTCTCTTACACACACAGAGAAACACACACATATTCTCCTATCCCCACTCACAATCTCACTTTCTCTCTCTGTTTTGTCTTATTATACCTATCTTTAGACGATGTTATGCACCCTAAGAACGATCTGTGGGAGTTAAAAGAAATACATGAGAGAGTTGGAGGCCTATTAATTGTTAGAGGTCCTTCCTAAACTACATTGATTCGGCTATTAGTTTCCAGAATATAATGGCAAGGACGTCACAGGTACTGAAAGGGTAATTCTATTTTAGTTCAGAATCTACGAATATACACACACACACACACACTGTACACAGAAGCTGTTCACTTGTGCACACACGCACACACACCTATAATAACTTTGAAAATATGTCGTTTCTGTATTTGCTGTCAGAGTATAACTATTCCCCGATTTTATACCTAACTTCTTTACTCTTATTAATGGAAATCAATCCTATATTCAATATTCTTTCCATTTTGTTAACAGTCTATTTATCTCTTATTGCTAATAGTCAGGACAATAATAATAGGATAGGAATAGATAAAACAATTACTCCTTTGCCTTGATATATAGTTAGATTAGTTTATACTTTATGGTACGATGACTTAACCCTTTCAATATTCTATTACGCATTTGTGTCTATATTCTGGCTTTTATTAGAAGATTTTATTCAGATTAGGAAGAGTATATGGAAGTCAGAGAGATAATTGAGATAGTCTTGACCCTCATAATCCCACAAACCCTTCCTAAGCTGTACAAAATCGTTTAATAATAGCCAGAATAAACTGTCAAAATGCGCCATAATCTTCTAAGGGTTAAACCCGGAAAATATGAACTGAAATGTATTGTTCAACATTACACAGGACACACGCACGAACAATTCAAAGTCATCATTATAAAGGCTTCATAATTCAATCTCGAAATATTCACAGTAAAAAAATACGAGTTTAACCCTTTGAAGATCGATTACGCATTTTCAGGTTAATGGAGATGGCATGAAAAAGGCAATTGAAGTGTCCACAATATTATACCTCTATCCTTAACACTACCTTTATATATATACTGTATATATATATATATATATATATATATATATATATATATATATATATATATATATATATATATATAACACATTAGACGATTTTGTGAAACGTAAGGGTAAAGACTATCTCAATTAACCCTGTCTTTTATATACCCTTCCTAACCTGAATTAAATCGCCTAATAATAGCCAGAAAACTGAAAAGAAATGCGTAATCGGATTTAGAATGAGTCTCCCAGACGGTTTGTTGTCGCTTTCATACTGATATGAGAGCAACTGTGTCCATTTGAGAGCAACTGTGTCCATTTGAGAGCAACTGTGTCCATTTGAGAGCAACTGTGTCCATTTGAGAGCAACTGTGTCCATTTGAGAGCAACTGTGTCCATTTTCTCTCCGACTGTATGTCTGTCAATATACTCTCTCTCTGTCTCTCTCACTCTCACTCACTCACTCACACACACTCTCTCTCTCTCTCGTTAACTCCTTTCCCTTTCACCACTCCCGCCTCTGTTATAATCACGGGCTATTGTTAACTCGACATAGGACCTCCTTCCCTCCCTCCCTTCCTCTTCCTGTGCCTCCCTCCCTCCTTCCCTCCCTTCTCCCCTTGTTTCCTAATTTACTTGGCTTCAATTTCTTCCTTTGGTACTCCCCCCTCCTTCTCCTCCTCCTCCTTTTTCCTCTTTCCTTATCTTCTTCTTTCTCTTCTTGTGCCTTCCTTGCTATCCTTGTTTCCTCATTTACTTGGCTTTAATTTCTTAATTCCTTTGGTACTCCCTCTTCCTTCTCCTCCTCTTTCTTCCTCCGTTTGCTTCTTCCTTTACTCATCTTGTGTTCTTCATATGCAGACGATACTCTAGTCGTATCCACGAGTCCGAAATGTTCACTAAATTAAGTTTAATTACTTTGACCAAAGATATATCTCTAGTAGGTAATCGATTTACAGATATACTTGTGTTTTATAGTATCAATAATAGAGACACACACACACACGCACACTGATAAACACACACACACACACACACACACACACACTCATAAATATACACACACATTGTTTTCTGTCTTTGGTAATCCGTCCGTCTATCTGCCTGTTTAACTCTTTCTGAAAAGGTAAATATTTCTCTCTCTCTCTCTCTCTCTCTCTCTCTCTCTCTCACTATAGACAGGTAATAAGCCCCTTGAGCCACCACACCCAACACCTTTCCCTCTCCGTTTCCTGTGTTGGTGTGCAGTAGGACCCTGGGACGGAGGAAGGATATTAACCCTTTCAGTACCAGAGACGTCCCTTTCATCATATTCTGGCAACTATTACAACATTTTATGCTGTTTAAAAAGGGCCTCCATGCAGCAATTAACCGGCTGCGAACTATCTCACTTATCCTTTTTTACTACCATATATCCTTCTTTAACTGCACAAAATCGTCTAAATATAGCTAGAATAAAATTAATAAGACGTCGCCGGTACACGAGTTAAAGGAGGGAATGTCAGGGGGGAAAGTGAAGCAACTTGAAGGAAGGATACTAAAGGCGGGAGTGTCAGGGCCAAACATTGAAGCCAACTTGGAGGAAGGATACTAAAGGAGGGAGTGTTAGGACCAAACATTGAAGCCAACTAGGAGGAAGGATACTAAAGGAGGGAGTGTTAGGACTAAACAGTGAAGCAACTTGAAGGAAGGATACTAAAGGAGGGAGTGTCAGAGCCAAACATTGAAGCAACTTGAAGGAAGGATACTAAAGGAGGGAGTGTCAGGGTCATACAGTGAAGCCAACTTGGAGGAAGGATACTAAAGGAGGGAGTGTTAGGACCAAACAGTGAAGCCAACTTGGAGGAAGGATACTAAAGGAGGGAGTGTTATGACCAAACAGTGAAGCCAACTTGGAGGAAGGATACTAAAGGAGGGAGTGTTAGGGCCAATCAGTGAAGCTAATTTACCACGCTTCGACCTTCTGTATGTTGATACATAGTATTTAAATATTAGTTTGGGCTGCGGATCGCGAAGACATATACCGGGCAAGCGGGCATATATACTGAATATCTATCTATCTACACAAATAAATACAAATCTCCCGTTAACCAAAGCTAGCCAAAAGCTATAATTATTAACCCAAGGCCCCCCCCCCCCCCCCCCCCCAGCAGACCTCTCCGGTAAACCGTAAAACCACAAATCACTCACTCTCTCTCTCCACACACAGTCCGGGAGGCCCAGGCTAACATATGGTGGTGCTCGGAGACACAGACGTACAATAGGTAGTGACAATTATCCAAGCCTAGCCCCCCCCCCCCCCCCACACACACACACACACTTACACCCCCTCTCCTATGCTGTTTACTTGCATTCTAAATTTCGTGAGATTTCAACTCTGGGGGAGGCACTTGTCACAGGCACTTTTGCTTTCTGTCTCCCTCATCCGCATTGGAAAATAATAACTATCAAAGCAGAGGATGGTCAAAGCAGATGGGTGGGTGGGGGGGCTTGGGTTGTAATCATTATAATTCTCTTTGGTGAAGGGATGCACATTTACCACCATCTCATCCGGCGTCTTGGGAGTTATTATTATAGTTTGTTTTAATGTATATTGAGGGTTTTTAATATTGTTTACCCTTTCCAAACAATGTAGTTTTACTTTGCCGCCTAGAGTTAAAAAAAAAAAAAAAAAAAAAAAAAAAACGCGCCTACCCAGACCGTCTTCAAGCTAAACAAAATAAGATAAATAAATGAATACATGAATACATAAATACAAAAAAATAATAAGAACAACAATATAAAAATTATGCCCCCTGAGACACCTCTAGGTAGTAAAATATTTCGACCGAAGGCCGATTTCTCGTAAATTGCAGAAAAGTTCGACACCTGAATGAGGCAAAATATCTTGTAAACACCATCCTAACGGAGCGAAACTTATTAGAAATATATTGTCAAAACCAATGGAGTGAAAAGAGAGGAACTTAAGAAAATTCCCTTGCATCAGAAAGGGTTAATACCCCCCCCCCAAAAAAAAATATCAATCACGCCCTCCTCCTCTCAGGCAGAACTGTCCGATAGCCCCCCCCTTCCCCAGAACTGTCCGATAGCCCCCCCTTCCCCAGCTCTCTAATGATGAGTTGGCCTCTACACATATGGCTAACCACTCTCTGGGCCGGCTTCATGTGGGTTATTACGATATTGGGTTTAGTTTGTTTAGGGGAGATATCCAATTGGGGGATTTTTTTCAGGACCCCTTTCTCTCTCATGTCTATCCCCATTGCTTTTGAGATTTTAAGATGTTTGCCCCATTAGTTTGGCGATTTTAAGAATTTTCACCCCATTTATGTCACTTTTAAGATCTTTCGTCCCATTTAGGTGTCGATTTTTTCCTGGCAAGCGATAGCGAGCCTGTAATTTAAGAGGAACCGGCCATCGGCCGGGAAATTTTTCTACCGAAAAATGTACAAATTTATCTTGAAAAGGGGTCAAGGGGGTGTAATTTCAAGCTTGATGGAAGTCTAGGAAACGCACTAAAAACCTCCCCTTAAGGGGAGTTTGCTTGCGCCGGCCATTTCCGAGCTATGTATTCTAGTTTGTCCCCTAGGCTAAGAAAAACGCCTTCCGAGACTTTTTCATGCCCACCCAGACTCCTTTCAAGCTAATTTTGTACATGTTTTGATTGAAAAATAACCCGGCCGAAGGCTTATTTTCTTTAAGTGACATGCTTGCTATGGCTCGCCCAGAAAAAAAGAAGAAAATAATAGATTCCTGAATGGGGTGAAGCGTCTTATTATCACAAAGCTAATGGGGCATACCGTCTTAAAATCTCTAAACTAATGGAACAGAACAGGGGAGAACAGACAGACCCCCCTCGACCCAAATAGGGTTAAGGCAATACAATAAATATTGAGATGTTATTGATGTTAAGAACGATGTTAAAAATATTATCAATAGGTTCAGGATTATTTCGTAGCGAGGTCGGTCCTATGTCTTAAAATCTTAAAGCTAATGGGACTAAACATAATGGGACTAAACATAATGGGACTAAACATAATGGGACTAAACATAATGGGACTAAACATAATGGGACTAAACATAATGGGACTAAACATAATGGGACTAAACATAATGGGACTAAACATAATGGGACTAAACATAATGGGACTAAACATAATGGGACTAAACATAATGGGACTAAACATAATGGGACTAAACATAATGGGACTAAACATAATGGGACTAAACATAATGGGACTAAACATAATGGGACTAAACATAATGGGAGAAAAAACAACTACCTCCCCCGTAATGGCAGGAAAAACAACTACCTCCCCCGTAATGGCAGGAAAAACAACTACCTCCCCCGTAATGGCAGGAAAAACAACTACCTCCCCGTAATGGCAGGAAAAACAACTACCTCCCCCGTAATGGCAGGAAAAACAACTACCTCCCCCGTAATGGCAGGAAAAACAACTACCTCCCCCGGTAATGGCAGGAAAAACAACTACCTCCCCGGTAATGGCAGGAAAAACAACTACCTCCCCCGTAATGGCAGGAAAAACAACTACCTCCCCCGTAATGGCAGGAAAAACAACTACCTCCCCCGTAATGGCAGGAAAAGTGTCTTCACATATCTTTTTACTCCATAATGATTGATAGGCTCTTCAATTACAGAACCCTAATATCCTTCAGAATCTTATGCAATGGAACCTACCCCGTGTTCTTGCGATTAACCCTTTGATAATAATGACGCGTTTTGACAGTTTCATTTGGCTATCATTACTTAGGACCTTGGTGACCCTGTTCTCTGGGTCTTCTCCTGGATGACCTAGATGTGTGTGAATTTGTATTTTGTTTTTGCGTGTTCATTGTTTTCTGTTATGTTGTCCCTATTTGGGCTCTGTCTTTAGTCCCCCCCAAAAAAAAAAAGAAAAAGAAGGAAAAGTGTGGATTGGCCCTGAGTATATGTATATTACATACATACCATCATTACTTTCAAGATTATGACGCGTTTTGTCATTTTATTCTGGCTATAATTAGAGGATTTTAATTTAGGATGGAATTATATGGGTAAAGACTATCTCTACCTTCAGCTTAATTTGGCTATCATTTGACGATTGTATACAGTTTAAGAGGGATTTGTGGGGATTGCAAGGGTATAGGAGGGATTTGTGGGGATTGCAAGGGTATAGACTATCTCAATTAACCCTGCAACTTCCATATACCCTTCCTAATCTGACTAAAATCGTCAAATAATAGCCAAAAAAACGGAAAATATATGCGCCATCGGATCTTGAAAGGGTTAAACTCTTGAACACACAATGGCGTTCATTAGACGATTAAACTAAGCTTAGGAAGGGTGTCTGGGAATCAAAGGGGGTAAACACGATCTCAATTAAGGGGAGATCTCCACTTGAGGGATTTTTTTCTTGACCCCTTTCTCCCTCATGTTTAGCCCCATTGCTTTTGATATTATAAAACGTTTGCCCCATTAGTTTAGCGATTTTAAGAACTTTCACCCCATATTAAGACCTTTCGTGCCATTCAGGTGTCAATTTTATCCTGGCGAGCGATAGCGAGCCTGTAATTTAAGAGGAACTGGCCTTCGGCCGGGACATTTTTCTACCGAAAAATGTACAAATTTATCTTGAAAGGGACTCAAGGGGGTGTAATTTTAAGCTTGATGGAGGTCTAGGGAACAAACTAAATACCTCCCCTTAACCCTCTGTCACTCTCACAACTCATTCAAACAACACTTATGGGGGAGATGGATCGTTTTTCTGGTCCCCCTTCTTCCTCATGTTTAGTCCCATTAGTTTTCAGATGTTATGAAGTTTGGCCCATTAGTTTGGCGATTTTAAGACTTTTCGCCCGATTTTTTGTTGTCAATTTTAAGACTTTTCGTGTCATTTAGGTGTCGATTTTTTTTTCATGGCGAGCGATAGCGAGCCTGTAAACTTAGAGGTAACGGTCTTCGGCCGGGACATTTTTCTATCGAAAAATGTACAAAATTTATCTTGAAGGAGGGTCTTGTAGGATATTTTTCTTAAGCTTGATGGAGGTCTAGGGAGAAAACTAGAAAACAATAATAAATAAATAAGAAAATCGACCACAAAATGAACCATCCCCCCATAACAAAATGAACCATCCCCCCATAACAATATGAACCATCCCCCCATAACACTATGAACCATCCCCCCATAACAATATGAACCATCCCCCCATAACAATATGAACCATCCCCCCCATAACAATATGAACCATCCCCCCCATAACAATATGAACCATCCCCCCATAACAATATGACATAATGATGGCCAGAATAACATTAAAGAGTGCGTCATAGGAATGGAAGGGTGAATAATTACGAACACTATATCCCTGTCACCTCCTTTTCCTTTCTCGTGTCTCCTGCTGATCCTCCCTACCCCTTGTGGGGAGTAAGGGCTGGCTACTGACTGACTGACTGACTGATTTCCCCGCGCATTGAATCATAATACTTCGCGCTCTGAATAGGAGATGTCTTCCCAAGCTGAATAAAATAGTCTAGGGGCTTCCAGAAAACATTGTTAACATCGTTCTTAACACCAATAACACCCGAAATTAAATTAACGAAAGTATAAAAAGAAAAGAAAACAAATAGGAAAAGTGGTGATTGGGCCTGAGTATATAGATAGATAAATAGATAGATAACAAAAACCATAACTGCACAAAAAGAGATTAAAAGACATTTGGCCGATTTACACGGAAATAAAGGTAATAGTTATAATGACGGTAATTTAGAGGTGAGGGGCTGGAGAGGTGAGGGGCTGGAGAGGTGAGGGGCTGGAGAGGTGAGGGGCTGGAGAGGTGAAGGGTGAAATAATAGTATAGCTATTATTATTACGGTGGGTCGGGGGGGGGGGGGGGGTAAAAAAGGGAATGCTGGAAAGAAAGGTTCGGGGCGTAGTGTGAATGTTTGTTTGTTTGTGTGTGTGTGTTTGAGATAGAGAGAGTGTGTGTGTGTTTATATGCATATGTTTGTGAGTGTCTTTATGTGTATGTGTGTGTTAGAGAGAGAGAGAGAAATGTCTAACATTAATCGCGAAATTATGTTCCTGTAATCTCTCTCTCTCGTGGTCTAATACATATTATGAATCTCTCCCCCCGTTCTCGTTCTCTTATACACTCACACGCGCAGATACTAACATACACAACATTTCACTCACTCTCTCTCTTGCACACACACACACACACACATATATATATATATATATATATATACTAACACACTTTCTATCGTTCTCTCTCTCGTATCCCTCCGTGTCTACAGCTCCCTCTCTTTACTATCGCATGGCGTTCCCCCTTCCCCACCAGTGACTTTGAATTTGCATGCAGGTAATACTAAAATACACAACCACCTTTCACACCTTCACTCTCCATTCACACCAGACCATTATAACCACCCGGGGCACCGTATTTCACCAGGAAGCAGATACGAACACACAGTACTGTATTATGTGTATTGAGTTGCACTGCAAAAACAAATGTGTGTTAATATGTAGCAAACGCTATGTATATACATTAATAAGTGTGCCAATTGTTTACCTGATATAGTTTGTGTACTATTATTGTTATAATTAACCGTTCCGTTCATAATGTGTGTTATCGGTGTTGTGTAATGATTGCACTAATGATTACATGTGTTTAACTGATATAACAATGCCACACACAAACTGTAAACTAATAATAATAGGATATGCGACCAAATTTATGTATATACTGTATATATAATTATATTATTTGTTCTAGTTTAGTCTTGCTACAACTGACCTACAGTATATAGGATTCCAATTTTCGGTCACCTAGGCATAATTATAATGATTTATAATAAGAAAACTGTAAATAAATAAATACGAAAATAAATATATAGAATACAATAAATAATTGAACAAATAAAATAATAAAAAAATAAATACCCTTCAATACTATAACCTTGGGATGCATAACCCAATTCTGGTGACTTACTTATGACATAATTGACCCCTTGCGAGTTTCAGGTTATAAGTAAGTTGGAGCCGTAGACGTCGGTATCTAGCAGAATTAATAGCTATATGTGTGTAGTATATTAATAGCTATATGTGTGTAGTATATTAATAGCTATATGTGTGTAGTATATTAATAGCTATATGTGTGTAGTATATTAATATCTATATGTGTGTAGTATATTAATAGCTATATGTGTGTAGTATATTAATAGCTATATGTGTGTAGTATATTAATAGCTATATGTGTGTAGTATATTCATTAATAGCTATATGTGTGTAGTATATTAATAGCTATATGTGTGTAGTATATTAATAGCTATATGTGTGTAGTATATTAATAGCTATATGTGCGTAGTATATTAATAGCTATATGTGTGT
This sequence comes from Paralithodes platypus, assembly GCA_032716605.1. Taxonomy (NCBI): domain Eukaryota; kingdom Metazoa; phylum Arthropoda; class Malacostraca; order Decapoda; family Lithodidae; genus Paralithodes; species Paralithodes platypus. The sequence continues at coordinate 42,636,705 of CM064579.1, forward strand.
AGTATATTAATAGCTATATGTGTGTAGTATATTAATAGCTATATGTGTGTAGTATTAATAGCTATATGTGTGTAGTATATTAATAGCTATATGTGTGTAGTATATTAATAGCTATATGTGTTAGTATATTAATAGCTATATGTGTGTAGTATATTAATAGCTATATGTGTGTAGTATATTAATAGCTATATGTGTGTAGTATATTAATAGCTATATGTGTGTAGTATATTCATTAATAGCTATATGTGTGTAGTATATTAATAGCTATATGTGTTAGTATATTAATAGCTATATGTGTGTAGTATATTAATAGCTATATGTGTGTAGTATATTAATAGCTATATGTGTGTAGTATATTAATAGCTATATGTGTGTAGTATATTAATAGCTATATGTGTGTAGTATATTAATAGCTATATGTGTGTAGTATTAATAGCTATATGTGTGTAGTATATTAATAGCTATATGTGTGTAGTATATTAATAGCTATATGTGTAGTATATTAATAGCTATATGTGTGTAGTATATTAATAGCTATATGTGTGTAGTATATTAATAGCTATATGTGTGTAGTATATTAATAGCTATATGTGTGTAGTATATTAATAGCTATATGTGTGTAGTATATTAATAGCTATATGTGTGTAGTATATTAATAGCTATATGTGTGTAGTATTCATTAATAGCTATATGTGTGTAGTATTAATAGCTATATGTGTGTAGTATATTAATAGCTATATGTGTGTAGTATATTAATAACTATATGTGTGTAGTATATTCATTAATAGCTATATGTGTGTAGTATATTAATAGCTATATGTGTTAGTATATTAATAGCTATATGTGTGTAGTATATTAATAGCTATATGTGTGTAGTATATTAATATCTATATGTGTGTAGTATATTCATTAATACATAAAATCTAATTCAATAAAGTTTCTAACTATCAGAGACCTACATTATTATTGCATTTGTTTAATATCGATGTTTACTGCTCCAACTTCCTTATAGCCCGAAACTCGCAAGTGGTCTATTTCGATCCTACATAAAACAACACATAATTAATCTATTTTTTTGTCAATTAGAGGATTTTGAAGAAAAACCTTAGTGCATTAGATTGAACAAATCAAATACAATATACAAAATATAAAACGAAAATGTCAACTAAATAAATTTAGTATTTGTACAATGATAATCTCACGGAATGAATAAATTACATTAATGATCACAGAACATAGGACTTACCATGGCAGAGTTGGCTACCGCATCATGGTGAACTTCGCACTTGAGCTCCACTTTGCCATAGAGCTTCGGGCAGCCGGACGCCCAAGCGCTCACATTCAAGCTCTGGACCCCGTGTTTGAGAGCGTGAGGTGACAGGGTCGTGGTGGTGGGTGATGAATCCCCTTCCTCATGCTCCACCTCCCCTACCTCCCCTACTGACATCACCCTTGGCCCCTCCGTCACGATGTCAACACTGGCGGCGGCGGCGGTGGCTGTCAGGGCTCGCAGGGATGTCGTAAAGACCCCACCGCGGTCCTTGGTCGAGATATCTGGTGAAGCAACTTTTCTGGCTGGGGTGACGGGGGTAGGGATTCTGGCGCCCCCCTTCAAACGCCAGGCTATTGGAGTTTTGCCTTCTCCCTGACCACTAAACCACAGTGGCTTCCTTTCCTCTAATTCCGTTTTGTTGGTTTTGCTTTTATCGGCTAAATTATAGGTTTTCAAGAGCGACAAAAAGTCTTGGTTGAAGCTAAGGGCTTTTCTTGGCACCGGTTGCGGTTTTTCCGTCTTAGGTTGCTCTTCAGAATTTTCGTCATCCTTATTCAGCTTAATTACTTTTGGCACAGGGGTCTCGCGTAAGTGAAGATCCTCCAAAGTTTGAGCGGTAATAATCTGCCCGTCGTCTTCATAGTCAGTTTTATCCGGCCATATGGTGAAAAGGTTGAAATCTGACTCGAAATGTTGAAGTGGATCTGCCTGTAGGAGGGATGTAACCAAGGGAGCTTTTGTTTCTATTAGGGTGACTGAATTTGGGGGCTTCACTGTGGCGCGTTCAAGGAAGGGGAATGATAGCGAAGGTTTAAAACTTTCATCTGCCTTCCCAAGCAGTGGTAAAAAGGATTCCCCCAAGCTCCTGCCTATCACACCAATAACATCAGATGAAGAAGGAGATAACGTGGTTTGTTCCCTATCAGTCGACGTCAGGATAAACAGGTGAGGCTGCTCGTTTATTATGGTGGAGGAGAAAACATTGTCTTCCTCCTTATTTCCTACTTTGGTGGATTCCCGAGACAGGATGAAGTCATTATCGAACTTGGCATTGAGCTGCGGAGGGAAGAATTGTGGATCTAAGAATCTGGGGACGTCATCGAGGGTAAACCTTATCGTAGTCGGCGAGGATTGGAAGGGCGAAAACGTGGATGCTTCTGAACCAAATGCCTCTTGTGCCTTGGTTTCCTGTCTCGGTGGTACGTCGTCGGGTTTGAAAATAATCCTCGGGTGCTGGATGGATTCTGCCGTAGTCTGAAGTTGGAAGGGCGTCTCAATAACCTGGGGAGACGGGCTGAAGAGTGGCTGGGATTTCTCTGGAGGCGCTGAGAGTTGCCTCTGGAGAGACGAACTAAAGAGAGGTTTTGAATCCTCTGAAGGCGTCGATCTTTGCACCTGGGGGAAGGAACTGAAGGCAGGCAGGGGTTCATCCGGTGGGGTGGCAATTTGAGCCTGGATAGATGAAATGAAATGAGGCTGGAGGTTTTCTTCTGGTGGTGTCGATCTTTGAGCCTGGATAGATGAAAAGAACAGAGGCTGCGCGTTTTCTTGTGGCGGCGCCGATCTTTGCGTCTGGATGGATGAAATGAAATGAGGCTGGGGGTTTTGTTCCAGCGGTGTCGATCGTTGTGCTAGTTGGAGAAATGAGTGAGGTGGGTCGGGGCGGTGTGAGAGTCGGGATGGTGGTGGTGGGGGCTGGAGGAACACGGGTCTAGCGGGAGTGAAGGAGGATCGTAGTCTTGGCGCCAGTAGTGATGATAACAGTGGCAAACGTATCTGTGCACTACCCATTGATGCCAGGAGTAATAAACACACAAACATAATTAACTGGCTTAAGCAACAAACGGCAATTACGGCTACAGTTTTTTTATATCAATTGAGGAGAACAATGGGATACTAACGGCTTCTCATAATTAATATTTCTTGTCAAATAGAGGATATTTAACAACAACCATTAATGCATTAGATTTAGAAAACGTAAGTTTCAACTTAATTAATAAAGTAATTCTAGAATAATAATCTCACGGAAGCAATAAATTACATTAGTTATCACTGAGCATAGGAATAATTTATCAAAGAAAAGGTCTTTCAAAATCACAGTGGATTGCATAAGAAGGCACTAATACTGAAGACAGCACACTCAAACTTTGCGTGCGCGAGTGAGGGCGGCTCGTGAGTGAGTGCGTGAGTTTCTGGCGCCGACTGACGCCCCGAGAGCTTCCCCAACCCCTGTACTGGCTAGTGAAAGTGAGAGGGGGGGGGGGGGGTTACTTCGTCCCAACGCCATTTCCCTGCTGTCACAATATCCCTGAACGACCATAGCTTTCTTATATACAATATCCACATATTCTTTATTGTTTATATATATATATATATATATATATATATATATATATATATATACCGGTATATATATATATATATATATATATATTATAATATACTCATTGGTGTGTCATTGATGGAAATACTGCAAACATAGGGTGGTAAGCCTGGTAGCGTGGTAATCTCAACAACATTGATGTACGGGAGTAAAGAACTGACGTTGTTGTAGAGACGTTTAACAAGAGTGAGAGGATATGTGAATAGGAGTTACTTGTGAAGTGTGTATGGAGTCACATAGAGAGATAGACAGACACATGAGGAAGTACGAGAGCTATGAGCATGAAAAGGAACACCTTGAGGCAGTTCGGTCATGTGGAACGTATGGTGAATGAGAACATGACTATAAGATTGTATGTGAGTGAGGTGGAAGGGCAGAGAGGAAGAAGCAGACCAAGTGTGAGGTGGACGGATGGAGTTGAGAGGTATTACTTACTTGTCATACTTGTCGTAGTTTCGGCTCACCTCGGTCAACTTGGAAGTCCACCGCCTCCATACCTCCCCTCGATCCGGGCATACAGGAGTTGGACGGGGATCGAGTTTGACCCTGCTCCTCTTGAGGCAGGACCATGTGGAATGGGAGGCTCGTCTGGCAGTCGCTCCAGGAACGGAGAAAGTGGTTTGGGTGGGACGAGGGTCGCCGACAGAGGAGTATGGAAGGAGTCATTCATGGCACCCTGTCGAAGATCAAGGTCTCTGACAATAAATAGATAAACATATAGATTGTATGTGGCTGACGAAGGTAATTTATGTTTCTTATGTATATATTTTTATTGAGTGTTTAAATTCCATGATGAGAAATGGTTGTGGGGGGACGTGGTTATATGAGACGAATTGACTCGAAACCTGATGGTGGAGTGGGGAGGGAGGGAGGGAGTGAGTGAAAAGTGGGGAGAGAAGAGTTGGTGAGGGAAGGAGGGAGGAGTGGGGAGGAATGGAGGCGTGGGGAGGGAGAGAGGGGGAAGGAGAAAGGAGTGGAGAGGGAGGATGCGTGTGGAGGAATGGAGGCGTGGGGAGGGAGGGAGGAGGAAGGAGTGGAGAGGGAGGATGCGTGGGGAGGGAGGAAGGGAGGGTGGGGCGGGAGAGAGGGAGGAGTGGGGAATGAAGGAGGCGTAGGGAGGGAGGGAGGGAAGATTTAGGGAGTTGGGGAGGGAGGAAAGAGTTGAGGAGTGGGGAGTGAGGAGGGAGGAATGGCTGGGAAAGGAGAAGGGAGGGAGGAGGTATATTCGTGGCTCTCTTGCTTCGGCGTTACATTGGCGCCAGCACGAAGTCATGACCCGTGCATGAATGGCCATGGTGATCTTCGTAACCACACGCACGAACAACGCACACACGCTTACATACACACATATACATACTTCCACACTTGAAATACAGCCACACTAATGTATATAACCTTTCACAAATACAGTAGCCTACACAATTCCACACATAAAATACAGCCACACTCATCCACTATTAATGTACACAATTCCACACATGAAATACAGCCACACAAATGTAAATAACGTGCCATAAAATACAGTACACAATTCCTCACATAAATACAATCACACAAACACACTCAGAACGGTCGACTGATGAAAGTTTGGTATTGGAGTACAGTATGTGTTTGTAATAAAGGTCTTACGTTTAATCAGACCCGACAGCTTTTTTCTATGCGACATGGTGAAATCTAATACCCTATCTATCTATCTATATACTTAGGCCCAATCCCCACTTTTCCTTACTTTTTACTCAAGACAGAGCACGAGGAATTTAATTATGACCTCCCCAAACTAAGTTGGACGAAGGTTATTTTTTTCACCGCCATTTTTTAAAAGAAACAAAAACAAAGAGGAGAAAAATGTCGCACTCTAGTCGTATGCATAAACTTTCTACCCATGAAATGTAAATAATGGTAATGATCTTGACTAACTGATGCACGCTTGTTGCTCTCCACGGGGAGGGGGGATATCGGTCAGGGGTCTAGGTGTCCACGAACTCATTTTCTGGCCATTTTCTCTAGTAATGTATCTGTGACAGCTTCAAAATACAATATAACCACCATATGAGGAGGAGCACTTTACTGACAACGTTTCGCAGATGGCTTCCTCAGGTCACATTGTCAATAACGTGCTCTTCCTCACATGGTTTACATATTCACCCCGAAATATTGCCAAGCTAATCAAAAATTGCCGGCAAACTTGGCTTTTTGTGATACCGTGGTGATTATTATTTTCACCACTGCTGTTACGTGGTCGCTAAGTGGCGTCTCTCACAGCCTCAGAGTGGACACAAGTAATGGGGGAGGCAAGCTGGTGTCACACGAGCACTTAAGGGGAGACAGACCGTTTGTCTGGACCCCCTTCTCCCTCATGTTTAGCCCTATAAGTTATGACATTTCAAGACATTCGCCCCATTAGTTTGGCGGTTTTCAAACCTTTTGCCCCCATTTCTTTGCCAATATTAAGACCTTTCGTGCAATTTAGGTGTCGATTTTTTTCTTGGCGAGCAATAGCGAGCCTGTATTTGAAGAGTAATCGGCCTTCGGCCGGGATTTTTTTTTCTACCGAAAAATGTACACATTTATATCGAAGGGGGGTCATGTGTTTTTTTTTTTTTTTTAAAGTTTGATAGAGGTTTAGAGAGCAAACTAAACACCCTCCTTAAACCATTGAGCCGAACCAGTAAATTATGCTGCACCATACCGTCTGAGCTCTCTTAAGCGGCGGTTTTATTGGAGTCACAGTAGCAGTCAAAAAGTAGTTAAAATCAAGTCTACTATCGAAGTGACAGTAGCCGAGTCAAAAGTAGCTAAAATTGAGTCTACTATCGAAGTCATAATAGCCGAGTCAAAACGTCGTTAACATTGAGTCTACTATCGAAGTCATAATAGCCGAGTCAAAACGTCGTTAACATTGAGTCTACTATCGAAGTCATAATAGCGGAGTCAAAACGTCGTTAACATTGAGTCTACTATCGAAGTGACAGTAGCCAAGTAAAAGAGTAGCTAAAATTGAGTTTACTATCAGACCATTTTCTGTCATTGGTATTGTATTTTGTACCTTGAAGCTCCTATTCGTGTACAGTTTGGCGATTTTAAGACCTTTATGTATGGATTTTAAGACCTTTATGTATGGATTTTAAGACCTTTATGTATGGATTTTGCTCAAATTTGTACCACAAGTACACTTTCACCCGCTGAATCCAATGGCACAAACATAATTGAAATGGGACCATTACTTTAGGATTTCGATTTTGATTTGACCTCCCGAAACTGCCAAAATGAGCCGTTTTTCAACTTTGAAAGTTTTCTGTAGCCCAAACTACAAGTCCAAATTAATTCTACCTAGTGCCATTCGATTTATCTCGCCCAACAGCTTCCATACATGGTCGTAGATTGTATTTTCGACCAGCCATTCGCCCAGAATGACACACACACATATATATATATATATATATATTATATACACAGTATATAGTATATACTGTATACATTGTGGTGATGGGCTGGTATATCAGAGTGAGAACTGAGCTATCTCTGCCATACCCATAGCTTACTCTGACTGTTCCTTTTACTTGTATATCTTCTAGATCTCAAGTGACGGCGTCTCTTCCGTGGATTGACCTCCCAATCTACCAAGATAGGAAGCCAAAGCGTCACATTTTTCCCTTGCCCCTCAACTTTTTCTTCATAATTGCTGAGGGGCACAGGGCCCTGGGTGGGGCTTTGGTTTCCTGGGCGTTTCCGCACCCTCCTCAGCTCCCCGCCATGGAGTGGCTTCGGTCACCCAGGCTTTATTGTGGTCGGCAGGGAGGGTTCTGTGGGGGTGCTCGGTTATGGCCTTGACCTTGCTCGGGGCCTTGGGGCTGTTCGGCCAGGCAGCTTGGGGAACAACAACAACAACAACTGTATACATTGTATATAAAACTGGCCTTCTCGATATACTTATACTGTAGATAATAGATAGATAGATAGATAGATAGATATAGCTAAATAGATACCTGTACAGAACACTCCCAATATTCTCCTTTCACCACACCACCCAAACACTTGCTCTGAACACACTACAGTATATGCTCCCTTGAGGCTCAGGGTTCACTTTCTCCTGCACCCCTTTCTCCTTCATGTGTAGCCCCATTAGTTTTGATATTTAAGACGTAGCCCCATTAGTTTGGCGATTTAAAAAAGTGTGGTGCTACATAAGTGTTTACTTTTTTAAGGGGGGTCTAGGGGGTATCATTTAAGGGGGGTCTAGGGGGTATAATTATTAAGCTTGACGGAGGTCTAATGAGGCAACTAAAAATAATAATAAATATATAAATTCATATCATCACCAACTCATCAATCAACTTACAAATATATATATATGAAGCAAACCCTTCCAATCCCCCCTTGAGGTTCGGGGTGGACTTTCTCGTGGTCCCAGAATCATTTATCTTGGTAGGCAAGACGGTAATTATAAGGCTTTGGTTTTCCTAAGCTTGTTTGTTAATTGCTTGGAACTGGAAACTTATTTTTGAAAGTAGGTGCAGCCCTTATCCTGTCTGTCTCTGTGTCTGTCTGTCTGTCTGTCTGTCTGTCTGTCTCTCTCTCTCTCAGTCTCTCTCTCTCTGTACGGCATGTATATGTATGCATCTGTATACTGTATGTGCATGGATTTATATACAGTATATATATATATATATATATATATATATATATACAGTATATATATATATATATATATATATATATATATATATATATATATATATATATATATATTATAGTATAATTATGCATGAACGTATTCATGTATGTATTGATGGGAAGATAGATAAATAAAGATAGAGTTTCATGATTGTGGATGGTTAGATGCATATAGATGGATAGATGGATAGATAGATAGATAGAGGTTCATGATCATTGCCGTTTGACTACAATGTTATCCAAGTTTATTGGTCTAGGTCCACAGAAATATTATTAGTAGCTACTTTATTTGTTTATTGGTCTAAGTACACTAAGAAGTATTAGTAGTAGACAGTGATTAGTTTATTGGTCTAGGCACACTCGGAAATATTAGTAGTATATTATTTATTTATTGGTCTAGGCACACTATGAAATATTAGTAGTAGATATTATATTTGTTTATTGGTCTAAGTACACTTATAAATATTAGTAGATACTTTATATGCATATTGGTCCAGGCATACTCATATTAGTAATACAGTTTATTAGTTTATTGGTCTAGGCATACTTATATATATATATTAGTAGTAGACAGTTTATTAGTTTATTGGTCAAGGCATACTCAAATTAGATATTTTTTGAGTGTATTGGTCTAGGCATACTAAGAAACATTAGTTGTAGAGACCTTAGTTGTTTATTGGTCTAGGCACACTCATAAATATTAGTAATACAGTTTATTAGTTTATTGGTCTAAGCATACGCAAATTTATTAGTAGTCCCATTCCTTGTACATCATGATAGCAAGCGTTGTTGAATATCTAGACCATTATTGCGTGCAGTATCTCGTCCCAGACCTTGTACAATATGGTGGAAAGCGTTGTTGAATATTTAGACCATTATTGCGTGCAGTATCTCGTCCCAGACCTTGTACAATATGGTGGAAAGCGTTGTTGAATATTTAGACCATTATTGCGTGCAGTATCTCGTCCCAGACCTTGCACAATATGATGGAAAGCGTTGTTGAATATCTAGACCATTATTGCGTGCAGTATCTCGTCCCAGACCTTGTACAATATGGTGGAAAGCGTTGTTGAATATTTAGACCATTATTGCGTGCAGTATCTCGTCCCAGACCTTGTACAATATGGTGGAAAGCGTTGTTGAATATCTAGACCATTATTGCGTGCAGTATCTCGTCCCAGACCTTGTACAATATGGTGGAAAGCGTTGTTGAATATCTAGACCATTATTGCGTGCAGTATCTCGTCCCAGACCTTGCACAATATGATGGAAAGCGTTGTTGAATATCTAGACCATTATTGCGTGCAGTATCTCGTCCCAGACCTTGTACAATATGGTGGAAAGCGTTGTTGAATATTTAGACCATTATTGCGTGCAGTATCTCGTTCCAGTCACCCCGTCTATCCAACTTTTATAGAACTTGATGGAGGGGGCAAAGTAGACCCCGGCAAAGCTTCCCTGGGGGCAGTCGGTGGCGGCAATAATACCCAGCATAGCGATGGCGTACACTTTGGAATCTTTGGTCACAGTCACGGCGCTCCCTGTGTCACCCTGGAAATATAGATATATAGATATAGATATATAGATATAGATATTTTTATTGACCACAGCTTACAATATTAACATAAAACATAAAAAAATACACACACACACACACACACACACACACAAACACACGATGGTTATAGTGTTTCTTTTAAGGGGGCCCACCTCGTTCGTGTTGTTTTTATCTCTCTGGGTTGTATCCAGTCGGCCCCATAAAGCCTACTGTTTTCAGACGTTTATCCCCAACCAGGTGTTGATTTTTTCCGGGCGAGCTGTAGCGAGCCAGCATATTTTTAAAATTGTTTTTGACAGTAGGTTAAATTTGTAAATTTTTCGATAGAAAAATGTCTCCGGTGAAGCCGGATTTCTCCATACAATGCTGGCTCGTTATTGCTCGCCAGGAAGAAATTGATACCTGGATGGAGATAAACGTCTTGAAACATTAAGCTGAATAGGGCCGAATGGATACAACCAAGAGAGAGAGAGGGAAAGAGAGAGAGAACAAAACGAGGCGGGCCTGATGAAATATGAAAAAGTGCGAACAATAATTGTTCGCACTTTTTCATATTTCATCACTCTTCAAGAAACAGATTGTTATGGCTTTACTCGTATTTTCCACTATTCGTTTATTCTATTAAGTATAAACCTCAACTTATAATAAGGATCAATTTGGCGTTAGTTTATTACTTTAATATTGTGGTGATGGGCTGGTCTATCAGAATGAGAGTTGAGCGTTCTCTGCCATACCCATAGCTTACTCTGACTGTTCCTTTACTTATATATTTTCTAGATCTCAAGTGACGGCGTCTTTTCCGTGGATTGACCTCCCTACTGTCAACCCTGGCAGATTGGGAGCCAAAGCGTCACATTTTTCCTTTGCCCCTCAACTTTTCCTTTATAATTGCTGAGGGGCACAGGGCCTTGGGTGGGGCTTTTGTTTCCCGGGCGTTTCCGCACCCTCCTCAGCTCCCCGCCTTTGAGTGGCTTCGGTCAACTGGGCATTATTAGTGGTAAGCTGGGAGGGTTCTGTGGGGGCGCTCGGTTATGGCCTTGGCCTTGCTCGGGACCTTGGGGCTGCTCGGCCAGACAGCCTGAGGAACAGCAATAACAACAACAAACTTTAATATTAGAATAATTATTCTTGTACATAATTCAATGTTTCTACTATATAGGTTGTATCTTGTTCTTTTTAAGGCGTGATCATGACAGTAGCAGTTGTCGAAAGCCTGCCCTCATAGAAAATAATAAAGATGTTGTTTACGCTGTCTCTGATCTTCACCTTTATTATAAGACTACGATTTCCTGTACACACTTCAATTAAAGATATATATATATATATATATATATATATATATATATATATATATATATATATATATATATATATATATATATATATATATATATATATATATATATATATATATTAGTTTATTAACCCCTTCTGTACCAGCGATGCCTTTTTTATTTTATTTCAACAACATTTAGATTTTATGAAGTTTTAGAATGGGATATAGCCTATGGTAGTTAAAAGGACTAATTAAAATATTCTGTAATCATTGCACAGGTAGACATCATTCCTAAGGTGAATAAAACCGTCTAAGAGTTGTCAGAATATAATGCCAAGGACGTCACCGATACTGAATGAGCTAATGGTGCCGTATTATTAACTTTCTTCTGGCTACTATTGGACGATTATATTAAGGGGAGATCTCCACTTGGGGGATTTTTTCTTGACCCCTTTCTCCCTCATGTTTAGCCCCATTGCTTTTGATATTATAAAACGTTTGCCCCATTAGTTTAGTGATTTTAAGAACTTTCACCCCATATTAAGACCTTTCGTGCAATTCAGGTGTCTATTTTATCCTGGCGAGCGATAGCGAGCCTGTAATTTAAGAGGAATCGGCCTTCGGCCGGGACATTTTTCTACCGAAAAATTTACAAATTTATCTTGAAAGGGGTCAAAGGGGGTGTAAGTTTAAGGTTGATGGGAGGTCTAGGGAACAAACTAAATACCTCCCCTTAACAGGCTTCGAACTATCTCACTTAATTCTCTTTACTACTCCGGATCCTTCTAAATTGTACAACATCCTCTAAATATAGCTAGAATAAAATTAAACCAACGTCACCGGTACAGAAAGGGTTAACCCTTTGAGTACCAGCGACGCGTTATTTTTTATTTTAGCTATATTTAGACAATGTTATGCAGCTTAGGAAGGATCTGAGGTAGTTAAAAAGGGTTGCTTGAGATAGTTCGAAGCCTTTATTATTGCCAGAGGTCCTTCCTAAGCTGAATAAAATCGTCGAATCAGTTGGCAGAATACAATAAAAAAGATGGCACCGGTACAGAAGGGTGTTAATTAACCCATTTTGTACCGACGACGTCTTTTTAACTTTATTTTGGTTGCTATTAGACGATTTTATTCAGCTTAAAAAGGGCCTCCAGCAATTAACAGGCTTCGAACTATCTCCCTAACCCTTTTTTTTAAACTACCACATATCCTTCTTAACCCTTTCGCTGCAGGTGACATTCTGGAACGTCCTGGCAAGTTACAGCAATTTCCAGACTTTAAAAGCCTGTAAAAACCGTAAAAATAGAGTGTCAGTGGGCGGGAGCGTGAGGGGCCCACCTCCGTCCCTCAGAGCAGCGAGCGGCTCACTGAGGTAGACTGTGTCTCGCGCGGGTCTCTCTCTGTCTCTCTCAACAGTGTAGCCAAGCGAGTGCTACCAAATAGCGGGTTTCCCGCGTTTCACTGGCACCGCTGCGGGTGAACCAGACAATGTATGGGGCCCGTTCTGGTCTCATTTTGAAGCAATTTTCGCCTAGTTTATGGCAGAATGCAGTTCATTTAATGCAGATGCTTGATTTATCATTCAGGAGTGCCTGCATATGCCCTAAATAGCCCAAACATAGCCGCAGCCAATGGGTTAAGGGGGTTGACCTGTTTTTGTTCTCTCATTTTCTGTCTTTCTCTGGCTTGTATCCATTTGGCCCCATTCAGCCTACATTTATCCCAATCCAGGTGTAATTTTTTTTACTGGTGAGCAGTAGCGAGCCAGCACATCTTTTAAATGTTTTTGACAGCAGGCTAAATTTGTACATTTTTCGATAGAAAAATTTCTCCGGCGAAGCCGGATTTCTTCATATAATGCTGGCTCGCTATCGCTCGCCAGAAACAAATCGACACCTAGATGGGGATAAGCGTCTTTAAATAGTTGGCTGAATGGGGCCGAATGGATACAAGCAAGGGAAAGAGAGAAAGGAGAGAAATTAAAAAAAAAGCAGGTCACCCACCTTAAACTGCACAACATCGTTTAAAATAGAGCTAGAATAAAATGTAAACCAACGTCGCCGGTAACAGAAGGGGTTTACTGATACTGATAAAATGTAAACCAACGTCACCGGTAACAGAAGGGGTTTACTGATACTGATAAAATGTAAACCAACGTCGCCGGTAACAGAAGGGGTTTACTGATACTGATAAAATGTAGACCAACGTCGCCGGTAACAGAAGGGGTTTACTGATACTGATAAAATGTAAACCAACGTCGCCGGTAACAGAAGGGGTTTACTGATACTGATAAAATGTAAACCAACGTCGCCGGTAACAGAAGGGGTTTACTGATACTGATAAAATGTAAACCAACGTCGCCGGTAACAGAAGGGGTTCACTGATACTGATAAAATGTAAACCAACGTCGCCGGTAACAGAAGGGGTTTACTGATACTGATAAAATGTAAACCAACGTCGCCGGTAACAGGAGGGGTTTACTGATAATGATAAAATGTAAACCAACGTCGCCGGTAACAGAAGGGGTTTACTGATACTGATAAAATGTAAACCAACGTCGCCGGTAACAGAAGGGGTTTACTGATAAAATGTAAACCAACGTCGCCGGTAACAGAAGGGGTTTACTGATACTGATAAAATGTAAACCAACGTCGCCGGTAACAGAAGGGGTTTACTGATACTGATAAAATGTAAACCAACGTCGCCGGTAACAGAAGGGGTTTACTGATAAAATGTAAACCAACGTCGCCGGTAACAGAAGGGGTTTACTGATACTGATAAAATGTAAACCAACGTCGCCGGTAACAGAAGGGGTTTACTGATACTGATAAAATGTAAACCAACGTCGCCGGTAACAGAAGAGGTTTACTGATACTGATAAAATGTAAACCAACGTCGCCGGTAACAGAAGGGGTTTACTGATACTGATAAAATGTAAACCAACGTCGCCGGTAACAGGAGGGGTTTACTGATACTGATAAAATGTAAACCAACGTCACCGGGTAACAGAAGGGGTTTACTGATACTGATAAAATGTAAACCAACGTCGCCGGTAACAGAAGGGGTTTACTGATACTGATAAAATGTAAACCAACGTCGCCGGTAACAGAAGGGGTTTACTGATACTGATAAAATGTAAACCAACGTCACCGGGTAACAGAAGGGGTTTACTGATACTGATAAAATGTAAACCAACGTCGCCGGTAACAGAAGGGGTTTACTGATACTGATAAAATGTAAACCAACGTCACCGGTAACAGAAGGGGTTTACTGATACTGATAACATGTAAACCAACGTCACCGGTAACAGAAGAGGTTTACTGATACTGATAAAATGTAAACCAACGTCGCCGGTAACAGAAGGGGTTTACTGATATGGATAAAATGTAAACCAACGTCGCCGGTAACAGAAGGGGTTTACTGATACTGATAAAATGTAAACCAACGTCGCCGGTAACAGAAGGGGTTTACTGATACTGATAAAATGTAAACCAACGTCGCCGGTAACAGAAGGGGTTTACTGATACTGATAAACCAACGTCGCCGGTAACGGAAGGGGTTTACTGATACTGATAAACCAACGTCGCCGGTAACGGAAGGGGTTTACTGATACTGATAAACCAACGTCGCCGGTAACGGAAGGGGTTTACTGATACTGATAAACCAACGTCGCCGGTAACGGAAGGGGTTTACTGATACTTACAAAACACGGACTCTCGCTAGTGCCAAAGTTGAGATAAACCAGCTCATTAGAAGATTGGACAATGAAGGGCGCTACGGCCATCTGGGTCATCTTGATCACGGGTTCGTCTGGTGGAAGAAACGGGACAAGATTATGTTAACCCTCTGCTTCTTCCTTTTTTTTTGTGGCTATTATTCGACGATTTTATTCAGATTAGGAAGGATATATGCAAGTCAAAGGGTTGATTGAGATAGTTTATACCCATTTAATACCCACGGATCCTTCCTAAGCTGCATAAAATCGTCTAATGATAGCCAAAAATAAACTTCCAAAACGCGTCAGAGCTTCAAGGGGTTAATAAGGGGAGGTTTTCAGTTTGTTCCCTAAACCTGCATCGAGCTTAAAATTACATCCCCTTGACCCCCATTCAAAATAAATGTGTACATTTAGGTGACGATTTTTTTCCTGGCGAGCGATAGCGAGCCTGTAATTACAAGAGGAATCGGCCTTCAGCCGGGACATTATTCTATCGAAAAATATACAAATTTATCTTGAAGGAGGGTCTTGGGGGATGTTTTTTTAAGCTTGATGGAGGTCTAGGGAGGAAACTAAAAATATATAAACAAAATATTAAGACTTTTCGTGTCATTTAGGAGTCTATTAGTTTTCCCTGGCGAGCGATTGCGAGCCTGAAATTTAAGAGGATAACCAGCTCAGCAACTGATTGGAAAAGGATGGGCGTTACGGGGATCTGGGCCATCTTGATTATGGCAAGAAACGGGAAAGAATTATGTTAAAGGAGGGGGGGGGGGGGGTAGCCTTTAGTTTTTGGTCCATTTAATAATTATATTTATTATTATTATTTTTTTTTTTTTTTTTTTTTTAGTTTCCTTGCTAGACCTCCATCAAGCTTATCTCTTCAAGATAAATGTTTACATTTTTCGGTAGAAAAATTTCCCGACCGAAGACCGATTCCTCCTAAAATTACAAGCTCGCTATCGCTCGCCAGAACAAAATCGACACCCAAATGCCATGAAAGGTCATACTATTGACAAAGACATTGGGCGAAAGTTCTCATAATCGCCAAACTAATGAAGCAAACGTCTTAAAATCTTAAAACTAACGAGGCAAAACATGAGGGAGAAGGTTGTCCAGGAAAAGCATCTACCTCCCCCTTAACCCTTTATCTGGCTATTA
The DNA here is from genome assembly GCA_032716605.1 of Paralithodes platypus. NCBI lineage: Eukaryota > Metazoa > Arthropoda > Malacostraca > Decapoda > Lithodidae > Paralithodes > Paralithodes platypus. The sequence continues at coordinate 42,652,751 of CM064579.1, forward strand.
TAAGGCTAGACGATTTTATTCATATAATAGCAGTTTAGACATATTCCCTTCTTCAAAGATATCATGGCATAACAAACAAATAAAGGATAAACTTCCTCATAGTGGTACGGTCGCGCTAATAAGTCAAATCCCAGCTGTCATTACGTTTGGCTTGCTCTGTGCTGTATTAATGTCTGTCAGATGTTGAATAAGGTGGGTAAGTGTAGGAACATGTTTGTATATTTCAGTCGATATGAAGAAATTTAGTTTAGATATTGCTGATACCAATTATTGATCAAAACATCACTTATTAGCGCGACTGTACCAGCGTAGCCTACTCCCTCCCTCCCATCACCACCTCCTATAGTCTATTCGCTGTAAGTAGGCGAGAACTCATGACCTCTATCCTCTGTAACTCAAAAAGGGCTGCAGCAAATTAGCTGTAAATTTCCACATATATTACTTGAGTGACTCTTCCCAATTGGTAGAAATATTATCTCGATTACTCTAGTCGTGTTTGAGTTACAGAGGTTAGCGGTCATGATTTCTCGCCTACTTACAGTTAATAGACTTAAGGGGGGTCACCGGCTTTTTTTATACTTCTCTCCTTTTCTCTCTTTTCCTGGTTTGTATCCATTCGGACCCATTCAGCCAACTGCTTTAAGACGTTTATCCCCATCCAGGTATCAATTTCTTCCTGGCGAGCGATAGCGAGCCAGAATTGCATGGAGAAATCCGGCTTCGCCGGAGAAATTTTTCTATCGAAAAATGTACAAATATAGCTTGCTGTCAAAACAAAAATACATATATGCTGGCTCGCTCCCGCTCGCCAGGAAAATATTAACACCTGGATGGGGGTAAACGTCTTAAAACAATAGGCTGAATGGGGCCGATTTCATGACTGATTACCAAACACTGGCGTAGAAAAAAACCCATATATATATATATATATATATAGAACATTCTTTACTTAGAATTGCATAATATTTCATTCCTGATAATATTTGTCATAACTCGCATGACACCCTGTATATATATATATATATATATATATATATATATATTATATATATATATATATATATATATATATATATATATATATATATATATATATAATATATATATATATATATATATATATATATATACAGTATACTGTATATATATATATATGTGTAAGAGAGAGTAAATCATAGTCAAAGACAGAAAATAGGAATAATAAAACAGTCACTCACCTAATTTATTCCAACCGAAGCCCGCCAAAGAGAGGGTGGGTAGGAAGAACATTGGCGGGCCCCCCTTGATGGAGTCATAGATGGTGTTTGTGATGAGGCAGATGGGAGCCACTTGGGTGTTCAGGGTGAAGCCGTCTCCTGGCATGGTCAGTAAGGCTACATTATTCACCGCCTGAGGGAAAGTAATTAAAATGTAAAACTTGCAAACTAAACAAACCAAAACTGGGACAAAGACAATATAAAGTCAAATTAACTTATCAAAATCGTTATGTGGAAACAACGCTTACTAAAATAAAATTTATGAAATAAAAGAACACAATCCACCACATAGGGTGTACACTACTACATGAGCAAGTTAATCTGTTTCTTAACACCCCGTTCAACATTAATCATCAATTACAAACCCCAATGCACTTGAATAAACTAATGAAAGCATATGGTCCTTCCGGGATTCGAACTCGGGACACCACATCCAGAACATAACCAACTAAATTATTACACCACCAACACTGATAGGTCAGGTCAGGTCAGCTAAAAAACACACCCGAAAGACCCCCTTCAAGACAACATTGTATAATAAACCAAAAACAGGTTATAGGTCCCTTAAGGGGGGTGACCTGTTTTTGTTCTGTCCTTTTCTATCTTTCTCTGGCTTGTATCCATTTGGCCCCATGCAGCCTACTGTTTTAAGACGTTTATCCCCATCCAGGTGTCAATTTTTTACTGGTGAACGGTAGCGAGCCAGCATATTTTTTATTTTTGTTTGACAGCAGGCTAAATTTGTACATTTTTCGATAGAAAAATTTCTCCGGCGAAGCCGGATTCTTCATATAATGCTGGCTCGTTATCGCTCGCCAGGAAGAAATCGACACCTAGATGGGGATAAACGTCTTAAAATAGTAGGCTGAATGGGGCCGAATGGATACAAGCCAGAGAAAGAGGGAAAAGGAGAAAAATAAAAAAAAAGCAGGTCACCCCCCTTAATGTGCACCCACCTTCTTACTGTCGATGTATAGGGCAGGTAGTCTGGGTGGGTGGTGTATAGGGCAGGTAGTCTGGGTGGGTGGTGTATAGGGCAGGTAGTCTGGGTGGGTGGTGTATAGGGCAGGTAGTCTGGGTGGGTGGTGTATAGGGGCAGGTAGTCTGGGTGGGTGGTGTATAGGGCAGGTAGTCTGGTGGGTGGTGTATAGGGCAGGTAGTCTGGGTGGGTGGTGTATAGGGCAGGTAGTCTGGGTGGGTGGTGTATAGGGCAGGTAGTCTGGGTGGGTGGTGTATAGGGCAGGTAGTCTGGGTGGGTGGTGTATAGGGCAGGTAGTCTGGGTGGGTGGTGTATAGGGCAGGTAGTCTGGGTGGGTGGTGTATAGGGCAGGTATCTGGGTGGGTGGTGTATAGGGCAGGTAGTCTGGGTGGGTGGTGTATAGGGCAGGTAGTCTGGGTGGGTGGTGTATAGGGCAGGTAGTCTGGGTGGGTGGTGTATAGGGCAGGTAGTCTGGGTGGGTGGTGTATAGGGCAGGTAGTCTGGGTGGGTGGTGTATAGGGCAGGTAGTCTGGGTGGGTGGTGTATAGGGCAGGTAGTCTGGGTGGGTGGTGTATAGGGCAGGTAGTCTGGGTGGGTGGTGTATAGGGCAGGTAGGCTGGGTGGGTGGTGTATAGGGCAGGTAGTCTGGGTGGGTGGTGTATAGGGCAGGTAGTCTGGGTGGGTGGTGTATAGGGCAGGTAGTCTGGGTGGGTGGTGTATAGGGCAGGTAGTCTGGGTGGGTGGTGTATAGGGCAGGTAGTCTGGGTGGGTGGTGTATAGGGCAGGTAGTCTGGGTGGGTGGTGTAGTTTAAGGGGAGGTTTTTAGTTTTTTCTCCAGACCTCCATCAAACTTGAAATTACACCCCCTAGACCCCAATTCAAGACAAATTTGTACATTTTTCGGTAGAAAAATGTCGGTTCCTCTTAAATTGAATTACAGGCTCGCTGTCGCTCACCAGGGAAAAATAGACACCTAAATGGCATGAAAGGTCTTAAAATTGACAAAAATGGGATGAAAGTTCTTAAAATCGCAAAACTAACGGGGCGATCGTCCTAAAATGTCAAAACTAATGAGCTAAACATGAGGAAGAAGGGGGACCAGAAAAACGACCCATATCCCCTTAAGGGGGGTCACCAGCTTTTTTTATCTTCCTCTCCTTTTCTCTCTTTCCCTAGCTTGTATCCATTCGGCCCCATTCAGCCAACTGTTTTAAGACGTTTATCCCCATCCTGACGAGCGATAGCGAGCCAGCATTGTATGGATAAATCCGGCTTCGCCGGAGAAATGTTTCTATCGAAAAATTTACAAATTTATGCTGGCTCGTGGTAAATATTGACACATGGATGGTGGTAAACGTCATAAAACAGTAGGCTGAATGGGGCCGAATGGGTACAAGCCAAAGAGAGAGGGAGAGAAAGAGAAAAAAAAGCGAGGTAGGCTCCTTATTGTGTACCCACCTTCTTACTGTCGACGTAGGGCAGGTAATCTGGATGGAAGGTGACGTCCGCGGAGTACAGGACCTGGGCGAGCGGGGAGTCGGGCTGGCTCAGGTCAGTGTCGCCAACTCTCACACGAGCGGTGGAGGAAAAATCCGAGCTGGAGGTGCAAGAGGAATTTAACCCTTTGAGTACCAGCGAAGTGCGTTATCTTTTATTCTAGCTATATTTAGACGATATTATGTAGCTTAGGGAGGATCTACAGTAGTTAAAAGGGTTGGTTTAACCCTCTCAGTACCTGCGACGTGTGTTATACGTTAAGGCGGAATGCCACTAGGCGAATTTGCGACGGCGACGTGTGTTATCTTTTATTCTAGCTATATTTAGACGATGTTATGTAGCTTAGGGAGGATCTACAGTAGTTGTTGTTGTTGTTGTTGTTGTTGTTCCCCAAGCTGCCTGGCCGAACAGCCCCAAGGCCCAGAGCAATTCCAAGGCCATAACCGAGCGCCCCCACAGAACCCTCCCTGCCGACCACAATAAAGCCTGGGTGACCGAAGCCACTCCATGGCGGGGAGCTGAGGAGGGTGCGGAAACGCCCAGGAAACCAAAGCCCCACCCAGGGCCCTGTGCCCCTCAGCAATTATGAAGAGAAAGTTGAGGGGCAAGGGAAAAATGTGACGCTTTGGCTTCCAATCTTGGTAGATTGGGAGGTCAATCCACGGAAAAGACGCCGTCACTTGAGATCTAGAAAATATATAAGTTAAGGAACAGTCAGATACAGTAGTTAAAAGGGTTGGTTGAGATAGTTTGAAGCCTAAATATTGATAGAGGTCCTTCCTAATCAGAATAAAATTGTCTAATAGTTGCCACAATATAATGAAAAGTACGTTACTGGTACTGTATGGGTTAAGGGGAGGTTTGGTTTTTCAGGACCCCCTTCTCCCTTATGTTTACCACATTAGTTTTGAGATTTCAAGATGATCGACCCTTTAGTTTGGCGATTTTAAGACTTTTCGTGCCATTTAGGTGTCTATTATTTCCTGGCGAACGATAGTGAGCCTGTAATTTAGGAGGAACTGGCCTTTTGTTAGGGATAATTTTCTACCGTAAAATGTACAACTTTATCTTTTGAGGGGGGTCATGGGGGTGGGTTTTGAGGGGGTCATGGGGGTGGGTTTTGAGGGGGGTCATGGGGGTGGGTTTTGAGGGGGGTCATGGGGTGGGTTTTTGAGGGGGGGTCATGGGGGTGGGTTTTGAGGGGGGTCATGGGGGTGGGTTTTGAGGGGGGTCATGGGGGTGGGTTTTGAGGGGGGTCATGGGGGTGGGTTTTGAGGGGGGTCATGGGGGTGGGTTTTGAGGGGGGGTCATGGGGTGGGTTTTTGAGGGGGGTCATGGGGGTGGGTTTTTTGAGGGGGGTCATGGGGGTGGGTTTTGAGGGGGGTCATGGGGTGGGTTTTGAGGGGGTCATGGGGGTGGGTTTTGAGGGGGGTCATGGGGGTGTGGGTTTTGAGGGGGGGTCATGGGGGTGGGTTTTGAGGGGGGTCATGGGGGTGGGTTTTGAGGGGGGTCATGGGGGTGGGTTTTGAGGGGGGTCATGGGGGTGGGTTTTGTGGGGGTCATGGGGGTGGGTTTTGAGGGGGGTCATGGGGGTGGGTTTTGAGGGGGGTCATGGGGGTGGGTTTTGAGGGGGGTCATGGGGGTGGTTTTGAGGGGTCATGGGGGTGGGTTTTGAGGGGGGGTCATGGGGGTGGGTTTTGAGGGGGGTCATGGGGGTGGGTTTTGAGGGGGGTCATGGGGGTGGGTTTTTTTTTTAAGGGAGGTGACCTGTTTTTTTGTTATCTCCTTTTCTCTCTTTCTCTGGTTTGTATCCATTCGGCCCCATTCAGCCTACTGTTTTAAGACGTTTATCCCCATCCAGGTGTCGATTTCTTCTTGGCGAGCGATAGCGAGTCAGCAATATATGAAGAAATCCGGCTTCGCCAGAAACATTTTTCTATCGAAAAATGTACAAATTTAGCCTGCTGTCAATTTTGTTTTTAAATGTGATGGCTCGCTACCGCTCGCCAGAAAAACATCGACATCTGGATGGGGATAAACGTCTTAAAACAGTAGGCTGAATGGTGCCAAATGGATACAAGCCAGAGAAAAGGAGATACAAAAAAGCAGGTCACCCTCCTTTAAACTTGATGCAGTTCTTGGGAGGAAACTAAAACTAATGATAATTGACCACTTGCGAGTTTCAGGCTATAAGGAAGTTGGAGCCGTGAACACCGATATTAAAGAGAGATGTAATAACAATGTGGGTTTCTGATGGATAAAAAGTATGATCAATTTGTATTTATGTATTTATAAATGTATAATGACCGTATTTTAGCTGATAGATAATGCTGCTAAATAATGATGCCTACAGTATCGGTCGTACTGGCGGAGAAGAGGTTAAGGGGAGGTATTTAGTTTGTTCCCTAGACCTCCATCAAGCTTAAAATTACACCCCCTCGAGTCCCTTTCAAGATAAATTTTGTACATTTTTCGGTAGAAAAATGTCCTGGCCGAAGGCCGGTTCTTCTTAAATTACAGGCTCGCTATCGCTCGCCAAGATAATATCGACACCTGAATTGCACGAAAGGTCTTAATATGGGGTGAAAGTTCTTAAAGTCGCTAAACTAATGGGGCAAACGTTTTATAATATCAAAAGCAATGGGCTAAACATGAGGGAGAAAGGGGTCAAGAAAAAAATCCCTCAAGTGGAGATCTCCCCTTAAGGAGGCCCACCTTGTTTTTTTTATTCTCTCTCCCTCTCTCTCTGGGTTGTATCCATTCAGCCCCATTCAGCCTACTGTTTTAAGACGTTTATCCCCATCCAGGTGTCGATTTTTTCCTGGCGAGTGGCATCGAGCCAGCATAATTTTAAAATGTTTTTGACAGAAAGCTAAATTTGTACATTTATCGATAGAAACATTTCTTCGGCAAAGCCGGATTGTTCCATACAATGCTATCGCTCGACACGAAGAAATCGACACCTGGATGGTGATAAACGTCTTAAAATAGTAGGTTGAATGGATGCAAGCCAGAGAAAGAGAGAAAATGAGATAAAGAAAAGCAGGTCACCCCCCCCCCCCTTAACCCCTTCTGTATCGGCGACGGCTTTTTACTCCTATTCTAGCTATATTTAGACTACTTTGTGCAGTTTAAGGAGGATCTGTGATATAAATAACAAAAAAGTTGAGTGAGATAGTTCGAAGATTTAGATATTGCTGATACCAAATTTTGATCAAACTATACTTGGTGCCGAGCCATGACATATTTGGCCGACTGTACCCTATGTGGCAGTATTTGTTGCCCACAGTGTCTCGTGTATAAATGCTGTAGGAGACTGTTTGGGGTTCTTTCACCTATAAATGCTGTAGGAGACTGTTTGGGGCTCTTTCATCTATAAATGCTGTAGGAGACTGTTTGGGGTTCTTTCACCTATAAATCTATAAATGCTGTAGGAGACTGTTTGGGGCTCTTTCACCTATAAATGCTGTAGGAGACTCTTTGGGGCTCTTTCATCTATAAATGCTGTAGGAGACTGTTTGGGGTTCTTTTACCTATAAATGCTGTAGGAGACTGTTTGGGGTTCTTTTACCTATAAATGCTGTAGGAGACTGTTTGGGGCTCTTTCACCTATAAATGCTGTAGGAGACTGTTTGGGGTTCTTTCATCTATAAATGCTGTAGGAGACTGTTTGGGGCTCTTTCATCTATAAATGCTGTAGGAGACTGTTTGGGGTTCTTTTACCTATAAATGCTGTAGGAGACTGTTTGGGGCTCTTTCACCTATAAATGCTGTAGGAGACTGTTTGGGGTTCTTTTACCTATAAATGCTGTAGGAGACTGTTTGGGGTTCTTTCATCTATAAATGCTGTAGGAGACTGTTTGGGGCTCTTTCACCTATAAATGCTGTAGGAGACTGTTTGGGGCTCTTTCATCTATAAATGCTGTAGGAGACTGTTTGGGGTTCTTTTACCTATAAATGCTGTAGGAGACTGTTTGGGGTTCTTTCACCTATAAATGCTGTAGGAGACTGTTTGGGGCTCTTTCACCTATAAATGCTGTAGGAGACTGTTTGGGGCTCTTTCATCTATAAATGCTGTAGGAGACTGTTTGGGGTTCTTTTACCTATAAATGCTGTAGGAGACTGTTTTGGGTTCTTTCATCTATAAATGCTGTAGGAGACTGTTTGGGGTTCTTTCATCTATAAATGCTGTAGGAGACTCTTTGGGGCTCTTTCACCTATTCAGTACCGGTAACGTCCTTTTAACTCTATTTTAGCCTTTTTCTACCAAAATGTTTACAATAATACAGACTATTAACAACAGTTTCGGCTTTCGTTTTTTCGTTTGTCTTGAGGATGATTTATTAAGCTGGATGGATGTCCAAGGAGGGAACTAAAACATTAATAAATAAATAAAATGAACTAATAAATACCCCCTACCCCCTCAAATCTCACCCATTGTCTGTCTGTTGGAAGAAGCAGTAGGCGGAGGTGGTGACGTGTTTATTAAGCTGGATAGAGGTCTAGGGAGGAAACATACATACATACATACATACAATTTTAAGACTGAGTGCTCCACACATATGTGCAGTTCCAGTCTCTTGTCCTAATGGCGGCGTTCCAGGCAACCCTGTTAGGGCTGCTTCACTTGTCAAGTTTTTGGATTTGAGATCGGTACGTATAGTCCGATCCCAGGTCTTCTTCGGTCCACCCCTTGGTGCAGCTCCCTCCACAATCACAGACCTGCATTTTTTCACCCAATTTTGTTCATCCATTCTCTCCACATGTCCATACCATTCCAGTCTACTTGTACGCATCACCTCGCTAATACTCTTTATACCTAAACGTCTCCTCAGCTCAACATTTGTTATTCTATCCTGTAGCCTGGCCCCACACATCCATCTCACCATTCTCATCTCATTACGTTCCATTCTGTTGACATCCTCTACTTTAACGGCCCATGTTCCTGAGGCATACGTCATTGCACTTCTAACACATGAGGCAAACACCTTTCCCTTCAGGGAGAGAGGCATTCTTTTCATGGTCAGGATTGGCCGCAATTCTCTGAACTTCCCCCAGCCACATCTAATTCTAGCGACAGGGGCAGCCTCGGCCCCACCATCGGCAGAGATGGTATCTCCTAGGTAACAAAACTTGTCCACCAGCTCCAATGACTCATTTCCAAAATTCACAGCCACAGGATCATCACTTAACACAAGCTCGCCTTTGCACACTACGCACTCAAATTTCTCTATTTCTGACTTATCCTTCGGCAGGGGTCCCTTTATTCTACTACAGCGCTTACTCCCATGGTGCACCCAGCGTCGACAGATGCTACATTGAATCGCGTTAACGCCCACACCCTTTCCACACACTGCACATAGGTATGCACCGCTCTTTTCCACATTGCCTCGTTCCAATCTACAATGCATAACCTTGGTTTTGTTTATATTGACTCTTAAACCTTTGCTCGCCATGCCCTCTCTCCATTCTCTGAATTTGGCCTCAGCATCTTGCATACTGTCAGCTATTAGGACTAAATCGTCTGCATCAAACAGTTCCAACGGGAGTCCGCCTCTAAAAACTCTAGACAGTGCCTCCAGGACCATAATAAAGAGGAGGGGGCTTAACACTGAACCCTGATGGACTCCAACACGGACTGCAAACTCATCACTCAGTACACCCTTCACCCTCACCGCACTCCGCAAATCCTCATACATCTTCATTATCACACGCACCAGCCACTCTTCCACACCAAGTTTCCTCATAGCCCACTGCACTACATCTCCAGGCACCCTGTCAAAGGCCTTCTCCAGGTCTACAAACACAAAGCAAAGATCCCTGCCTTTTAGTAAGTATCTTTCCTGTATCTGCCTGACTATGAAGATACCATCGGTTGTACCAGGCTCCAACAACAGTCTCCCAGCAAGAGTCCAAGACCCAGAGATGAGGAGAGGAGCGCTACCTGGAACATGCGGAGGTTCACCTTAGCTGCGTCGCACCCGGACGGAATTCTTCAAAGGTAATCAAAGGTAAAAAACCCCGTCCTGGCATAAAACCAAACTGCATATCATCAATGGAGATGCTTTGCCTGATCAAACCCTCAAAGACTTTCTCACAGACCTTCATGATTTGGTCAAGCATTTTCAGGCCCCTATAATTTCCTAAACTAAAACAATGATAAATAAATATATAAATAAATTAACTACTAAATACCCCCTACCCCCTCAAGTCTCACCAATTGACTGTCTGTTGGAAGAAGCAGTAGGCGGAGGTGGTGACGTGCTTATTAAGCTGGATAGAGGTCTAGGGAGGAAACTAAAACAATACAATAAATAAATGAGCTAATAAATACCCCCTATCCCCTTAAATCTCACCCATTGGTAGTCTGTTGGAAGAAGCAGTAGGCCGAAGTGATGACGTGTTTGCGGGAGATGAGGTAGCCGGAGCACCTGACGTAGAAGTTCTCCCGTAGTAGGTCGACCGTGGCCACCCAGGGGTAGGTGGTGCCGTCTTGGGTCCCGGCGCTCATACGCCCGGTGTATCCGTTCATGTTGCCGCAGATGCTGTCTGGAGGGGGGAAGGTGGTTAATAGATGGATTAATTGGCGCTCTCTCTCTCTCTCTCTCTCTCTCTCTCTCTCTCTCTCTCTCTCTCTCTCTCTCTCTCTCTCTCTCTCTCTCTTATACATACACACTAAACTATTGATAGATTGATTGATTGGTTGGTTGATCGATTGATTCCCTCTCACTCTCACTCTCTCTCTCATCTACAAATGAGTAATGCCCTCAATAGGAAAACTAAAGGGGTTAAGCATGAGGGAGAAGATTGTCCAGAAAAAGCGACTACATTGCACTTAATACAAATCGAGTTATGTAGAAGGTGCCTTAAACACATTTCAATTTCCGAAAGTGCATAACATCGCTTATAATTAACCAGAATATAATGACAAGATTCATCAAATACTGAATGTGAAAACAAAAAATAATAATAATAATATTAACCCTTTCCTTGCAGGTGACGTTCTGGAACGCATAGGCAATTTACAGCAATTTCCAGGCTTTAAAAGCCTGTAAAAGCCGTAGAAATCGAGTGTCAGTGGACGGGAGCGTGAAGGATCTCCGTCTGACCCTCAGAGCAGCCAGCCGCTCACCGAGGGAGACTGTGGTCTCGCACGGCTGTCTCGACAGTGTTGGCGAGCGAGCGAGAGCTAATAATTAGCGAGTTTTCAGGAATGTCTATGGCAACGCTGTGGGTGAACCCCGCCACCTACGAAGCTCGTTCTGGTGTAATTTTGAAGCTATTTTCACCTAGTTTTCGGCAGAATACAGTTAATTTAATGCAGATACAGTACATGATTAATC
>CM064579.1:42668825-42812344 GCA_032716605.1 Paralithodes platypus
TTACTATAGCAAAAAACAAACACAAATAACAAATATTATAAACAATATATATACTGTATACAAATAATTAAACAAATAAATAATGGCAACAAAATACTCAAACCTCCCCACCAAATACTCACCTGATAGACTTGTCACCAACCACTGTCGCCAACTTGTCTCGATAGCATCCCCGACTTATCTGAATGCCTCCTGAAGGTACGGTGAAGGTCAGGACACTATCGGCGTGGGTCTGTGGGGGGGTGGGGGGTGAGGTCAAAGGGTGGTGGGTCAAGTACATCCATATGCCTAAATGGCCAAAAAAAAAAAAAATCTATCTATCTATCTATCTACCTGTCTGTCTGTCTGTCTATCTGTCTATCTATTTGTCTATCAATCTATCTGTCTATCAATCTATCTGTCTATCTATCTACCTATTTCTCTATCTACAGGATTCAGGTTATTATAATCTTACCGCTTATTACTGTAAGCGAGAGTAGGACAAGCTTCAAGTTAAATTGGAAAGACTAGGATCCTAAATGACCACACTCCTAAAATGCCACAACCAATACATCCACACTCCTAAATGGCCATAACCCTAAACGGCCACAACCATTACCTCCACACTCCTAAAGGACCACAACCAATACCTCCACTCTTAAACGGCCACAACCAATACCTCCACTCTTAAACGGCCACAACCAATACCTCCACTCTGAAACGGCCACAACCAATACCTACACACTCCTAAACGGCCACAACCAATACCTACACACTCCTAAACGGCCACAACTCTAAACGGCCACAACAAATACCTCCCTGTATACTCGAAGTCGGACGGATCCTAAATTGAGTGGTTAATCCTGTAAGTCCTTCAGTAAACTGGCATGGGTTGTCCCTCTTATAGGGAGTAGGTCCGCTTGGGGGCATTCTGTGTATGGCCACCCTCATTAAGGGGAGTAAGGCGTCCGGCAATAGATAGATAAATAGATACTACTACTAATAATAATAATAATAATAATAACTATTATAATATAATAATAATCGAAAATAATAAATAATAATAATAATATATATTTTTATTAATTTCACCACAACACCAAACACCTCCATTGAAATTAATGAAAGCATATACTGTATGTGATCCACCGGGATTCGAACCTGGGTTATCACACACAGATTTTTAAACACTCTAACCATTACACCACCGTCCTATAGTCTATTCGCTGTAAGTAGGTCAGAAATCATGACCTCTATCCTCTGTAACTCAAAAAGGGCTAGGGCAAATGGGCTGTACATTTCCACATCTACTCCTTGACTGACTCTTCCCAATTGCTAGACATATTAGCTCGATTACTCTAGTGGTTTTTGAGTTACAGAGGATAGAGGTCATGATTTCTGGCCTACTTACAGCGACTATAGGACGGTGGTGTAGAATAAAACTAGACAATGGCTCACCGTGTATGTCCACCGGTAGTCGATGTTGGCAGGGTATTTACCGGGGTAGTTCGGGGACTGGTTGGTCTCGCAGGTGCCAGGGTCCACGTATTTCGTAACTGGAAAAAAGAAGGAAAGATCGAGCTCACGTATTTCGCAACTGATAAAAAAAGAAAGGTCGAGCTCACGTATTTCGCAACTGATAAAAAAAGAAAGGTCGAGCTCACGTATTTCGCAACTGATAAAAAAGGAAAGGTCGAGCTCACGTATTTCACACCTGGAAAAGCAAAGATAAAGAATAGATCGAACTCACATATTTCGGAATTGGTAAAAGGAAAGATCGGCCTCACGTATTTCGCAGCTAGAAAAAGGAACGATCGGGTTCACGTATTTCGCAACTAGCAAAACCAAACAGTTGCGCTGGAACGGGATTCGTCAACATTGCCGAACTTAAGGACCCCATTCTCCCTCATATTTAGCATATTAGTTTTGAGGTTTTAAGACGTTCGTTTCGTTAGTTTGGCGATTTCGAGACCTTTCGTTTCATTTTGTTGTCAACATTAGGACCTTCTGTACCCTTTAGGTGTAATTTTTTTCCTGGCAAGCGAAAGCGAGCCTCTAATTTTAGAAGGAACCGCGGAACATTTTTCTACCAAAAAATGTACAAATTTATCTTCAAATGGGGCTTAGGGAGTGTTTTTCAAGGCTTGATGGGGGTCTAGCAAGAATACTCAAAATTATATTAATAAATAAATAATTAGACCAAAAACCAAGCACTACCTCCTTAAGCCGGCCGGTATCACACGAGCGCTTTTTCCCTCAACACTTATCCTCAGCTTAATAGTTCAACATATATAATTTTTCTGTCACCTAAACTCCTCTAGTTTCAGATACCGGTGCAAAATATTCCTGAAATGTTGCCAGAACATTTTTGATAATCGAATGTTGACTATAAAAAGCTGTCGTGTGATACCGGCATTACTGTTTACATTTTCAACTAATGTAATTATCATATTGTATCATCATCATTGTATTCACTTATTTATATAAGTAACACCCCGTTCCTAACATCAATCATCAATTACAAACCCCAATGTACTTAAATAAACTAATGAAAGCATATGGTCCTCCCGGGATTCGAACTAGGGACACCACACCCAGAACATAAGCACCTACTGTAGATAGATAACAGAAATGATGCACTTTAATAGTTAATGTAATATTCGCCCAAATGAAGCAACGAGTAGATCAAAATTGGAAAAAAAAAACAGAAAATACATTTGGACGCCATAATTTGGACGCCATAATTTGGACGCCATAATTTGGACGCCATAATTTGGACGCCATAATTTCACTTTATTTCGGCAACTTTTTTCTTCATTTATGCAGTTTTTATATATTTATTATTATTAGTTGTGTATAAATAATAATAAATACCTACAAAATGCATAACTGAAGAAAAAGTTGCCCAAACGAAGTGATATTATGGCGTTCAAATGAAGGATTTTGTTTCGCCCAAAATAAATGCCAATGCGCCCAATTGACCATTACGAGGTTTGGTTTATAAGGAAGGTGGAGCCATAAACATCGATATTAAACAGAAATACAATAATAATATAGGTATCTAATGGATAAATAGTATGTTGAATTGGGTTTTATGTATTTATATAAGCACTACAACCGCAATTTAGGTGATCATTTTGTTAATTATCGATGTCTATGGCTCGAATTTCCTTATAGACCAAAACTCGCAAGTGATCAATTGGACGGCCAAGACAGAGCACATAACGACATATAAGTGGAGGTTATGTAAGGTAGAATACATAATGGCAGATACACTAAGAGCTAAAATATATATTAGATAGTTAAAATAAGACTTCAGAGGCTATCAACCTTGCTGGATTATTAAGCCAGCACACTGTAACTCAACAATAGCGTCAGGACTAGACTAGAGCCCCTTTTCGAGAGCCCCAGTCCCTTGTGGTAGAATAGTTAATTAGTTAAAATAGGACTTCAGAGGCTATCAACCCTATTGGATTATAAAGCCAGCACACTGTAAGTCAAGAATAACGTCAGGAATGGAGCCTCTCTGCGAGAACTCCATTCCCTTGATGGTAGGATACACATAAAACACTACACTATATATATAAGGACTGAGTACATTCAAGTGGAGGTAAGAAATGGTAGAGAGCATAATGACACATTACTAAGACAAAATACATATACTAAGTGGTACTATACATACTGTATAAGAAAGGTAGCATACATAACAACAGATATACAAGGAGGTATAATACACATAACACTATACTACAACTATAAAGAATACATACATAATACATAAAGAACAAGGGAATGGAGTTCTGGAAAAGGGGCTCCACTCCTGACGTTATTCTTGACTTACAGTGTGCTGCTTAATAATCCAGAAGGGTTGATAGCCTCTGAAGTCCCATTTTAAATAACTACATAAAGAGTACATACAGAATACATAACACACTATACTACAAATAAGAATACATAAAGAATACACATAACACTATACAGACACATTACATACATTTGGTGATGACCACGGCCCTGTGTTCGTAGTCGGAGTCGGCCACATCGGTCCCGCACCAGTAACAGGACTCCAGCTGTTCCACCACCTCGTACCCGTCCTCACCGTCCTCATTGTCAACGAATAGCCGGCGGAATTCAGCCGGGCTCGAACCCTGGACAAAAAATGGGAGCAGGTCAAAACATCATACTTCTAAAACCTACAGCTCAAACGGCCACACTCCTAAATGACCACACTGAACGATCACACTCCTAAGCACCTACAGCCACACTCCTAAACACCTACAGTCCAAAGGACCACACTCCTAAACGGCCATACCCCTAAACACCTACAACTCAGAGGACCACACTCCTAAAGTAGGCCACACCCCTAAACACCTACAGATCAAAGGACCACACTCCTAAACGGCCACACTCCTGAACCTCTACAACTAAAAGGACCACACTCCTAAACGGCCACACTCCTAAACACTACATCACAAATAGCTACACTACTAAACACCTACAGCCCAAGGACCACAATAGTAAATGGTCGTATTCTTGAACACCTACATTCCAAACAGCCACAGTCCTAATCAGCCACACTCCTCAAGACACACCCTCGTCTCAAGAAAATGGTCCTTTATGATGGCTGGATTGGAAGAGAGAGAGATATATATATATATATATATATATATATATATATATATAAACGTAAACAATCAAACCACCCACACATGATGAACCGACCTTATGTTCGCCCAGAAGGTCTTTGTGTGCTGTAAGTAAATGGTCTTACTTAACTGTCTGGTCTGACGTCTTGGGGTTTTGTGGTATCTTGTTATATTATTGTTGAGGATTTTGCTTGCTTTTTCCCATTTTCGAGCAATGTATTATAATTAATTCCCTAAGCTAACACAACACCTTCTAAAGGCATCCTTCAAACTAAAGAATGCCCACCAGACTACCTTGAAGCTAAATTTGTACAATTTTCGATAGAGAAATGTCCCGGCCGAAGGCCATTTTCTTGTAAGTTACAGGTTCGTTATTGCTTTTCCAAAAAATAATCGACACCTGAATGGAGTGAAGCGTCTTATTATCACCAAACTATTGGCGTGAAATATCTTCTCACAAACATCTTAAAATCCTCAAGCTAAATGGAGCGAAACAGGGAAGGTCCAAAGAGCAACCTCGGACCAAATAGGGTAAACAAATACAAACTGTGATAATCAATAAGTAAAATTATGGTAAGCCTATGTGAGCGGGTGAGCGGGTGAGCGTTGCGCCACCCCCCCCCCCCCCCCCTCCCCCTCCTCGCTAATTAAGGTTAATGTAGGCACGATCGACGTCATTAGCATAATATATCCCCTCCACTAACAAGGTCGCTCGTCGATAAAATATGGGGGATAATACAAATGTGGAAACGGCTGAGCGGAGGGATGCGCTTGGGATCGAGTTCATGCATTTTGGCGAGTTTCTGTACAGTATGTGTGTGTATCTCTCTCTCTCTCTGAATGCATGAATATGTATATGAGTGTATATATCAGCATCTTCATCATCATCATCAGCAGCAGCCACTACGAGTCCACTGATGGACAAAGGCTTCCATTGGACTTTTCCATGACTCTCGAGACTTTGCCAGTCATGTAGCAGGAGGAGAGGACAATAGGTGAAGTAAACGATCAACTGACTGGATCCCCAGAGATGGAGAGACGAGATGTAGATCACTGCAGGGGTAACATGGTATGTACAGTTGGTCAAAGTTCCAGCTGACCCACCCTCGCTCTGGGGCTCGCAGAATTAGCTGGCAATACTGGTGTAGTTGCCAATCAGTGGATATAATAACTTGAATATTTAAGCAAATCTACGAACTTTGGGTGAATGTTTGGGATCATACATAGCGATGTATGCATTTTTGTATTTGAGATAGGCTTACTTTCCCTTGTTTAGTATAATATATGTTCTAACAATGATATAGCCGAAATCTGATCTACCAATCCCAATCTTTGTAAGACACACCTCCTTCCTACACCAGTATTGCCAGATAATTCTGCGAGCCCCAGAGCGAGGGTGGGTCAGCTGGAACTTTGACCAACTGTACATATATGCATGTATGTATATATGTACAGTATGTACTTATGTAGGCTACAGTATGTATGTATGTATGTATGTATGTATCAGCAGAGGTACCCGGTGTTGCTTGTGTACTCCTGCATGTATATTTCAAACCAAACACAGCTATTATAGCATTGCGAATTAGGTTCACATTCACCAAAAAGTTATCAGTTACAATTTCAATCCAAAAATATAGTCCATTCATTATAGGTAGGCCAGAAATTGTGACCCCAAACCTCTGTAACTCAAAAAGGGCTAGAGCAAATGGGCTGTAAATTTCCAAATCTGTTCCCTGGCTGACCCTTCCTAAATGGTGGAAATATTAGCTCGATTACTCTCGTCTTTTCCGAGTTGTAGAGGATAGTGGTGAAGAGTTTTGGCCTCCATATAATGAACAGACTATACTGTATGCACTGTAAAACATCAAGGGTATTAAACATGTATTAAAAGGGTATTAAAGGGGTATTACAAGGGTAGTAATAGGGTATTAAAGGGGTATTACAAGGGTATTAATAGGGTATTAAAGGGGTATTACAAGGGTATTAAAGGGATATTACAAGGGTATTAAAGGGGTATTAATAGGGTATTAAAGGGGTATTACAAGGGTATTAATAGGGTATTAAAGGGGTATTACCAGGGTATTAATAGGGTATTAAAGGGGTATTAAAGGGTATTACAAGGGTATTAAAGGGGTATTACAAGGGTATTAAAAGAGTATTGAAGGGTATGAAAAATGGTATTAAAGGGGTATACAAAGGGTATTAAAGGGGTATTACAAGGGTTTTAAAAGAGTATTAAAGGGGTATTTATACATTTGGGTACTCAGAGGGTATAAAAAGAGTATTAAAGGGTATTAAAAGAGTATTAAAGGGTATTAAAGGGTATTAAAAAGGGTATCTAAAGAGTATTAAAAAAAGTATTAGGAGTATTAAAAGGGGTATTAAAAAGAGCATTAAAAGGGTTTATAAAAACAATCAAATGGGTATAAAATGGGTATTAAAAGGGCATATAAAGGTAAAAACGGTATATAAAGGGTAAAAAAGGCTATTAATATGGTATCTGATATAATTGGGTATATTGACAGCGATATATTTATCTATCCTTACATTAGATGGGTATATTTTTGCCACTGTACCTTTAAAAGAGTAGATCATTACGGACACTTAGAGGGAGATTTTTTTATATAACATATATTTGCCTGCTCCCTAGACCTCCATTAAGCTTTAAAACGTACCCCCCAGACCTGCCGAAGGGTGGTTCTCCTAAATTGCAGGCTCGCTATCGCTCTCTTCAAAACTTGGCAAGAGGAAATACAATTAATTTAGCCCATGTATAAATCCATGAAATATTAGCATGGTTGTAATTACCTCCTAAAATTGACGGTGGGTTGGAGGTGGGGGTAAGGGAGGGGGTGGGGGATTACAATATCATTAATCCCTTCACCACCATGACGTCATCTTCATCATAATCTGGTTACCATTAGACGATTTTCTTTAGTTTATAATCTACCTCTACGACTCAGATGGGTAAATACGATCTCCATAAATCCTCTGAATAACATACAGTAGGTCCTTCTTAAACTGCATAAAATCATCTAATCTTAGCCAGAAACAAAATTTAACAGGCATTATGGTGATGAACGGGTTAAGCAGCGGATAGTACTCGCTTTTTATGGACTCCCTTCTCCCTCATGTTTAGCACATTAGTTTTGAGGTTTTAAGACGTTCGAATCATTAGCGATTTTGAGACCTTTCGCCTTATTTTGTTGTCATTATTAAGACCTTTCGTGCCATTTAGGTGTCGATTTTTTCATGGCGAGGTATAGCAAGCCTGTAACTTTAGAAGGAACCGGCCTATGGCCGGTACAAATTTATCTTGAAAGGGGGTCTAGAGGGTATTTTTTTAAGCTTGATGGAGGTCTAGCGAGGAAAATAATAAACATAGTTAATACATAAATATATAGGCCAAAAACCAAGCAGTAGCCTACCCCCTTAAGGATAAACAGAAGAATTATATGCCAAACTACCTTTAAGGAACGTTTTCATATTTTATGATGCAGACACCAAAACTGAATGAAGTATTGAATGTGAATCCTTGCCAAAGTTCAGTAATGCTGTATTGTAACGTCAGCAGTTAGGCTACTCACATACCTAGATTTGAAACCGAGATTATTATTATTATTATTATTATAATTTTTTTTTTTTTTTTTGTGAACACCAATTCACAGGTTTCTAGGTTTCAGGTAAGTACTAACATGGAGCAGTAGGTTTCTTTGTTTTTATAATAAGAGTTAGCCTAGTTATTTATAAATTGTTTTATTTGGTTTATAACATGTGGTTTCCACATAGCGATTTTGATCATTTAATTTGACTTTATATTGTCCTTGTCCCAATTTTGGTTTGTTTAGTTTGCAAGTTTTACATTTTAATGCATAATATAGCTAAAAGTTCAGACACGCGTTCAATCTAGTTTGACACCCAAGAAGTCAATGATTGACTGAATACTGGCACTCCAGGCCCTTGTGGAACACTGGCTTGAGTTTCAGAGGGGATGCAGCCAATTTATGTAAATTTTTAAATGCATTTGACTCAGTGGATCAAGAGACAATGTGGAAGGTTTTCCGACTCCATGGGATACCTGCAGCGATTATTGATCTGGTGTCTGGACTTAATACAGGAATATAGAGTGCTGTCAAGTGTGGAGGGTAGGCCTCCCCTCTTCTTCCCTGTAAATTCAGGAGTGAGACAGGGGTGTGTGCTGTCACCCTTTCTTTTCAACACTTGTATGCACTGGTTCCTGGGCCTGGCAGTCTGTTGTAGTCAACGGGAGCATCAGTCAGCAATATGATCACTGACTTTGACTTTGCAGATGATGCATAGATCCTAGTGGAGTCGTTAGAGATTCTCATTCTTGCTATTGAGGCATTACATGAGAAATTGGAGTCCCTAGGTCTAAAGGTCTCTTAGACTAAGATTAATATTTAAAGATTTGGTAGTTTGCTGGGCGAAGCAGTCCGGTCTGTAAATGCATGTGGGGAGAATATTATGGTCTTGGATAAATTCACTTCTCTTGGTAGTGAGATCCATATAATTGGTGATTATTGCCTCGGTCCTCCATATAGCATTATGTATTCTCACAACAAGAGTTTATGGCAATGTTGATACCTGTGTAGATGGGTCAATTTGCAGATCTTCAGAACACTGGTGCTCCTTGTCTTATTATATGGTTGCAAGACATGGATGCACAACGGTGATTTGGAGAGATGTAGCAACTCCTTAGGCGCCAAGTGTCTACGCAGAGTCATGGGATGAGATACCGTTTGGATGAACCCATATCAAACTAGCTCCTACTCTTTGGAACTGTTTCGAGACATTTTGGAAGCATAGTTTGTGAGCGGCAGCATTGGCTATAGGGGCACGTGGCCCAACTCCCTGAAGTTGACCCTTCTTATGCAGTAGTTTTGGTGGGTGACAATCCTGAGTAAGGGAGACCTCATGGGAAAACACGTGATATTACTGTTGAGGAAAGTTGAGGAATCATGTTGAAAACTATTTTGGATGGACCGGTTCGTGGCACAGAACCTCACTTTGAGAGACCCCCTGGAATGGCGTTGGAGGGTGAGTTCAGTTATCTGTTGCCACAGCATAGGCTCCATTGATTGATTGATTAATTGTGCATAATATGATTTAAGTTTCCTGCCATTACTACTTTGCATATATGCAGATATGTACTATTGCCCATAGAAGCTTAGTTACTCTCCGGGAGAGTGATTTAATAAATGTGGCAACGTAGCTTCACAATCTGTTTCATAAACCTCGGAAGCTATTCAAGGAGAAGGAAGGAGGGAATGGGTGTAGAGGAGAAGACTGCCATGTTGCCAGATCTATCACACCACTCTTTAGGAGGCGAATAAACTGTGGTCAATAGTACATTGAATTCTGTTTGTGAATTAACTAACCAGTAAACAATACATTAATCGACAACAATAATATTAATTAATAATTATACATACAAACATATCTAAAATAGTATTCTGTTCTATTTTCATAACGAAGGAAAAAAATTAAAACATAAGAGCAATCCTCAACTTTTCTGAGTATCCTTATCCGTACCTGTTCGTCACTGGCTTCGGCCCTGGAGGAGGCGACGAAGAGGAGCAACAGCAGAAGTCTCATCTTATCGTGGCAGGGAAGGGCAAAGAGAGAGAGAGAGAGAGAGAGAGGTAGGTCGGAGGGGAAATTGACCACCAGCACAACCTCTTCGCCTTCACACACTGGACACCGCTGGGGTATTTCACACCTGCAGTCTCAGTCCTAATTACCCCGCACCGCCACCTGCTGCATACCTAATGAGCAGATTCACACTGATCAGAGCTGGAATTTCATCGTCTTACATAACTCACAGAATACAGGATACTCTTTTCAGTCAAGTACAGTCGCTATCACTAATAAAGTTGTACAGTCACTCATACAAATTCGTGGACCTTCCCTATTTATAATGATGGACATATATCTATGGAAACAATTGTATGAGTATAGTTTTCTATAAATCAATTACTATAGTCTATTCGCTGTAAGTGGGCGAGCAATCATGACCTCTATCCTCTGTAACTCAGAAAGGGCTAGCGCAAATTGACTGTAAATGTCCACATCTAGGCTATTCCTTGACTGACTCTTCCCAAATGGTAGAAATCTTAGCTCGATTACTCTAGTTGTTTTTTAGTTACAGAGGTTAGAGGTCATGATTTCTCGCCTACTTACAGCGAATAAACTATAGACTATACTGTTAATTGACAAGCAAGTTCCATCCAAAAATCAATCCATAAAGTTATGATTGCATAAAGAAAAACATAGGGGGGGGGGGTCCACGAATGTTTATAAGTGACTGTACCTATTTGAATCTTTGAACCTTTAAGGGGCCCCACCTCGCTTGTTTCTCTTTCTCTCCCTCTCTCTTTGGCTTGTATCCATTCGGCTCCATTCAGCCTACTGTTTTAAGACATTTACCCCCATCCAGGTGTCAATATTTTCCTGGCGA
The DNA here is from genome assembly GCA_032716605.1 of Paralithodes platypus. Taxonomy (NCBI): domain Eukaryota; kingdom Metazoa; phylum Arthropoda; class Malacostraca; order Decapoda; family Lithodidae; genus Paralithodes; species Paralithodes platypus. Next base: position 42,679,929 of record CM064579.1, read on the forward strand.
GCAGTATCGCCCTAGCATATATATATATATTTTTTACAGTAAGCTAAATTTGTACATTTTTCGATAGAAAAATGTCTCCGGCGAAGCCGAATGTCTCCATACAATGTTGGCTCGCTATCGCTCGCCAGGAAGAAATCGACATCTGGATGGGGATAAACGTCTTAAAACAGTTGGCTGAATGGGGCCGAATGGGTACAAGCCAGAGAAAGAGAAACAAAGCAGGTGACCCCCCTTAAAGCCAAATTGGTAGCTAATGACCAGACACACATCAGAGCTGGATTATCTTCGTCGTACATCACTTATAGATTATATGTGTTCACCAACCAACTTCACTTCTAAACTCAATTAATGAAATCAACAAACACATGTGGCACTCCAAGGAAGACACTCTCACCAAAATTCCGCGCACTTATGCATTATGCAATTAAGACAGTTAACGAAATATGCACATATTAATCTGAGCATGTACATATATTCCAACTGCGCTATGGTAGCCTAATGGAAGGAGTAATTAATGGGGCACTTAAGGGGAGGTATTTAGTGTCTTCCCTAAAACTCCATCAAGCTTAAAATTACACCCCCTAGACCCCCTTTCAAGATGAATTTGTACATTTTTCGGTAGAAAAATGTCCCGGCCGAAGGCCGGTTCCTCTCAAATTACAGGCTCGCTATCGCTCGCCAGGAAAAAATCGACACCTAAATGGCACGAAAGTTCTTAAAATTGACAGATATGGGGCGAAAGTTCTTAAAATCATCAAACTAAAGGAGGCGAGCGTCTTAAAATCTAAAATGCAATGGGGCTAATCATGAGGGAGAAAGGGGTCCAGAAAAAAATCCCTTAAGTGGAGATCTCCCCTTAACCCTAGGGAGGGCCTCGCTATAAATTGCACCTGAACCAGAATTAATTATATTTTTTCACCAACCAACTTCACTTCTAAACTCAATTAATGAAATCAACAAACACATGTGGCACTCCAAGGATAATCTTCACAATCAACAAACACATGTGGCACTCCAAGGATAATCTTCACAATCAACAAACACATGTGGCACTCCAAGGATAATCTTCACAATCAACAAACACATGTGGCACTCCAAGGATCTTCACAATCAACAAACACATGTGGCACTCCAAGGATAATCTTCACAATCAACAAACACATGTGGCACTCCAAGGATGATCTTCACAATCAACAAACACATGTGGCACTCCAAGGATAATCTTCACAATCAACAAACACATGTGGTACTCCAAGGATGATCTTCACAATCAACAAACACATGTGGCACTCCAAGGATGATCTTCACAATCAACAAACACATGTGGTACTCCAAGGATGATCTTCACAATCAACAAACACATGTGGCACTCCAAGGATAATCTTCACAATCAACAAACACATGTGGCACTCCAAGGATAATCTTCACAATCAACAAACACATGTGGCACTCCAAGGATAATCTTCACAATCAAGTACAGTAGTAAACACCAATAAGTCTACACCCATTGAAGCTTTGAAACATTACATCCAAGTGCAAATTGCCGCATAGACCTGGAATTTGATCATGTTACATAACTCATATCCTAAAACGCTGAAGAATAGTACTAACCCATTTGGATGTAACACAGCACCCCATACCATTAAACACATCATAGAAGACTGCATTTCACACAACCACTTACGCCAACAACACAATCTACACTCAATGAGAGCTCTGTGGGAAAGCCCGATCGTGGCCATGGCCTTTCTCAGGGACTCGGGGCTGTTCGGCCAGGCAGCTTAGGGAACAACAACAACTAACCCATTTAATTTTTGTAGTAAACAAACCTTAATGTAATGACAATAATAATTCTGAGTACTATAAATATTAAACGCTGATAACTTACTTACGTCATATGTTAAAACACTGAAGATTGAAGCTATGAAATCAAAGAATCAAATTTAGAAACATGAAGATTAAATCGACATACAATGGAAAGCATTAAATAATCGAAGTATTATAGATATTAGAACATCTAAAAATATAACCACATACTTTAAAACATTGAACATTTGAACTACCATGATATTTACCATTAACCCTTTGAAGATTATGACGCATTTTGACAGTTTATTCTGGCTTTCATTAGACGATTTATGCAACTTAGGAAGGATCTGTGGGAATGAGAAGGGTAAAGACTATCTCATTTAGCCCTCTGACTTCCACATACCCTTCCCAATCTGAATAAAATCGTCTAATAATTACCAGAAAACATAAAGAATTGCGCCATCGTAACTTCTAAGAGTTAAACAATCAAACTATAGGCCTACTAATCTTGTTTTGTTTAACTTATCGAATAGTTTACTCCCTTAGCAGCTCATTCGTCGACAAGTAATTGACAAATATATAACTACTATATCCCTGTATCATATCATTGCCAAGCTTCATAATTAACAATACATCTGGCTGTAAAACCGTTGTAATATCGGAGTAATTAAGATGGGAATAAGCAAATTTCTCGCCAACTTTAAAGTAATAGACGTATGACGAAATTTACAACACCTAAAATGAATCTACCATATATTTTAGACTTCTTAGGAACCATTAATTATCCTCGCTTACATCACCCACACACTATAATTTAAGAGTTTCAGGCTATAAGGAAGTTGGAGCTGTAGACATCGATATTTACCAGAAATAATGGGCTTGGATGGATGGAAATAATGTTAAAATGAATATAATGTACAGTAGCCCACACAAGTTCTGTTCATCTCCGTGATCTAATCCATAGAAGTATAATGCGCATGATTGAATTACTAGTGTAGTTTATTACGCAGTGGTTAATTCATCTGATTAGTTAACTGATAATTATAAGAAACCACACTCACAAATTAACGCATTCATACTATTTTACGTTCATACATAATATCACACGAGGAACAGAACGATTACTATCATCTTTCTCCCTCTCTCCCTCCCCCCTCTCACTCACACACACATTCACTCTCTCTTTATTTATATAATTATGTCCTGGAGAGCCACCGTATCCCCACCGCCCTCCTCAGTGCCAGACAGGATGGATCGGCGTGAGGTGGTGGCGCTGGCTTGGCATCGACCCCAGGACAAGAGGACCGAGCCAACCATCGGACAGGGCAAGCTATCAGACCCCTGCACTGGTTAACTCTAGCTGGTCTGACCTCTTGGGGGGTTATTGGGATAATTGGTTTAACTATCATTGAGGACTTTCCCTGCTTTTGCTTTTTAGTTTTTCCCCTAGGCTAACAAAAACGCCTCCCCAGAATTACTTTCCAGCAAAGATTGCATTTTCTGACCACCACATTGGCCACAGAGTGTGAATGATGGGCGTCCCCACCTAGCAAATTATAATGTAAAACTTGCAAAATAAACAAACCAAAACTGGGACGATACAAGATAAAAGCAAAATAACTCATCAAAATCGCTATGTGGAAATAACGCTTAATAAAATCAAATTTCGAAATACCAGTAATGATTGTCAAATTAGTGAAACTTTTCAAAATTAGTTCAATTTGATTGTCTTAAAATTTGTATCAGTGTTGTTCAGGACTATAATTATAATGCTCACCTACTTGTTACAGTGTACCCGAGTTATACACCCAACTATCATCACGCCCATACTGACGACCTTCAGGACCATCGTGTTATAGAGTAAGCACACATTGGAACAATATACAGTATAATATATATATATATATTGTATATAGGAAAAGTGGGGATTGGGCCTGATTATATACTGCACTATCATACAAAAAAGTATCCTTACTCTCGTGAACGTTGAGTTTCATAACGTGGGGTATGATTCGAGCTCAGACAAGTTTCCATATTACTTCGTCCATTGAGTCTAAATGGTGCGTGTCATTTTAGTAAGGATACTTTTTTGTATGATAGTACATATATACATTAATACATACTGTGTTTTTAAAGTGGTGTGTGTGGGTGGTGTGGTCTGCGGGGGCGTGCTGGGGGATCTACCACTGAAACAGGAGGAGGGGGGGCGGTGGCGGTGGTGGTGGACCCGGGGGCGGCGCTCCCTGGCCTCAACCTAGTGACCAACCCCTCCGCCCACCTGTTCCGGAGGGTGGTATGGGCGGCCCTACTCCTCGCCCTGGTCATCACGTGTACCGTACAGGTGGGGAAGAGTATATATTTTCCGTTCTAAAAAAAATTATTATAAATGTTGTATACAAAATATTGAATAATACATGTTGCATAATATATGTTGTATAATAAATATTGAATAATACATGTTGCATAATATATGTTGTATAATAAATATTAAATAATACATGTTGCATAATATATGTTGTATAATAAATGTATAATAAATATTAAATAATACATGTTGCATAATATATGTTGTATAATAAATGTATAATAAATATTGAATAATACATGTTGCATAATATATGTTGTATAATAAATGTATAATAAATATTAAATAATACATGTTGCATAATATATGTTGCATAATATATGTTGTATAATAAATGTAGTATAATGAAGTAGAAGTGCATTTTTGCACGAATACCCAACTCTGTGATGGGTTTAGCGTTATCACTACTACTGTCTCCATCATCAATACTAATAACATCAAATGCTGTATAATAAATGTACACTAATTGTTGTATAATACATATTGTACAATAAATGCTGCATTTTAAATGTTATATAATAAATGTTGTATAATACATGTCGCACAATAAATATTGTATAATAAATGTATAATTCATTTTATATACTGAATGTTGTATAATAAATGTATAATATAATGTTGTATAATAAATGTTGCACATTAAATATTGTAGCCTATAATAAATGTATAATAAATGTATATAATGTATAATAAATGTTTTATAAAAATGTTGTATAATACATTTTATATACTGAATGTTGTATAATAAATGTTGTATATAATGTTGTATAATAAATGTTGTATACAAATGTTGTATAATAAATGTTGCACATTAAATATTGTAGCCTATAATAAATGTTTCATAATACATGTTTAATAAATGTTACATAATACATAACATGCGTAATCAAGTAATGTGAATCTTGCAAATACGCTGACATTATTGCCCTTACAATAAGAATTGCAAGATTGTAAGATTCTATTAAAAATTACTATATAAACTGTGATACAAATTGACAGGTTGACAGGATGAATATAAACACCATATGAGGAGGATTACTTTATTGTCAACTGTTCGCATGAAGCGTTTCGCATTTGGCCTGATTAAACCGATAAGCGAAACATTGTCAACAAAGTGCTCCTCCTCATATGTTTGTCATAGATATACCCGGTATATATATATATATATATATATATATATATATATATATATATATATATATATATATATATATATATATATATATATATATATATATATATACTGTATATATAATGTGTTCTACAATGAATGAACAATTTGGGAAGACTTTTTCAAATTCGGAAGGCCCTCTACGAATTAAATGTGTGGCCAAATCTATATAAATTAACACTATCTGGTCCGAGGTCTTGGGGGTTATTATGATAGTTTGTTGTATAACTATTGAGTATTTTGCTTGTTTTTGCCATTTTCGAGCAATGTATTTTAGTTTGTCCCCTATGCTAACAAAAACGCCTTCCTAAAATTCCTTCAAATTAAAAAAAATGCCCACCCTGACCCCCTTCAAGCTAATTTTTTTTATATATTTCGATAGATTTTGTTCTTTCTCTCTCTCTCTCTCACGACGGTATGACGACTGTATGGTGCAGGTGTCAATAGTTGTGTCAGACAAGTGTCACGCTGAGGTCAGGCAGGTGTGCCCGACAGATGCCGTCACCAGTAATATTCGCCCTCTCATATTTTCGTCCTCTAATTTTAGTCCTTTCTGTTTCGTCCTATTATTTTCGTCCTCTCTTATTAGTCTTCCTACGTTCGTTCTCTCATATTCGTCTTCTTATATTCGTCCTCTCATATTAGTTCTTTCGTCCTCTCATATTCGTACCCTAATATTCGTCCTCTCATATTAGTTCTTTCGTCCTCTCATATTAGTTCTTTCGTCCTCTCATATTCGTACCCTAATATTCGTCCTCTTACATTCCTCTCATAATCGTCTTCTCATATTTTCGTCCTCTCATATTGGTCCTTTCGTCCTCTCATTTTCGTCCTCTTACATTCCTCTCATAATCCTCACATACATGTCCACTCATATGCGTGTTCTTATATTCGTCCTCGTATTCGTTCATAATTGTTTTCCACTTGTAATGTTTAGCTTCTTTCCATTCATTCTTTAAGGGGATAGTGGACGGTTTTCTGGGATATTTATTGCATTTAGCTTTTAGTTTCCTCGCTAGACCTCCATCAAGCTTAAAATAAAACACCCCCTAGACCCCCCTTCAAGATAAAGTTGTACATTTTTCGATAGAAAAATGTCCCGGCCGAAGGCCGATTCCTCTTAAAATTACAGGCTCGCTTTCGCTCGCCAGGAAAAAATCGAAACCTAAATGGCACGAAGGGTCTTGAAATTGACAACAAAATGGGGCGAAAGGTATTAAAATCGCATAACTAATGGAAGGAAAGTCTTAAAATCTCAAAACTAATATGATAAACACGAGGGAGAAGGAGGTCCATAAAAAGCGAGTAGTACCCCCTTAACACTATCTGGTCCGACGTCTTGGGGGTTATTATGATATTTTGCTTATTTTTATTAGGATTTTGTTTTTGGTTTTGCCAATTCCAAGCAATGTATTTTAGTTTGTCCCTTAGGCTAACAAAAATGCCTTCCCAGGCTTCCTTTAAAACTAAAAACAGACCCCACAGACCCCCTTCAAGCTCAATTTTTACATTTTTTGATAGAAAAATTTCCTGGCCGAAGACCGATTTCTTCTAACTTACAGGTTCGCTATCGCTTGCTCAGAAAAAATCGACACCTGAATGAGGTGAATCTTCTTATTATTAACAAACTGATGGGGTAAAACATCTTAAAATCTAAGGTAACTAATGCATCGAAACAGGGAAGGCCCATAAAGCCTCTTCTTGATTTGATCTATAATATTAATGAAGGCACAATTGACTGAATAAATCAATCATTATAATCAAACAAAAGACTTTCAACATATAAATATTGAATATTAACACAAAGACACACACACACAAACAACTTTATATTAGGTACAAAAAGGCGCAAAAAAAAAAAAACAATTATAAAATAAAATAATAATGATATTTTGGTAAGGAGAAAGTACGTTACTAAAATGCGTTCGGATACTAATGGGTACTGTACATGATTATATATATATATATATTTAATCTACAGCTTTTCTAGATGTCCGCAAACTTTTGGTATCGACTGTGTACTGTGGTCACGGGGTAAGTATATTGTAACGCGAGTGTGTATTTAGGGTGGGTATAATATTTCACGGAATGTTATGGCTTCTTCGATCTTGGGGTTTTCAGAATTGTATATCATGCTTTTGTTGAAGGAACGTTAGAAATAATGAATGATGCTTTGTTGAGAGAAGCTTAAAATTATACAGTATATTTTATTATATTTTAGAAATTATGCATTATATTTTTGTTGAGATAACCTTAGAAATTATTAATTATATTTTTTGGGCAGAAACTTAGAAATGATATGTGATGCTTTTGTTGAGATAAGTTTACGAATTATATATACTTTGGTTACGAGGAGCTTAGAAATAATATATGATGTTTTTGTTAAGAGAAACTTACGAATTACTGTATACATCATACTTTTGTTGGGAGAAGCTTATGAATTAGCCTATATATTACACTTTTGTTGAGAGAAGCTTAGAAATAAATATATTAAAATGTAAAACTTGCAAACTAAACAAACCAAAATTGGGACAAGGACAATATAAAGTCAAATTAAATTATCAAAATCGCTACAGTATGTGGAAACAATTATACGTTTATTGAGAGAAGATTAGCAATGATTCATTATACTTTATTTGAGAGATGCTAAGAAATAAACATATGATACTTTTCTTAATTAAGAGGTTTACGAATTATATATTATACTCTAGTTGAGACTTGAGAGACGCTTACGAATAATATATCCTACTTATAGCTTAGGAATAATGTAGGATACTTTTGTTGAGAAAAGCTTTTAAATATTATATGAATCGTGTGTTAAGCATGGCACTCGGGGGTTAGGATATGGTGAAATTGGTCTATAAATTTAGTTAATGGCAGGTAGTACTTCCACGTCAGTCAAGTTTTTTCTCTCCCACGTTCATTCTCTCTCTCTCCCTATATATATATATATATATATATATATATATATATATATATATATATATATATATATATCATTCTGTCCGTCTATCTGTGAATGTCTATATACTGTATATTTTTGTGTGGTCAATATTTCACACACTCGCGCATGCGCATGCGCACGCAATACGAAGACCACACTTACATGCAACACAACGTATAAAAAACTCATAACACACACACACACACACAATATGCCCCCACTTTCACGTTATATTTCATGAGGCGAATTATTTCCCCAGACAAATACAAAAGTTGCATCCATCAGATGTTAGTTTCATGCTCGCCCTTCATGTACTGTAGCCCAATATTATAAGCTGTTAATAATTATTTACAGCTACTTCCTTTTAAGGGGTAGTACTCGCTTTTTCTGGACCCCCTTCTCCCTCATGTTTAGCATATTAGTTTTCAGGTTTTAAGACGTTCGTTCCGTTAGTTTGGCGATTTTGACACCTTTCGCCTCATTTTTTTTGGTCAATATTAAGACCTTTCGTGTCCCTTTAGGTGTCGATTTTTTCCTGGTGAGCGATAGCGAGTCTGTTATTCTTCGGCCGAGAAATGTTTCTACCGAAAAATGTACAAATTCACCTTGGGAACGGTTATTTTTTTAAAGCTTGATGGAAGCCTAGCGAGGAAACTAGATAAATAAATAAATGTAAATAGACCAAAGAATATACCGGTACCCTGTTGGAAAGGTGCGGCCAATACTATATTGAACGAAGATAACAAACAAAACAAAACAGAAGTCTTATTATGTGACAACAAAATAAATTATATTTAGAAAGATCACCACTTTTTTCTGCTAATTTCGTTTATGAAATTTAATAATAATAAAGCCGTTGCAGTAAGCAAAGTGAACAAAACTCCTGATCTATTGTCAAGGAAAAATAATTGTAACTTAGAATTAAACTGTTTGTGACCAATATTGTTGTCGAGTTATTAATTGTTGTTGTTGTTGTTCCCCAAGTTGCCTGGCCGAACAGCCCCAAGGCCCCGAGCAAGGCCAAGGCCATAACTTATTAATTGTTACCGTAAACTACAGATCGCAGGGAGCTACCGTTTTATACCGTGAATGATTAATAGCATCGGGTACTACAGTAGGTATCGGGTTTTCCCTTGTCTCGAGGAATAAAAGGGATACAGTTTATATCAGTTAGCAGTCCTACCGTGAATGATATATACCATCAGTTACTAGAGCCATTATATTTTTTTTCTTTTCTGGACCCCCTGTTGTTGTTGTTGTTGTTCCCCAGGCTGTCTGACCGAACAACCCCAAGGTCCCGAGCAAGGCCAAGGCCATAACCGAGCAACCCCACAGAACCCTCCCTGCTTTTCCACTAAGAATGCCCAGGTGACCGAAGCCGCTCCCAGGTGAGGAGCTGAGGAGGGTGCGGAAACTCTCGGGGAGACCGAAGCCCCACCCAAGGCCCTGTACCCCTAAACAATTATGAAGAGAAAGTTGAGGACGTTCAGCTCTCACTCTGATAGACCAGCCCATCACCACATGACTAGAACCCAATCCTCTCAGCATCATCTAGGAAAGGCCCTAGAAAGCCGCCTTTGGCAGGTGAATAACTCCCTTATTTCAACCCCTTTCGGGGTTGGGCACACGCCGTGGACCCCCTGATACATCAATTAAAATCCCTACTTTCAAATTTCCTTCCTAAACTTAAATACAATCTCTTAATGGTAGCCAGAATAAAAGGGAGAAGGGAGTCCTCGAATGCTGGAAGGGTTAACTAATTTCTGCCCGTATTATTCCGTGCTCCCCTTTGTCTCCTACCCTTTCACTGGAGCCAAATATAATTATGAAAGGTGTCTTCTTCATTCCAGCCTTCTTGTCGGTAAAGTCTATAGTAATTAACACGCCTACTTTCAAATTTCCTTCCTAAACTTGAAGGGGAGGGATTTAGTTTGCTCCCGAAACCTCCATCACGCTTAAAGAAATACCCCCAAGACACCCTTACTAGACATAAGTGCAAATTTTTCGGTAAAAAAGTGTCTCGGCCAATGGCCGGTTCCTCATACATTACAGGCTCGCTATCGCTCGCCAGGAAAAAATCGACACCTAATTGGCACGAAAGGTCCTAATATTGACAAAGAAATGAGGTGAAAGGTCTTAAAATCGCCAAACTAATATGCCGAACTTCTAAAAAAACCCGGAAAACTAATGGGGCTAAACATGAGGAAGAAAGGGGACCAAAAAATCGACCCATCTCCCCTTAACTCATTTCCCGCCTTATCATTCCGTGCTTCCCATTATCTCTTTCACCAGAGCCGACTATAATTATCTATGGTGTATTCTTCGATCCACTCTTATATATTACGGGCTTCTATGAAATATACGAATGTTTGTTGTTGTTGTTGTTGTTGTTGTTGTTGTTGTTGTTGCGTCATAGACAAAAGGTCATTGACTGGTATACATAGAGGTGGTTGTAGTATTTGTTGTTGTTGATGTTGTTGCGCCATAGACAAAAGGTCATTGACTGGTATACATAGAGGTTGTTGTTGTTAATGTAGTTGTTGCGTCATAGACAAAAGGTCATTGACTGGTATACATAGAGGTTGTTGTTGTTAATGTAGTTGTTGCGTCACTGACAAAAGGTCATTGACTGGTATACATAGAGGTTGTTGTTGTTGTTGGTCACATTCTGGGTGTGAGGGTGGGGGAAGGGCGTACAAGTTTTCAGATAGTGAGTTGAAATTTGTTTTATAGATAGCTATGACATGTACTATGGACTCAATCTCAAAATGTATGTAATATTGGGAAGGTATATTAAACTCTCAGCCATTAATCTTGGCCCAATACGAACCCTTAAACAGCACAAAAGAATCTTCAAAATGTAAATAGTTGATGAGGAATTAACCACTTAAGGATTGTGCATCATTTTGACAGTATATTTTGGCTATCATTACACGATTGTATACAGCTTCGGAAGGATATGTGGGCAGTTCATTTTTGTAAATGGGTAAAAACTATCAATTAACCCTTTGACTTCCATATACCCTTCCTAATCTGAATATAATCGTATGATAATAGCCAGAAAGCAGAACATGAATGTGTCATCGTAACTTCAAAGGGTCCATGCGAAAATTCTATTCACTTTGGGATAGCTTCGAAGATTTAAGGCAATAATTTGTGTCGTAGCGTGTACAGTCGGCCTAATAAGTGATGCTCGGCTCCAATTATGGTTTGATCAATAATTATTGGCATCAACAATATTTACACACGATTTCTTCTCTTTGAGTGAGATATATAGACAGGTTCCTACACTTACCCACCCTATTCAACATCTGACAGACATAAATACAGCACAGAGCGAGCCAAACGTAATGACAGCTGAGCATGACTTATTAGCGCGACCGTACAGTGACAGTATGCCACCGCTGAGTCTGTCCCTTCTGCAGTGTAGCATTATGACCAACAGGTACCATGAGTAATTATAGTCCATTATGTATAGGTAAGCCAGAAACCGTGAACTCTAACCTCTGTTACTCAAAAAGGGCTTGAGCAAATGGGCTGTAAACTTCCACACTTATTCCCTAACTGAAACTTTCAAAAAGGTAGAAATATTAGCTCGATTACTCTAAGTCGTTTTTTAGTTCAACCGGTTAGTGGTCAAGATTCTTGGCCTAACTATAATGAATAGACTATAACCTGTCTGTCCCTTCCACAGTGTAGCCTCCTGATCAACAGGCAGCTGGGTAACCAAATCAAGTCCGCTAGATAGTAAATAAATGCCGAAAATAGCTAGAATAACGGCACAATCTCTACAATATCCCTCTAAAATGGCTCAAATTTACAGAATACCGCAAGAATTCATGTAGCTCGATGTACAATTTGTCTCTAGATCTCTAGGCTTAGGGGAGGTGTGGTGGAGTGGTCATGGCACTGGACTGGTAATCCAATGGTCCCGGGTTCGAATCCCGATTTATCAATGGGAAGATATTATTGGGATGGAATTTGTGCTGTACCTTGTATCAGTGCAATACCACAAAGCCCACCGGAACCCCCCCCCCCCCCAAAAAAAAAAAATTGTTCCCTGATTAAATAGCATTGTATGAATATTCCCTTATTCAAAATATGCTACAGGGGGCAATGCCTAGTGAGTTCATTGCTCAATAGGTGGCGTTCAGAGAGTGAGGGTCCGAGTCTAGGAGGTGAGACAGTGAAACACTGGAGCGAAGCAGCTTCAGATATGTGGCTGCTTCGATATGTGAGTGGGCAACCGTGCATCATGCTAAGGCAAGATATCGGGGGCTGGTTGTATCCCAAAGTGCTTCACATGTCTCACTCCCTAGACTGAAACGAGACCTCACAGGCTTCGCCGTCCAATGTACGGTTGAATGTACAGGATCTCAGCCTATGCCTGAGAGGGAGTAGTTGGGGGAAAAAAAAAAAAAAAATAAAAAAATAAATACCTCTACATCTAGCGGGAAAGTAGCTAAATTGGCAACACTATGACAACAGGTACCAGGAGTAACTATTATAGCCTGTCTTTCCCTTCCGCAGTGTAGCATCATTATCAACCGGTACTTACAGGGGGCTACCACCATCGAAGAGAAGCTGAGCCGGCTGCAAGATCCAAGACGTCCCGCCCTAACACTCTGCAATAATAACAGGCATGGTCAAAACCCATAACAAGTGCAGTCGGCCAAATAAGTGATGTCTCGGCAACAAGTATATTTTGTTCTATAATTTGTATCATCAATATCTAAACAGAGAGGGAGAGGTAGAACGAATGAGAGGTGGAAGGATGGAGTGAGGAAGTACATGAACGAAGGCGGTGCTGGTTGGGGGGAGGGGCGTCGAATGACTGGGGACAGAGGTGCATGGGGGCGGTTCGTTCGTGGCCACACCTTCGGGGATCACGGCGTCAGGCAATAGATAGATAGAATATCTAAACAGGATTTCTTCATTTCGAGTGAGATATACAAACATGTTTCTACACTTACCCACCCTATTCAACATCTAACAGTCATTAATACAGCCCAGAACAAGCCAAACGTAATAACAGTTGAGACATGACTTATTAGCGCCACCGTAGCCTACACATCCATTTCAAAAGATTTGTATTAATTTATTTTTGTTCGTTTCTTAGTTTTCTCCCTAGACCTCTACCAAGATTAACAAAATATAAAAGCATTACCAAGACCCCCTTCTAGACAAATTTGTACATTTTTTGGTAGAAAATTGTCCCGGCCGTAGACCGGTTCTTCGTAAATTACAGGCTCCTTATTGTTCGCCAGGAAAAAATCGACACCTAAATGGCACAAATGGTCTTAAAATTGACAAAGAAATGGAGTGAAAAGTCTTAAAATTGTCAAACTAATGGAACAAACGTCTTAAAATCTGAAAACTAATGGGGCTAAACGTGAGGGAGAAGGGGATCCAGATTTGTTTTGCTCACCTACCATCTGTTCATGATTATTGATGTCCTAAAAATAAAAATGTCATAGTATATATAATGTTTAAGGGAAGATGGGCCGTTTTTCTGGTCCTCCTTCTTCCTATGTTTAGCCCCTTTAGTTTTCAGATGTTAAGAAGTTTGGCCCATTAGTTTGTCGATTATAAAACCTTTCGTCCCATTTCTATATATCAATATCACGCCATTTTGTGCCATTTAGGTGTTGATTTTTTCCTGGCGAGCGATAGCGAGCCTATAATATTAAGAGAAACCGGGCTTTAGCCGGGACATTTTTGTATCGAAAAATGTACACATATATCTTGAAGGGGGTCTAGGGAGTGTGTTTTTAAGATTGATGAAGGTCTAGCGAGGAATCTAAAAAACTAAATTAATATATAAATAAATAGACCCCAAAAAATAACCACTGTTCCCTTAATCGTTTTTGGTTCAGGTTTGTGCAGAGGGAGGTGGGGGCGCTCTCCCCGGGGTATAAGAGAGTAAGTCGCAAATGGGACCCCGACCTGGTACGACCCGGCCTCCCTATCAACGAGTTCCTCCAGGCGGTCAAGTATACCCTGGACGACCACCTGGCCTCCTGGGACTTTGGGGATGCTGCATTGGCCAAGTCGCATCGTAAGTTGTTAATGCTTTTTGTTCAATGGTTGTCTGACCGAACAGCCCCAAGGTCAAGGCCATAACCGAGAGCCCCCACAGAACCCTCCCTGCTTTACCACTAAGAACGCCCAGGTGACCGAAGCTGCTCCCAGGCAAGGAGCTGAGGAGGGTGCGTAAATGCCCGGGACACCGAAGTCCCACCCGAAGCCCTGTGCCCCTTTACAATTATGAAGGGAAAGTTGAGGGGCAAAGGAAAAATATGACGCTTTGGCTCCCAGGTCAATCCACGGAAGAGATGCCGTCACTCGAGATCTAGAAAATATATAAGTAAAAGGAACAGTTTAGAGTAAGCTATTGGTATGGCAGAGAACGCTCAACTCTCACTCTGATAGACCAGCCCATCACCACATGACTAGAACCCAATCCTCTCAGCATCAGCTAGGAAAGGCCCTTGAAATCCGCCGCCTTTGGTGGGGGGATAGCTCCCCTATTTCAACCCCTTTCGAGATTGGGCACCTGCCTCGATCCAATGGTGATTTTTTGTTTTCATTACATATAATTGCAATAACTAACTAATAAATTTATATTAGGACTGATGGAAACCTGGCCTGAGAAAACTAAGTAGGTGCTGCACTGGCCAGGTCACATACTTCAGCATGTTCTGATGTTTTCTTTTATCCAAAAATGATATCATATTTTACATTACCAACCGCCAATTGATTTGCATGCATACAACTTTTCCTCCTGGAGGTTGAAGATCACCTAGCTGACCTTTTCGTCTATTGGGACTTTGGGGGTAATGCACCAGCCAGGTTACAACTACACTCCTATCCAATAACGTCCATTTGATTCTTATACAAGCGACCGCTAAGCGATTCTGTTAGCTCATTCATCTTGTTAAACAATTTGGTGATGGACAGGTTTTTGTTTACTTATCGGTGTCATTATTAAGGTTTTTCATTTAGTTTGCTCTTTAGATATATCCCTCGGTTCCTCCTAAATTACAGATTCGCTATCGTTTGCCAGGAAAGAATTGACTCCTAAATGGAACGAAAGGTCCTAATAATGACAAAAGAAATGGAGCAAAAGATCTTAAATTCATCAAACTAATGAGGTAAACATCTTAAAATCACAAAACTAATCGGTCTTAGCATGAGGGAAAAGAGGGGGGGGGTCTAGAAAAAAAAAAATCTTAAATTGTGCGGTGATCGATAGCTTACAACACTACGAGTTTCTGTGTCACTTGCAGCGTCATGGTGGGGCGAGGTGTGGATGCAGAGCTTCGGGGCATGTCAGACCCTGGTGCCCGAGGACAGTATTACCATGGGCAGCGTCCCCACACCTATCATCACTCTCTACCTGCATGAGAACTTCACGCACACCTGCCCTCGCAACATCTGCTCGCAAGGTACACTCTAACTTATTCTGATCCATATACAGTATATGCATGCTGAACAACCATGGGGACATCACACACCCTTGCTTTAACCCAACATTCAAATAAAAGAATTTGCTGTCTACCAGCACAAGAATTTCACACACACCTATCCTAAACACATCTGCTCACAAGATATACACTCTGACACAAATTATGATTATGATCCATGTATATACTAAACAACAATGGGGACATCACACACCCTTGCTTTAACCCAACATTCAAATAAAAGAACTCGCCCTCTACCAGCACGAGAAATTTATGCACACTTGCCCTCCACATATCTACTCACAAGGTGCACTCTAACACACAAATTCTAAGCCATTTGTACATGCTGAACAACCATGGGGACATCACACACTCTTGTTTTAACCCATCATTCAAATAAAAGAACTCACGTTCTACACGTGCAAGAACATCACACACACCTATCCTCAAAGCATTTGCTCACAAGGTACACTCTAACACAACAATTCTGACCAATTATTAGCCTATGATCAGCATCTCCACACCCGTATAGAATTAATTGATAACATTTAGGCACAAAGTCCAAGCACTGGGACCCGAAGAGATCATTCAGCGCTACATCAAAAAATTAAAATATCAGTACAGGGATATCAAAATTTAAATAAACATTAAGATATCAGTCAGCGGTACATCAAAAAATTAAAATATCATTAGAGGAATATCAAAAGTAAAAAAACATGGAGAATTAGATATCATTAAAAATATTGCAATCCAATAAGATCGGAGCTTAAAAACATCTGCATCTTGGCCAACAATTTCGGCCAGGGAATGGAAAGTAAAACCTACAGAGCATCTGGTGAATGAGTAAGTACAACATGAGGTTACAATGTGGCTTAGGGACAGTACCGCGCCACATACAGCACACAGCGGAGGGCGATCATTATGCAATATGTATTTGTGTGTCATATACAGTACGTGTGACCAATGTGCAATCCTTGTGAGGACTACTTCCGTGTGTCTACTTAATTGAACGGGTGATACATCCCAAATCTTTATGTAAGGGTGAATAGCTTTTAGACTTTGGTTAGTGCCAGTGAGGGAAGACCACCTCAACTGCCGACCGAATACTGCATTTCAAATACTCTGTGGGGATAGAGAACCAGCCCTCACACTCCAGTACAGCCTCGTTTGCAGCTGTGTCACCCTCCTCATTGACCTGGATCCACACATGAGGTGGGAACCAACAGAAATTAATAATTTTGTGTCGGAGTCACTATCCTCAATATTAGCAGAACGTTGCAATGATTTTGAACTGTAGTAGCCAGCGGGTAGCAGATTCGGGGCAGCTTCGTGGGCAGCTGCATCAGAGGACTCATCTACAATACAAATTCTGATACAAGTTACTACACCAAAGGACTTAAACATGTTATGCAGGGAATTATAGGTAATTCGGAGGGAACATTCTGCAGGAAGATAGTTTCCCCTTTGCCTCTTGTAGAACAATTTTGCTGAATAGGCACTGCATAAGGTTCCATTGTAACTACAGTAGAACTTCGAGGGAAGGTCATCAGAAGCCGGGGAATCGCCAGTCGGTTACCGGTGAATTCAAAATAATTGCTCTGTCAGTATGGTCAGTATCGTCTGCCATGTGCGCATGTGAAATAACAGAAAGAGATAACCATAAGACATAAATCAAATACGGCATGAGAAGAAGATACTGCGGTTCCTAGGTGCAAGGACCTATAAACCTTAAATGATAGTCAGAATAATTAAGTATGGAAGTGACATCATACAGAAGGGCTTAATATCCCCACCTCTCCTCAGAAGCCCATCATCAGGGGTGGATCGTAATCCTCCACCTGCCAACAGAGCCGCCCTTCTCCCACATGACCACCACCGCTTCTCAGGTAAGCTCATTGTCAGTGATTTATACCCAACATTTACTGTTTAATGAGTGATATACATGGTTATATTTTTTACCCCTTCTGTACACTCGGACACTGTAGTCTCTAGCCCACTCATAAGAATTTGTGGACCCCCTATGCTTTTCTTTATGCAATTATAACTATCAGGATTGATTTTTGGTTAGAACTTGCTTATCAATAAATAGTATACTGTACATAGTTTTGTAGTTGATGTATAGACGATATTATTCAGAAATTCGTTTCCAGAGATACACTTCCATAATTAGAAATAAGTGAAGTCCACAAATATTTATGAGTGGGCTAGAGACTATGACATCCGAGTGTACCGGCGACGTCTTTTTAATTTTATTCTAACTAGATTTAGAAAAAAAATTGCAGTTTAACATGGATCTGAGGTAGTAAAAATTGTGAAGTGAGATTATTCGAAGCCTGTTAACCTAAGAAGTGCGCATGGGGGGTATGAGACACCACACTCCTGTGCTGACGTATTTGAGCTGTTCCCATCACTAAAATATTTATTTTACCATAAATAGCATTAATACTTATCCATATGCGCCTGATTATAAAGGTATTAACCTGTTACAACAATAAAACAAGTGTAAACAGCGTTTGGATGGTCAAAATCGGCGATACAGGCCGGGAGTTACACAATGTATGGCTGAGGCAACCTCCCAGCCCACCACTTTCCTCCACCTCTGGAGAGAGACTGTCGATCGATATTCTCTCTCTCTCTCTCTTGCACTCGCTTGCTAACAGTGATGACAACGCCCTGCTACCAACTCGCTAATGTTAGCACGAAAATATACCACAGAATAAGGGAATAACAGGGAAAATAGGTGATAACTGAAGGAGGGGAGGTGGAGGAGTGATATTTGGCATGGCCCAGGGGCAAAACAAAAATAAAAAAATAAAAACAAAGCAATTTTTTGTTTTTGGGTGTTTTAAATTGATTTTTTTCCCCCCTTAATCTTAACCTCTCGGCTGCGCATGGGGGAGTATGAGACACCACACTCCTGTGCTGACGTATTTGAGCTGTTCCCATCACTAACATCGTTATTTTACCATAAATAGCATTAATACTTATCCATATGCGCCTATTATAGGTTGATTATAAAGGTATTAACCTGTTACAACAATAAAACAAGTGGAAACAGTGTTTGGATGGTCAAAATCGGCCATACAGGCCGGGAGTTACATAATGTATGGCTGAGGCATCTCCCTTCCCACCACTTTTCCCCACGTCTGGAGAGAGACTGTCGATCGATACTCTCTCTCTCTCTCTCGCACTCGCTTGCTAACAGTGATGACAATGCCCTGCTTGCAACTCGCTAATGTTAGCACGAAAATATACCACAGAATAAGGGAATAACAGGGAAAATAGGTGATAACTGAAGGAGGGGAGGTGGAAGAGTGATATTTGGCATGGCCCAGGGGCAATAAAAAAAAAAAAAAAAAAAAAAAAAAAAAAAAAAAAATGGGGGTTTTAAATGGATTTTTTTCCCCCCTTACTCTTAAGAGTCTTCCCGCAGTCCGCCGGGGGAACTCTTAAGAGTCTTCCCGCAGTCCGCCGGGGGAACTCTTAAGAGTCTTCCCGCAGTTCCCGGGTTAATTGCTGGAGGCCCCTTTTAAACTTAATCAAATCGTTCTATAGTAGCCAGCATAAAGCTAAAAAGATGTCGCCAGTACAGAAGTGGTTAATGAAACACCTTACATCCAAAACTACCACCCTTTTTCTGAGCAGGCAAAAATCCTTCCCACCACAAGGAAAAACAACTATATCTTACCTGCATAAAAAAAAAACATGAGGAGGAGCACTTTATTGCCAACGTTTCGCATATAGCTTAAGGGGGTAGTGGTTGGTTTTTGGTCTATGTATTTATTAATTTATTTATATTTGAGTTTCCTCGCTAGACCTCCATCAAACTTAAAATAGCACCCCCTAGACCACCTTTTAAAATAAATTTCCCGGCCGAAGGTCGGTTCCTTCTAAAATTACAGGCTCGCTATTGCTCGCCAGGATAAAATCAACACCTAAATGGGACGAAAGGTCTTAACTTTGACGAAGAAATGGGACGAAAGGTCTTAAAATCGACAAACTAACGGCACGAAAATCTTAAAGCCTCAAAACGAATATGCTAAACAGGAAGGAGAAAAGGGTCCATAAAAAGCGAGTACTACCCCCTTAACCCGGGAACTGCGGGAAGACTCTTAAGAGTCAGGGGGAAAAAAATCAATTTAAAACACCGAAAAAAAAAAAAAAAAAAAAAAAAATATATATATATTTTTTGCCCCTGGGCCATGCCAAATATCACTCCTCCACCTCCCCTCCTTCCCCAGTTTCTTCCCCTCCTTCAGTTATCACCTATTTTCCCTGTTATTCCCTTTTCCTGTAGTCTATTTTCGTGCTAACATTAGCGAGTTGGTAGCAGGGCGTTGTCATCACTGTTAGCAAGCGAGTGCAAGAGAGAGAGAGAGAGTATCGATCGACAGTCTCTCTCCAGAGGTGGAGGAAAGTGGTGGGCTGGGAGGTTGCCTCAGCCATACATTGTGTAACTCCCGGCCTGTATCGCCGATTTTGACCATCCAAACGCTGTTTCCACTTGTTTTATTGTTGTAACAGGTTAATACCTTTATAATCAACCTATAATAGGCGCATATGGATAAGTATTAATGCTATTTATGGTAAAATAAATATTTTAGTGATGGGAACAGCTCAAATACGTCAGCACAGGAGTGTGGTGTCTCATACCCCCCATGCGCACTTCAGAGGTTAATCAGACCATATGAAGCTCTATGCAAAACGTTGTCAACAAAACTCTCCTGCTCATAATTTTAGATTCATTCTGTCAACATTTCTGAATTTACGTTTGATCTACCCCAGGGAGTAAAGGGGCCTTCATCTTATGGTAGAGGATTTTTTTTTAACCGAAATTTTTTCAAATTTATCAAGATGTTTTCGTTAAGCTTGATAGAGATCTAGGGGGCAAACTAACCTCCCCCCTCCCCCTTTAAAGGTGAGCCTGGATATACGAGGGGGTCAGGAGGTAAAGGTTGAACTGAGGTCAGAGCAGATGAACCTCCACCCTGACGGCTACTTCGCTAACTCAAAATGTACACCAACACCAAACTACTCACAGGTCAAGGTACAGATATAAGAGTACAGTACTATTAAAAAAAAAAAAAAAAAAATAAAAAAAAAATATATATATATATATACCGGTATATATATATATATATATATATATACATATATATTATATATATATTATATATATATATATATATATATATATATATATATATCGCAACGACGAGACAAATCCATATATACCCTTGAAAACACAAAATTCGAACATGACCTGCCAAAGTACTCTGCTTCGCCTGGACCCAGGTGTTTTTAAAAAATAATGTTTGATTCTGGGCGAATGGCTGGTCGAAAATGGAATCTACGACCATTTAACCTGACAAGCGCGATATAGACCTAGGTGCAAGGGTAGTTATTTGTGCATTTCTAGCCCTGGATTCTGACAGAATTCGTTATATTTACAATATAAACCATTATTTGTTGTCGGTATGCTTTTATTTTACATATATGATGTATATATGAACCTTCAAGAGTGCTAAAATAAGTGGGAAAAGCATTTGGGTGGTGAAAAACGAAGATATTGGTCACCCGGTCATAATCTCAGGCGAGAGAGAGCCACAGGCAGCCCTCCCCTCTCGCTGTCTGGGAGTCAACTGAGACGAGCGGGGCGGTGTGTGCCGGTGTCTGGGTGTTGCATAACGATCTTTTATGAAACCCACTTGTGCTACATTATCGCGGGAGAGAAAAATAACCGATAAATGATGATAATAAGTGGATAAATAGGTGATAATTGAGGAGGGGGGGAGGGGGGAATAAGGTGGGGAAGGAGGGGAGGGGGAGGGGTGAGAAACACATGGATGAGTACTAGAGGGGAATTATCTCACCTCGAGACAAAATCCTTTGTTTTGATAGGCCCTTTTTTTTTTTGGAAGGCTTTTTTTATGGTCTTGCTTCCGTGAGGCCTATCGCGTTCCCTATAGGAAGCCTTCCGTGAGGCCTATCGCGCTTGCCGGGTTAAGGAAGATGTTGGGCGAGAGAAATCGAATGGCACCAGGTAGAATTAATTTGGACTCTTAGTTTGGGCTACAGAAGCCTTTAAAGTTGAAAAAATGCTCATTTCCAGCGTTTCTGGAAGATAGAAATCCTAAAGTAATGGTCCGATTTGAATTATGTTTATGCCATTGGATTCAGCGGGTGAAAGTGTACTTGTGGTAGAAAATTGAGCAAAATCCATGGTTAAATAACCCGTCTATGGGTGATTTAGAAGTTTTCAAAATCAAAAGTAGGCCTATTGTGCCTACAAAATGGTCTAAATCCAAAAATTCATATACTGTACCTTTGGAATTGCAACGACGAAACGAATCTATATATAGGCCTATCCTTGAAAACACAAAATTCAACATAAAAAAATCAAAATGAAAAATAATCCTATTGGGCCAAAAATTGGTCTAAAGAAATAAAAACAAAATATACCGTTGGAAGCGCAACGACGAGACAAATTCATATATACCCTTGAAAACACAAAATTCGAACATGACCTGCCAAGGTACTCGGCTTCGCATGGGCCGGAAATGTTTCGAGATAAGGTGCCGTAAATGTTTTGAGATAAGGTACCGTAAATGTTTTGAGATAAGGTACTGTAAATGTTTTTGAGATAAGGTGCCGTAAATGTTTTGAGATAAGGTACCGTAAATGTTTTGAGATAAGGTACTGTAAATGTTTTTGAGATAAGGTACTGTAAATGTTTTTGAGATAAGGTGCCGTAAATGTTTTGATATAAGGTGCCGTAAATGTTTTGAGATAAGGTGTCGTTAAGGTGCCGTAATTTTTTTGAGATGAGGCACCGTAAAAATTTTGAGATAAGGTGCTGTAAATGTTTTGTGGTAAGGTACCGTAAATGTTTTGAGATAAGGTGTCGTTAAGGTGCCATAAATGTTTTCAGATAAGGTGCCATTAAGGTGCCATAAATGTTCTGAGGTAAGGCGCCGTAAATGTTTGAGAGAAGGTGCCGTAAACATTCGAGATAAGGCACCGTAAATGTTTTGAGATAAGGTGCCGTAAATGTTTTGAGAAAAGGTGCCGTAAATGTTTGAGATAAGGTACCGTAAACGTTCCGGATAAGTCACCGTAAATGTTTGGCCTGCCCGGCCCCTATTTTCCAGTGCGCGGATGAGTGCCTGACGGACATAACGGTGGGGATAACAGGGAAAGATCAAGCTTGCCACCTACCCTGGATGCCCCCCCGACCCGCCCTGCCCCCCTGCACCACCCCCAGGCACTTCCAGACCTTCTCCTACACCTTCTACAGG
This sequence comes from Paralithodes platypus, assembly GCA_032716605.1. Taxonomy (NCBI): domain Eukaryota; kingdom Metazoa; phylum Arthropoda; class Malacostraca; order Decapoda; family Lithodidae; genus Paralithodes; species Paralithodes platypus. The sequence continues at coordinate 42,702,982 of CM064579.1, forward strand.
ACCATCACCAACAGCTCGGACATTCAGATTCGCAAATATCTTGAAAAATGTGGGTACGTCTTAAAGGGATTTTTTTTTTTTTTTTTCTATATTCCAACTTACTCCCTCTCGGGCATTGGCTGAGAGCCTGTACGTATAACCATTCAACAAGCCGTGAGGTCTTGTTCCAGTCTTGGGAGTGAGACATGTGAAGCACTTAGAGCTTGGTTGCCCACTCATGGCTAGAAGCAGCCCCATCTCTGGAGCTTCTTTGCCTTTGTGCTTCACTGTTTCACCCCCAAGACTCGGACCCTCACTCTCAGAAGACCACCTATTGAGCAATTAACTCACTAGGTATTGTTCACCTGTAGCATATTTTGAATATGGGAACATTCATACAGTGCTATTTAATCAGGGAACAATGAGGGTATTTTTATTGTCATTTCGGTGGGCTTTTTGGTAATGCACTGATACTAGGTACAGCACAAATTCCATCCCAATAATATCTCCTAATTGATACATCGGGATTCGAACCCGGGTCCATTGGATTACCAGTCCAGTGGCAAGACCATTCCACCACACCTCCGCTAGACAGTAAATAAATGCGGAAAATAGATAGAATTATGACACGTTCTCTGCACTATCTCTATAAAATGGCTCAAATCTATAGAATATCACTTGAATTCATGTCGCTAGATCTACAAATTTAGCCCTAGATCAAAGTAAATACCTCTAGATCTAGCGGGATGGTAGGTAAATTGGCAACACTACTTCCCTCTACAGGTGTTTGGCGCCCTGTGTGTTCACCAGGTACACCTTGGGTTTATTGGATCGTCTCCCTCTACTGCCAGAACCTGAAGGAGTCGTCAGGGCGGTGTGAGTATTGGGGCTATAGATTATAAGTGGATTTATACAGTTTCTTATTGAAACACTTAATCCACAACGTATACTAATTTTGAAAATAATTTTATTCCTGTACAGTATTGGCAACAAGGCAGATGATGGACATGTCAAATAATATCAATAAATAAATAAGTATACAATTATATATACTGTATATATATATATATATATAAATACTGTATATATATATATAATATATATATATATATATATATATATATATATATATAAAGTGTATATATATATATATATATATATATATATATATATATATATATATATAGAGAGAGAGAGAGAGAGACCATAAAGTTACATAAATACAATATTAGTTACTTTCAATATATACTGATTCACATATCCTCCCTGACAGTGTGAAGGTATTCCTAAACGCGGAAGAGAAGACCCTGCACATGAAGTGGGCGTACCCAGGAGACACCCTGATGGCGGACCTAGGGGGCATCCTGGGGTTCACTCTGGGGGCGTCCTTCCTCACCCTGTACCAGAGCTTCGAATCCACCGTCATCGCCTGCTTCAGTTGTTTCGTTGCCACCCTCAGGAATCGCAGGGTCATCCGAGGGTAGCTTAGCCCTTCCAATTCAGTGACATATTTAACCCATTCAGTACCAGGGACGTCCTTTTCATCATATTCTGGCAACTATTACACGATTACAGCTTAGGAAGGACCTCTAGCAATAATAAGGCTTCAAACTATCTCAACCAACCTCTTTAACACTAATATTGCTCTCAAAATTAATGATCAGGTTTGCCATGATAAACGACAAATTTCAACCTACTTCAACTCCTTCACCTCCATAGCAAACACACTAGCACAGAACCTACCGCAACCTCTCAACAAATACACCACAATTACTGCCACCTCTCAAAATTTCTACAGGGATAAAGGCATACACCCGAACTCTTTTGGATTGCAAAATGTTACACCAAAATACACATTTGAGGAGCTCTCTAACCTAAATGTACATAAAAGCACAGGACCAGACAAAATTCCTGACAAATTTCTACGAGATAGAGCAATTGGTATAGCAGGTCCCCTAACCCACATCATCAACCTGTCAATTAACACCAACACTGTACCTGCTGAACTGAAGGAAGCTATTGTAACCCCTCTATTCAAGAAAGGAAATAAATTAGATGTTAGTAACTACAGAGCAGTTAGCATATTATGTATTGTATCAAAAATCCTTGAAAGAGCTGTATACACCCAAATTGAACACTACCTCATCGAAAATTATCTATTCTAAAAGTTTCAATCAGGTTTCAGAGGCATGTACTCGACAGACTCCTGTCTCATCCATTTAACAGATCACATTCGTAATGAAATGTCTAAAGGTAACTACACCGGTATGGTTCTTCTTGACCTACAAAACGCGTTTGATACAGTAGACCATAATATCCATAATATGCTCTCGATATGGCAACATTTCTCAGCTTATATCCAACCCTCTGAAGGCTGGGAGAGCCAGTATTTCTTCATCTCTTGAGGTGGAGGGTTGTTCTATCTTGCCATTTTGGCCACATTGCTTGGGACTGGGGGACTTTTATTACTGTATCCTCCGGTACAGTAGGGGTTAAGGGGGGTCACCGGCTTTTTTAGAAAATTTTCTATCGAAAAATGTACAAATTTAGCTTGCTGTAAAACAAAAAAATATATATATGCTGGCTCGTTACCGCTCGGCAGGAAAATATTGACACCTGGATGTGGGTAAACGTCTTAAAACAGTAGGCTGAATGGGACCGAATGGATATAAGCCAAAGAGAGAGGGAGAGAAAGAGAAAAAAGCGAGATGGGCCCCCTTAAGAGCATAGCCCAAATCTGAAAAAATGCCCGAGAATGTACAGTAATGCACGTAAATAATGGCACGGTGGCTATTTATTTCAGTGTCACATACCCGATGCAGTTTCTATTTCATAATGCATGGTATATTCTCCTTATACTGACTTAGTTGTTGTTGTTGTTGTTGTTCCCTTAAGCTGCCTGGCCGAACAGCCCCGAGTCCCTAAGGAAGGCCATGGCCACGGTTGGGCTTTCCCACAGAGCTCTTAAGGAGTGTAGATTATTGTGTTGTTGTTGTTGTTGTTGTTGTTCCCCAGGCTGTCTGGCCGAACAGCCCCAAGGTCTCGAGCAAGGCCAAGGCCATAAACGAGCGCCCCCACAAAACCCTCCCTGCTTACCACTAACAAAGCCCGGGTGACCGAAGCCACTCCAAGGCAGGGAGCTGAGGAGGGTGCGGAAACGCCCGGGAAACCCAAACCCCACCCAAGGCCCTGTGCCCCTCAGCAATTATGAAGGGAAAGTTGAGGGGCAAGGGAAAAATGTGACGCTTTGGCTCCCAATCTGCCAACTTCTAGGTTGGCAGTAGGGAGGGCAATCCACAGAAAAGACGCCATCACTTGAGATCTAGAAGATATATAAGTAAAAGGAACAGTCAGAGTAAGCTATGGGTATGGCAGAGAACGCTCAGCTCTCACTCTGATAGACCAGCCCATCACCAATTGTGTTGTTGGCGTAAGTGGTTGTGTGAAATGCAGTCTTCTATGATGTGTTTAATAGTATGGGGTGCTGTGTTACAACCCGGGCAGGAGTCGACGACGGAGTCATCCAGCCTCTTCTGATAGCTCAGAAGGGCTGGATGGTGTCCGCATCTCAGCCTGGCAATGTGGACTCTGTCCTCGCGAGGAAGGGAGAATTCAGAAGGATGGATTTCGGGAGGTCGTGCCTGCAGCTGCGTGTTGTTTATGAGTGAGTGGATGGAACGGCGAAAGATATGAGTATGGATGTGCTTCTGGAAGCTGGTTTGGGGTGGGCAGGGAGGGAGAGAAGATAGTATTTGTGTGTGATAGCGTGTGCTGGGTGTTGTTTTAACATTTCTTGGTGTCTGTGGATGTGTTGCCATGTAGTGTAGTGGGTGGTGTTGGTTCGTGGAGGCTGCTGCCAGGAATTGAGTGCCTCTCATGTCCAGATGGTCTTTGACTTTGAGGACTTTGGTTTCTTGATGTAGGTGACCTGTAGGTGAAGTAGCTGTGCAGCCTGTGATGATTTTTAGGGCTTTATTTTGAATAGTCTGTAAGGTCTTATGATGTGTTTCAGCTAGGTTAGAAGCCCAGGCTGGGCTTGCATATTCCATCACTGATCTTATGTATTGTTTGTAAACTGTGGTGGTGGTTTCTTTGTTGTGTCCAAATTTTGTGTGGGCAAGTGACCTGAGGGCGTTAAGTCTGGGTGTCAGTTTCTTTTTAATGTTTGTGGTGTGCTGTTTGAATGTCATTTGAGTATCATATGTTACTCCTAGGATTTTGGGTGAGTGTGAGTGTGTTAGGGGTATGTTGCTTATGGTGAGTTGTGGGGAGAATGCGTGATCTGTCCAGCTTGTGAGGAGGGTTGCAGTGGATTTGGCTGGGGCTAAATTACGTCTGTTTGTAGTGCACCAGTCATGTACTGTGTTGAGATAGGGTTGAAGGAGATCTGTTGCTGTGCCTGGGTCTTGGTGTGTGCATGTGAGTGTTATGTCGTCTGCATAGGAGGCTATGTTTATTTGGGGTGTATTGGGTGTATTTATATCATGCATGTACAGATTAAAGAGTGCGGGCGACAGGACGGATCCTTGCGGGACTCCGTTTGGGAAATTTCTGATGCTAGATGACTGACCGGCAAAAGATACGCGTGCACATCTGCCTGCTAGGAAGTTGGCCAGCCAACTTTTTGTGTTGTTGTGCATGTTTGTGTTGTAATTTTTTTTGTTAGGTTGTGGCGGGGGATGGCATCGAAGGCTTTACTAATGTTGAGTGTGGCAAGTAGTGATCTGTGTGGTCTGGCTGAGTTGATGCCGTCAAAAGCTCTTTGTGTAAGGTCTGTAAGAAGAGTGTTTGTGGAGTACAGTGGCCTAAAGCCATGTTGTGTTGGAGCTAGGGGTAAGGCATGTGTAATTAGTTGTAGTAGCCTACAAGGCGTTTTATGACTTTGGAGGGGGTGCAGAGGAGTGTGATAGGGCGGTGTGAGGAGGGTAGCGTGGGGTCTTCTTGGGTTTGGGGAAAGTGATGATGATACCATGCTTCCAGATGTCTGACTTAGGAAAATGCCTATTGTAGTATTCCCTTAAATGACTATTGTAATATTCCCTTAAATGACTATTGTAATATTCCCTTAAATGCCTATTGTAGTATTCCCATTTGTAATATTCCCTTAAATACCTATTGTAGTATCCCCTTAAATGCTTTTTGTAAAATTCACTTAAATGCCTGTAGTAGTATCCCCTATATGCCTTTTGTAATATTCCCTTAAATGCCTATTATAGTATCCCCTAAAATGGCTATTGTAAAATTAACTTAAGTGCCTTTTGTAATATTCACTTAAATGCCTATTGTAGTATCCCCTTTAATAGCTTTTGTAATATTCACTTAAATGCCTGTTGCAAAATTCACTCAATAGCCTTTTCAAGTGTAATGCCAAATAACCTATCAAATACCACAATAATACAATGACCAAATGCTTTTAGTGTCTACATTTTCCCAGTTTTGTATGATTATAACTAAATCATAGAAGCCTGACATGTTATTCTACCCCAAACACAACCCTTACGTAAGTCAAGATCTACACTACTGTTTTGTCTCGAAAATTAGTCTACTGTAGATTTCACCACTTGGGGACCATGATGCGTGTTGATATAGTTTACTCTGGCTATTATTAGACGATTTTGTCCAGTTTAGGAAGAACTTGTGGTAGTTAGAAAGTTAACCGAGATAATTTTACCCTTTATATTCCCACAAATCCTTTCTAAGCTGTATAAAATCGTCATATGATAGCCAGAATAACCTGTCAATATGCGGTATAATCCTCAAGGGGTCAAATAAAAAAACGTTTAGCATGCAAATTGAGAGAATGACAGGCAGGCACATTGTAGGATATCAAAGGGTATAAAAAAGGTATATAGAATCATAGGGTCTACTGATAGTGATATACAGTACAGTACCTGTCTATCCTCATATTGAAAGGGTTTATCAATACCAATATACTGTACCTGCATAAGGGTATATCATTAGCGACGTTTAACTCCCATAATTCTCTACAGTGCTCTGCTGGTCATGACACAAAAACAGGGTCACTTCAAAAATACATCACATCTACAAAACTGCAATACCGAATAAATAAATAAATAAATAAAATCTACACCACTTTCCAAACACTACAACAAATCAAATCTAGCCCCATTTTTGTATGCTACAGGAAACCTACCTATGCTCTCCGCCTTGCCAGAGAAAGACAGCGAGGACCCCAATTTTCGCCCATTCTTATACTGTAGTATACTTTGCGTCACCCATAACCACTCGTACTATCCCCTCCTTCTGGTTTATCGCATGTTCTTTGGAGGGCAGATCCACTTTCTCATGATGAAGTAGAAGACGGTGAGGACGTAGATGAGGTGGAGGATGGCACAGGTGACTGCTAGAGCGAGGTGGGGCAAGTCTCGAATAAGGTGACGTCAGCACCGTCGAAGGCATAGGTGTCTGAGGAGGTTAGGGGTATATTGGAGTTAGATACATGGTTAAATCTGGAATTATTTATAGTTTACAAAGACAGAGACAAGAATTAAACACATTCTAATCTTTAAGTAATTTAGAGTATCACTTACATATACTGTAGAGTGAAACTATTATACCATTTAAGATTTGTTTTATAGTGCATAGTGCAACTAATGAATATGCTTAATTATTATGTTCTCTCCACTTACCAACTTTACTCCTAAACTCGATTAATGAAATTAACAAACACATGTGGCAGTCCGGGGATTCGAACCCAGGACGCTCACACCGAAAATCAACACACTTATGCATTGCACCACAAAGACAGTTAAAGAATGTTGCACAAGCCTATGATTTATTATGCAGTTTCGAATCCTCATCTTATTACGATCAAAACTCACGGTTATTGCGATAGTTCCTCGTAGGCTCTGGTGGTGGCTCGTTGCGGTACTGCGGACTCTGGTCATCTCCTAGGTCAAGCACCAAGATCTCCTGGCTAATGCTCATCTCCTCACTGTTTGACGTGGGTGCAGAAGATATAGCCTGTGCTGCTGCAATGGCCTCCTCCTTCGTGGTCTCCTGCACATGTCCCCTCACTCCCTTGCTGCTGCTCAGGTTGCGGGCCTTGCGCTTGATCATTTTGCTGATTCTTTGGGCGATTGGTCGAGCTTCACGCCGCTTACGTCCCCAGGAGAACACTGTGTCCTGGCCGTTCTGACACCTTGCCTGTAGATGCAGTTCTTGTTATACTTTTATCATACTAACTTCGATAGTTTTGATTAGTTTAATATATTTTATATACGACGTAAGACTGAAACCACATGATCTGTGGATGAAGCGGTCTTTAAACGTGCATGCATGTATGTATCTCAGGACAGGATGCGATTGATGGGCACTCCCTTGACACCTGAGTTTCTGTTCACCTAGCAGTGAGTAGGAAGCAAGTGTTAGTGGACCTATGTGACATTCCATCTGGGAAGTGTTGGGTTACAGCCATAAAGTAGGGTTCGTCTATCGGTCATATCTATCCACAGAGTTAGCAACAAGATGTCCCACATAATATTACCTTTTACTAGACAAACTAGATGTGACATGGGAGGGAGTAATGTTTTGCTTTGGTGTAACCTGCATGAAACCAAAAGGCCTAGCAACCGGCGGTGGAGTGGGAGAAACTGGCACAGATCTATCCCCTCCAAACTTACTCAAAAAGGTGTCCATAAAATTTTGGAGATCTCCCTTAGTCCAAACTCCTTGGCATGATCCGTGGACATAGTCGATTTGATATCTGAGTGTCCTGTTGACGCAACTTGTCCCGACTCAAGTTGCTCGGAAATGTCGTCACAAATAGATTGACACTCCATAGACTCCACCGATTGAAGCTTCCAGTGACCGGGCTGAAGGATCGAATCTCTTCAGCAAGGACGGCGGGTTCTAGAACCTCGCGCTCAAAGTCTTCCCATTCTAAGTTAGGGATGGACGACTGAAGGGGAACCTCACTTGACATCATCATCAAATCTGACGCCTCGCTTCCAGAGGAAGCACCCCAAAAGGGATGTCCACGGCAGAAACTGCCTCCAGGCTCCCAGACATGCCCCGACTGACCCACTCCACAGTGCCGTTTCCACTAAGTGGATTATAACCATTAACACTGAAGGAGCAGACCCAGAGCAGTCCCTCACCCGGATGGCAGTTCCACCACTGTTTTGCTATTTTATTTACCCCAGTGGGGCCCTGGCTGGAAGCATACCAAGCACAGGAATTTTCTGGAAATAGGAACCATTGGGCCACTGCTCCAGAGGCTGATTGCACCACCAAAGTGGCGGGCGGTGGGGTCGCCGCATCCCTAAGCCAGAGAGAGAGAAAGGCCAACTTGTGCCAGTGGGCTGTGAGAGTAAGACACTAGGGAACCATGGGGCACACCATTATGGCCCCACTGCCTTCACCACTCTCAAGAAAAAAGTTAAAGATAAGAATTGTGATAAAGGTACAGTCAGAAAACGGCTATGGGGAGTAGAGGACACCAACCCTCACTCTGATAGATCCAGCCCACCACCCTGTGACTCACTTGACTCTTGAGGATATCCTCTATACTGTTCAGCGAGCACTCAAGATGGCACACAGGGAATTACATATGGCCGTGGCCTCACTTATGGAGAAACATGGCCTATAGGGTGGCTAAAAAGTTCACTGGGCAAGATGTCCCTGGGCGGTGTCCCCGCACCCCTATGGACCGTTCCCGACTTGCTGGATTTTACTTTCGGCACAGCCAGGGACAGTCTAGTAGGTTCGGGCGCCGGCGAAGACGATGGTCTAGACCTCACGCTAGAGACCGCCTTACGGGACTGTGACTTTGACGCACCAGAAGCAGACACTGCCTCTTCCGGCGTTCCTTTAAGTTTCTTCGCCGCCTGTTGTACTGGCGGAGGAGAGATTGCCCTGCGCAGAGGAGACCTCTATCTTGACCGATGCCTCGACTGTGGTGGTTTCGACGAATCCGGCGCAAGCCGCTTCGCCGACCGGCGGGGGGGACTAGCTTTCTTTTGTGTGTCATCATCATCGGTAGAATCTTCCGAACTGATGGTCAGTTTTGAAACGACCTTTGAAACTCTTTTCTTAACCTCTGAAGTGCGCATGGGGGGTATGAGACACCACACTCCTGTGCTGACGTATTTGAGCTGTTCCCATCACTAAAATATTTATTTTACCATAAATAGCATTAATACTTATCCATATGCACCTATTATAGGTTGATTATAAAGGTATTAACCTGTTACAACAATAAAACAAGTGGAAACAGCGTTTGGATGGTCAAAATCGGCGATACAGGCCGGGAGTTACACAATGTATGGCTGAGGCAACCTCCCAGCCCACCACTTTCCTCCACCTCTGGAGAGAGACTGTCGATCGATACTCTCTCTCTCTCTTGCACTCGCTTGCTAACAGTGATGACAACACCCTGCTACCAACTCGCTAATGTTAGCACAAAAATAGACCACAGGAAAAGGGAATAACAGGGAAAATAGGTGATAACTGAAGGAGGGGAGGAAACTGGGGAAGGAGGGGAGGTGGAAGAGTGATATTTGGCATGGCCCAGGGGCAAAAATATATATATATATTATTATTTCTTTTTTTCGGTGTTTTAAATTTATTTATTTTTTCCCTGACTCTTAAGAGTCTTCCCGCAGTCCACCGGGGGAACTCTTAAGAGTCTTCCCGCAGTTCCCGGGTTAACAGTGCCAGAACGAGTGTTCGTTTTAGGAGGGTTAACACTGGGGGATTTTATTATTAATAGCTCCTAAAGTGGTTGGTCATCACATTGGAGTGCCTTATGGGCAGTGTCTTTACTGTAATCATTAATGCAAGATTTAATCGCCAATAGCACGACACCCTTATGGTTTATGAAACCATTACGAAGTTTGACGTACACACTGCACTTCATGGTAACCCACTGACCTCGTGACCGATCTAGGCACGCGACACAGCGAACACAATGTTTATGACCAGTTACCGGAAGGTTAGCACAGAAAGCTATGTTTTCCATTGTTAGTCTTCCCGCGCCGGGATCAGTGACAGTACGGAGCTTCTCACCGAGGAGACGCGTACCTGGAAAAGAAATTTCCAAGAATCAATATACTCATAAGGACAACCCGAGACATTTTAACACAACCGTTACCTCTAAATACCCAAGAAAATTATCTAAGTTTCCTGTGTATCCTTATGGAAAAAACCCGATGAGGTTTTTTCATGAAGGAATTAATAGACTGCTTACCCATGATAGCGATTATCAATGACCTATACTAGTGCTGCCTAGAAAGCGCTTTCTAGTAAGCGACCATCTCGCTGTGAACGGAAAGTGGTTATCAATGACTCTTCCGCCGCCTAGACAGATTAGTAGTTTTCCCGCCGCGCTAGGAATATGTAACAATAGTATAGGGGTCGTTCCGGCTGAGCTGGAACATCCCTTGGAATCCTTCCTCTTCCGCCGGGAGTTCGTTATAGTTCAAAACAACAAACTGGTTACTTGGATCTTGTGCCACACTAGAACGCCACTAGTGGGGTGTTCGGCGAGGTAGAAACAGAGTTGCGGGACAATTCCCCCGCCGGAAAAATAATTCTAACCTTTATTCTACTAACAAGTCTGCAACTAGTTAGGAGAATACAAATTATCATAGTAAGGAGCTATCTTAACACCCTCAACTACTGAGACTATCTCATCGTCCAGAAGAAGAGGGTCACATATTATGGCACAATAATCATGTAATAATACACTAAAAATTACATCCTAGCCATAAACAAAACCTACGCAGAGGCTGACCACGAGGCCTAGGGCAAGAAGATCGACGAAATAGACTAATTACTCTTACCTCCATCTCGACGACAGGAACGTAGGGAAGACAATGCAGAGACCAGAAGCAATGTTCTTTACTAAATAAAGCAACCCTAAACTAAAAGTTCTGCCAACGAAAAACCACGCTTAACCCACCAGAAAGGTGGCCGAAAAGCGTTGCCCTTGTGATAATACAAAGCCTCTAATCCTAACTCGCTAGGCTAAAACTAGAGGAAAAACTAAAACACAACAATGTCGGCCCCGTTCCTACGGACCCGAGGTAACGCCATCACCTAAAGCACCCTTAAAAACAAAGCCTGGGGGTCACGCCAATCAGCACACCCGACCTATCTAATCTAAACCTACTCTAAAACATCTGATTAGTACAAATGAGCAAAAGACTCACTATCCGGACTGAAGAGTGACAAATGAAGAGAGGTCAGGACACACGTCCGCTCGGCGCTGACCCCCGGAGCGTGAAGGAAGATGACGCAGCAGCGTCTCGATGCGAAACCCACGCTAAGCAAACATCTGCACTACGGGAAGCGTAAAACAGATAAAAGTTCTAATTTTTTTTCTTTTTATTATTTTTAAATTAGTTTTAGTTTTTTCGTAGTGGCATCCGCATCATAAGGACGAGTCCGTAAGTAAATATGAGCGTACGCTTACGATGAATTGGTCTCTACGCTCCGGGGCGGGTGATTTGAACAGCTGACTCTGGGGTTCAAAGAGAGCCATTACTGTCTAAGGCATATCGTCAATGATGGAGGGGCCACTAATAAATAGGCCTCACGGAAGCAAGACCATAAAAAAAAAACTTCCAAAACACCCCAGGGGCTCTCAAAACAAAGGAATACATCATTAGGTGAGATAATTCCCCTCTAGTACTTTCTACCACTTATCCATATGTTTCTCACCCCCCCCCCCCCCCTCCTCAGTTATCACCTATTTTTCCTCTTATTTTCATCATTTATCGGTTATTTTTCTCTCCCGCAGTAATGTAGCACAAGAGGGTTGCATAAGTCGTTATATAACACTGAGACACCTCCGGCTTGGCCCAGTAGAGTCAGAGAGAGGGAGAGAGGAGGGTGTATGTCTCGCTTCCTCCCGCCTGAGAATACGACCGGGTGGCGAATATTTAAGATTCTCACCACCCAAATGCTTTTCCCACTATTTTATTGCTTTTCAAGGTTCATATATCCATCATATATGTAAAATAAAAGCATATTGAAAAAAATAATGATTTACGTGTATATCGTATATATAACAAATTTTGTCAGAATCAAAGGCTAGAAATTCACAAATAAGTACCCTTGCCACTAGGGCATTTTCGCGCTTAATGGGTTAAGAGTCCTGGCACCTTCCCCGGGTTAATACAAAAATACTCCTGAAACACAGACTTTGTTAAGAATATTTTTCACATATAACTTGAGAAAAGTTGAGTTCAAAGTATGGAGATATGATACAACTCTTGACCATGACTATGCAGCTTGTTATTTCCAACTCTCCAGACATAGGCTCTTTACAGCCTGTGGATCCCAAGCTTGGTGGGTAATGGATTCTGGAAAGTTATCAACAAGTAGCACAAAGAATCACACTATTATGGTAAAATGAAAAACTATACAATGCTGTAAATAATGTATTGTGCATAATATCTTATTACAAGCTACGAATGGTGAGAGGTAAGATGACCCCCTCTCCCACCCAATAAATGGTAAAGCTGGTAAACACCAGCCCTCAAACTTTATCGACAACTCTGGTCAGGCACTTTACATGCAGCGCCACACGGCCCTTATTCCGGTAATTTTACTAGCCAATAACCAATTTTGTACTATGATTCTTGGACAAAACACCGAAATAAGTCATAAAAGTCATATTATTTACTTTAGTATTAAGTTAGAACCTGGAGTTGATGACGATCATACATAAATTTAAATTTAAAGCAAAGTCAGTGAAATAATGGTGATAGGCTGAATAAAATGCCAGAAAAAATGCTTGAGTGACGTTGCCTTAAGAGTTTTACTTTTATATAATTCTATCTATTTATCTATTTATTGATTGACGCTGTGATCCCCGAAGGGGTGGCCACGAACGAAATGCCCCCATGCACCTCTGTCCCCAGTCAGTCGACACCTCTCCTCCCAACCAGCACCGCCTTCATCCATATACTTCTTCACTCCATCCTTCCACCTCTCTCTCGGTTTACCTCTCCCTCTCTGTCCTTCCACTTCGCTCTCGTACACCCTCTTGGCCATTCTCTCGCTTTCCATACGTTCCATATGGCTGAACCATCTCCAGGTGTTCTTTTTCACACTTTCCAGCACATCTACCTCCACACCACACCTCCCTCTTACTTCCTCATTCGTCTGTCTATCCCTCCATGTAACTCCGCAAGCACTTCTCAAGTAACTTATTTCCACCCCTCTCACTCTTGGTCCGAGTTTCTCCACGAACGTCCATGCTTCGCTTCCGTAAGTCAGTGTCGGGATTACCACACTGTCATGCAAGGACTTCTTCACTTCCATGCTGATCACCCTATTTCTTGTTACTGCTTTCAGCGTTCCTACAATCCTCTTCTCCTGTTGCACCCTCTCCCGCACTCCTTCATCCATACTCAGCACACTGCCCAGATACTTAAATGAGCTGACAATCTCCATAGCCTGACCGTTCAACTTCACCTCACACCTACCTGCAATAACTATATCAGGAAATTTATCTTCCCCTATAGATGTATTGACAAATGGAATTGGCTGGAGGAGGTGGTAGGGGCAAGGAACATCCATATTTTCAAGAAAAAATTGGATGAAAGTAGAGTGAGATACGGGACAACACAAGCTTAGCTCAACTCGCTGTAAACTACAATTTGGTAAATACACTCTGTGGCTTCACCCCTTTGGAAGACCATAACCTTGCTCTCCCCCGCATTTTACCTTCAGATTTTGTTTTTCACACACTGTTCCAAACATATTTACCAGACCCTACAACTCCCTTTCATTATTGCTCAACAGCAAACAGCAGTATACTTCTGTCACCTAATTTATCTATCCAATACCAATGCAAAAGATTCCAATGTAAAAAAATGGGTAAGGGTGGTGTTAGCGGGCGTACCATCTGCCTTGTTTACATAATTTGCATGCTCGCAGTTACGTTCGCATCTAATTTGACTGGTCATTTCACAAAATTATCCAACAGCCAGCTGTTATTTGCCCCCTGCTGGTAATATACTGCATATAATGACAATAAGTCATGGGGGGTGAGCAGGACAAAGCCCCCTTCAACCTATTGTTGTATCCCACGGTCGGTAACTAAACAATTTACCCAACAGCTGGCCACGAGATACAATAATTGGTTGAGGGGGCATTCGCCTCTCTCACCCCCCATAAGTTATTGTCATCATCATATACATTACCAGCAGGGGGCAAAAAACAGCTGGCCATGGGATAATTTTGTAAAAAAATGCAGTCGAATTTGCTTACAGTACTGACATTTAGGGTCCTGAGGTTTGGTGAGCCTAAGTATTAGTTAGATCTTCTATTTCCAGCACATAATGAGTCAAATGTGAATTTGCGTAGTGGTAATGACTCATATCGTCTTTACGAGCCCATAGCCATTGTGGAGCGTGTTTTTGCTGCTAGACCCTTTTCTTAGGTTGCCCCACGTCAATTCAATCGATTTCCAGTGACACTTAAGCAGTTGATTTGTGTTGATGCTTTTAAGAAACAACTGAAGTCACACCTATTTCTGAAGGCTTGTGATACTGCAGAGCATCGAGTTACTGATGACTATAAACTTTAGTTGGTGTTGTTTTTGATAGAAAAATTTAAGTAATGTGAGCGCTCGTGAATCCACATGGAGAATTGGGGCTCGTACAAATAAAATACAAGTCTCCCTCGATTTACGATTCGGTTACGTTCCTGAAAACCCGATCTTAAATAGAAAAATCGCATAGCGCACCCTAAAATTATTGGGGTAAATGGGGATACGTTCTCAGACCAGCCAAAACCCAAACACAACCACCTAAAAACCTATAATAATATCGTAAATCAAGGCATCGGATAGAGAGGGAGACCTGTACCATCATGTTATTATTATTATTAACCCTCGGTAACCGGTAGGGCTTCCAGAAGCCCATAACAAACTCGCGCCGTGGGGCCCGGATGGGCTTCTGAAATCCATAAGCTTGAAAGCCTATTAAGCGTGGTTTGAAAGCCGTGCGCCGAAACGTTTATAAACAAAGCCGGTCGGAGCGACGCGCACCTTCAAAAACAAGAACGAGAAGTCGGAGGTTTGTTGATGTTGTCTGCTAGGACGAAATTAGTGCCTGTAAATGTCCGATATTGCTAACATCGCATCAAAACTCTCTCCACAGAAATCGTCATCACAACTGAACCAGTTGATCTAGAGAGCTCTACTCAAACCCAGTCTACATATACGAAACAGGGCTACATTTTGAGATGTGTGTTAATTCTCTAGCAGTTAAAATAACAAAGACAGAGCTAGCCTATTACAAAGTTTTTCGGCCAGATTCCCGGGTTTCAGTACTGTTCTTTAGAAGGCGAGCCCGGTCCAGAAGAGTTAATGAAATGTCTGACACCTTGCTTCCTCAGAAAACTCCCCAAAAGATGCAAAACTGTTCCAGGCTCTCTTGCCCCCATTGCCTACTCCACAGTGCTATTTCCACTATGTAGTTTAAGACTATTTGCAGAGAAGTCTCTTACCTGGACGGCACTTACACTACTAAGTGTCGGCGGCAAACCAGACACAGGGGTGTTCTGAAGAGCTATAGAGGCTACAGCGGGAAGGATTGAGAACAGAAATATACTTCTCTGCTTGTTCTGTCATCTACGAAAACAATAACTAAAACTATAATTAGGGTTTATGGAATGGATAGTATCTTTAGACTTATCATAATCAATAGACTCTACTTCAGTAAACATATACAGTATATATATATATATATATATATATATATATATATATATATATATATATATATATATATATGGCATACGAGTATATACTTGCAAACCATGCTTACTGTTGATCATTTGTGCTTGGGTTAAAAAGGAACTATACCACGAGGCCATGTATGGAGCCCAATGCTGGTGCGGTGCAGCGGTGCCGTGTCAATCTGCGAATGCGCGACAGCTTTTTCTTTCTCCCCTTTAACTAGGCCTTTCAAGACAAGTCCAGCATGCTGTCTCGTAGCAAAGAGTTAACGGTTAGGGCTCACACCCAAGAGGTCTAGCATTCGATCCCAGAACTGTAAAAACATTTGTGTGCTTGTATTTTTATTATAGAAAATTAAGTTAGGTTAGTTTCATAAAAAATAAAAAATAAAATATATATATTGAAAAATAAAATAAAATAAAATGAAGTCGTCACGCATGCGCAGATCCACACGGCACCGCTGCAATGCACCAGCACCGGGCTCCATACATGGCCTCCCAAACCACCCATGTTAAAACTACAGGTCAGTCAGTATTAAACAAAGTCAGTATTAAGAGAGAGAGAAAGGAAGAAAATATTGAAAAGAGGATTGGGAAAAGTTAATGTTGTTTCTATGTAATCATAATTAATTGTTTTGTTTCATTGCAATACTGTAATAGAAGTTAAAATCCTACCAAATGTTTCATTTATGCATTTCTCAATGTTTCACTGTATTATTTGGATTGTTGTTCTTATACAATATACATAGATGTCTCTGTTAGTCAATGTTTCTCAGCGTTACATTTTTTTTTTTTTTTTTTTTTTAATATATATCCTATTGTGTCAACATTGTAGAGGTTAGACATTAGAGCAGTCAGTGCAGCTTAGACCTCACAAGCATTTTTTTCTCCCCCCTTCCTGATGGCTGATTAACTATTGACTAATTCCTTGAACGTGACGATAGTGCGTTGTTATATGTGCAATTAGTTTGCTTGGAAAACTGATTAACTTGCTCATGTAGTAATGTACACCTTATGTGGTGGATTGTGTTCTTATATTTATAAAGAATTATTATTTTGCTTCAGCGTTGTTTCCACATAGGCCTAGTGATTTTTATTATTTGTTTTGTCTTTTTACTGTGTTCGTATAAGTTTTGGTTTGTTTATTTTGTAAGTTTTACATTATAACATAGATGTCTCTGTTAGTCAATGTTTCTGTGTTACATTTTTTTTTTTTTTTTTTTGTAATGTACAGTATATCCTATTGTGTCAACATTGTAGAGGTTAGACAATAGAGCAGTCAGTACAGTTTGGACCTCACAAACATTTTTTTCTCCCCCCTTCTTGATGGCTGATTAACTATACTACAGTTAAGAAACAAAAATTAAGAGAAATGTGTAAATAATCTCAAGAATAAAAATTGCAAGATTGAGATATACCCAAACTTAACACTCAACTGGCGGTGACCGTCATATGACGGGCGAGAGATAAACGGACTATCCTCCGGTACCCGTCATATGACGGGCGGCATTTTTAGCACATTATCGGCTCTGAAAGAGAGTCCACGCGTTGGGAGGACGATAGGCAGGCTCTGACCGTTCGGCACGACCACAGTGCCGCGACTGAGACCGCCACTGCAACAATTCACACCCTCGGCCTCACGAGACCAGGAAAAAACTGGGGGAATTACCTTATTTAGGGATTTTTCACCTCCGGTTGCGCGACCGCTACAGGATAACCCGAGGTCGTACAAGGATGATTCAGGTGCCATTGGAAAGCTCTATTATTGCCCTTTCACGGATACATAATTGTACTACGCTCTGGCTCTTCTTTATGCATAAAAAAAAGCATGGAATGAAGCTTGTTTAGGGTAAATATGCCCGCTTGGCAGGTAGTTGATGTTACAAACGGCCCCCCGAGTGGTGATAGGCTGGTCTATCAGAGTGAGAACTGAGCGATCTCTGCCATACCCATAGCTACTCTGACTGTTCCTTTTACTTATATATTTTCTAGATCTCAAGTGACGGCGTCTCTTCCGTGGATTGACCTCCCAATCTGCCAACCCAGAGGTTGGTAGATTGAAAGCCAAAGCGTCACATTTTCCCTTTGCCCCTCAACTTTCTCTTCATAATTGCTGAGGGGCACAGGGCCCTGGGTGAGGCTTTGGTTTCCCAGGTGTTTCCGCACCCTCCTCAGCTCCCCGCCATGGAGTAGCTTCGGTCACCCAGGCTTTATTGTGGTAGGCAGGGAGGGTTCTGTTGGGGCGCTCGGTTATGGCCTTTGCCTTGCTCGGGGCCTTGGGGCTGTTCGGCCAGGCAGCCTGAGGAAAATCAACAACAACAAATGGCCCCATTTTTTTAGAGATTAATTATAGAAATGAGAGAGAGGAAGAGGAGAATAAGATGATGAGGAGAAATAAGTGGAATAAGGGGACTGGGGGAAGAAATAACATAGAGAGACAGCATGGAAAAGAGGTGGAGAATACATCTAAAAATTACATTTGTTCTTAGGTTAAGGTGGAGATATCTCTGCCACCATAAATACAGTAGATAGAGAAAAAGAGTAGAATGAGAGAGAACATTAGAAGATAACTAAAAATAACAACTAGCATAAATTAGGCAGCAGTGGAGATAAATACATTATATTAAAAAGTTATATAAAAAAAACATTTATGAGTAACAAAACCCAGTGTGATTTTTTGTTGGCCATGGGTGGAGATATAAGTAACACCCCGTTCTTAACATTAATCATCAATTACAAACCCCAATGTACTTGAATAAGCTAATTAAAGCATATGGTCCTCCAGGGATTCAAACTCGGGACACCACACCCAGCAAGGAGACAGATGAGGTTGTGTTAACTGTGTGCCTCATCTAAAGTATTTATCCACTCGGTCTCCTCCAGTATGTGTTACTCAGTTACTTGTTCGTCAAGGGGAATCCACGCAATGCGAGCTAAGCTCATTATTATCGCGCCTCCTTAACTGGGAATGTATTGCGTAAAATGCATGTTAAGTGTTTTATGTACTGTTGGAATGGCTGTGGATGTGTGTGTAGTCTGTATTTAGCCAATTGGCGACATCGGAAACGAAGGCTTAGGGTGGATCTGTATGGTACCATTCTCACTATAGACGGTACCGTCTCGCCCGAAGGCTTAGGTAGCCATCAGCTTAGGTGAACCATATGATACCCATCTCGTCTTGTACCATTTTTGCCAACCCCAGATGGGACGTCACAACGTCGTCCACTTATTCCAGGTACCTATTTACAGCTAGGTGAACTGAGGCTAACACATGAAAGGAGAGAAGCCCAATTTGTCTCCGCCCGGCCGGGGATTGAACCTCCGACCCCTCGTGTGTGAGACGAGAGCTCTACTTACTAGGCTACGGGCTGTCTTGTGTGTGTGTGAGAGAGAGAGAGAGAGAGAGAGAGAGAGAGAGAGAGAGAGAGAGAGATAGAGAGAGAGAGAGAGAGAGTGAGAGGAGAGGAGAGATGAGATATAGAGGAGAGAGAGAGGGGAGAGAAGAGAGAGGGGGAGAGAGGGGGGGGGGGGAGAAGAGAGGGGGGGAGAGAGGGAGAGGGAGAGAGAGAGAGAGAGAGAGAGAAGAGAGAGAGAGAGAGCGAGAGAGAGAGAGCGAGAGAGAGAGAGAGAGAGAGAGAGCGAGAGAGAGAGCGAGAGAGAGAGAGAGCGAGAGAGAGAAAGTGGGAGGGAGAGAGCGAGAAAGAGGGAGAGGGAGAGAGCGAGAAAGAGGGAGAGGGAGGGAGCGAGAGTAGGAGAGCGAGGGAGAGAATTATTATGTAAGAGAATGGAAGATATGACGAATGAAAAGGAAAGGAGAGGCAAGAGAATGAAGTGATGAAAACAAAAATGGTGAGAAAAGAGGGTGAAGAAGAAGAAAAACAGAATGAGAGAATGAGGCTAACACAGACCAGAAATTACAATAAACTAACATCAACCAAGGTGTTAATTTTTTTTTAGGTAATGGTTTATTCAGCCACTCAGTCTACTGTACTCCAGGAATGAGAGAGAAAAGTAAGATTTGAAAAGAGAGGAGAGGATAAAGTATCGCATAGATAATAAACATAGGAAAGAAAGAAGAGGGAGGAGAATACAGATAACATGATTGAATTTGAGAGAGGCAAACTCATGATGTAAAATAGCAATAAACCAGGGTGTTCATTTCTTCTTGGGCAAGGGTGGAGATATGCCGGCCAGGAGACAGATACGGTTGCGTTGAATACGGGCCTCCTCAAGATTATTCATCCACTCTGTCTCCTCCAGTATGGCGGTGAACTCTTCCAGGCTTTCCTCAGCCACTATCTCCTGATCACTGTAGTCCTGCAGGGCCGTCAGGAGGCTGGTGGCCGTAACGGCTCGTACCTTCGGGTACTGGAAAGAAGACGAGAGAGGATGGGGATGGGAGTTTTATGAGAGACACATAAATAAATAGGAAAACAAGCTTCTCTTTACTATTGGGAAGTGTCTTATACAATGGGGTAAACTTATACAATGGGATAATCTTAAACAATGAGGTAGTCTTATACGATAGGGGGAGCCTTATGCGATGAAGTTGTCTCATACAATGGGGTAGAATTATAGGGCAGAAAACATGGTATACATGCATACAAACATACAAGTTTAAAGACCGTTTCATCCACAGAGAGTGTGGTTACAGTCTCATGTCGTAAATGGCATCATACATTCTCTCCACATGTCCAAACCACACAAGTACTGTAATCACATGGCACATACTGCAAGAAAAATTAACACACAAACAACTGTACCTGATATCCAAGGAAGAGGGAGAGTTGTGTGAGGATAGCCTTGGTGGTAGTTTGTGAGGCCAGACGCAACAACTCGCACAGCACCGTGATGATGCCCGACAGCTTGTGGTAGTCACTGCATCGCACACTTTCCTTACGTACCAGTGTTATAAGGCGACCCACCGCTTCGTCATCACCTTCTAGGATCTGTTATAGGTGAAATATGTATTCTAGTTCAATTATGCAAAATAATATATAAGTCATTCATCATCATCACCATCTCCGACGCCTTGTTTCACCCTGGGAAACCCCTCGCTAAGAGTAAAGGATGGCCATGACAGAAACACCTCCAAGCTAATTTGTCAAGATATGCTTCCTTTGCCCGTGCCTCTATCCATGTGATGGAGGAAAAATAAGAATATGCTCCATGTGTCTACTGCATGTCGTAATTTCTTGGGGGAAGGTGCTGGGAATGGTCCCCGGGGTAGACTGGAGCCGGAGTTCTGGGGGGGTGATGCCCATTTGCCAGCTTAATCACCAATTATGACTAAACCTAAAGAGAAACAACGCAAGTCCGATGATCCAAAACCGCACAGGATACGAACAAATGCCCCCCACAGTCTCAGACTTGCTAGTGTGAATGTTGGTAGTTTGAATCTGCGTGCAAATGAAGTGGCTGAGATGTGTGAGAGGAGGCGAGTGGATGTCTGCTGTGCCCAGGAAACACTCTGGCAAGGGTATGGGGCACAGTGGATTGTTGGAAGAAAGAAAATATATAGGATCTACTGGAAGGGGTTGAGACTGATAAAGCGAAAGGAGGAGTGGGTGTTCTGGTGGCTGAAGAGTAGGTGGAAAGTGTGCTTCAGATTATGAGAGTTAGTGAAAATAACAAAAATAGGCAAAGGCCTATTATGTTTTTTGGCCAGACCGCCCGGATAGGAGTGCCGTCATTTAGAAGGCCAGCCCGGGGGGACGGGGGGGGGGGGGAGGGTTAACCGAACATTCATATAAAAGAGCTCACTCTATTCATTCTCCACACGTACTGCCGCCTTTGCACCATCATACATGCTCTTCACCACTTTCAGCAACTTACCATCCACTAACTCATAGACAACACGCAGCTGCAGGCACGACCTCCTGAAATCCATCCTTCTGAATCCTCCCTTCCTCGCGAGGACAGAGTCCACCTGGCCAGGCTGAGATGCGGACATCATCCAGCCCTTCCGAGCTATCAGAAGAGACTGGATGACTCCGTCGTCGACTCCTGCCCAGGTTGTAACACAGCACCCCATACCATTGAACATATCATAGAAGACTGCATTTCACACAACCACTTACGCCAGCAACACAATCTACATTCCTTGAGAGCTCTGTGGGAAAGCCCGACCGTGGCCATGGCCTTCCTTAGGGACTCAGGGCTGTTCGGCCAGGCAACTTAGGGAACAACATCAACTTACCAACTACAGTGGTGCACCAACTTTCGCGGCCAATAGGGACCGCCGAAAGTGCGATTAGCGAAAGTTGGGGCATTGAGGTAATAGGAATTAATTTAATAGGGACCGGGAATGTACGAAAACTCACTCCCAAGTTGAACAAACCTAGGCAACCAATGACAAAGAATTGCTATACACCAACGAAAACAGGAATTGGTACACTTACTTACAGGTACTCAATATCTTAATGAGTCTATAGTGCTGATTAGCAAGGCATAATAATGAATTACAGTTCTTATACTTCTTCTGAACCACCGCCATAGGCCTATGCAATGTTTTGGTAGAGTTCAGTTAGCGAACTTAGCGTTACGGTACGATACTGATGCTCCAACCGTATATGATACTATGAGGCGCATTTTGGCTCGAGCCAAAACTCGAGCAAAAATGCGCCTATAATTTGGACCAAGACATCAGTTTCAGTTAAGGCCACTAGATGGCATCATGGCGCCGCTTGAACCCAAAACAGTGCATTTGCAAATGGCGCCTATGGCGGTGGCACAGGTTAACCTTATAACCTTATGTCTAAGCATTGTAACCTATTATAATGCTTTGCTAATCAGCATTATAGACTCATTAAAGTATTGAATATCTGTAAGTAAGTGTACCAATTCCAGTTTTAGTTGGTTTAGCAATTCTGGGTCATTGGGTGACTAGGCTAGGTACGTTCAACATGAGTAGGCCTATTTGTAAGTACAAATAATTTTATTGAGTATTTGTAAGTATGTGTATTGATTAGTTATAGTCATTGGGTGACTATATACTGGTATTGGGTCGTGTTTCGACACAAACATTTATTTTTCCTCTACCAAATCCTCTTGCTTGTGGCTGAATAGGCCTTCAATTTCGAAGCTCGGGTGCGAAAATGCGATTTTTTACCGCCAAACTCAAATCGGCGGGATATTTAGACACTGCCGCGAAAGTGCGATCCGCGAATCGAGATGTAGCGAAAGTTGGTGCACCACTGTACAGTACTTCGTATATTCTCAATACTTTCCATAAACCTTCTCTGTCAGCTCTGTCTGTTGTAGGCTTTCTCCAAGTCCATGAAGGCAGTACGGTATACAACTTTTGTCCCTTCTCCAGATATTTCTCAACAACATATTTCAAGGAAGAAAGCTAGCCTACACACCTTCTTCCTTCCTTAACTCGCTCTGGTCCTCGCCTACCCAATTCTCCATTCTCACTCTCACATTAGGGATAACATTTTGGACAGTTCTCCATGTTGTGTGTGTGTGTGTGTGTGTGTGTGTGTGTGTGTGTGTGGGGGGGGGGATGGAGACAAGAAAATGGAGAAGACTTATCTTATAAAAAAAAAAAGGGGGAAAGAGAGAGAGAAAAAGAGAAACCTACCGAATCAAGTACAGCAGAGGAACTAAGTAGATCGGCCAGAGTCCTGATGAGCGGAAGAATGATGCGTTCAACCTTCTGTTGGTCCCTAAACAACTGTAGGACTGTCTCCCAGAAGCATCGCAGCATCTCTGGCTGGGTGGACCGATTGTTCAGATACCCGTGGACTGCCTCACCTGTATACCGGGACTGGAATAAGAAAAGAAAAAATATATATATACCAGTAAACAAATAAATGTATGAATAAAAATCATAAATAAAATAAAATATGGGTTTGACAACCCGAAGGGAAGAAAGGAAAACATTATATTTATTAGTGGTTCTCTCCGTCCATGATGAGAGAGCCTACAGTGGTCCCTCTCATTTAGCGAATTCATTAGTCTAGCCAAACCATCGCCAAAAGTGAATTTCGCCAAACACGAATAGTACTTTAAATGGGAAAATTATCCATTAGTCTTTGACGAGGCCCGAGTTCACCCTTTTGGCCCTTTTCAAACCGCCCGCCATGCGCATCGTCGATCGCCGACACACTCGGCGCCATCTGCTTACTCTGTTTTTGCTAGAAGACATAGGCCTAGCCTATATATCTCCACAAAGAATTGACCTAACCTAGGTTAGATGTATATCAGGCAGCAGAATTCATTGTTATCTTGTGAATAGTCTTATTGATAAGGAATAACCACATAACCTTAGCAACAAGTTGCTAAGTCACTAGCTAGCCAGACCAAGAAATAGTCTAACCTAGCTTAGATATATATCAGGAGGCATAAATCACTTTTACCTTGTGAATGATGAAGACTAGAATTTTCTATACCAACTGCTTTTCGATTGAGCAAAATAACGAAATTGGTTTTGGATCCGTGGTCACTTCTTTGATTAATTATATTTATCGATTGGGCCCCTGAGTCAGCTGATGCGCGCGTGTGTGTTTGTGTGTCGCAGACTGTTCGGCATAATAAACAAAGCAAAACACAAGAGATATGAGGTTCACAAATCGGTTTGGTCAAGATTACTCTGTTAATATACGTTTATGAAATATACCTGGGATATTCTCGCTATCCAAGCAGCTCACTTAGGGTTTTGTGAGTAGGCCTTAGCCTATCTATAGCCTAGCCTCGGCCTAAGAGTAACTCTCAATACGGCGCTCTACTGTAGCCTACATGAAACATTAACAGCAATAGAAAAGACAATAGATAATAGATAACAGATTTTATTTACCATGAATTATTTAGAGTTAGGCCTGGTGAGACTAGCTTGCGGGCGGCGCATTCTGGGCCGACGCCATTCCGTGACGTCAGCATTCTCGCCAAAAGTGTATTTGAAGCGCCAAATTCGGATTCTGGTACCATATCCAACCTATCGCCAATACTGTGTTTCGCCAAGTTGAAATCCGCTAAATGCGAGGGACCACTGTATATGAGGTGTGGGGGAGTGGTCTTGCCACTGGTCTGGTAATCCAATGGACCCGGGTTCGAATCCCAATATGTCAATGGGAAGATATTATTGGGATGGAATTTGTGCTGTACCTAGTATCAGTGCATTACCACAGCACACCGAAATGCCAAAAAAATACCCTCATTGTTCCCTGATTAAAATAGCATTGTATGAATATTCCCATATTCAAAAATATGCTACAGGGGGACAATGCCTAGTGAGTTAATTGCTCAATAGGTGGCGTTCTGAGAGTGAGGGTCAGAGTGTGGGGGATGAGACTGTGAAGCGCAGAGGCAAGGCGGCTTCAGAGATGGAGTTGCTTCGAGCCGTGAAGCTTCGCATGTCTCACTCCCTAGACTGGAGCAAGACCTCAAGGGCTTCACCGCGTTCAGCGGTAGTGTAAAGGCTATCAGCCTATGCCCGAGAGGGAGTAGTTGGAATATAGAAACAAAATTAAAAGAAAATTAAAAAAAAATATGGCCTTAGTTAGGTCCGATAGGACCCTGTTTAACCTTATTACTGTCAGCTAAGAACCATAAACTTCCTAGGGGGTAACCTAAATATTTCCTAAGGTACGTCATTGATGCGGATGCCACTATGAAGGAAATAAAATACAAAGAAAAAGAAATATTTATTTGAATGGCACGCCATGTTAGCCTCCGCTTGCTGTAGTCGCTTCTCATCATTGTCATTTGTATGGCGCGCCATGTTAGCCACCACTTGCTGTAGTCACTTATCATAATTGCCATTTGTATGGCGCGCCATGTCAGCCACCGCTTGCTGTAGTCGCTCATCATAATTGCCATTTGTATGGCGTGCCATGTCAGCCACCGCTTGCTGTAGTCGCTTCTCATTTCTTACAGTTTCTTACAGTAGATCCTCTGGAAAAAGGCAAACTAGGCCTGTGTATACAGCTCAGTGCCAGTACAGTAGGGTCCCGCATAAAACGAGTATATGGTCGATAAACGAGGGCGTTTTATGCGATTTCGTTTTATGTGAACACAGCATTTTGGTGGCCCAATATCGTCAATGTTCATTGTAAGCGTAAATTTTCGTACAAAACGTTCGATATTTCGTACGTTTTGTACGATATTTCGGCGCTCTATATGAAAACTCCTCGGATTTGCCCCACTTTGGCGGCGGACTCGTTTTATGTGATCACATTCGTTCTGATCGAAAATTAAATATTAATATTTTAGGTCGGTCGTTTTAATCGAGACTCGTTTTATGCGAACACGTTTTATGCGGGACCCTACTGTACTTGCACTGCTGCGGTCGTTCACGGTGTTGGCTGCGGCTGTAGCAGATTTTATAGTAAAAATAGTATTTTTACTATTCTGTATTTTTGCTTTATAATCAAACTTCAAATCTTGTCTTCCCCATGCTTTATCAAGATTACTTTCAAACTTCCTTATTGAATCGGAATCGACTACATACTGGGGCAGTGCGTTCCACTCTATCACAAAATGAGTTCTTTGCCTTTTCAAGCCTATTTCTTTCTTTGTAACGAGAGTGTCCTCTCATTCTTGTTCCCTCCCACATCAAGAAGATGCCTTCACACACATCCTCATCATACATTCCTGACACTATCTTAAAAGTCTCTATCATATCCCCTCTCTTTCTCCTATATGCCAGTGTCGGAAGCCCCAGTGTCCTCCACCTCTGCTCATAGCCTGCGTTCTCCAACGTTGGTACTAGCTTGCTAGCTCTCCTCTGCACTTTCTCCACTGCTTCTATATCGTTTACCATATATGGAGTCCACACCTGGTTCGCATATTCCAGGTGCGGCCTAACCAGCGCTGTATAGAGATTCCTGAAGATTTCTTCGTCAAGTGACACAAATGTCCTCCTTATCAGCCCTACAATTCTATTGATTTTGTTGATCTTTTCCGCTAAATGTTCTGAGAAATTTAACTTACTGTCTATCACTACTCCTATATCCTTTTCTGCATTAACTTCCTCCATCACTTCATACATACTGTATCCTACCTTGTCTATCTTGCTTGTCCCTATCCGCATGTACTTGCATTTTTTTGGATGAAAAGGCATTAACCAATGCTCAGACCATCCCTTCATGCCCTCCACATCTCCTTGAAGCAAAACCACATCTTCCTTACTCTGCACTCTTCTATACAGCTTAGTGTCATCCGCATACAGGTATATCTCACTTCCATTAGTTATAACTTCAGGTAAGTCGTTGATAAATATAACGAACAGTAGTGGTCCCAACACAGATCCCTGAGGTACCCCACTTGTAATTTCCCTGCACCCCGAGCCTATTCCATTCACCAGTACCCTCTGTCTCCGATCTTTCAGGAAGGCTTCTATCCATTTCACACATTTCTTCCCTATATTATAGCTTCTAACTTTCTCTATTAACCTTTTGTGTGGGACCTTATCGAAGGCTTTCATAAAATCGCAATATACCACGTCTATAACATCACCATCCTCCAGAATTTGCATCCAATCATCTACCACCTTAATTAGCTGTAGTACTGTCGACCTCCCCGGCAAGAATCCGAACTGTCTCCCACTGAAAAGTTGGTTTGATTTCATATGCTCCATTATTCCTTCTCTAATTACCGTTTCCATTAGTTTACACACAACACTTGTCAAACTGACTTGTCTATAATTTCCTGGGTCATTTCTCTTTCCATTTGCCATTTGTATGGCGCGCCATGTTAGCCACAGCTTCCTGTAGTCGCTTATCATCATTGCCATTTGAATGGCGCGCCATGTTAGCCACCGCTTGCTGTAGTAGTTTTGAATTGAATTGAATTCTCCCTACCAATAAATGCCTACAGTGGCCGATAGAGGCGCTGAACGCAAGGTTTACCGCGGTGCATTGTGGGAAATGGGCGACATCGCGGAGCTATCCACCCTTCCTCTCCTTCAACAATTCTATTATATATGCAGTTAGTAGACATTTCTGTAGCTAACACATACTTTGGTCTATGCATACTGTTGCTTTATATATTTTAAAATCACCAATATTCATAAATAACGTAATTCACAATAAAAAGTCAGCAGGTATTTTTGTGCCAATTTTGTTATGATAATTAATCAGCTTATAATTATGTTTGTAGTCATTATCAGCTGCATATGGACTTTCCCTTTAGTACTATACTATATAAGCACTTAGTGTAGTCGTATACTGTATAATAAACACGCGTAGAATCACACAAAAATTGAGATAAACTGTGCATAGCCTAGGTGTTGGGTATAGTGATGTCTACAGTCGTAGCTCTGGTGCTAGTTCAGAAGCGTCCACCAGAGGTCTCAAGAGAATTGTTGGTAGGGAGAATTGAATTGCCATTTGAATGGCATGCCATGTTAGCCACCGCTTGCTGTAGTCGCTTGCCATCATTGCCATTTGAATGGCACGCCATGTTAGCCACCGCTTGGTGTAATCGCTTCTCATCATTGCCATTTGAATGGCGCGCCATGTTAGCCACCGCTTGCTGTAGTAGTTTTGAATTGAATTGAATTGAATTGCCATTTGAATGGCATGCCATGTTAGCCACCGCTTGGTGTAGTCGCTTCTCATCATTGCCATTTGAATGGCACGCCATGTTAGCCACCGCTTGCTGTAGTCACTTGACATCATTGCCATTTGAATGGCGGGCCATGTTAGCCACCGCTTGCTATAGTCGCTTGCCATCATTGCCGCCGGTTGGGAGGATTGGGTGGCCGTACCGGAGAGATAGGACAGGTGACAGAATATTTGTTTATGGTTGGAGGAGCCCAAAGGAGAGAACAGATTTACAGTACAGTATAAGCAGAAGGGTTAGAGGTTAGAAATAAGTCAAGAATGTTGGGCCGATCTCCAAAGCGATCCGGGATACCGGTGGGTTGCTGGACTAACTGCTCTAGGTCTTTTAAGATTGAAAAGATGTAGGCTTGTTCACCAGGTTGGTCGGTGGAAACAGAGGAGAGCCATTGGTGGTGGTGAACATTGAAATCTAAGATGGAGATTTCGACGAAAGGAGAGATGGATAGAATGTGTTCCACTTTAGAAGATAGTCAAAGAATTTTGGATAGTCAATAGAATTAGGGGAGAGATAGACAGAACAGAAATATTTAGTTTGAGAGTGACAAGAAAGCCTTAGCCAGAGAGTTGAGAATTCAGAAGAATCTAAGTTGGGAACACGAGAGAAAGCAAGATTGTTGCGTACATAGACGCAACATCCACCTTTGGCTCGAAACTGAGGATAGAGATAGTAGAAGGATACAGAGAAGGGTTTGCTGTTAGTAGTCCCAGACAACTGTGTATCGGTGAGAAAGAGAAGATCAGGGTTGGCAGAGGAGAGGTGATGTTCCACAGAGTGGAAGTCAGAGGAAAGGCCACAAATATTACATAAATTAATAGTAAGAGTAGAAGGTGGTGGTCCAGAGCATTTTGGCGAGTCGTTTCAAGGGGACAGACTGATGGGGGCATTTCTGGTCCCCCCCCTGGGGACTCCAAGGCAGGTCGAGATTTTGTAATTTTTTATTTTTTGTTGAAAAAGTTAATGCAGTATGTTTTGATAGGAGGAGAAGGTGTTTTGGAAGGCAGGCTGGGGTTGCCCTCAATATTTATGAGACACTGAAAGGTTCAGCTAGGGAGGCCAGGTGGTGAAACAGGAGTTCCAGCTGTCCTTATCAGCCACCTAGCAGTCCCTGTGAATACCGCCCTGTTCGAATGGTGCCTACAGCATCCTAACAATTCTGGAGGTGAGATTCCCGGTCCCAAACTCCAGGGGCTATCTGCACCACAAAGTGACGGGCGGTGGGGTCGTCACATCCCTATGCCGGACAATGTTTCTATTTTCCATGCCAAACAATGGCTCCTTCAACTACATGGAATTTTGTCTTCAATATATTTGTCTACTTACTTCTTCCATTCCGTAGATGGCCTACCACTACCAGTTGCTCCTCTCACCCGACTTCCGTCTTTCTTGGCGTTCATTCCTCTTTCATTTTTTGCACATGACCTTAAAGTATTTCTCATTATCCACTCAACCCCTCCACATTCAATGCCCAAAGCTTGCTCTTCCACTCCAAAAGACTCATGCACTTCCCTATTACTTAGTCCATCTAGCCTGTTCACACCATATGCCATTCTGAAATAACTCATCGTCACTCTAAATTTGGAGAGGTCCTCATCACTTGTAATCCATGTCTCGCTTCCATACAAGAGTGTTGGGCGCATCACACTGTTCCTCAGTGACCTTTTCACTTCTTGGCTGACCATTCTTCCTTTCAGGATACCATCAAGTTCACCCTTCTACCTTATGATTTTTCTCGCTTTGTTTTACTCACCAAATTAGCAGAGATGCCCCCAGCGGAATATGTCAGTCCAAGAAGCAGCCTGGAGCGGTAGGGTGGGAGGTCCAACAGTTGTACAAACAGGTGAAAGGTGGAACGCTCTGAGGCCCAGTTCATACTCTCACACACCTCACAGGAGAAGATGGCCTCAATAGCATCCAGGCAAGGGATATGCGGCACAGGTGGTGAGCTATAACATGGATGAAAACAATAAGCATTTAGTGAACCTCATCAATGGAGCTAAATTATTGGACAATTAAGCTGTCCCAGCTTCTCACCATTCTAATTTCAGCATAAGATAAAATTCCTTATTTGTATATGCTGGACCAAAAGGGTGCTTTCCAAGGTCTATGTCACCAGAGGTCTCCACCATCTCCCGGATGTAGTCTCTAAAACTCTCTCGTACTTGTTTTGGACTATATTACTTTTTGTGCATTATCCCTTCCGCCTCGACTGATCACTTATGTTCCATACTCGCTGACTAGGGCCTTATGGCGATACTTATCAATTTACACCTTCATAGCTAAGCAATAGAAGTAGGTAGAAAGGTCAATTCAATGAGAAAATGGAGTACTTACTGTTATCTTTATCCTGGCGTTGACCATACATCACTATGTCGCCTGGTTATTGTGTTGTGATGTTGTGAATGTGGAGAGTTTAGGCGAGAGATTCAGGCCGTGGTATGGTACTCAGCAAAGCAAGGAGCAGCACATAATGGCACTTCGTATTCCAAGCACTCATAGGTTGTTTTGGTGTTTTTTTTAGCCTGTGGATAGTATTGTAACACACATTGCACCGTTTTTGGCTCTTGCGATTGGTGCCAGGTATTAGGGGAAGGGAGTCGAGTCTGTACTTCTTCTGGTACTCATCTCAGTGTGTGTGGTCCGAAACACCTGCTCCTGCTTTTGGTTGAGCTCTTGATGTTGTGTGGGCTGCTTGCACCTCCAGTAGATAAAAATTACTTGTAGACATAGTAGTCGTTCCCTAGGCTGCCTAGCCGAACAGCCCTGAGCTCCTAAGGAAGGCCATGGCCATACATGTTTCTGGAACAGACGCAGGTTCTTGTATTTCCTGGGAGTTGAAAGGTTCAGTAGTTTGCAATATTATAGGCATTGAGGAGACACATTCATCATGTGCAGGAAGAACTTCTTGTACCACCTGCAGGAGGTCCACAAGCAGTCAATGAAGCCATCCTGCATGTCGGACTTGTCGACAAGCCGCATACTTATGTTGTTGTTGTTGTTGTTGTTGTTCCCTAAGCTGCCTGGCCGAACAGCCCCGAGTCCCTGAGGAAGGCCATGGCCACGATCGGGCTTTCCCACAGAGCTCTCATTGAGTGTAGATTGTGTTGTTGGCGTATGTGGTTGTGTGAAATGCAGTCTTCTATGATGTGTTTAATGGTATGGGGTGCTGTGTTACATCCCGGACAGGTGTCGACAACGGAGTCATCCAGTCTCTTCTGATAGCTCAGGAGAGCTGGATGGTGTCCGCATCTCAGCCTGGCCAGGTGGACTCTCTCCTCGCGAGGAAGGGAGGATTCGGAAGGATGGATTTCGGGAGGTCGTGCATGCAGCTGCGTGTTGTCTGTGAGTGATTGGATGGATCGGCGAGAGATATGAGTATGGATGTGCTTCTGGAAGTTGGTTCGGGGTGGGCAGGGAGGGAGAGAGGACAGTAATTGTGTGTGATACCGTGTGCTGGGTGTTGTTTTGATATTTCTTGGTGTCTGTGGGTGTGTTGCCATGTAGTTTAGTGGGTGGTGTTGGTTCGTAGAGGCTGCTGCCAGGAATTGAGTGCCTCTCATGTCCAGATGGTCTTTGACTTTGAGGATTTTGGTTTCTTGATGTAGGTGATCTGTGGGTGCAGTAGCTGTGCAGCCTGTAATGATCTTTAGGGCTTTGTTTTGAATGATCTGTAAGGTCTTATGATGTGTTTCAGCTAGGTTAGAAGCCCAGGCTGGGCTTGCGTATTCCATCACTGATCTTATGTATTGTTTATATACTGTGGTGGTGGTTTCTTTGTTGTGCCCAAATTTTGTGTGAGCAAGTGACCTGAGGGCGTTAAGTCTGGGAGTCAGTTTCTTTTTAATGTTTGTGGTGTGCTGTTTGCATGTCATATGAGTATCATATGTTACTCCTAGGATTTTGGGTGTGTGTGTATGTGTTAGGGGTGTGTTGTTTATGGTGAGTTGAGGGATGTATTCGTGTTCTCCTGTCCAGCTTGTGAGCAGGGTTGCGGTGGATTTGGCTGGGGCTAGATTAAGTCTGTTTGTAGTGCACCAGCCATGTAGTGTGTTGAGATAGGGTTGAAGGAGATCTGTTGCTCTTTTTGGGTCATGGTGTGTGCATGTGAGTGTTATGTCATCTG
The DNA here is from genome assembly GCA_032716605.1 of Paralithodes platypus. Lineage (NCBI taxonomy): Eukaryota > Metazoa > Arthropoda > Malacostraca > Decapoda > Lithodidae > Paralithodes > Paralithodes platypus. The sequence goes on from CM064579.1 coordinate 42,735,368, forward strand.
CATAGGAGGCTAAGTTTATTTGGGGCGTATTGGGTGTAGTTATATCGTGCATGTACGGATTGAAGAGATTTATGTTGTAGTCCATGACAGTGTCAGGCTTCATTACCCTGTCCTTCGTCCTGTGGTCGACTTTGCCACTGTCCACGAGCTGGCCCTTGTGAATTGTTGTGATTCACCTTCTGCTAGTCGTGCCAGTGAATGCCTAGCATTGACTCGCATTGCTGGGTTACTATGTCCTTCTTGTGGGTCTTCTTCAGGAATTTGAGCATGTTCTTCTGCCATTCCCGTCCTGTGCCAACTGTCTGGGCTTTCTTCATTTGCAGGTACTTGGCTAAGGTGGGGGGATGTGCAGTTATTATCGGTATACAAGATGTGGTTCTTGTCAAAATCATTGTCCATCGATCCATCATCGTCTTTACAATCGCACCACTATAACCTATTTCAAGATCTGCAACGACTTCAATCTCCTTGTCACTGTAGACAAAGAAGTCGAGTACATTGTGGGTTTGACAACCCGAAGGGAAGGCAGGAAAACAATATATTTAATAGTGGTTCCGTAGTCAATGACGTGACAGCCTAATGAAGTATTAGGGCTCCCCAGGGTCCCTAGGGGCACCCGGAGAATGCTTAACGCAACCCGAATAAATGAAAATAACATCCCTTACATAGTTCCTAGGGAACGTCACCAATACGGATACAGTACCACCTTGTAGAAAAAAAATAACCTACAAGCTCACTCTCGACCTTGTTTCTGTCTCATACTGAATAGCAAGTTGTGCATGTGCATGGAAAGTGGGATGTGGGAGGGCCGTAGACATCATTGACTACGGAACCACTACTAAATATATGGTTTTCCTACCTTCCCTTCGGGTTGTCAAACCCACAATTTATTAGACTTGGTTTTCTCCGTCAATGACGTGAGAGCCTAGAACATCACGACTGGTGGCCGGGACATCATATGCTCAACGTCAAAGACAATAGAACTCGCTACATAGCCATAGGCGCTGAATTCGAAAGAGTAGTAAAAAGGTAATAAGGCGGGGTATCTGAGTAAGCCTAAGCCTTAACCCCTCAGACCCGGTAGGGCTCTGAGGCACCCATAACAAACGCGGCCCGCGGAACCCGGTAGGGCTCTGAGGCTCCAGCAACTTGAAAGCCTGTAAGCTTTGTTTTGAAAGCCCGATGCATGTAAACATCAGCCGGTTGGACTGACGCCGCGCATCTCCAACCACAAGAAGGAGAGGCGTCGCTTGTTCTTGTGTGGCTGTGTGTTTAATTGTGTTATTGTTTAGTAGTTAGAAAAGTGGCTGATATGGCTGACATCGCCACAAAGTTCTCTCCACGGAAATCGTCATCACAACTGAACCAGTTGACTTAGAGAGCTCTACTCAACGCCATTCTACAGGTACGAAACACATCTACGCTTGGGGATGCGCGGGAATGCAGAAGCAGTCAAAATAACAAAGATACGGTAGCCTAGGCATAGACGTTTTTCGGCCAAAACCCCCGGGTTTCGGGGAAATTATAGAATACAATAGCCGGGGCTGGAGGGTTAAGGAAGTATAAAATAAAATATAGAGTAGATTACAGTATAACAAAAAGAAATGAAACAAAACACAGATATGTACTGTATTATAAAAAACATTTCCAATACATGAGTGGTGTGGTCCCCGCATCTAAAGAAGCATATTCACAAGTTAGAAAGAATCCAGAGAGCAGTTACTAGATTGGTTCCAAGTCTCAGAGAACTGCCATATGAAGGGAGGCTAGACAAATTAAATCTACCGAGTTTAAAAGAGAGGAGAGAGAGGGGAGACATGATAATGATGTACAAATGCACCCGGGGGCTGGAGAGGCTGGATAGGGAGGATATATTAATTATGGATACATACTCTGCCGTTTTAATAACATCAGCTAATATAGAGGCTAGATGGTGTTTGGTCAGTCTTGACTGGTCACAAGGAGAGATCCACAAATGAGAGGGGTGTAAAGGTGAAGTGGCCTGTACATAATAAAATAAAGCTAGTACTGGGCATAAAGAATGATGAATATTTTGTTTCTTCAGAGCCATAATAGTAAAAGGATAAAAGTATGGTCTTCATACATACTGTACATACATTAAATTTTAAGACTGAGTGCTCCACACGTACGTGCAGTTTCAGTCTCTTGTCCTAATGGCGGCGTTCCAGGCAACCCTGTTAAGGGCTGCTTCACTTGTCAAGTTTTTGGATTTGAGATCGGCACGTATAGTCCGATCCCAGGTCTTCATCTGTCCACCCCTTGGTGCAGCTCCCTCCACATGTTGAAAAAGTGTTAATTTTGGGAGTTTCTGGAGGTCGAATCAAAATAAAAATCCTAAAGTAATGGTCCGATTTGAATTTTGTTTGTGCCATTGGATTCAGCGGGTGAAAGTGTACTTGTGATAGAAAATTCAGCAAAATCCATACATAACTAACCCGTCTATGGGTGATTTAGAAGTTTTCATAATAAAAAATAGGTCTATTGGGCCTACAAAATGGTCTAAATCCAAAAATTCATATACCGTTGGAATCGCAACGATGAGACAAATCTATATCTACCCTTGAAAACACAATATTCAAAATAAAAAATCGGTCTTTTGGGCCTAAAAATGGTCTAAATACTATCTATCCATCTATCTATTGCCTGACGCCGTGATCCCTGAAGGGGTGGCCACGAACGAACCGCCCCCATGCACCTCTGTCCCCGGTCAGTCGACGCCCCTCCCCCCAACCAGCACCGCCTTCGTTCATATACTTCCTCACTCCATCCTTCCACCTCTCATTCGGTCTACCTCTCCCTCTCTGTCCCTCCACCTCGCTCTCGTACACCCTCTTAGTCATTCTCTCGCTTTCCATACGTTCCATATGGCCGAACCATCTCAAGTTGTTCCTTTTCACACTTTCCAGCACATCTACCTCCACACTACACCTCCTTCTTACTTCCTCATTAGTCTGTCTATCCCTCCATGTAACTCCGCACGCACTTCTTAGGTAATTAATTTCCACTGCTCTCACTCTTGGTCGGAGTCTCTCAATCAACGTCCATACTGGACATACAAAAATATACCGTTGTAATTGCAATGAGGAGTGGAATCCATATACAGTATACCCTTGAAAAAAAAAAAAAATCAAAATAACAAAAAAAAAATTTTTTTTTTTTTTTCTATATTCCAACTTACTACCTCTCGGGCATAGGCTGAGAGCCTTAACATTCACCGCTTTACAATGAACAGTGAAGCCCGTGAGGTCTTGTTCCAGTCTAGGGAGTGAGACATGTGAAGCACGTAGAGTACAACGAGCACCTGCCATCTTGCCTTCACATGAGGCACGGTGCTCACTCATGGCCCGAAACGACCCCATCTCTGAAGCCACCTCGTTCCCGTGCTTCACTGTCTCATCCCCTACACTCGGACTCTCACACTTACACACACACAACGCCACCTGTTGAGCAGATAACTCACCAGGCATTGCACCCCTGTAGCATATTTTGAATATGGGAATATTCATACAGTGCTATTTAATCAGGGAACAATGAGGGTATTTTATTGACATTTCGGTGGGCTTTGTGGTAATGCACTGATACTAGGTACAGCACAAATTCCATCCTGATAATATCTTCCCATTGATACATCGGGATTTGAACCCGGGACCTTTGGATTACCAGGCCAGTGGCAAGACCACTCCACCACACCTCCCCTAGGTCTTTTGGGCTTAAAAATTGTCTAAATACATACAAAAATATACCGTTGGAATTGCAACGACGTGTGGAATCCATATATACCCTTGAAAACTCAAAATATTCAAAATAAACAAATACTGTAGGTCTTTTGGGCTTAAAAATAGTCTAAATAAATAAAAAATAATACCACTGGAATCGCAACGGCGAGACGAATCCATATACTGTATACCTTTGAAAAACAAAAAAATCTAACATGACTTGCCAAGGTACTCGGCTTCCCAGGTGTTTTTAAAATTTAATGTTTGATTCTGGGCGAATGGCTTTTCGAAAATGGAATCTACGATAATTTTATTTATTTATTTTTTTATTCCAACAACTCCCTCTCGGGCATAGGCTGATAGCCTTTACACTCCTCCGCTGAACACGGTGAGGCCCGTGAGGTCTTGTTCCAGTCTAGGGAGTGAGACATGCGAAGCACCTATTCACGGCTCGAACCCAACTCCATCTCTGAAGCTGCTTCGCCTCTGCGCTTCACAGTCTCACTCCCCAGGCTCGGACCCTCACTCTCAGAACGCCACCTATTGAGCAATTAATTCACTAGGCATTGCCCCTCTGTAGCATATTTTTGAATATGGGAATATTCATACTGCTATTTAATCAGGGAACAATGAGGTTATTTTATTTTGGCATTTCGGTGTGCTGTGGTAATGCACTGAAACTAGGTACAGCACAAATTCCATCCCAATAATATCTTCCCATTGACATATTGGGATTCGAACCCGGGTCCATTGGATTACCAGTCCAGTGGCAAGACCACTCTACCACTCGGAGGGTGAGCCGGATTTTCCCGGTTTCCAGAAATCATGGACGGCAGAGGAAACTGGAAAATTTTGCTACATGCTATTGAACAAAATCAAGAACTTGGAGGACCGAGTGACCGGCTTGGAGACAGTTAAGAAGGAAATTGTTACAGAGAATGGTGAGTTGAAGAACAGGTTGGAGTTAGTGGAGAGAGAAAAGGCAGAGATAATGACTAGGCTAGACACCAGTATCTCGGAAGGTAAAAATGCTTGGGGCATGACTAGAGACCAAGTGGTAAAAGATTTAGACAGTGTAAGGACGGCAAACAGTGACGAATTCAGGAAGATAATGGATGAACAGAAACAGCAAGATGTTAGGATAAAGGATCAGGTAAAAAGAATGGTTAAGCAAGGCATCCACGAAAACTCTCAGGCCATCCAGGAAAAAAGTCGTAGGGCTAACTGCCTCATAATATCAGGGGTGGAAGAAAAGGAGGAACTAGACTGGACAAAAAGAAGAGAGAAGGATGAAGGTCGCATCAACAAGATTCAGGAATCTATTAAGGATGAGGAGGGCAACTGGAAGGAGGAAATATCAGACATGTTTAGGCTGGGAAAATACACAAAGGAATACAATAGACTGGTAAAAATCGAATTTAAGTCAAGAAGGACATGTGATGAAATCATGGTAGTAGCTAGGCTAAAAGAGTTAGATGGTATGGACAAAATCTACATCAGGCGTGACATACCAGAAGAAGAGAGAAAGAAGGAGGCTGAACTAAGGAAAACCGCCAAAGAGGAAAATAGCAAGAGGACAGAACAAGAAAAGAATAAGTTTTTTTACGGAGTGAGAAAAGGGAAGATTATGAAACTTCCGGTAAAGAGAAACTAAAAGAAAAAGAGGGTAGGGTACAGACCACCGCAGATAAGGCACTTGAATCAGGAAAAGGGGGACTGGAAAGTATAAGGATTCTATATAGCAATGTCGATGGGCTAATCTCTAAGAAATTAGAACTATCAGACTTACTCAATACTAAGAAACCAGAAATAATATGTCTCACTGAGACAAAACTAAGAGAGGAACTTGATATAAATCTGCTAGGATGGTCTGAATACAAGATTTGGAGGAGGGACAGAAAACTTTCACATGGAGGTGGAGTGTGCATCCTTACTAGGAAAGATTTGATTGTGTCTGAGATAAAACTAGAAACTTGAACAGCAGAAGTTTTAGCACTAGAAATTGGTGGAAACGAAAAAATAATAGTGATAGTAGCGTATGTACCTCCCAAGACGAAGACGTGGAGTAAGGAGGAGCATAGCCTAATGCGTAAGGAAACAATTAGTGTGCTAGAAAATATCTTAGCTTCAAAGGATGAAATAGTCATGTGTGGGGACTTTAACTGCAAGGAAGTAAATTGGGAAGAACTTGAACCCGGAACAGGAGAGGAAAGTTGGGGCTATGAATTTTTAAGTATGGCCATGGAAAATTCTATATACCAACATAAAAAAGAGACAACAAGAATAAGGGGAAGTGATCAACCAGCTTACTCTGACTGTTCATTTTACTTATATATTTTCTAGATCTCAAGTGACGGCGTCTCTTCCGTGGATTGACCTCCCAATCTACCAAGATTGGAAGCTAAAGCGTCACATTATTCCTTTGCCCCTCAACTTTCTCTTCATAATTGCTGAGGGGCACAGGGCCCTGGGTGGGGCTTTGGTTTCCCGGGCGTTTACGCACCCTCTCAGCTCCCCGCCATGGAGTGGCTTCGGTCACCCAGGCTTTATTGTGGTCGGCAGGGAGGGTTCTGTGGGGGCGCTCGTTTATGGCCTTGGCCTTACTCTGGGCCTTGGGGCTGTTCGGCCAGGCAGCTTGGGGAACAACAACAACAACCAGCTAGATTGGACCTTCTCTTCACAAGAAGGGAGGAGGAGGTTCAAAGTATTCAGTACCTATGCCCACTAGGAAAACGCGACCATGCAGTTCTCGACATAGACCTACTATTGAAGCATAAACTACCCAAGGAAAGGGAAAAGCACAAGGAAAATCACTGGATGTATTCCAGAACCGATTTCGCAGGACTACGGGATTTTTTCAAGTCACAAAATTGGGATCAAGTGTTATCTGAAAGTGAGGTAGACAAAAAACTCAAGGCATTCATGGAGATCTATGATACTGGTATAAAAACTTTTGTCCCAAAGTACATTAATAACGAAAAAAAAGGAAATTGCAAAGAATGGTTTAATCGCGAATGTAGGCAAGCACAGGAAGCAAAAAACAAAGCCTGGAAAAAGATGAAAAACTGTGATTCAGAAGAAAACAGGCAAAAGTATAAAGAGGAGAGAAACAAATACACAGAAATGAGGAGGAGGTCAGAGGCAAACCATGAGAAAGGGATAGTGGAGAAATATGAAAAGAATCCAAAAATGTTTTTCAAGTTTGTAAATGGCAAAAGGAAGATAAAAGCCACAAACCTAAAAATTAAAAGTGGAAACAGAATCATAGAAGATGATACAGAAATTGCGGAAGAACTAAATATAAATTTTGCATCAGTACAGTATTTACAAAAGAAGGAGAATTCATTGCACCAGAAACCAATGAGATAGGTATAGAGGAAATGCCGGAAGTCACATTTAACAGAGAAGAGCTCATAGACAAAATGAGTAAGGTGGATCCAAACAAAGCCGCCGGACCGGACGGAGTATCAGGCTGGATTATTAAAGAAAATGCCAAGGAACTGAGTATACCAATATATGATATAATGACCAAATCATTGGACACGGGGATAGTACCTACAGAATGGAAAAGAGCAAACATTATTCCTATATTTAAGGGAGGAAGCAGAGATAAACCACTGAATTATAGACCTGTATCACTATTGAGCATCCTCATGAAGATTCTGGAAGGATTAATAAGGGACAAATGGGTGAACTACCTGGAATCCAAAAGATTAATTACTGACCGACAATTTGGATTCAGAGGAGGCAGATCATGTGTAAGCAACTTGTTGATTTTTTACTCTAGAGTAATAAACACAGTGGACCAGAGGGAAGGATGGGTAGACTGTGCCTACCTAGACTTTAAAAAGGCATTTGACAAAGTTCCACACAAGAGATTGCTGTGGAAATTAAAACATGAGGGAAAAGTAGGAGACAAGCTGCTGAAATGGATGGAGAGCTACCTTAGCGAAAGACAGATGAGAACAACAGTAAGGGGGAAATCGTCAAACTGGACTCAAATTACGAGTGGAGTACCACAAGGATCTGTCCTAGCCCCAATCATGTTTTTAATATTTGTAAATGACTTACCTGATGGACTAACAAGCTACATGAGCATGTTTGCGGACGATGCTAAGCTGCTTAAAACGATCAGAACCCAGGAGGATTGCCTTGAACTCCAATCAGATTGCAAAAGATCCATGAAGAGAAATTTTTACTGGAGAGTGAGGGACGGAAAAGTGAGGAAGTGGTTTATAAGAGTAGAAGGGAGGGGGAGATCAGGGAAGGAAGAGAATGTGATGGGAGTTGTGACGGAGGAAGAGAACGGGGTGGAGGTGTCACAGGGAGAGATGTCACAGGGAGAGACAGGAGACAAAGTGACAGACCCAGTAGTGCTAACGGGGGAGTAGGGTACAGACTGGAGGAGCGGGATGGTGTAATTGCTGAAGGAATGGTAGATGGATTAAGGATTATGTTTAGTAATGTGGATGTGTTTACCCAGGACAAGAAAAGAGAACTGATATGTAGGTTGCAGGATGAAGAGGAAAAACCTGATGTCATAGCCCTACAGGAAGTAAGACCAAAAAATGCTAGAATTGATGTAGTTTGGAGGGTTTTAAGTTATATGAGAGAAATGCTATTAGGGCAGAGGTCGGAAGAGGACTGTTTATTTATGTAAGAAAAGAGCTCAAGGTTAATGAGGTGGATATGAGACAGCAGTATTGTGAGTTATTTGTGTATTGAAGTAAAATGTGCAAGAGGATCAATTCTAATTGCCTCTATATATAGAAGCCCAAATAATAGCAGGGGAGAGGATGATAACCTACTGAAAGCTATGGAGGAAATAGATAATAGAGAGAACAAATATAAGATTTTGATTGGAGATTTCAATTTGCCAGGGATCAACTGGGCAAATTGTACTACTCCAGCGGGACAGGGCAGCCTGGAAAATAAGTTTATAGAGAAAGTGAGAGATTGTTTTTTAACGCAACATATTGAAGAGATGACAAGATATAGAGATGGGACGCAGGGGAGTGTACTTGATTTGATTTTTAGCAATGAAGAGGATATAGTGGAACATGTTAATGTGGATAGCCCTATAGGTCGTAGTGACCATGCCTGTATAAGATTTAGTTGTAACATTAAATCAGAGAGGGATAATAGAAGCAATAGAAAAATATACATGTATGATAGAGCAGATTATGAGCTGCTGAGACAGTGTTTGGACATTGACTGGGGGGAATACTTGAACGGTGAAGACGCTGAAGGAATGTGGAGGAAAATTAGAGTCAAACTGGAGAATGCTGTATCCAAAAGTGTACCAGTAAGGGAATATAAGGATAAAACAAAATTGAGGAAAAGAACGAACCCAGAATTGCCAATGAAAAGAAAACTTTGGACATTGATTAGAAGAAAGAAACGATTGTGGGAAAGATTAAAATTGTTAAAAAAGAACAGGGGGTTTAGTATAGAAGCTAAAGAAGTGGATCTGGAACGCAGACAAATAAACAATAAAATAAGGTGGGAAACAAGGAGGGGGGTGAAGGAGAGGGAGAGAGAGATTGCTAGAAATGTGAAGGATAATCCAAAAATATTCTGGAAGTACATTCAGGAAAAGTTAACAAGAAGAGTAGGGATCCCAGAGCTGGTAGGGGGGTTGAATGATGGGAGTAGAGCGGAGACTGATAAGGAGAAAGCAGAGGTGCTGGGGAAATACTTTGGGGGGGTACTAACAGTGGAGTCGGATGATGCAGTGCCTACTATTCCCATCAAACAGGCACCGGCACTAGAAATAATAGAGTTTTCCCATGCTAGAATAAGAAGGGCTATAGAAAAAATGAACCGAAGTAAGTCACCGGGACCGGATGGGATACACCCAAGAATCATAAAGGAAGGAGGTGAGATGTTAGTAGAGCCATTGAAAATGTTATTTGAGGTATCGTTTAATACAGGACAAATCCCGATGGACTGGAGAGAGGCGAACAAAACAGCTATATTTAAGAAGGGAAAGAGAAATGACCCAGGGAATTATAGACCAGTCAGTTTGACAAGTGTTGTGTGTAAACTAATGGAAACGGTAATTAGAGAAGGAATAATGGATCATATGAAGTCAAACCAACTTTTCAGTGGGAGACAGTTCGGATTCTTGCCGGGGAGGTCGACGGTACTACAGCTAATTAAGGTGGTAGATGATTGGATGCAAATTCTAGAAGCTGGTGATGTAATAGACTTGGTATATTGCGATTTTATGAAGGCCTTCGATAAGGACCCACATAAAAGGTTAATAGAGAAAGTTAGAAGCTATAATATAGGGGAGAAATGTGTGAAATGGATAGAAGCCTTCCTGAAAGATCGGAGACAGAGGGTACTGGTGAATGGAATAGGCTCAGGGTGGAGGGAAATTACAAGTGGGGTACCTCAGGGATCTGTGTTGGGACCACTGCTGTTCGTTATATTTATCAACGACTTACCTGAAGTTATAACTAATGGAAGTGAGGTATACCTGTATGCGGATGACACTAAGCTGTATAGAAAAGTGAGGAGTAAGGAAGATGTGGGTTTGCTTCAAGGAGATGTGGAGGGCATGAAGGGATGGTCTGAGCATTGGTTAATGACTTTTCATCCAAAAAAATGCAAGTACATGTGGATTGGGACAAGCAAGATAGACAAGGTAGGATACAGTATGTATGAAGCGATGGAGGAAGTGAATGCAGAAAAGGATATAGGAGTAGTGATAGACAATAAGTTAAATTTCTCAGAACATTTAGCGGAAAAGATAAACAAAGCCAATAGAATTGTAGGGCTGATAAGGAGGACATTTGTGTCACTTGACGAAGAAATCTTCAGGAATCTCTATACAGCGCTGGTTAGGCCGCACCTGGAATATGCGAACCAGGTGTGGGCTCCATATATGGTAAAGGATATAGAAGCAGTGGAGAAGGTGCAGAGGAGAGCTAGCAAGCTGGTACCAACGTTGGAGAACGCGGGCTATGAGCAGAGGTTGAGGACACTGGGGCTTCCGACACTGGCATATAGGAGAAAGAGAAGGGATATGATAGAGACTTTTAATATAGTGTCAGGAAAGTACGATGAGGATGTGTGTGAGGGTATCTTCTTGATGCGGGAGGGAACAAGAACGAGAGGACACTCTAAGAAAATTTACAAAGAAAGAAATAGGCTTGAGAAGGCAAAGAACTCATTTTGTGATAGAGTGGTAAATGAGTGGAACGCACTGCCCCAGTATGTAGTCGATTCCGAATCAATAAGGGAGTTTGAGAGTAATCTTGATAAAGCATGGGGTAGACAAGATTTGAAGTTTGATTATAAAACAAAAATACAGAATAGTAAAAATGTTGCGTCTGCTACCGCCGCCGCCAACACCGTGAATGACTGCAGCAGTGCAAGTACTGGTACTGAGCTGGATACACAGGCCTAGTTTGCCTTTTTCCAGAGGATCTACTGTAAGAAACTGTAAGAAACTGTAAGAAACTGTAAGAATGAATGGAGCATCAAATGGGATATGGAGTTCAATGCAGGAAAATGTAAGACTCTATAAATGGGTAAAAGCAAGTACAGACCTAGAAAAGATTATAAACTAGGAAATGAAGTGATTCCCAAAGCAGAAAAAGAAAAAGACTTGGGGATAGAATTTAAGGATAACATGTCTCCGGAAAGCCACGTAAATAAGATAGTGAGAGAATCACTAGCACTATTGACAAATATCAGGATGTCTTTCAATTATCTTAATGAAAACACCATGAAACAAATAATAACGGCAATAATAAGACCCAGGATGGAATATGCATCTGTAGTGTGGTCCCCTCACATGAAGAAACATATCCACAAAATTGAGAGGGTACAGAGAGCAGTTACGAGGATGATCCCAGGTTTGGAAAATTTGGAGTACCAAGAGAGGCTCGAGAGATTGAATCTACCTACACTGGAACAGAGAAGGAAACGAGGAGAGCAAATTCAGATATACAAATGTGTTATTAGAGGTATTGAAAAATCGACCAAGAAAACTTCATAGAGAGGGATGGAGGTGAGAGAACAAGAGGTCACAGCTACAAACTGAAAGTGCCTAATAGTAAATCTGATCTGAAAAGTAAAAGATTTCCTACCAACTCGATTAGTGGGTGGAACAAATTGCCAGCCGAAGTAGTGTCTGCACCATCAGTGCATAGTTTCAAAGCACGGTATGACAAACATATCTTAGGAGGCGGGAATTAACGAGCATGCTCACTCCCGCAAATACAACTAGTGTAAGTACACCTCCCCTGTTGGGTGTTGGGCGAGAGAAGTCAAATGGCACCAGGTAGAATTAATTTGGACTTTTAGATTAGGCTACAGAAGACTTTTAAAGTTGAAAAAGTTCTCATTTCGGGCGTTTCTGGAGGTTGAATCAAAGTCGAAATCCTAAAGTAATGGTCCGATTTGAATTTTGTTTGTTCCATTGGATTCAGCGGGTGAAAGTGTACTTGTGGTAGAAAATTGAGCAAAATCCATACATAAATAACCCGTCTATGGGTGATTTAGAAGTTTTCATAATAAAAAATAGGTCTATTGGGCCTACAAAATGGTCTAAATACAAAAATTCATATACCGTTGGAATCGCAACGATGAGACGAATCTATACCGTATATATATCCTTGAAAACACAAAATATTCAAAATAAAAAATAAGTGTTTTGGGCCTAAAAATGGTCTAAATAAATAAAAAAATATACCATTGGAATCGCAACGACGAGAGGAATCCATATATAGCCTTGAAAACAAAAAATTCTAACATGACCTGCCAAGGTACTCGGCTTCGCCTGGACTTTTTTTTTAAATAATGTTAGATTCTGGGCGTATGGCTTTTCAAAAATGGAATCTACAACCATTTATGGAATGTGTTGGGTGAGAGAAATTGAATGGCACCAGGTCAAATTAATTTGGCACCCACTCCAGAGGTACCAGGTCGAGGAGCATGGCGAGGGCAGGCGGAGGAGGCGCCCTCTCCAGAGGGACCCGCCGGGGGGATGCACGACGGTGCGGTGTAAGCGGACGAAGAGACAGCAGAAGCCGCACCGAGATGGAGAATATATCCAAGTAAACGAGTAAGGAAGCATGTAGAAGAACAAGTCGGCATGCAAACTCAGAGACTGTACTCACCAAGACCGGGAACTCAAAAGGGCAGGCACGTATAGCAGGCCAAAGCATAGGAAGAACCTGCAAAGATGGAGAAAGGTGTTAAACACCAACTCAACATCCATAATGCAGGGTCTATATCACAGTAATGCAGTGAAAACCAAGATGGAGAAGGTGTGTGTGAGACACCAACCTCACATCTAACATGCAATGGCTAAATTACAGTAAGTCAGTTAAGACACAGTCAGTCAAGAAAGACGCAAAACAGCAGATGTATGCTAGCAGTGGCTAGCATTAATCAAGCCCATTCTGCAAAACAGCAGAGCCAATTCCGGCGTGTCTGTGGCGACTTTGAATCAACCCGCAATTTAGCAGGATCGAGCTATCCAGATCCCTCAAAATAGCGGAGCCGAATCGAGCGTCTGAGTCGACAACAGAAACAGGCCGCAAGAGCGGGGATATCCAAGCTTGTGCAGGGCCCCACAAGCTGATGCAGTGTCTTCCAAGAAACAAACGCCCAACTGAACCCGGGCCTAGGCAGTTGGGCAGCATGGAAGGCACACCAGGGGAGAGCAGGGCCATCCCCAGGAACCACCCATCCCGCAAATATAGCGGGCATAGCCCAGTAAGAGACAGGTGCAGGGAGGGTGGCAGCACAACAGGGACCCCCGAGAGGCATCCCTCAAAAGTGCGGGAAAGCGGATGATAGCCCACCAAGATCGTGCACAGCAACTCGGCTAACGGTGCGACGGGGAGGCCGCTAACTTAGAGACACCATGACAACACAGCGGTGGACACCGCTCCCCTCAGCCAGCAAGATCGTGCACAGCAACTTAGCAAATGGCGCGATGGGGAGGCTGCTAATTGGAGACACCTTGCCAACACAGCGGGGGATGCCGCCCCCCTCACGCCAGCAGCCAAACCAAGTTCAAGGCGGGGTGAAGGTGAAGAGGACAGTCAAATCTCGTTGTCAGAAGCGTTGTAAAAGCACGAGATCAAGGTGGGCGAAAAGAGATAGTGTTGAAAAGTAATGGGGTAAAAACAAACCAGCAAATGACCACTGGTGAGAAATATGGGGGCACAGAGCTGTTTGTAGTGAAAGTGTCGGTGACGAAAAAAACCTTGTGTGAGCTAATCACACTTTACCAGGCCCTTGACCCACTTTAGAGGATCGAAAGGGGCAACTCGGGAAAAAACGCTAGATGGTAAACAGACAGACACAAACACTACAAAATCAGCAGTGCCACCTAAGGCTATTTCTGAATTTTACCCCAAAACTAATCACCCAGGCTATGAAAAGTATGAAAACTCAACAGGGTATAGCCTAGAACAGTGGTCCGCAACCCTTAAAGCTTGAACAGCCATTTTTTTAAAGTGTCATAAAAATGTTGTACTGTCGGAGCCGCAATACAACAAAATTGGTCTCAGCATCCGAAATAAACAGCACCCTACTCCTGAAATAAACAAATTATACTGATATTGTTCAATATCCGGAAGGACCATATGCTTTCATTAGTTTATTCAAGTGCATTGGGGTGTGTAATTAATGATTAATGTTAAGAATGGGGTGTTACGTAATTCACAAGCTTAGGGAAGATATGTCACATTTCTAGAAATACCAACGATTGATACCTATACATCTTTTCGAAGTTGAATAAACAAATATAATGTCGCCTTGAATGTGTTATATGTTGCCTTCATTTTGAAGGAAGAATTATTATTTCTGAAGCTTCTGGAGCCACACGAGTGTACTGAAAGAGCCGCATGCGGCTCCTGAGCCGTAGGTTGCCGACCCCTGGCCTAGAACTATATGATCAAACAAATTAGCCTACCAAACTGAAGGTGGTGATAAGTAATGGGGTAAAAACAAACAAGCAAATGATCACTGGCAAGAAAAAGGGGGGCACATAGCTGTTTGCAGTGAAAGTGTCGGTGGTGAAAAAAACTTGTGTGAGCGAATCACACGACACCAGGCCCCTGACCCACTCCTGAGGATCGAAGGGGCGACTCGGGAAAAACGCTAGATAGTAAACAGACCGACACAAACACTACAAAATTAGTAGCGCCGCCTAAGGCGATTTCTGAACTTTACCCCAAAACGTAAACACCTAGGCTACAAAAAAAATATATATACATATGAAAAACTTATCTGGGTATAGCCTAGAGGACCTAGACCTTAATGATAAAAGAAACTAGGCTACTAATAAGCTAAAACCATGCCCAGTACTAACAGAAAAGAAAATATGAAAAGATAAAGAAATCTAAATCGGCAGGGGGAAGCCAGGTGCCAGGTGCCTCATGGGGAAATGCATGGGAAAATACCATATTTAACATCTAATACAGTATCTCTAACGGTTTTGATTTGGAATTTTTCTTATAGAATATTTTATGCATAGATATTTTTGTATAACCTAATCCAGAAGTATGGCACGCCTATTTTAGGATACCCTGTATAGGCCTTACATCATTGAACACAGAACCACTAATAAATATTTGGATATTCTCTCTTTCCCTTCATGTGTGAAATCCGTAATGTATGCATGATAGCCAAAATTTAATTAATATAAAATGCTCATACTGAAAGGAAAGGCTCCTGGGTGACCTGGATGTGTGTGAGTTTGTGCTTTTTATCTGTGTTTATTTGTTGTTTTATGTTGTTTTTGTGTTTTCCCTGTTCTTGCTCTGTCTTGAGTCGGCTACCCCCAAAATGGGGATTGGGACTGAGCATATAGATAGATAGATAGAAAGGATTAGAGAAATACTATACCAGCATAGCAGAGCAGCCAGTGTGGTGCCGGCCACCTTACGAGTTCTGTCTATCCTTTCCACTGCCTGCTGGCACACTCGGGTCATCATCTCTACAACATTTTCCTCCAGCAGTAAACTTGGGTCTTCTTTTACAACTGCCTGTGATAGAGTCTGGGAGACAAACATGGAAATAATTTGTAATTACATATGATCAGTTTTCAAGTATTAGAACATGTATTTATCAGTGGTTCTCTCCATCAATGACTTGAGAGCCTATATGTAATATATGGCCTCTTCCAGGTCTCTATGGACCCGGTTTGGCCTTTACGAGAACTATAATACTCCTGGGGGGTACCTTTTAATAATTCCTAAATTACGTTATTGTTATGGAAGCCATTGGAAATAAAAACAAAATATAAAACGATAATAAATCAGTTTTTACCTCGGGCCAGTTTTGCTATTCGTCTGCCATTTTGTCCTCGCAGCTTCCCATACACAGTTGCGCTATTCTTCCTCTATTGTTATATCAAGTTGGGCATATGTATGGGAAGGGGATGGAGGGAGGGCACTAGCCGTCGTTGACTACGGAACCACTGCTAAATATGATGAATATGATAAAACTGATAAATTATTAAGCATACTGTATGTGAAAACTTTGAAACCAAACATTCAGTCAAATTTAATCCTCTAAAGAGCACTATCATAATATTTAAATCTAAGAGAGAAGTGCTGGAGGGACCTTGGTGACCCTGGTCTCTGGGTCTTCTCCTGGATGACCTACAGTAGATGCATGTGAATTTGTATATTGTTTTTGAGTGTTCATTGTTTTCTGTTTCTTGAGTCCCCCCCCCCCAAAAAAAAAAAAGGAAAAGTGGGGATTGGGCCTGAGTATATACATTAGAAACTGATAGATAAACACATTATAGAAGAAGTAAATACAGTAAAGTATCTAGGACACTATATTTCAAGTGATCGCTTAGATGATGAGGATATGGGTCGTCAGCGGAAGCAACTTTACATACAGGGTATCTCAATATTAAGAAAATTTCATATGTGCATATGGGATACAAAAATAACATAGTTCAACTCCTACTACTCCTGGTCTGTGGGTGAGAATGAAAGTAGGATACAAAATTTGGGTGGTTGTGTGTGTGTATGCTCCGACAGAGGATAAAACTGTAAGTGAGAAAGAGGAGTTCTGGGTGAATGTGGAGGCATGCCTGGATAAGTTTGGCAAGAGCAAAAGAATATTTCTGATTGGGGATATGAATGGGAAAGTGGGTGATAAGAAAGTTGATGGAGTGGTGGGAGGGTGGGGGGTACCATCAGAGGTGAATGGGAATGGTAGTGCACTTGTGGACGTATGTGTGGGGAGGAGGCTGTGGATAGCCAACACCTTCTTCCGACACAGAATGATACACAGGTACACATGGAAAGTGGTGTGGAGGAAGAAGGATAAAACAGTGGTGGAACGAAAGGCACTGACTGATTATATATGTGTAGATGAATGAATGAAGAAATCTGTGCTGGATGCTAGGGTGTATAGGGGTATGAGAGGGGGCCTGTCTGACCATTATGTAGTAGTAGCTAAAATTAGGATACAAAAGAAGTGGGTGAGGGGAGCTGGAGGGAAGTGAGAGGAAGGTGGAATGGCGAGCAGGGTGGAGAGGTTACAGGAGGAGGAAATCAAGGAAGAGTTCAGGAGAGCAGTAGAAAGACGACTAGATATGGAGGAAGTGGAGGACGTGAGCAAAGTGTTTAAGGAAGAGATCTGTACAGCATGTGAGGAGGTGTTTGGAGTATGGAGAAGAGGTAAAAATAGTTGTGGAAGACAATAAGAATGCGTATAGAGTGTGGTTGGGTAGTAGAGGGAATAAAATTTAAAGACACAGAAAAGAGCGAGGTGCGTGGCGAAAAAGAGAGTGGTGAAGAGAGTAGTGAAGGAAAGTAAGAGAAGAGTAGATGAGTAATTTGGAAGGAATCTGAGTGTAAAATGGAGGGAGTGTAAGAAACTGTTTTGGAAAGAAGTCAAGAAAGTTAGGGAAGGTAGCAAGGGAAACAGTAAGGGTGTGAAAGATAAGAATGACGAGTGCTAGCCGAGAGGCAAGAGAGAGTCGAAAGATGGAGGGAGTACTTCAACAAATTGCTGAATGTAAGGAATGAAGTGCCAGAAAACATAGCCCCCCCTCCTCTTTTTTATGGTCCTGGAGGCACTGTATAGAGATTTTAGATCCGGACTCCTGTGGGAACTGTTTTATTCAGACGATTTAATCCTAATAGCTGACAATGTGCAAGATGCTGAGGCCAAATTCAAATTCATGCCTTTTTTCCAGAGGGTCTACTGTAGTAAGATACTGTAAGAAGATGGAGAGAGGGCATGGCGAACAAGGGTTTAAGAGTCAATATTAACAAAACCAAATGGAATCTCTCCTATCTATCTATCTATTGCCTGACGCCGTGATCCCCGAAGGGGTGGCCATGAACGAACCGCCCCCATGCACCTCTGTCCCCAGTCAGTCGACGCCCCTCCCCCCAACCAGCACCGCCCTCGTTCCTCTTAGTCATTCTCTCGCTTTCCATACGTTCCATATGGCCGAACCATCTCAAGTTGTTCCTTTTCACACTTTCCAGCACATCTACCTCCACACCACACCTCCTTCTTACTTCCTCATTAGTCTGTCTATCCCTCCATGTAACTCCGCACGCACTCCTTAAGTAATTCATTTCCACTGCTCTCACTCTTGGTCTGAGTCTCTCAACCAACGTCCATGCTTCGCTTCCGTAAGTCAGTGTCGGGATTACCACACTGTCATGCAAGGACTTCTTCACTTCCATACTGACATCTCCTCACTTGAGGCATGCTATGCTTACAGGTACCTACCCGATAGCACTATCGTTAGTGAGTGCTGTACTGTATTTTATATATTATTTTGTAATAGTATAGATATCTTATCAATATTTGTATTTTTTACTATTGTTAATGTCTTGTCATGTTGCAAATTTGATTTTAAATAATATTTTGACATTTAACATGTAGTTTCTTTATTCATGCAGAGTTTAGTAAAATTTGCCAGAACGTCCCGGACTTCCCAAACTTGACTACTTCCTTTAACGTGACGATAGTGCGCTGTTATATGTGCGATTGGTTTGCTTGGGAAACAGATTAACTTGCTCATGTAGTGATGTACACCCTATGTGGTGGATTGTGTTCTTTTATTTAATAATTTTCATTTTAGTAAGCGTTGTTTCCACATAGCGATTTTAATAATTTAATTTGACTTTATATTGTCCTTGTCCCAATTTTGGTTTGTTTAGTTTGCAAGTTTTACATTTTAATTTTAATTAAGTAAATTATCCAACAAAAAATGAGGTTAACCCTTTCACACACATATGACGCAGAGGTTGCCAGATTAGCAATAAGAAATAGAGTTCTCTCACCCTTATAATTACCTCTAAAAAAACTAGTTTTCTGCCCACAGCTAACTCAAAGACAACTGCAGAGGTTGAAGTAACTAAACTAAAGGTTTCTAAATATCCCTGATAGTAACAAAGGTTTTAAAGTATCCCTAATAGGCTCGAAATCGAATCATATGTCGGAGAGGGTTAAGAGAAGTATCGGTATATTATACTGTAACTCTAAATAATAAACAAAAATAATGTGGTAGTTACATTAAGAGCGATAAGTGCTGCCTCTCTAACCCAAGCCCCTATGTCCCCTCGACGGTCCATAGTGTAGTCGTCCAGGGCCTTCAACAGCGCTCGGTACACTACATCAAGGTTGTCACCACACACACACTCACTACCTGCAACATAATACCATAAATTATAATGTAAAACTTGCAAAATAAACAAACCAAAGCTTATACGAACACAGTAAAAAGACAAAACAACTAATCAATCCACCACATCATTACTGTTATTTAGGAATTCAGTACTTATCAGTACTTATGGCTGGGTGAAGTTCAGAGAACTGATGCCAATCCTAACCATGAAAAGAATGCCTCTCCCCCTGAAGGGAAACGTGTATGCCTCATGTGTTAGAAGTGCAATGACGTATGCCTCAGAAACATGGGCCGTTAAAGTAGAGGATGTCAACAGAATGGAGCGTAATGAGATGAGAATGGTGAGATGGATGTGTGGGGCCAGGCTACAGGATAGAATAACAAATGTTGAGCTGAGGAGACGTTTAGGTATAAAGAGTATTAGCGAGGTGATGCGTACAAGTAGACTGGGATGGTATGGACATGTGGAGATAATGGATGAACAAAATTGGGTGAAAAAATGCAGGTCTGTGATTGTGGAGGGAGCTGCACCAATGGGTGGACCGAGTAAGACCTGGGATCGGACTATATACGCCGATCTCAAATCCAAGAACTTGACAAGTGAAGCAGCCCTTAACAGGGTTGCCTGGAACGGCGCCATTAGGACAAGAGACTGAAACTGCACTTATGTGTGGAACACTCAGTCTTAAAATGTTATGTATGTATGTGTATGTAGTCGTGAATGTACAAAGATACACCTCCATGTGTTCTATGCGCTCTGTCCGCCCTATGTAGGTTATAACCAGGAATCCATAATTCACTATTTTCCTAATCAATAATGTGAGTTTCTGTGAGACCCAGGATAATGATAACACGAGATTCAAAGATTTAATTTTGATTGTCTATTTACTTCTCTTAGTGGTATCCAATTCTAATGATATACTGTACAGTACAGTACGAGGGGTGATTGATAAGGTCGTGGCCTGAGGTAGGACATAAGTTACAAAATTCCAGTTTTATTCACTTACAGTTCAACCTTTTTAAAGCTTGCATGCCAAAGTAAGAAGACTCTAACAATATTTGTCTTTCTGTTACAGATAAATGAATGTCATGAATTTTGTCAATGTTTTCCTGTGTGGTGACTGTGGGAGGCCTTCCTTCACGGGGGTCATCTTCCAAGCTTTCCCTATCCCGTTTGAATTCAGCTGCCCAATTTTTAACCATGCTGTAGGAAGGAGCAGCATTGTCCCCTAGTGTAGCCACCATATCCTAGTGGGTTGGGCAGCTGAATTCAAACGGGATAAGGAAAGCTTGGAAGATGACCTCTGTGAATGAAGGCTTCCCACAGTCACCCCACAGGAAAACATTGACAAAATTCATGACATTCATTTATCTGTAACAGAAAGACAAATATTGTTAGAGACTTTATACTATGCATGCAAGCTTTAAAAAGGTTGAACTGTAAGTGAATAAAACTGGAATTTTGTAACTCATGTCCTTCTACCTCAGGCCATTAACTTATCAAATCACCCCTCGTACCTTAAGAACTTTCTATAGCATCCCCAAAGAGATATGGTTATTTACGCTGATGAGTGGGGTCAGTAAATCCCCTTGCTCAAAGACAAGGAGGAACCATACAACTATATAGGCCTTACGTCATAGATTCCGGAACCACTAATATATAATAGGTTTTCCTTTCTTCCCGATCCTTTGGGTGTCAAACCTGTAACCTGTAATTTTGGGATGGAATTTGTGCTGTACCTAGTATCAGTGCATTACCACAAAGCCCACCGAAACGCTAATAAAATACCCTCATTGTTCCCTGATTAAATAGCACTGCATGAATATTCCCATATTCAAAATATGCTATAGGGGTGCAATGCCTGGTGAGTTAGCTGCTCAACAGGTGGCGTTGTGTGTGTGTGTAAGAGTGAGTGTCCGAGTGTAGGGGGTGAGACAGTGAAGCACGGGAACGAGGTGGCTTCAGAGATGGGGTCGCTTCGGACCATGAGTGAGCACCGTGCCTCATGTGAAGGCAAGATGGCAGGTGCTCGTTGTACTCTACATGCTTCACATGCCTCACTCCCTAGACTGGAACAAGACCTCACGGGCTTCACTGCTCATTGTACAACTGTGAATGTCCAGGCTCTCAGCCTATGCCCGAGAGGGAGTAAGTTGGAATATAGAAAAAAAAAAAAAAAAAAAAAAAAAAATATATATATATATACAGTATATATATATATATAATATATTAGCAAGGGTGTTGGCAACCTATTGATTTTGAATGTTCGTGCTTACCTTTGCCATCCTTTTTAACTCCGAGTGTGGTGGTGAGAGAGAGAATGGACATAATGGCCTGCTTCCGTGTCTGGGCCCAGCTGGAGGTCTCTGGTCTGATCTCTGTGGCTGCCAACAGTGATGTCAATATATCTTCAAATTTACCACATGCCAGTGAGTATGGGAGACAACCTGGAACACAGAAAGCAATGGAAGTTAAAATAAAACTGAATAATTTGTTAGTAGTCTTGGCAAATTCAACGTCAAGGCTATTAACCCAATTGCGATGACGACTTGTCTAATTTTACTGCTATGTCGTCACCCCAACCGCGGTTAAAAAAAAAAAAATCTAGAGTCCACTCCTTAACTTAATCTAGGAGACGTTGTACACTAACCAAGAAACAACCGAAGGTGAAAAAAGCATAGAAGAGAAGAAAAAGAGATTTACCCGAGTTACATCTGACAGCCCATCCCATCTGCTGTCAATGTTGACACCTGGTCGAACTTGAGCGCATGCGTCGCTTTCCAAGTATAATTTTCTCCCGCACCCTCATATGATTCAGACATCTGTGCCTTGTGTTTTTCAATCCACCCTGTCGCCGTACATTTTCGGCTTCTTGGGCCTTCTTTTATGTTAGACAGATGCAACGTGGTTTAGGGCACACGTGAAATGGGCTCCAGAATGTTTAGAATGTATCATATGGAGGTCGCGTGGGATAATAGTCTACCGAAGGTTTGGGGATCGCCTTGCTTCCCCCGTGATGTTTATTCACTCTTTCTCTTTTCATATTGTCTTTTCCGTTAGTTCTGGGCATAGTTTTAGCTTAATAGTAGCCTAGCTTGTTTTATCATTCAGGGTTTGGCTATGCCCCGATGAGTTTCATGTTTCATAGCCTAGGTGTTTACGTTTGAGGTAAAAACTTCAGAAATCGCCTGGGTGGCCTTGCTAGTTTTGTAGTGTTTGTGTCGGCTGATTTATAGCGTTAATTATTCCCGAGTCGCCCTTTCGAGCCTTGAGTGTGTCTCAATGGGCCGGGCAACGTGTGATTCAAGACACATTCTTTACTGACAGCTATGTGCCCCCTTTTTCTCTCCAGTGTTCATTTGCTAGTTTTGTTTTTTACCTTACCGTTTTCATCTCCATCCTTTTGCCCACCTTGATCTCGTGCCCTTTCTTGCTGCTGTCCTACTCGCCTGAACCACACCTTGACTTGGTTAGGCGAGTGGGGGGCAGCGCTCCCTGCTGTGTCACCAAGATTTTTCCCAGCTGGAGGCAGCAAGGTTGCAGGAAAATCATGGCGACACAGCAGGGAGCACCACCCCCCACTTGCCTAACCAAGTCAAGGTGTGGTTCAGGTGAGTAGGACAGCAACATCTCGCCAACAGCAGCAAGAAAGGGCACGAGATATAGGTAGGCGAAAGGATTTAGGTGAAAACGGTAAGGTAAAAAACAAAACCAGCAAATGAACACTGGTGAGAAAAAGGGGGGCACATAGCTGTCAGTAGAGAATGTGTCTTGAATCATACGACGCCCAGCCCTTTGACACACACTCAAGTCTCGAAAGGGGCGACTGAGGAATAATTAGCGCCATAAATTGGTCGACACAAACACTACAAAACTAGCAAGGCCACCCAAGCGATTTCTGATTTTGTTTTACCTCAAACGTAAACATCTAGGCTATGAAACATGAAAACTCATCGGGGCATAGCCAAAACCTGAATGATAAAACAAGCTAGGCTACTATTAAGCTAAAACTATGCCCAGAACTAACGGAAAAGACAATATGAAAAGAGAAAGAGTGAATAAACATCACGGGGGAAGCAAGGCGATCCCCAAACCTTCGGTAGACTATTATCCCACGCGACCTCCATATGATACATTCTAAACATTCTGGAGACCATTTCACATGTGCCCTAAACCACGTTGCATCTGTCTAACATAAAAGAAGGCCCAAGAAGCCGAAAACGTACGGTGACAGGGTGGATTGAAGAACACAAGGCACAGACGTCTGAATCATATGAGGGTGCGGGAGAAAATTATACTGTACTTGGAAAGCGACGCATGCGTTCAGGTTCGACCAGGTGTCAACATTGACAGGAGACGGTATGGGCTGTCGGATGTAACTCAGGTAAATCCCTTTTTCTTTTCTTCTATGCTTTTTTTTTCACCTTCGGTGGTAATCTTGGTTAGTGTACAATGTCTCCTAGAGTAAGTTAAGGAGTGGACTCTAGACGTTTTCTTTTATAATCGCGGTTGGGGTGACGACATAGCAGTCAAATTAGACAAGTCGTCATCGCAATTGGGTTAATAGCCTTGACGTTGGATTTTCCAAGACTAGTAACAAATAACTGTAATAACTGTGAAGTGATACATAGTGGATTTAGGCGTAGAGGGGATACCACTGTATAATAACAAAAATGAGCCAAAAATGTTACCTCCCAGATGGTTTGGAAATACATTCATAACTGTGATAGTAACACAGTAGTGACTGTGATATGAACAGTAGAGACTGGGGAGGCTCACTATCAGTCAAAAGTGGCTCCCCCGCCACCCTACCCTTACCTCCTCCCTCCTCCACTCCCCTTCTGTGCCCTACCGGGCCGGGCGGGAAATCTCGCCTGGCTGGGCAGGAAATATGGCCAGGCGGGCGGGATCGGCTTATCTTAAGACCACTCCCAGGACCATTCTACGCATATAGGACCATCTGTGAGTACTTTGTATGATTCATGGATACTTTTTAGGCACTTTTCTTCAGATTGGGCTAATTTCTATTTTTTGACATAGACCTGGGACTGGCGGTGACAAAAATAGAAATATCTTGTGGGACAGTACGGGTTAATACAGTACAGTATTGTACTGTCTGCGTGTTGAGAGAGAGAGAGAGAGCGATATCTCCACTACAGCCAAGATTCGTGTAACCCACGTTAAGTATAGAAACTCATATTGAGATTACAATTATACATTATATTGTATTTATAAATTCCTAATAAATGTTAAATGTCGGCAATTGTAAGCATGTGCAATGATGGTTTGACAATAATGTGCAATACATGAGAACAATCGTCGCTAATCACTAACTGCCAACTAGAGAAGGAAGGTGGGGGAGTTAGGGATAGTTTGGGGGTTCAAGGTGGGGGTAGACTTGGACCCGACTCCCCGCTTCCACCTGCCCAGGGTGGAGTAGGGGAAGGAAGGACCCACCCCTGAGCAACTTTTAGTATGCGTGAGTGTACATGTCATTAGATACAGTTTTAAGGTAAGAAAACATTGCATATAATATATTTACTTGATTTCCAATGTCCAGACTTTTCCATTGTGCGGACATCGGTCCCCCCTCCCCCATGCGAGGGTTGACTGAACAGTATATATATTAGGCTATACGTCATTGACTACGTAGCCACTACTAAATATTAGGTTTTCCCTCCCTTTGGGTTGTCAAACCTGTAATGCAGCTACTGACTACTTGTTTACTAACCTAGAGCAGCAGCATATCCCAGACTGTGGATCTCTTTCTCAGTCTTTAGAGCCTTTGTGTAGTTGGTGATGAGGTTGTTCCGCCATTCAGTCTTGTCCGGAGTATCAGGTTGGTAGTAGGTCTCCCACAAGGCTGCCAGAGCACCCAGGGCACAGCTGCGAATGTTGTCGTCCGTGTAAACTATGCAGTCCTCCAGTCGCTCGTGCCACACATCTATACATACAGTACATACAAGTTTAATGACTGCTTCATCCACAGAGAGTGTGGTTTTAGTGTCTTTACTGTAGTACAGTACAATAAAGACTTGCCACAACACAGCCCTATCATGTCATCACAGTGGCCGATGTTGGTACAGAGCTAATAGTGTCTCAGCAAGACTGTTAGCGCTATACCAACATTGGCCACTGTGATGAAATGATGGGGCTGTGTTCTGGCAAGTCTTTATTGTACTGTACTACAGAAGAAACAAAAAATTACAACATACAATACTTAAACAAACACCTACCTATAACACATGCTCATGCCACAGCTCTGACAGAAGAAAAAATTTGACACCTTTAGTGTAAGAAATATTCAAACATGTTATGGGTATGGGTTAGCATGCACATATCTATTGTTAAGCTTTGTTCAAATCTAAAGTACAAAACTGATGTATCGACCCTTATTGCACTTTTAACTGTTGATTAACACCTAACTGGCGGTACCCGTCATATGACGGGCTAGAGAACAATGGACAATGTGGCAGTACCCGTCATATGACGGGCGGAATTTTGAGCACATTATCGGCTCTGAGAGAGAGTCTACGCGTTGGGAGGACGATAGGCGGGCTCTGACAATTCGGCCCGACCACAGAGCCGCGACTGAGCTCCCCACTGCAACATTCCACATCCACGGCCTCGCGAGACCAGGAAAAAACTGGGGAAATTACCTTATTTTAGGGTTTTTCACCTCTCGTTGCGCGATCGCTACAGAATAACCCGTGGTCGTACAAGGATGATTCAGGTGTCATTGGAAAGCTCTATTATCGCCCTTTCACGGATACGGATAGGGGAGGTGTGGCAGAGTGGTCTTGCCACTGGACTGGTAATCCAATGGACCCGGGTTCGAATCCCAATATGTCAATGGGAAGAAGTCCTTGCATGACAGTGTGGTAATCCCGACACTGACTTACGGAAGCGAAGCATGGACGTTGGTTGAGAGACTCAGACCAAGAGTGAGAGCAGTGGAAATGAATTACTTAAGGAGTGCGTGCGGAGTTACATGGAGGGATAGACAGACTAATGAGGAAGTAAGGAGGAGGTGTGGTGTGGAGGTAGATGTGCTGGAAAGTGTGAAAAGGAACAACTTGAGATGGTTCGGCCATATGGAACGTATGGAAAGCGAGAGAATGACTAAGAGGGTGTACGAGAGCGAGGTGGAGGGACAGAGGGGGAGAGGTAGACCGAATATGAGGTGGAAGGATGGAGTGAGGAAGTACATGAACGAAGGCGGTGCTGGTTGGGGGGAGGGGCGTCGACTGACTGGGGACAGAGGTGCATGGGGGCGGTTCGTTCGTGGCCACCCCTTCGGGGATCACGGCGTCAGGCAATAGATAGATAGATAGAAGATATTATTGGGATGGAATTTGTGCTGTACCTAGTTTCAGTGCATTACCACAGCACACCGAAATGCCAAAACAAAATACCCTCATTGTTCCCTGATTAAATAGCACTGTATGAATATTCCCATATTCAAAATATGCTACAGGGGGGGCAATGCCTAGTGAGTTAATTGCTCAATAGGTGGCATTCTGAGAGTGAGGGTCCGAGCCTGGGGAGTGATACTGTGAAGCGCAGGGGCGAAGCAGCTTCAGAGATGGAGTTGGGTTCGGGCCGTGAGTGGGTGCTTTGCATGTCTCACTCCCTAGACTGGAACAAGACCTCACGGGCCTCACCGTGTTCAGCGGTAGAGTGTAAAGGCTATCAGCCTATGCCCGAGAGGGAGTAGTTGCAATATAGAAAGAAAAAAAAAAAAAAAAAAAAAAAAAAAAAAAAAAAACATGATTGTATTACGCTCTGGCTCTTCTTTATGCATAAAAAAGAGCATGGAATGAAGCTCGTTTAAAGTAAATATGCCCGCTTGGCAGGTAGTAGATGTTATAAACGGCCTCGCTCTTTGAGAGTTAAGTTTCTAGCCAAATTGCACCCACATGGTAGAGTGCAACAATGTAACAGTGGTCAGTGGTCTCCCCAACTACGCAGGAAATGTAGTCAGCGTAATTAGAACGAACTTTGAAAAATGCCAAGTTGAGAAAACTTCTTATGGGATAAATTATGAGTTTGAAGTGAAGGAAGGAAAAGCTAATGCAGTAGAACCCCGTTTATTCGGCATTTAGAACAACGGCACCCTCAAATCAACGGCACCAATTGGTTGAGGCATTATATAGGTAGGCTATAAAAGGTCAAAACTTATTTTAGCCAACAAAAACCAACATTAAAAAATACCTAGGCATTCTAGGCACAATAGTTATAAGTCAAAGGTTTGAATTTGTCCTGAAACCACTTAAAACATGCCAAAGAAAGTGTTGATGTCATAGCGAGCGACCAACGAAATAACACACATCAACTACACACACACACACACACACAAACACACACCCCGTAGCCTAGTAGGTAGAGCTCTCGTCTCACACACGAGGGGTCGGGGGTTCAATCCCCGACCGGGCGGAGACAAATTGGGCTTGTCTCCTTTCATGTGTTAGCCTCAGTTCACCTAGCTGTAAATAGGTACCTGGAATAAGTGGACGACGTTGTGACGTCCCATCTGGGGTTGGCAAAAATGGTACAAGGCGAGATGGGTATCATATGGTTCACCTAAGCTGATGGCTACCTAAGCCTTCGGGCGAGACGGTACCGTCTATAGTGAGAATGGTACCATACAGATCCACCCTAAGCCTTCGTTTCCGATGTCGCCAACTGGCTAAATACAGACTACACACACATCCACAGCCATTCCAACAGTACATAATAATAGTTCTTAAAGCTAGCGCATGCTAAGCTAGCTAAGGATAGCTCAATAAGGCCGATTAGGCGTATTTCCATTGGGGTCCTGTACTACTACCCCATCCCTTTGCTCATGAGGGATGGTAACGACTCAGTGCTTGTGAAAAATCTTTAATGCGCCGAGCGTGGGCGCGAACCCGGGCCTTCTGGGTGGAAGTCCGAGACGCTAGTCACTACACCAAGCGAGCCGCTTAAAAACACTTAACATGCATTTCACGCAATACATTCCCAGTTAAGGAGGCGCGATAATAATGAGCTTAGCTCGCATTGCGTGGATTCCCTTTGACGAACAAGTAACTGAGAGTAACACACACTCAGGGGAAAAAAAAAAGGAAAAAGGAAAAAAAAAAGGAAAAATAGGCTTATTCTTGCAGGGGACTTTAATTGCGGGGAGGTGGATTGGGAATGTTTGGATGCGGGTTAAAATGAAAATACTTGGGGTAGCAAATTTCTTGAACTAACAATGGGATATCTACTAACACAACACGTTACGGAAAATACAATATTTAGAGGAGGTGATGAACCATCAAGACTTGACTTATTATTCACCAAAGACCCCCAAGAAATAAAGAACCTAACATATTTGAGCCCCATGGGAAAAAGCGATCATGCTGTGATTGAATTTGAATTGACAGTGGAATTTCTGGAAGGCAGAGAGGAGGAACATAGGGAATATAGACTAAATTATAGTAAGGCGGATTATGAATCATTACGAGGATACTTTGCAAATATAGATTGG
Source organism: Paralithodes platypus (assembly GCA_032716605.1). Lineage (NCBI taxonomy): Eukaryota > Metazoa > Arthropoda > Malacostraca > Decapoda > Lithodidae > Paralithodes > Paralithodes platypus. Next base: position 42,764,257 of record CM064579.1, read on the forward strand.
TCATTTATTGAGCAAGAACAGAATATTCAGGTAAAATACACCATGTTACTAGATATTTACAGGGAGGGGGTAGATAAATATGTACAGTACCAAAATTTAAGGATAGAAAGCTAGCTAAGGAGAAAGCGTGGTTTAACATGTGATGTCACATTGCCCAGAACAAAAAGGACTCTGCATGGAATAAAGTGAGGAGACACACTGAGGAAAAATGGAATGAGTATAAGAATGCTAGAAACAACTATGTCAAGACTATAAGAGAGGAGAAAAAGAACTTTGAAAAAGATATAGTAAACAAATGTAATAAAGAACCCAAACTGTTCTATAGTTATATCAACGGCAAAACAAAAATAAAGGACAAAATAACAAAGCTTAGGGTAGAGGGTCAATTATATGAAGACACAGTGGGTATGTGTGAAATTATGAATGATACATTAACATCCGTGTTTGTGGAGGAGGATGACTATGTAGAACCTGTGGTGGAATTGAACGAGATACAGGGACAGGACAGGGAGATACAGGTCGATAGAAGTCAACAAGGATGAACTAAAATCATTGTTGGAAGAATTGGACGTGAGAAAATCTATGGGCCCAGATAACATTGTTGGATGGGTATTAAGAGAATGTTCTGAACAACTAGTGAGACCTATTTTTAATATTGTTCAACACTCATTAAACAAGGGGGAACTTCCCTTAGAATGGAAACAAGCAAATATAACTCCAATATATAAAAGTGGAAATAAAGAAGACCCGCTAAATTATCGACCGGTATCCTTAACGAGTGTTATATGCAAGCTTTGTGAAAAGATTATTAAAAAAGATGGGTGGGTATGTTGAAGGAGAGGGAAATAATTTCAAGCAAGCAGTTCGGGTTCAGAAAAGGTCATTCGTGTACCACATATTTGTTGAGTTACTATGATAGGGTAATTGACATTGTACAATGGAGGGAGGGGTGGGTAGATTGTATTTACTTAGATTTCAAGAAGGCATTTGATAAGGTGCCTCATAAGAGATTGTTGTGGAAGCTCAGGACTGTGGGGCGGGTTGAGGGAGTATTATTAAAGTGGATGGAAAACTATTTAATTGGGAGGGAAATGCGAACAGTAATAAAAGGAAAGTTCTCCTCGTGGAAAAGGGTAAAAAGCGGAGTGCCTCAAGGATCGGTGTTGGCCCCAATCATGTTTTTGGTTTTCATCATCGACCTTCAAATGGGAATAGGCTCATATATATCTATGTTTGCTGATGATGCAAAATTAATGAAGCATATTACAAGTAGGAGTAGTTGTGAAGAATTACAGAGAGACCTAGATAAGTTATATGAGTGAAGTCAAACTTGGAAAATGGAATTCAACACGAGTAAGTGTCAGGTTCTTGAGATAGGAAAAAGTAAATATAGACCTTCTTGGGGATATAAAATAGGAGATGAAATAATTAGTAAGGCTGGGAAAGCAAAAGACCTAGGGGTAGTTATGGCAGACAGCTTGTCACCTGAACAGCATATAAATAAAATAACTGGTGAAACCTATGCAGTGTTGACTAACATGAGAATAGCTCTGAATTATTTAGATGAAGAGATGTTAGCAAAAATAATAGGGACAATAATACGACCAAGATTGGAGTATGCAGCAGTGGTGTGGTCTCCACACCTTATAAAACATAATAAAAAACTGGAAAGAGTTCAGAGAGTTGCCACTAAGATGATAGCTAGCCTTAGAGACCTGCCATATGAGGAGAAATTGGAGAGGCTAAAGCTGCCAACGCTGAGGGAGAGGAGAGAGAGAGGTGACATGATCATGATGTTTAAGTGTGTGAAAGGTTTCGAGAAGATCGGCAAGGGAGATTTTGTGGTGAGGGACGAGGGAAGAACCAGGGGTCATGAATGTAAGTTGAGGAAAGTTGTATGTAAGTCTGAAGTAAGAAAGTTCAGCTTCCCGTATAGAAGCATTGATTGTTGGAATAAGTTGGATGGGGAGGTGGTGGGAGCAAGAAATATCCAAACTTTTAAAGCAAAATTGGATAAATGTAGAGAGAGACAGGACAACACGAGCTTAGGCTCAAATCCTGTATACTACAATTAGGTGAGTACACACACACACACACCCACACACACACAGTCAGCTGACTCGGGTTCTTACATTTCAAAACCCATTAACGCCATCAGACAGTACACTAGGACCATACGGCTGGGAGAGTGTAGATAGCAGAGAAGGGGTGTTGTAGATAGAGGAAGCGTTGGAATGGCTTTGGTATGTGTGTTAATAGTTTGTATAGGTCGTCGAGGTGTAGAGTTAAGCGTTCTCTGCCATATCCATAGCTTACTCTAACTGTTAATTTTACTTATATATTTCCTAGATCTCAAGTGGCGGCGTCTCTTCCGTGGATTGACCTCGCTACTGCCAACTCTCGAGGTTGGCAGATTGGGAGCCGAAGCGTCACATTTTTCCTTTGCCCCTCAGCTTTCCCTTCATAATTGCTGAGGAGCACAGGGCCTTGGCTGGGGCTTCGGTATTTCGGGCGTTTCTGCGCCCTCCTCGGCTCCTTGCCTGTGAGCAGCTTCGGTCACCCAGGCTTTTTAGTGGTAGGCAGGGAGGGTTCTGTGGGGGCGCTCGGTTATGGCCTTGGGGCTGTTCGGCCAGGCAGCCTGGGGAACAGCAACAACAACCACCACACCCACTAAATGTCCGCCACGGCTGTAATCAAACCCAGGTCAAGCAGATTCACACATGAGCACTGAGCGTGTTCTCCACTCGACCACCGCGGCTCTTCAATCAATGATTTTCTATAGTTCGAATCGATATCGGTATACATGGGCCCTGACAATATTGCTGAATGGATATCAAGGGAATGTTCTGAACAACTAGTAAAGCCTATTTTTAATATAATTCAACACTCATTAAACAAGGGGGAACTTCCCTTGGAATGGAAACAAGTAAACATAACCCCAATATACAAAAGTGGAAAAAAAGAAGACCCGTTAAATTATTGACCGGTATCTCTAACTAGTGTTGTATGCAAGCTTTGTGAAAAGATTATAATAAAAAGATGGATGGATATGTTGGAGGAAAGGGAAATAATTTCAAGCAAGCAGTTTGGGTTTAGCAAAGGTTACTCGTGTACTACAAACTTGTTAGTTATTATGATAGGGTAATTGACATTGCACAAGAGAGGGATGGGTGGGTGGATTGTATTTAATTAGATTTCAAGAAGGCATTTGATAAGGTGCCCCATAAGAGATTGTTGTGGAAGTTGAGGACCGTACAGCGTGTTGAAGGAAGACTACTGAAGTGGCTGGAAAGCTATATATTTACGAGGGAAATGCGAACAGTGATTAAGAGAAAGTTCTCGTGGAAAGAAGTAAAAAGCGGAGTACCTCAGGGATCGGTGTTGGCCCCAATCATGTTTTTGGTTTTCATCAATGACCTTCATATGGGAATAGGCTCATATATATCCACGTTTGCTGATGACAGAGACCCAGAAGAGGCCATATATTACATATAGGCTCTCACGTAATTGACGAAGAGAACCACTGATAAATATAATGATTAGAGGGAGATAAGGAGTCGTAAATGTAAAGAGTATCCAGCCTCTGAATAACACCTGAACTTACTGAGGATAGCGTGGTTGTGTAGCGGAAGTTTAGCGAGGGCAGCCTTGTGTATGAGAACAGCAGTGGCTTGCCTCATGTACTCTCCCCCTAGGCCTCGGTACAGCCCTCTCTCTTGTAGGGTTGGTACAATGCCCACAATACCTTTCAGCATATCATCATCTGGGGAGAGAGGGGAAGTTTGTAATTCTTATCATACTGCATATTTAAAAACAATATATTGTAGTTGTAGTATAGCCCATATTCTTTTAGGTTGGTAGAATTCCAACAATATCTTATTGGTTTGAGTGTTTAAGATCTGTATGTGATAACCCAGGTTTGACTCCCGGGTGGATCATATGCTTTCATTAATTTCATTGGGAGGTGCTTGGTGTTGGGAGTGAAATTAATAAATTAGATTATTAGTGTACGTCAAATGATATACAGTAGTGCCAATAATTATATTTAGTAGTACAGTGGAGCCCCCATTTTCGCTACACCGGTCTTCGTTGATTCAATTCTCGCACCACACACCAAATATTCCCAATTTCAATTCTCGCGCCAAAAGCCTCAATTCTCGCATCAAAATCCCAGCCGAAACCCGAAAAAATAGCAAAAATAACGAAAAATTCGACATAAAACTAGAAAACAAACAAAAACAATATTTTTGTTTTAACATAACAAAAGAATCTGCCAGGCGCTCGTTTAGAGACGAAATCCGAGTGAATCCGAGATCCGATCGTCAAATGCACAAGATGCCGCCATCTTTGTATGACGTCATCACTAAGCAGACGCTTGCAGTTTAGCTAGTATCTGTGTTGACAAAACAACCGTTTGCAAGCCTTTTTGTGCCTGAACCCCTTATCTTTCGCGTTTATTATAACCTCTAGTACATCTAGTGATAGGGATGGTTGGCCTGGTGGTAGCAATGAAGGAATTTCATGCTCAAAACACAGAGCAAAGACCAGTCCATGTCGGACGGATTGAAATGCCTAGCCTTGGCTAGGCTAAATATGACAATGATTTATAATAAAATCTGTGTGGTAAGTAATCTTCTCATAATACGTATTTATACGTCTTTTCCTCATAATATGTATTTATTGGATGTATTTGGGGCGAAATGGGTACTTGAGGGGTGGCTGGACGAATTTAGAACCTAGGCCTAGGCTAAGCCTAAAAAAAATTGCATGATAGAAACAATGCCCCAATCTACAGTATTTATGGTTAGGACTGTCATTTAGCCATGTCTATATTATTATTTACAATGCATAAGATTTAGGCCTAGGCTACTTGATGTAGCCTAGACAAAAAACATGTTTTCATAGCCTAACACTGGGAAAAAGTGCGGTAATTGTTTAGATATTGGGCCTTTGTTTTCTAGTTATTAAACACTTATTCTATGGTGTATTATATGATACAGTATAATGCATAAAATTTAATTTGTGTACAATAAAACATGTTTTCATAGGCAAAAAATAGAAAAAGACGCAAATTTTGGCATGAGCACGGAACCGATTGAATTTTCCCCATAAGAACAGTGCCCCGATCTTGGCTGTTTCAATCCTAGCTCTATTTCTGCGGAACCGATTAGCAGCTAGGATGGGGGCTCCACTATAAACCCTCGCTATCTCGGACTAATTGGGGGGAGACCACTTCCGAGATGTCCGATTTTCCAAGATGTCCGAAGTCCGACTTATGTCCGACTTAACCCTTTCGCTGCGGGTGACGTTCTGGAACGTCCTGGCAAGTTACAGCAATTTCCAAGCTTTAAAAGCCTGTAAAAACTGTAAAAATCGAGTGTCAGTGGGCGGGAGCGTGAGGGGCCCACCTCCGACCACCGAGCGGCTCACTGAGGTTGACTGTGTCTCGCGCGGGTCTCTCTCTGTGTCTCCCAACAGTGTAGCCAAGCGAGCGAGTGTTACATAATAGCGGGTTTCCCGCGTTTCACTGGCACCACTGCGGGTGAACCAGACCACGTACGGGGCCCGTTCTGGTGTCATTTTCAAGCTATTCTCGCCTAGTTTTCGGCAGAATACACTTCATTTAATGCAGATGCTTGATTTATCATTCAGGAGTGCCTGAATATGCCCTAAATAGCCCAGAAATGGCCGCAGCCAAAGGGTTAAGAGAGGGAAAATTCCGAATTAGAAGAGGAAAGTCCGCGTCACCAGAGAAATTAAGATAATTTTTTAGTTTTTATTGTATTTTTTTTTTTTGTATCTATTTAATGCATCTATCTCCCTTATACATAAATATAACTATGTCTTATTTGTTTTTGTTTTTAATCTATGAATCATTTCTAATACGATGAAATTGAAAACAATATTACCCTTCTAACACACAAATAATAAAATGAAAATGAGTAAAAAAAAATGTCTCCTTTGTCTTTCAGAAGCTTACGTCCGTCTCATATATGATAGTATTTTATGGCTCGCTCGCCCCTAGCCACGCTCTCTCTATCTATTTATCTCTCTAATGCATCTACCTAACTCCCTTATACATTAACATAACTATGTCTTATTTGGACTTTTTGTAATCTATGAATCATTTCTAATGCGATGGAATTGAAAACAATATTATCCTTCCAGCACACAAATAATAACATGAAAAAGAGTCAATAAAAATGTCTCCTTTGTCTTTTCAGAACCAATTAAGTCCGTCTCATAATAGTTCGTGTTTATCGCTCTCTCTCTCTCTCTCTCTCTCTAATGCATCTACCTAACTCCCTTATACATTAACATAACTACTGTATGTCTCATTTGGACTTTTTGTAATCTATGAATCATTTCTAATGCAATGGAATTGAATATAATATCCTTCCAGCACATAGATAAACAATAAATAAGATAGATAACAAAATATTTCAACCCTCCCCTCCGTCTTGCTGTGCGAGGCGCCGAGCTTCGGAGATGGAAGATTTACGATTCATAGATTATTTTTTTTTTCCCCACGGTATAGGCTACACAAAATGATGGGGAAATATTGTAACATGTTTTTAATTGACATTTGTGTCGTTTTTGCTGATTATGAGTTGGTGGGAAAAAAAATCTTTAATTCCATCATATCGGAAATTATTCACAGATTATATAGAGACCAAATAACATACACTTTTAAGTGTGTTCAATAGTTTTGCATTATCAATAGAGTGTAGCACAAGGCTTATCAACATCATCACAGTAACGGGGTCGGGGTTGAGGCCGGGACGGGGAGGGGAGAGGAGGGAGTAGGCCTACAGCGGTGGGGATATATTTTTTTTTTTTTTTTTTTTTCCATGTGAAATTTATCATATTAATGACAAATACGACCCTTATTAAGTTTTCAGGGACAGTACAGCACATATTAATTAATATTACACAATAATTAAAAGGCACAGGCTTCAATTCATCCTAAAATCACTTAAAACCGAGTGAGAGAACATTGTAAACCGGACACAAATCCCGTCCAACTCGGAAATTGCCGAGATACACATGGACATCTCCGAGAGGCCTATGCCATTCTGAGAAGTGCGGGTTTCCGACAATTAGAGGTCCGAAATGGCGAGGGGTTACTGTAGTTCTCTCCGTCAATGACGTGAGAGCCTAATCATATTACAATGTAAAACTTGCAAAATAAACAAACCAAAACGTATACGAACACAGTAAAAAGACAAAACAACTAATCAAAATCGCTATGTGGAAAGAACATAATCCACCACATAGGGTGTACATTACTACATGAGCAACTTAACCCTCCTGGCCCGGTTGTCATTTTAAAATGACACCACGAATTAAGGGCAGGAGCCCGGGTGTCATTTTAAAATCTGTAAGCTTGAAAGCCTATTCAGCTTGGTCTGAACGCTGTGCGTCCGACGCATGTAAACAAAGCCGATCGTTACGTCACCGCACCTCCGAAAACAAGAAAGAGAAGACTCGTTTGTTATTGTATGTCTGTATGTCGTTGTTTCAGTAGTGAAAAGATCGTCATATTGCTAACATCGCCTGCAAGTGCTCTCCACTGAAATCGTCATCACAACTGAACCAGTTGACATAGAGCTCTACTCAACGCCAGTCTACAGATTGGAAACCGCACTACATTTATAGATGCGTGGGAAATTTCTAGCAGTTAAACTAAACAAAAATACGGTAGCCTAGGCCTAGACGTTTTTCGGCCAGATAGCCCGGCTAGCCCACACTGTCATTTTGAGAGCCTGCCCGGGCCAGGAGGGTTAATCTGTTTCCCAAGCAAACTAATCGCACACATAACAACGCACTATCGTCACGTTCAAGGAATTAGTCAATTTGGGAAGTCGGGGACGTTCTGGTAAATTTTACTAAACTCTGCATGAATAAAGAAACTACAATTAGTGTCAAAATTTTCTATTTAAATCAAATTTGCAACTTGACAAAACATTAACAATAGTAAAAAATACAAATGTACTAATTTGAAGTTTGATTACAAAGCGAAAATACAGAATAGTAAAAATGTTGCGTCTGCTGCCACCGCCGCCAACACCGTGAACGAACGCAGCAGTGCAAGTACTGGCACTGAGCTGGATACACAGGCTTAGTTTGCCTTTTTCCAGAGGATCTACTGTAAGAAACTGTAAGATTAGGGCTCCCCGGGTCCCCTTGACCGTATCATTTTTTGTTCACTCACTCTCTCTCGATTCATATCTGGACAATAGCAGCCGTGGGACCGAGTGGTGGTGCAGTTCGAGATGGCGGGACACTCGAAAAGCCTAAAGTGTTAAATCAAAGATGTGATTATAGGAAAGGTATGCAGAATAAGAAATATACTGCTCAGGACAAACAGAAAATCATGGACCTACTCGACAAAGGCTACTAAACATGTGAGATCGTAAGACAAATGAATGTGCCTGAATCCACAGTGAGAAATGTGAAAAAGAATAAAGATAAAATCAAATCAAATCTTAAAGCTGCGGAAAAATACTTTGGTAAAGTTGTTGTGACCCCTAGAGTGCTACACGAGGTACAGTATCTTAACAAAATCAAATACTGTAATGGTGATCACTGAACATTTTGTAATGAAGTGGCTAAATAGGAGACTGAAGGAGGGTGCGAGTGTCGATGGTCCTAATATCCGTGAACGTATATTTTACGAAGCTGTGTGACGAAAGAAAAACTTTAACAACCCAGCTCCTTTCAGTGCGTCGAGTGGGTGGCTACAGAAATTCAAGAACAGATGTGGTGTGAAATACGCAGTGTACCAGGGGGAGGTTGCATCAGCCGATGAAACAGCGGCAAAGGAGTTCCCTGGTGTTGCAAGGCAAATAATTGAGGAGGGGGGTTATAACCTGGACCAAGTTTTCAACTATGACAAAACAGGTGTGTATTGGAGAAAAAAAAACAGCCAAGGCAACCTGGAGACTGGATTTATGCCGGGACGTGGCAAAACTGATGCTATCTTCACTCTTAGGCAAATGCAAGAGAGGTACTTAGAGAAAAACAGGGAGTTATACCTAGTTTTTGTAGATCTGGAGAAGGCCTTCGACCAGGTGCCCAGGGAGGTAGTGCAGTGGGCTATGAGAAAACTTCAAGTAGAAGAGTGGTTGGTGCGTGTGATAATGAGAATGTATGAGGGGTCACGGGCAGCAGTTAGAGTAAACGGGGGTCTGAGTGAAGAGTTCCCAGTGAAAGTTGGAGTTCACCAAGGTTCAGTTCTGAGCCCATTACTGTTTGTCTTAGTCCTGGAAGCTCTGTCAAGGGAATTTAGGACAGGACTCCCATGGGAGATGTTATATGCAGATGATCGCAGATAGTGCGCAGGAAGCAGAGGCAAAGTTCAAAAGATGGAGGGAAGGTATGGTAAATACCTTGGTAAAATAGGGTCTAAGAGTTAACATAGATGAAACAAGGGTCATGATTAGTGGAGTAGGGCGTGGAGCTATGGAAAGAAGCGGCGACTATCCATGCGCAGTATGTGGGAAGGGGGTGGGAAGTAATTCAATTCAATGTTGTGTCTGTAGTGACTGGGTACACAAGAAATGTAGTGGAGCTAGAGGACCTTTGACAAGAATCATAGACTTTGAATGTGCAGTGTGCAAGGGAGATCTTGTATTAAATGACCCGCCTGTCAGTGTTGATTTCGACAGCGTAACGCTGGAGTGTGTGAATAAGTTCTGCTACCTGGGCGATACGATAGCTTGTCGGGAAAGCCCGACAAGGTTCTCAAGGAGTGTAGATTGTGTTGTTGGCGTATGTGGTTGTGTGAAATGCAGTCTTCTATGATGTGTTTAATAGTATGGGGTGCTGTGTTACAACCTGGGCAGGAGTCGACGACGGAGTCATCCAGTCTTTTCTGATAGCTCAGAAGGGCTGGATGGTGTCCGCATTTCAGCCTGGCCAGGTGGACTCTGGCCTCGCGTCTACGCCGTGGGACCACCTCCCGGAGCTGCCGAACATGGATGGCTGCCGACCCTCCCGGCCGGGGACAAGATCACCGACCAGTGGAGGACAGCCGACTGAATGCATGATCAGGGAAAGTGTTGCTATCAACGACATGCAGTTTGGATTTATGCCATGGCCTTCCTTAGGGACTCGGGGCTGTTCAGCCAGGCAGCTTAGGGAACAACAACAACAACAACTACCATAGGTTCGCAGTTTATGAGTTACAGAGAGGATGTACAATAGCCGATTTCTCAGTCTGAGGAAATGTACCTTCAGAGAATGATTTGTTAACGATTCTACAAACAAGGTTGGCTGCGTGTTCGTAAACGTCCTGCAACCTTGATACATCGAGAGGATCGAGATTGCAAAACGTCTTTTTAGAGTTCCTAATATAGCAAAGAACATGGTTGACCTCAACTGATTGGATGGTGGAAATAGTCAAATAATTTCTGTGATGAGTTTGGAACCTAACAGAGAACTCATCTGGCACGTTACATATATTTAATTCATCCTGTATATCAGACACCTTAGAACTAAAGAAAGAGACAAAATCTGAGGCAAGCTTCATATCACACATTGATGTAGGTTTTGAAGATGTATAATTTTTTATAAGTAAGTTTCTCACAGTGCCGTAAAGTTTTCTCTGGTCACCGCCACAGGACACAATCTTGGATCTATAGTAATCAACTTTGCGTTGTTTGACAGCCAAGAGAACAGCATTTCTTGCATTCACATATTGGATACGAGTTTCATCTGTCCGCATCAGCAACGATCCAGACTTCTCAGCGAAGGCCTCCAGAAACTCTCCAATCGAGTTAATAAAAACTCTATCTGAACCAGGGTGGGGAGTACGATAAACCACTGCAATCCTAATCACCTGCCGATGAAGATTGATGTGCACTTCCACGAACTCAAAGGAGGTAACAACGATGTCACAAGTATCAATTCGGCTAATGTTCATCAGTGCCTGAGAGTAAATTATTGCTACGCCGCTACCCAGACGGGCGCGAGGTCTAGGGACACTGATTATCGAATAAGTTTTATGCAATGCAGCACGAATTATGTTCAGGTCTGACTCAAATAACCAAGTCTCAGTAAGACAAAGTATGTCAAGATTGGAATAATTCAAGATCTCGCAGATACATACATAACATTTTTAAACTGAGTGCTCCACACATACGTGCAAGGTGCGCCTTGTTATTTCCCACGAAATAAACGTTATTTACATGAATCCAAACGTTATTTTAGAAAGTGGGTAACTATTCTGACTTGCCGTTATTGGTTATTGCCGAAAACGTTATTTTAGAAGTCGTTATTGGCAAGACTCTACTGTACTTCCAGAACCTCTCTCCTTTATGTGCCCTCATTCACGCCTCTTACATTCCATGTCGCAATCCTAAAGCAGTCCTTGTCCGGTCGGTGTTCGTCAACAGTCAGTGTCCGAGGCTGGTCTATCGTTGTTCATTGCTGTAAGATTTTTCCCGGGTGGAGGGTAGCAAACCCAACCGAACCAACCTCTTTAATCGCTTTTTGTGATCTTTCATTTAATTTCATAAATTTTATTTTAGTAAGCGTTGTTTCCACATAGCGATTTTGATATGTTGTTTTGACTTTATATTGTCTTTGTCCCAGTTTTGGTTTGACTTTATTTGCAAGTTTTACATTTTAATTTACGACACGTAGGAGGCACGTGAGGCATATTCTGACCCCTTACCCCCAGGCCCAGGGGTAACCTAATGATGACTCACTTATAAACTTTTCCAGAGGGACATCTGAGGTTATGGAGACAATAGAAAGGGCGTGAGTAACGTGAGCCAGGGCCAAGATGGAGCCGTGTCGTCCCACCAGTGTTCCACCAGTACTGCCAGACACCAGGCCGGCCACCATACTCCTACTTACATACTCTGGCGAAATCAAGGTCAAGTTGTGTAGTGCCTGCAAAAAAAAGAAAAAAAAAAATTATAAAATTAGTTTAACCAGACAACTTAGTTTTGTGCAAAACTAATGATAAAGTGCATATATATATATACTGTATCTATCTATTGCCAGGCACCACGATCCCCTATAAGAGTTCCGTATGGAGCTCAGTGGTCTGGTTAATCTGCTCTACATAACTAACTAACTAACGATCCCCGAAGGAGTGGCCCCGAATGAATCGTCCCCAAGCATCTCTGTCCCCTGTCAGCCGACGCCCCTCCGCCCAACCAACACCGCTTTCTCTCGCACACCTCTTAACTCCATCCTGCCACCTCACTCTTGGTCTACCTCTCCTTCTCAATACCTTCACCCCACTCTCGTATACTCTCTTATTATTTCTCTCGCTTCCCAAACGTTCTACATGGCCGAACCATCTAGAGGTGTTCCTTTTCACACTTTTCAGCACACCCACATCCCTACCACACCGCTCTCTCACTTCCTCATTCGTCTATCTATCCCTCCATGTAACTCCACATGTTCTTCTCGGGTAACTCATTTTCACCCCTCACACTCTTGATTTGTGCCTCTCCAACAACGCCCATGCTTCACTCTCGTACGTCAATGTCGGGAGTACCACAATATTCATGCAACGACATTTTTACTTCCATGCCGACTACCCTATTCCTTGTCACTGCTTTCAACGTTCCTACAACCCTCTTCCCGTTGCACCCTCTCCTGCACTTCATCCTCCATACTCCCATCTTTACTCATCACACTGCCCAAATACTTGAATGAACTGGCACACTGCATACCCATGTGCAGTGTGTGGAAAGAGTGTGGGCGCTAACTCGATTCGGTGTAGCGTCTGTCAATGTTGGGTGAACCATGGGAGTAAGCACTGTAATAGAAATAAAAGGGCCCCTGCTGAAGGATAAGTCGGAAATCAAAAAATTTGAGTGCGTAGTATGAAAGGGCGAGCTTGTGTTAAATGATGATCCTGTGGCTGTGAATTTTGGAAATGAGTCATTGGAGCTGGTGGACAAGTTTTGTTACCTAGGAGATACCATCTCTGCCGGTGGTGGGGCCGAGGCTGCCACTGTCGCTAGAATTAGATGTGGCTGGGGGAAGTTGTTGTTGTTGTTCCCCAAGCTGCCTGGCCGAACAGCGCCAAGGCCCCGAGCAATTCCAAGGCCATAACTGGCTGGGGGAAGTTCAGAGAACTGCTGCCAATTCTGACCATGAAAAGAGTGCCTCTCCCACTGAAGGGAAAGTTTATGCCTCATGTGTTAGAAGTGCAATGACATATGCCTATGCAACATGGGCCGTTGTAGTAGAGGATGTCAATAGAAGGAATGTAATGAGATTAGAATGGGGAGATGGATGTGTGGAGCCAAACTGCAGGATATAATAACAAATGATGAGCGTGGTGATGGGCTGGTCTATCAGAGTGAGAACTGAGCGATCTCTGCCATACCCATAGCTTACTCTGACTGTTCCTTTAACTTATATATTTTCTAGATCTCAAGTGACGGCGTCTTTTCCGTGGATTGACCTCCCAATCTACCAAGATTGGAAGCCAAAGCGTCACATTTTTCCCTTGCCCCTCAACTTTCTCTTCATAATTGCTGAGGGGCACAGGGCCCTGGGTGGGGCTTTGGTTTCCCGGGCGTTTCTGCACCCTCCTCAGCTCCCCGCCATGGAGTGGCTTCGGTCACCCAGGCTTTATTGTGGTCGGCAGGGAGGGTTCTGTGGCTCGGTTATGGCCTTGGAATTGCTCGGGGCCTTGGGGCTGTTCGGCCAGGCAGCTTGGGGAACAACAACAACAACAAATGATGAGCTGAGGAGACGCTTAGGTATGAAGAGTATTAGCGAGGAGATGCGTACAAGTACACTGGCACGGTAGCTCACCCGTTAAAAGGGATGGGAGCAGGGAGAGATAGCCAGTTGTGAGAGTCTCGCCCTCCTATATGGCATGTACATACTGTACATACATACAGTACATACATACGGATCATATGGCATGTGTCATATGACTTCATACTCTACCAAGAGAGATGAGGCAATAAGCTTGTTTGTCTATATCTAAGTCTTCTTTAATCCTCCCCGTTTCACCCCATATGTTAAACAATTTTAAGATGTTTCACCCTATTCGTTTGGCAATTTAAGGGGAGGTGTGATGGAGTGGTCTTGCCACTGGACTGGTAATCCAATGGTCCCAGATTTGAATCTCAATGTATCAATGGGAAGATATTATTGGGATGGAATTTGTACTGTACCGAGTATCAGTGCATTACCACAAAGCCCATCAAAATGCCAAAAAAACAACTCATGGATCCCTGATTAAATAGCCCTTTATGAATATTCCCATATTCAAAATATGCTACAGGGGGGCAATGCCTATTGAGTTAATTCTCCTTAACAATAAATGCCTACAGTGGCCGATAGAGGCGCTGAACGCAATGTTTACCGCGGTGCATTGTGGGAAATTGGCGACATCGCGGACCTATCCGCCCTCCCTCTCCTTTAAACAATTCTTTATTATAAGCAGTTAGCCAAAATTTCTGTAGCTGACACATACTTTGGTCTATGCATATTGTTGTTTTATATATTTTAAAATCATCCATATTCATAAATAACGTATATGTATAATACAAATATAATAGCATGGGAGAAGGGGAGTGCACCCGATGACTGGAAGACTGGCATAATAGTCCCCCTATATAAGGACAAAGGGGAAAGAGGAGTGTGTGGTAACCACCGAGGAATATGTCTTCTAAGCGTAGTAGGCAAGGTATACAGTAGGGTAGTGATTGTGAGAGTGAAAACGGAGAAATGGATAGGCGACGAGCAGGGAGGTTTTAGGAAGGGAAGAGGATGTGTAGATCAGATTTTTACCCTGAATTGTGTTGTGGAGAAGTATCTGGAGAAGAAACAAAAGGTGTATGTTGCCTTTATGGACTTGGAGAAGGCCTATGACAGAGTGGATAGAGAAGGTTTGTGGAAAGTACTTAGAATATACGGAGTAGAGGGCAAGTTGCTGAAAGCAGTGAAGAGCATGTATGAGGGTGCAAAGGCGGCAGTACGTGTGGAGAGTGAGCAGAGCGAGTTCTTTGACCTGAATGTTGGTTTGAAACAGGGGTGTGTGATGTCCCCGTGGTTGTTTACTGTATACAGTAGGGTCTCACATAAAACGAGTTTATGGTCGATAAACGAGGGCGTTTTATGCGATTTCATTTTATGTGAACACAGCATTTTGGTGGCGCAATATCGTCAATGTTCGCTGTAAGCGAAAATTTTCGTACAAAGCGAACGCTATTTCATACAAAGCGAACTATATTTCGTACAAAGCGACGATATTTCGTACAAAGCGAATGATATTTCGTACAAAGCGACGATATTTCGTACGTTTTGTACGATATTTCGGCGCTCTATATGAAAACTCCTCGGATTTGCCCCACTTTGGCGGCGGACTCGTTTTATGTGATCACATTCGTTCTGATCGAAAATTAAATATTAATATTTTAGGTCGGTCGTTTTAATCGAGACTCGTTTTATGCGAACACGTTTTATGCGGGACCCTACTGTATATGGATGGAGTCATGAAAGAAATACTATCAAGAGCAGTGGATGTTGGTGTATCGCTGAAAAGGGAGGGAATTGAGTGGAAGCTACCTATACTGCTGTTTGCGGATGATACACTTCTGATGAGTGATAATGAATGGGAGTTGCAGGGTCTGGTAAATGAGTTTGGAACAGTGTGCGAAAAACAGAATTTGAAGGTATATGCGGGGAAGAGCAAGGTTATGGTCTTCGAAAGGGGTGAAGTCACAGAGTGTGAGGTGAAGCTGAACGGTCAGGCTATGGAGATCGTCAACTCTTTTAAGTAT
Source organism: Paralithodes platypus (assembly GCA_032716605.1). Taxonomy (NCBI): domain Eukaryota; kingdom Metazoa; phylum Arthropoda; class Malacostraca; order Decapoda; family Lithodidae; genus Paralithodes; species Paralithodes platypus. The sequence continues at coordinate 42,780,027 of CM064579.1, forward strand.
TTGGGCAGTGTGTTGAGTAAAGATGGGACTATGGATGAAGAAGTGCGGGAGAGGGTACAACAGGGGAAGAGGGTTGTAGGAATGCTAAAAGCAGTAACAAGAAATAGGGTGGTCAGTATGGAAGTGAAGAAGTCCTTGCATGACAGTGTGGTAATCCCGACACTGACTTACGGAAGCGAAGCATGGACGTTGGTTGAGAGACTCAGACCAAGAGTGAGAGCAGTGGAAATGAATTACTTAAGGAGTGCGTGTGGAGTTACATGGAGGGATAGACAGACTAATGAGGAAGTAAGAAGGAGGTGTGGTGTGGAGGTAGATGTGCTGGAAAGTATGAAAAGGAACAACTTGAGATGGTTTGGCCATATGGAACGTATGGAAAGCGAGAGAATGACTAGGAGGGTGTACGAGAGCGAGGTGGAGGGACAGAGAGGGAGAGGTAGACCGAATGAGAGGTGGAAGGATGGAGTGAGGAAGTAAATGAACGAAGGCGGTGCTGGTTGGGGGGAGGGGCGTCGACTGACTGGGGACAGAGGTGCATGGGGGCAGTTCGTTCGTGGCCAACCCTTCGGGGATCACGGCGTCATGCAATAGATAGATAGATAGATATAATACAAAGTTAGCAAGTATTTTTGCGCCTATTTTGTTATGATCATTAATCGCTTATAATTATGTTTGTAGTCATTATTAGCTCCATATGGACTTTCCCTTTATTACTATACTATATAAGCACTTAGTGTAGTTGTATACTGTAAAATAAAAACATGTACTGTATAAGCACAAAAAATTTAGATATACATACATACATACATACATTTTTAAGACTGAGTGTTCCACACATAAGTGCAGTTTCAGTCTCTTGTCCTAATGGCGGCGTTCCAGGCAACCCTGTTAAGGGCTGCTTCACTTGTCAAGTTCTTGGATTTGAGATCGGCACGTATAGTCCGATCCCAGGTCTTCCTCGGTCCACCCCTTGGTGCAGCTCCCTCCACAATCACAGACCCGCATTTTTTCACCCAATTTTGTTCATCCATTCTCTCCACATGTCCATACCATCCCAGTCTACTTGTACACATCACCTCGCTAATACTCTTTATACCTAAACGTCTCCTCAGCTCAACATTTGTTATTCTATCCTGTAGCCTGGCCCCACACATCCATCTCACCATTCTCATCTCATTACGCTCCATTCTGTTGACATCCTCTACTTTAACGGCCCATGTTTCTGAGGCATACGTCATTGCACTTCTAACACTTGTGGCATACACCTTTCCCTTCAGGGGGAGAGGCATTCTTTTCATAGTCAGGATTGGCATCAGTTCTCTGAACTTCCCCCAGCCACACCTAATTCTAGCAACAGTGGCAGCTTCGGCCCCAACTGTGCATATCCTAGGTGTTGGGTATTGTTGATGTCGACAGTCATAGCTCTGGCGCTTCTTCGGAAGTGTCCACCAGAGGTCTCAGGTGAATTCTTGGTAGGGTCAATTGCTCAATAGGTGGCATTCTGAGAGTGAGGGTCCGAGTCTAGGGGATGACACAGTGAAGCACGAAGGCGAGGCAGCTCCAGAGACGGGGCGGGGCTGCTTCGAGCCGTGAGTGGGCAACTAAGCGCCATGCATCTTGCGAAGGCAAGATGGCAAAGGCTGGTTGCAGCTTTAAGTGCCTCACATGTCTCACTCCCTAGATTGGAATGAGACCTTCACCGTTGAATGTACAGTACAGGCTCTCAGCCTATGCCCGAGAGGGAGTATGTTAAAAAAAAAAAAAAAAAAAAAAATATATATATATATACCGGTATATATATATATATATATATATATATATATATATATATATATATATATATATATATATATATATATATATATATATATACAGTATATATATATATATATTTTAATGGTGACCAATAGTGAGCCTGAAGTTCAGTAAAATAAACAGCATTTGGCTGGGAATTAATTAGAAGGGGGGTCTGGGGAAGCTTTTATTAATATATTGAACGAGGTCTAAGGGGGAAAACTTTACAAATAATGTTTGAAAATAATCAAACAATCAAAATCCTCAATAATATTTTTTAAGACACCACAATAACCCCTCAAAATATGGGATCGGCTAGTGATAACGTCTATGACAATGTATGAAGTGGAAACCTTTACCTTTGCAGTGAGTTCCCTGACGGCAGAGTCCCAGTGGTTGATCTTCCTCTCCACCAGGTGATCTATCAGGGCTTGGGTGTACTCGGGGTATCTGCCGGAATGTCACCATTTAGTACAGTATAACTTTCACAAACAGGAACTCTTCAATTAAACTATGGTAGTGTTATTACAGTACTACATTGTTCAATAATTACGAGACAACATTTGATTAAAGTTACTATGCTTAGTAATTAATCGACTTGCCAAGGCCAGCTTTGAACTTTCACGCTACTCGTATCCGGGAATTTTTGTCAATTTCAAAATATTCACAACTCCACAAAGAAATGGCTTAACCTAGGTTAGATATAAATCAAAATTCAGCACTCACTTTTATCTTGTGAATGTCAAAGACGAGAACAGTCTACACCAAGTGGTTCAGGCTTGATGGCAAAAATAATAGATTAAGTTTTACCGCAATCTGGGATAATCTCAGGAGTTTTGCAATTTTGTGATGTTCACGTATTCATACTTCGGCATGAAATGGCCTAACCTACTGTATATAAATTATATACACTAATACAACTGTACACAACTCAACTGTACACAACTGTATACAACTAATACACTGTACAACACTCACTGTTATTTTGAGAATAGTGAGTGAAGACTAGAACATTCCACAGCAAGTGGTTCAGGTTTGCTGGTGATAATACGAGGATAGCTTTGGCCTACATGGCCACGACACATACTGTTCACGTGTTTTCATTCTAACGTTCGGAGAGCACACGACATCAGCTTGTAAACACTCGTGTAACTATTGATTATCGATTATGAATTATGGATTATTATTGACTTGTTTCACAATTGTAACCATTCTTATGTCACTGAACACTGCCTGCGTGCATCGATTTGGGTGGCCGAAAACAATAATCAATTAACTTGGGCTGTGCTTGCAACACAGAGTCTCAGGCAGACTGATTGTGAGGGTATGGTGTTATGTGTTTTGTGGATCGCCCACCATGACAACAAAGCTTTCTCTCACATGGTTTAAAGTGGTTTAAGATGAATTCATGCAGGTGTATTTTAAAAGTACAGTGCAGTACAGTAATCACTCCTGTATCTGGACTATATGGGCCAAAGCACGTTAATAAACAAGAAGTATATGGATACTCTATATACTGTACATACTGTACATTTGCACTATTAAAAAGCAGTATACAAAAATAAGCGCACACTGGCTTTTTGACACGTGTCAATGATCTAGTGGTCCCGCTTTCCATAATGCAGTTGGGTCTGAGTACATAATTAGATTGATATCCAGAATTCGAATATGGATATCAAATGTGATCGTGTATTCAACTTTTAACCGTGTTGGTGATGTAATGGTTTAGATGCTTATGTTCTGGGTGCGGTGTACCGAGTTCGAATCCCGGGAGGACCATATGCTTTCATTAGTTTATTCAAGTACATTGGGGTTTGTAATTGATGATTAATGTTAAGAACGGGGTGTTACTTATTTATATGTTTACTATTACACTTTTATGCCATTCATTAGGGATTCTTTCCTCTCTAATGATGGAGTTTATTAGCTCTGTGACCAAACTCACTCTTATATCACCTGAAGCTTTAATCATCTTAGCTACAATGCTAGAGCACCCTACAGCTTTTCCGTCCTTCATTGTATAAATTGTACTGCTTACAAGTGGCGCTATCAAAGGAAGGGGGGGGGGGGGGTTTGGCTTTTAGAACATAAGAAAATGGGAGTCTGCAGAAAGCCGATTGGCCCAAACAAGGCAGATCCCTCTCACATTTAACCATAATTATAAGGCCTTATAAGCTGGGCTTATAAAGCCCAGCTCACTAACACCATTAGGACTGACCTCACTGAAACGGTCAGAGGTAAGAAAACGGTGATCTATAGAGCGCCGATTGGCCCACACCTGTCAGATCCCCCTCACACCCAACCCATCTCGTCTAAGCTATTCTCTATTTCACTCAAATTCCATGTTGAGTAACCATTCGTAGTGTATTATAAACTATGCATCAATGACGCAGTAGTCACAAATAAATGTAATTTCTTGTATGACACTTGAACCAGGCAGAAAGCAGCATTTGGTACATACAAACAAAATATATACAGTATTCATACATACAACACACACCGGTACAATATGTATACTGTAATGGTTATAATTTATACTTAGCAACATGGACGCTGAGCTTGAGGAAGGCGTTAGATCGGTTGCCGACAGCAAAGTAGTCCACTGTGGTGAGAATGTTAATGCCGTGAGGGAAGGTGCCCTGACGACCTACATGTTCTTGGAAGGCTGCTGATCCTGCACGACGACACGGGATCTGGAGGAACAACAATCAGTATGATCTATCTATTGCCCGACGCTGTGATCCCCGAAACAAACGCCCCCATGCACCTCTGTCCCCAGTCAGTCGATGCCCCTCCTCCCAACCAGCACCGCCTTCATCCATATACTTCTTCACTCCATCCTTCCACCTCTCTTTCAGTTTACCTCTCCCTCTCCGTCCTTCCATCTCGATCTCGTACATCCTCTTAGTCAGTCATTCTCTCGCTTCCCATACGTTCCATATGGCCGAACCATCTCAAAGTGTTCCTTTTCACACTTTCCAGCACATCTACCTCCACACCACACCTCCCTCTTACTTCCTCATTTGTCTGTCTATCTCTCAATGTAACACTGCACGCACTTCTCAAGTAACTCATTTCCATCCCTCTCACTCTTGGTGTGAGTTATACCTGGGGTTAGGGTGTTACGGGAATCAAAAGTGTATCTTATACGGTAATATTATAATAATATGGTACAGTACTATCGTGGTCAGCAAAACCTGAACATCTCCTTATGATAAAAACAAGACAATGAATATTAACTACTCAAAGCAAAGTATCAAGCACTAACGTATATTTACAGAATTTACCAGAGTATCATAAATGTGCCACCATAATTTGTCCATGATTGTACCTCTCCCATCAAATTCAATTGTATTACCTCTCTATCAAACAAGGCCACAATGAGGAGTCCCGTGGCCAGCTGCTGGACGTAGGGGCCCATCTGGTCGGGGTGGTAGGCTCGTGCGAAGGCCCAGCACAGGTAACACGCTGCATCTCTGTTAACATAAATCAAGTGTTATGCACGCAGGTATAGCAGGTAACTTATCATTCTTGACCCTTTCAAGCTTCACCTCTGAGTGTAAGGGGGCCTTAACATTTACTGGAAGAAAAATAAAATGCCCCATGTATCTTGCATGTCATACAAGGAGACTAAAAGAGGGAGATGGCATAAGTATGGTCCAATGGTCATCTTATACAGTAAAGTCGTGTTATGGTACTGTCTTTTTGGAGCAATAGCTGTTGAGGCAGGTGTGGCTGCGGATGGTGCAAATGCTGCAGGAGCACTTTGATAGAGTCTTGTTAAGGCACTGTTAGCACTTTGTTAGTAGGAGGCTGTAGGCACCAGCTGAACAGGGCGGTACTCCCAGGAAGCGCTAGGTGGCTGATAAGGACAGCTGGAACTCCTGTTTCATCACCTAGCCTCCCTTGCTGAGCTCCACTCATGGCTCGAAGCAGACCCATATCTGAAGCAGCTTCGCCTTTTGTGCCTCACTGTCTCATCCCCTTGACTCGGACCCTCACTCAGAACGCCACCTACTGAGCAGTTAACTCACAATGCATTGCCCCCCCTGTAGAATATTTCAAATATGGGGATACTGTATTCATAAAATACTATTTAATCAGGGAACAATGAGGGTATTTTTTTGGCATTTCGGTGGGCTTTGTGGTAAAGCACTGACACTAGTGTTACACAACTCTATTTCTTAGTCCTGGATCTTCTCCAGGAGTTAAGAAGGAGGGTGGTAAGATAGCCTATGTGAGTAACGGATTAAACACATCTGATAAACTCGGTATCTCCCCAGCTTAAATATGACCCTGTTCACTAATATATTATTTTATTTCAACATACGAGGTATAGCCTAACTACTATAGAACCACATTTGAATTTGCAATACTGTATATGGTATAATTTGAAAAATCAAATGAGATCATAAATTAACACTGTTCTATTTCCTGCTTCGTATTTTATTAGTACAGTAGCATGTAAATCTATAAGAGTTCAGTATTGATCTAGGATATGATACCAGGCCTGCACAGTCCAGTACATTGTTGTTGTTGTTGTTGTTGTTCCCTAAGCTGCCTGGCCGAACAGCCCCGAGTCCCTGAGGAAGGCCATGGCCACGATCGGGCTTTCCCACAGAGCTCTCATTGAGATTGGGTTGTTGGCGTAAGTGGTTGTGTGAAATGCATGGTATGGGGTGCTGTGTTACATCCCGGACAGGCGTCGACAACGGAGTCATCCAGTCTCTTCTGATAGCTCAGGAGAGCTGGATGGTGTCCGCATCTCAGCCTGGCCAGGTGGACTCTGTCCTCGCGAGGAAGGGAGGATTCGGAAGGATGGATTTCGGGAGGTCGTGCATGCAGCTGCGTGTTGTCTGTGAGTGAGTGGATGGATCGGCGAGAGATATGAGTATGGATGTGCTTCTGGAAGTTGGTTCGGGGTGGGCAGGGAGGGAGACAAAAATTGTGTGTGATACCGTGTGCTGGGTGTTGTTTTGATATTTCTTGGTGTCTGTGGGTGTGTTGCCATGTAGTTTAGTGGGTGGTCTTGGTTCGTGGAGGCTGCTGCCAGGAATTGAGTGCCTCTCATGTCCAGGTGGTCTTTGACTTTGAGGATTTTGGTTTCTTGATGTAGGTGATCTGTGGGTGCAGTAGCTGTGCAGCCTGTAATGATCTTCAGGGCTTTGTTTTGAATAGTCTGTAAGGTCTTATGATGTGTTTCAGCTAGGTTAGAAGCCCAGGCTGGGCTTGCGTATTCCATCACTGATCTTATGTATTGTTTATATACTGTGGTGGTAGTTTCTTTGTTGTGTCCAAATTTTGTGTGAGCAAGTGACCTGAGGGCATTAAGTCTGGGTGTCAGTTTCTTTTTAATGTTTGTGGTGTGCTGTTTGAATGTCATATGAGTATCATATGTTACTCCTAGGATTTTGGGTGTGTGTGTATGTGTTAGGGGTGTGTTGTTTATGGTGAGTTGAGGGATGTATTCGTGTTCTCCTGTCCAGCTTGTGAGCAGCATTGCGGTGGATTTGGCTGGGGCTAGATTAAGTCTGTTTGTAGTGCACCAGCATTGTAGTGTGTTGAGATAGGGTTGAAGGAGATCTGTTGCTCTTTTTGGGTCATGGTGTGTGCATGTGAGTGTTATGTCATCTGCATAGGAGGCTAAGTTTATTTGGGGCGTATTGGGTGTAGTTATATCGTGTATGTACAGATTGAAGAGTGCGGGTGATAGGACGGACTCCATTTGGAAAGTTTCTGATTTTAGATGACTGACCGGCAAAAGATACGTGTGCACATCTGCCTGCTAGGAAGTTGGCCAAGCCACCTTTTTGTGTTGTGCATGTTTGTGTTGTAGATTTTGTTTGTTAGGTTGTGGCAGGGGATGGCATCGAAGGCTTTACTAATGTCGAGTGTGGCTAATAGTGATCTGTGTGGTGGTCTAGCTGAGTTGATGCCGTCAAAAGCTCTTTGTGTAAGGTCTGTGAGGAGAGTGTTTGTGGAGTGCAGTGGCCTAAAGCCATGTTGTGTTGGAGCTAGGGGTAGGTCGGGTGTAATTAGTTGTAATACTAGGCGTTCCATGACTTTGGAGGGGGAGCAAAGGAGTGTGATGGGGCGGTGCGAGGAGGGTAGCGTGGGGTCTTTGTTGGGTTTGGGGAATGTGATGATGATACCATGCTTCCAAATGTCTGGTATTGTGTGGTGTGAATAGCTGTAGTTTGATATGTTAGTGAGTGCTTGTATGCCTTGTGGTCCCAGGTATCTGAGGTGTATGTTGCTTATGTTGTCTAGGCCACAGGCGGGTGAGTGCTTGAGATTGTTGATGATATGCTTTGTCTGGTGATTGGTGAAGGGTGTATAGTCAGGGTCTGTGGGGAATTGTCTCTTACGTCGGATGACACGTCGGTCGTCTTTGTGAGGTTTTAGGTGGCTGACATGTGAGAAGTGATTGATGAGAGTGTTTGCTTGTTGTTTACATGAAGGAGTAGAGTCTGTTGTTGTGATTGCAGCATGTGATTGTGTTGTGTTGCTGTTGGAAAGTGTGATGCTGTTTAGTGTTTTGTAGAGTTTTTTGGAGTTTGTTTTGTGATCAAGTGTTTGTAGGAAGTTATTCCAATTTAGTTTTTGTTGCTCTTGTATTTTGTTGTTAGTTTGGGTGTTGAGTGCTTGAATTTGTTGTGTGATGTCTTGTGTGTGAGGTGGTGTGGGGTGCTGGGGAGTGTTTCAGTATGTCGCGTTGTCTGATGAGGTTTTGAATTTCTGGTGTGAAGTTGGGGTTGTGTCTTTTTCTGTTACCTCTTGGAATGTGTTTCTTGTCAGCGTTTTGGATAGTTTTATTGAGTATGTGTACAGCATTGTTGATGTTAGTGATGGGTGTACTGTTTAGAGTTGTGAAGTGTTGTTCTGTCTCATTTGTGAATGCTTCCCAGTTAGCTCTTTTATAATTGGTGTATGTGTTTGTGGCTAGCTGGGGTGAGTCTGGTTTTGGTAGTGATAATGATCGGGAGGTGGTCAGAGCCTAAGGTTCTGACCACCCTCCAGGATATTGTGGGGGCGAGTTCTGGGGAGCAAAAGGTGATGTCTGGAGATGATGGGTTATAGAGGGCTTGGTGAGGAATATGGGTATGTTGATGGATGTCGTTAAGGATGATGAGGTTATCGGTTTGGTTTTGTAGTACCAGCCCTCTGTCTGTGTCGGGGTTGTCGACAAACCAGGCCGACGTCTTGGCGTTGAAGTTACTACCCAGGATGATGTGTGGGGTGTTTGTGATGTGTTGTAAGTGTGGTCTGTATTCATTTGGTACTGTAGGGGATGTTTGGGGAGGGATGTATGTGTTTATGATGGTTATGTTGGAGTTGTTGCCAGTGCGTATTTTAATTGATTGTATTTCTGTTGTGTTATCATTTGGGGGGGAGGAGGGATTTGGTTTGTACACTGGTTACTATGTATGATATTTCTTTGTGTACCAGGGTGATGAGTCCACCGCCCCCGCAGACAGCCCGGTCTTGTCTGATGGTGGTCCAGTACATTGATTGATATACTGTACATGACTTTATTTTGTTGGGGAATTATTTGGAGTGGTACTGTATATTGGCTGCTATATCAATATTCTTAACCCGTCATCTGTGCTTGTCATCAACTTTAGTATGTTCAACAATTAAATTTTGTTTCATATTCCAAAGCAGAAAAGAGAACAGTATGTTTATGATCTTCTTTGACTTATCAGATTATACTATATGTTGCAAATTGAGATATGTTTCTATAGTACTTTGGTTATACCTCGTATATTGATACAGTGATATGATAGCCTTCCTGCTCGGATCATATTTGAAGTAGTGAGATACCTGAGTTTATTAGATGTGTGTTATCCATTGCGCACATAGGCTATATTACCACCCTCGTTCTTAACTCCTGGTGAGGATTCAGGACTGAGAAATAGGGCTGTGTAACACTGTCTTTGATAGCATTGGCTATTGTACTGCTATACCATGGTTTTCTGTTACTGTTTTGAGAGACTAACTTCCCTCATACAATTTGTTAGCTGCTTATTGACAATAAAGTTGGAAAGTAACCTATGAGCTATTTGTCTCAATCTATAGCCCTTATCAAGCATGCCTTGGGTTGGTGAGGATAATAAAGGATCAGAGAGGGCCTGGCAAATTATCTTCGGACCCCTCAAAAACTCCCAAAACTCAGCCGGAATGGCATCTGATTGAAGTACAAATGGGGAGGAGAAATGGTGGAGAAATGGTGAATTTTGTTGGGTGTTAGGTCTTCACAACCCAAGGCAAACTTCTGAGCTTCAGAAACCCATACGAGAGAGAGAGAGAGTGCATGTGTGTGTTTAATAAAGACTGACCTGATATTAGCCCCCACAGAACACTGTCCTCGTAGTTCATCATACACCAAGGCGCGCTGCAGTACTGGCGTCACCACCGCCAGGCGTTCTGGTAGTAACAATCCTCGCCTCGCTGAAATTATTATATTACTGTAAGTAACACCCCGTTCTTAGCATTAATCATCAATTTCAAACCCCAATGCACTTGAATAAACTAATGAAAGCATATGGTCCTCCCTGGATTCGAACTCGGGACACCACACCCAGAACATAAGTATCTAAACCATTACATCACCAACACTTAACACATGGTACCATTATCTGTTGAAAATCTATTTTCATGATTTGTACATTTATGCCTTAACCCTTCCCGCCCGGGCAGCACTTTAAAAGGACACCGCGGCAGATGGGCAGGAGCCCGGGTGTCCTTTTAAAATCCGTAAGCTTGAAAGCCTATTAAGCGTGTTTTGAAAGCCGTGCGTCCGACGCATGTAAACAAAGCCTGTCTTTGTGACACCGCACCTCCGAAATCAAGAAGGAGACGTCGGATCAATGTTGTTGTTGTATGTTATGACGAAATTAGTGTCTGCAAAGCTCCGATATTGTCAACATCGTATCGAATCTCTCTCCACGGAAATCGTCATCACAACTGAACCAGTTGACTTAGAGAGCTCTACTCAACGTCAGTCTACAGATTAACTGCAGTACGTTTAGAGATGCGTGGGAATTTTCTAGCAGTTAAAATAACAAAGATACGGTAGCCTAGGCGTAGACGTTTTTTGGCCAAATCGCCCGGATCTCAACAACTCCTTAGGAGGGCGAGCCCGGGCCAGAAGGGTTAAGTCACCTGATGACCGGGAAGTTAAAGTATATCACAAAGTTGACAATTTTAATGTTAACATAATAAACTTTCCTTTCCCTAGTAGTACAGTAATATCGATAGTGAAATAACTTATAATTGTTTTTATTCCCAGCTAATAAGATTTTGTAAAATTTACACTACAGTAGATGACTTTTGGGCTACAGCTAGGTTACTATACAGACTCATAGTAAACAGAGGTTTTGATGCAAGTAAATTGTTGCATAAATTTAATCTTTTTAAGGTCAATTATTGTGACTATTTTAAAATTTGATATCAATAATTTCAATCAAGCATTTTGAACTTGAAGTTTATCGTATAACCTCTGCTTACTTTTTGTCTGTATGTATTGATTGTTTATCTTTTTCTATTGTTATTACAGTATTAATTTTTTAAATTAATTGTTCTTGTTATAAGAGTACTCTTTGTTTAAATCTGTTGTGCCTTCTTCATATTTTGCAATTATTTTTCTTTATTATATTGTATCTATTCATTGTCGATAGTATCAATTGCTTGCTTTTGCGATTTCCTTAGTTTACTTGTACAATAAATGTAGATTATTTGTAGGGTAGTAATTGGTAGGGGTCACTTGAGGCATGCTATGCTTACAGGTACCTACCCGATAGCACTATTGTTAGTGAGTGCTGTTTGTACGTTGTACTATTGTTGAAGTCTTGTCAAATTGCAAATTTAGTCAAATATTAAATTTAAATATTAACTGTAGTTTCTTTATTCATACAGAATTTAGTAAAATTTACCTGAACGTCCCTGACTTCCCAAATTGACTAATTCCTTGAATGTGACATTAGTGCGTTATTATATGTGCGATTAGTTTGCTTGGGAAACAGATTAACTTGCTCATGTAGTAATGTAAACCCTATATGGTGGATTGTGTTCTTTTATTTATAAAGAATTATTATTTTGCTTAAGCGTTGTTTCCACATAGCGATTTTGATTAGTTGTTTTGTCTTTTTACTGTGTTCGTCAAAGATTTGGTTTGTTTATTTTGCAAGTTTTATATTATAATATATGTGGGTCAAGTTTTCCACACCTGTATAATACTCACCCAGTTCAGCCAGTGCCAGACACCCCCCGTGCCAAGCTTTATCAGACTCTCTCGTAGAGAAGAGCTCCAGTATGGCTCCCACCACCTCATCACCAAACTCCCGTGGTAGTCGACCAGTCACGCGACCCACACCCTTGGCAGCCGACCATCTGTGGAAAGATCAAATTTTACTTCACTAAGCCCATTCAGTATACCAGGACACATTCTTTCAGTCTATTCTGGCTATTTTTTATACATTTAATTAGGCTTAAAAAGGCACAATGTTACTGAAAGGGTTAACCCAATATGATGACTGGTGATGGGCTGGTCTATCAGAGTGAGACCTGAGCGATCTCTGCCATACCCATAGCTTACTCTGACTGTTCCTTTTACTTATATATTTTCTAGATCTCGAGTGACGGCGTCTCTTCCGTGGATTGACCTCCCAATCTACCAAGATTGGAAGCTAAAGCGTCACATTATTCCTTTGCCCCTCAACTTTCTCTTCATAATTGCTGAGGGGCACAGGGCCCTGGGTGGGGCTTTGGTTTCCCGGGCATTCTCAGCCCCCCGCCATGGAGTGGCTTCGGTCACCCAGGCTTTATTGTGGTCGGCAGGGAGGGTTCTGTGGGGTCGCTCGTTTATGGCCTTGGCCTTACTCGGGGCCTTGGGGCTGTTCGGTCAGGCAGCTTGGGGAACAACAACAACAACAACAACAACAACAACAACAACAACCCAATATGATGATCTATTCATTGCCACATGCCTTGATCCCTGACATGGTGGCCATGAATCACATTTTTCATTTTCCCTGACTATACATACATACATAACATTTTAAGACTGAGTGTTCCACACATAAGTGCAGTTTCAGTCTCTTGTCCTAATGGCGGCGTTCCAGGCAACCCTGTTAAGGGCTGCTTCACTTGTCAAGTTCTTGGATTTGAGATCGGCGTGTATAGTCCGATCCCAGGTCTTCCTCGGTCCACCCCTTGGTGCAGCTCCCTCCACAATCACAGACCCGCATTTTTTCACCCAATTTTGTTCATCCATTCTTTCCACATGTCCATACCATCCCAGTCTACTTGTACGCATCACCTCGCTAATACTCTTTATACCTAAACGTCTCCTCAGCTCAACATTTGGTCTATCCTGTAGCCTGGCCCCACACATCCATCTCACCATTCTCATCTCATTACGCTCCATTCTGTTGACGTCCTCTACTTTAACGGCCCATGTTTCTGAGGCATACGTCATTGCACTTCTAACACATGAGGCATACACCTTTCCCTTCAGGGGGAGAGGCATTCTTTTCATGGTCAGGATTGGCATCAGTTCTCTGAACTTCCCCCAGCCACACCTAATTCTAGCAACAGTGGCAGCCTCAGCCCCACCACCGGCAGAGATGGTATCTCCTAGGTAACAAAACTTGTTCACCAACTCCAAAGACTCATTTCCAAAATTCACAGCCACAGGATCATCACTTAACACAAGCTCGCCTTTGCACACTACGCACTCAAATTTCTCTATTTCTGACTTATCCTTCGGCAGGGGTCCCTTTATTCTACTACAGCGCTTACTCCCATGGTGTACCCAACATCGACAGATGCTACATTGAATTGAGTTAATGCCCACTCCTTTTCCACAGACTGCACATGGGTATGCACCGCTCTTTTCCACATTACCTCGTCTCAATCTACAATGCATAACCTTGGTTTTGTTAATATTGACTCTTAAACCCTTGCTCGCCATGCCCTCTCTACACTCTCTGAATTTGGCCTCAGCATCTTGCATACTGTCAGCTATTAGGACTAAATCGTCTGCATAAAACAGTTCCAACGGGAGTCCACCTCTAAAAACTCTAGACAGTGCCTCCAAGACCATAATAAAAAGGAGGGGCTTAACACTGAACCCTCATGGACTCCAACACGGACTGCGAACTCATCACTCAGTACACCCTTCACCCTCACCGCACTTCGCGAATCCTCATACATCTTCATTATCACACACACCAGCCACTCTTCCACACCGAGTTTCCTCATAGCCCACTGCACAACATCTCTAGGCACCCTATCAAAGGCCTTCTCCAGGTCTACAAACACAAAGTAAAGATCCCTGCCTTTTAGTAAGTATCTTATCTGTATCTGCCCGACTATGAAGATAGCATCGGTTGTACCCCGTCCCGGCATAAAACCAAACTGCATATCATCAATAGAGATGCTTTGCCTGATCAAACCCTCAAGGACTCTCTCACAGACCTTCATGATTTGGTCAAGCATTTTCAGGCCCCTATAATTTCCTCTATTTAGCGCATACCCTTTTCCTTTGTATATATTTACTATTACACTTTTGAGCCAATCCTCTGGGATTTTCTCATCTTTAATAATGGTGTTTATCAACTATCATTAGACACCCATCTGAAGGAAGATTACCTATGTACTTTACTTATTATTCCAAGATACTTAACATACGTTCATATATTATATTTGGAACAGTCGCGGTACTTAAAGGTTAAGTCCAGGTATACAATTTGTTCACACACCAATTCCATTGTGTAAAGCTTGGTTGTAAGGATACGATTACTTTTTATTTTTTCTACATGTGTGAAGGAGACAAAAAGCAGGCTGCCTATAATGAGTGTTTTCCCCAAAGCCAAAAGAGTGACAGAGTCAAATTCAAGGGACGTTGGGGTCAATATGCCTGGACACACAAAGTTTAAAACAGTTTAAGTCATAGGATAAAGGAAGGATTGATTCACTTGATGAGTAGAAGAAAGACTGAGAAAATTTGCCAATTATTGGGTTGGAGAGCTAGACAGAATAGGAGTAGGATTGTTTTGAAAGACGGGTGCCTCGTACTCGCCGTAAGGGAGGGGGTATGCACTGAGAGAGCTCTGAAGAACATTGATTTTGTAATAGCCATAGGAGTGAAAGAGATGCAACATTGTGGCATGTAGAAAGAGATTGTAGGAAACTAGTAAGAGGAAATGAGTTGATGAGGTAAAAAGCTTTAGACTCTACTCTTTCGATAAGTGTGGTATGGGTGGAACCTCCCCATACATGCGAACAATACTCGATACATGGGCGGGGGTAAAGAACCCACGGAGACGGTTGAGCACACCTGACTTCTGGGAAGCTGTCTTAGCAAGAGTGGTAATATGATCTTTCCATGAGAGGTTGGATGAAAAAGATACACCCATATAATTGAGAGAAAATGAAGGAATAATTTGTGTATTGTTACAGAATAATTAATAGTCTTATGGAAGAT
The DNA here is from genome assembly GCA_032716605.1 of Paralithodes platypus. NCBI lineage: Eukaryota > Metazoa > Arthropoda > Malacostraca > Decapoda > Lithodidae > Paralithodes > Paralithodes platypus. The sequence continues at coordinate 42,795,310 of CM064579.1, forward strand.
TGCGACGGTTAATTAAATGTTGAAATAAGGGTCTTGGAGGCATTGAAAGTAACAAGATTTTCTGTGCCCCAACAAGAGATAATTGATAAATCAGAAAATAAGCATGCTATGGCCTTGTTAAGTGACTCTTGGAGTGATTGCCTTCTGGGTTTATGTGAAAAACTAGTTGAATAGTGAAGGGTAGAGTGGTCTGCGTAAGAGTGGATAGGACTAGAGGTACATTTGGGGAGATCATTAATGAATATCAGAATGAGAATTGGAGATATAAAAGAACCCTGAGGAACACCAGAGTTGATAGGTTGAGGAAGTGAGCGATGGCCTACAACTGCAGCTATGGAATGGTCAGAAAGGAAATTAGAGACAAAGGCACAGATAGATGCATAGAAACCGAAGGAGGGTACAGTAGTTTGGAAATTAGAGATTTGTGACAGACTCTATTGAAGGCTTTCGATATGTCTAGCACAATAGAAAAAGCCTCACCGAAGTCCCGGAGAGAGGATGACCAAGAGTTAGTAAGATAAGCAAGATCACCAGTAGAGCGACCCTTAAGGAAACCATACTAGCAATCTGAAAGTAGTTTATGGAAAATAAATGCTAAGAAATTTTGAATTAAGAATAGTTTCAAAAACTTTAGAGATGCAAGAAATGAGAGCAATTGGACAATAGTTGGAGGGCTGAGAGCAGTCACCCTTCTTTGGGACAGGTTGAATGAGAGCAAACTTCTAGCAAGAAGGAGAGGTGTTAGAGGAAAGACACAGACGAAAGAGTTTGCCTAGGCAGGGAGTCAGCACGGAAGAACAGTTTTTGAGTATAACATGTGAAAAGATATGGCCCTGTATTCACCTATTTGAAGTTTACATGAATTGAGCTGCGCTCATATTCTCCTGTCTCAGTTTCTATTGACTATCCAGTTTACTTTTAAAGTCATGGCTATTTCTTGCTTCTACAACCTTTGCACTTAAAGTTGTTCCACCTATCTATCGTTCTATATGGAAAGCTAAACTTTTTCAAATTGGACTTGTACCTCTCCTTCCTTATTTTATACATATGCCCTCTGGTTCTTCCATCGTCCAGCCTGATAAAATCCTCCTTGTCGAGTCTCTCGAAACCTCTCATGCATCTATACATTGCTATCAGGTCTCCTCGAACTCTTCTCTCCTCTAATTTGGGAAGCCCAAGTCTTTCTAGTCTTTCAGGGTATTCTTACAGTTTCTTACAGTAGATCCTCTGGAAAAAGGCAAACTAGGCCTGTGTATCCAGCTCAGTACCAGTACTTGCACTGCTGCGGTCGTTCACGGTGTTGGCGGCGGCGGTAGCAGACGCAACATTTTCACTATTCTGTATTTTTGCTTTATAATCAAACTTCAAATCTTGTCTTCCCCATGCTTTATCAAGATTACTTTCAAACTCCATTATTGATTCGGAATCGACTACATACTGGGGCAGTGCGTTCCACTCATTTACCACTCTATCACAAAATTAGTTCTTTGCCTTCTCAAGCCTATTTCTTTCTTTGTAAATTTTCTTAGAGTGTCCTCTCGTTCTTGTTCCCTCCCGCATCAAGAAGATACCTTCACACACATCCTCATCATACCTTCCTGACACTATCTTAAAAGTCTCTATCATATCCCCTCTCTTTCTCCTATATGCCAGTGTCGGAAGCCCCAGTGTCCTCAACCTCTGCTCATAGCCCGCATTCTTCAACGTTGGTACTAGCTTGCTAGCTCTCCTCTGCACTTTCTCCACTGTTTCTATATCCTTTACCATATATGGAGCCCACACCTGGTTCGCATATCCCAGGTGCGGCCTAACCAGCGCTGTATAGAGATTCCTGAAGATTTCTTCGTCAAGTGACACAAATGTCCTCCTTATCAGCCCTACAATTCTATTGGCTTTGTTATCTTTTCCGCTAAATGTTCTGAGAAATTTAACTTATTGTCTATCACTACTCCTATATCCTTTTCTGCATTCACTTACTCCATCGCTTCATACATACTGTATGAATTGTACTGCTATGCTGCTATGTATTGTATGTCCTTTAGTTCTGGCATCTGATTGAAGTACAAATGGGGAGGAAAAATGGTGGTCCTCATTAGGAATTTTGTTGGGTGTTAGGTCTTCACAACCCAAGGCAAACTTCTGAGCTTCAGAAACCCATTCGGACCAAGGACCATAACCCAAATCAGAGACTGATATCATAGGTAGCCGAGATTCACTTAGTTTAGTAGTACAACCAATATTACACAGGGAGGATAACATCTTAAATGCGTCATGGCCGTCGGTATTCTTAAAATCCAACCACTGTTTAAATGTTTTACCTGAAGGCACTGCAGGGGCTAGTTTATACACAAAACACCTAGTATCTAGATGGGAAAGGTGTTGCAACTACATCGAGGAACCTTCCCTCACCGTCTTTAGCCCTTAGTTGTCGGTGCTCATTTATTTCTGTAGACCATTCCTGTGGAATCGGGAATGTGTCAGGAGAACCAGTCTCCACAGTGGCAGGTGGCTGATAAGGAATTCACTGCCACTGTCTGGGTGGTCCATACAGCAATGGAAACAGCCTCTTAGGCACCTCCGGCTCTACTTCTAGAGCCGTGGGAGTTATTTGTGACATGAACACAGGTTGCTGCCCAAGTGCAAGCTGCTGATCTGCAGAACTAGGTCATTAAGATGGTTGGAGATATGACTATTGAAACATACTATATATCCACATTCATCAAATGGGACAGAAGAGCACCAGTCAAAATCAGGAGATGCTGTGGGGCATGAGGTTTGTTAAGACACTATAGCTGACTTCTTAGGGACAGGCCGTGAGAGAATGTCTAACGCCTGGGTTTTCTTCCTCGCGGGTTGCCAAACATCGGACCCCAGACTGTCGGGAGATTCAGGCTCAAAAAAACGTTTTTGATTAGTTAGGTGTCTGGGGGATGAGGGATCGAAATCTACAACAGCATGGGGTTGGTGAGAGTCAAACTGAGAATGTCTAACGCCTGGGTTTTCTTCCTCGCGGGTTGCCAAACATCGGACCCCAGACTGTCGGGAGATTCAGGCTCAAAAAAACGTTTTTGATTAGTTAGGTGTCTGGGGGATGAGGGATCGAAATCTACAACAGCATGGGGTTGGTGAGAGTCAAACTGAGTTCTAGGGAAGACAAAATGAGTTAAGTTGGAGTCCTGCATATTATTGTGGTCGAGGAATTGCTTCATCAAGTCCCCGGGCAGAAGGTCAGGACATTATATGGGTGGCACAGTAACAAGGAGTTGGATGAGACTGCGTGTCCTCCACAGGAGCTCGTCAAGCCTGAAATTCACATAACTGGTCCTGGAGAATGTGAGGAGTGGAAGTCTTGTGATGGAGGAGAAAGACCTTCCCACAATCATGACAATCACACTGAGAATCATGATCAGGTATTACCCACTGTTGAGCGGTAGGATTGAGGGTAGAGGCGCAGGATGGCATCTTGGCTGGTGCCAAACTGCAAGATAGGATATATAGTGAAAAGCTGAGGAGACAGTTAGGTATCAAGATTATCAGTGATGAGATGTGTACTAGCAGGCTTGGATGGTTTGGACATGTGTAGAGGATGGATGAACTAAGCTGGGTGAAAAGATGTATATCCGTGAACGTGGAGGGAGCTGCACCAAGGAGCAGACCAAGAAAGACATCTATTATATGTTATCTGATACAAAAATCGCCACATGTAAGTGGCACCGATTAGCGTGTCTCCCATCGGTAATTTGTTTAGAGTTTATTCCCCTTTATGGGTTGCCCGCCAAGGCTATCGAGTCCCATCCACCCAGATCAAACCTTACAGTCTGATCTTGAATAACAAAATCTGACAAGTGAGGCAGCTCTGAACAGGGCTGCCTGAAGCGCTGCCAATAGGACGTGAGACCGAAACCGCACTTCGTGAGGAGCCCTCGGTCTTTAAATTAATGTATGTATGTACAGTCAGTCCCCCCAATCCGCGCCTATATGGGCGGCATTACACGACGGGTATTGGGAATTCGCGCATTGGGGATAACATAACTTATGGAGAAAAATATATATGGGCGGCAGCCCGCATTTCCACACACATTTGACTGTAATTTTTGATCAAAATCAATACTAATTGGACAACCAAGAATACACAATAATAGAAACATAAACAAGTCATTCCTTACATTAAAATTAAATGCTATAAGTAGGTGAGAAGAGTGGGGGCTCCGAGACAGACCCCCGCGACAGGGCGAGTTCATATAGCCTAGGCCTAGGCTTCCCCGGCCCCGCCACTGTCACTGGCCCCGTCCCCGGATAGACCCATAGATTTCCCGATCGCAGTAGTGCCTTCACCAGTTTATTCTTCCTAGGCATTTTGAAGTTGTTGAAGGGTGTAGGAAGGCGGTTGTTACACAATAAATGGGTCAAGTCTCAGCGCACGGACATGAGAAGGGAAGGACATGGGACTGAGAAGGAAGCGTACGTGTGGTTATGTGTGTGTGTGTGTGTGTGTGTCCGTGTGTATGTGTGCTTCCTTCTCAGTCCCAATATCCTTAAGTGTTCGTGCGCTGAGACTTGACCCATTTATTGTGTAACAACCACCTTCCTACACCCTTCAACACCTTCAAAATGCCTAGAAAGAATAAACTGGTGAAGGCACTACTGCGATCGGGAAATCTATGGGTTTATCCGGGGACGGAGACGGGGCCAGTGACAGTGGCGGGGCCGGGGTAGCCTAGGCCTCCGAGGGGCCCCCAGGGGTGTGCGTGCGGAGTAGGGAGGGGGGGTGGCGCGGAATACAAAAAACAGCATTTTTACACCACTCTTCAACCGTGATTCGTGTTTTGTGGGGTCAATACGTGTTTTAGGGATTTTGAGTACCTGTTTTACCCCTCGGCGCGGAATAGGGTAAACGCGGACTGAGGATACGTGTATTAGGGGGACTGACTGTACGTATCTCATATGAGGCCTCTCAGGATCCACGGTGAGAGTACTGTATGATAGAACCTCATATGAATAAGAAATCGGTCATCTATAATAATCATCCTTCAGTCTAGTTTCTGATCTATTTCTATCTATCTATCTATTTACTCAGGCCCAATCCCCACTTTTCGTTCTTTTTTTTTGGGGGGGGGGGGGGCCGACTCAAGACAGAGCAAGAACAGGGATAACACAAAACACAACAGAAAACAATGAACACAAAATCAAAATACAAATTCACACAAATCTACGTCATCCAGGAGAAGACCCAGAGACCAGGGTCACCAAGGTCCCTCCAGCACTCCCCCGGCCCTCGACCACCCGGAGAGATACTGATCTCGGCAGGCAGACATGCAGCGGAGCCGAAGCCACAAGCCCGCCCACCACACTTCCAGGCGCACCCTTCATATAAATCGTCTCCCCGGGCCAGGCGCCTGATGGACTATTATCTAGTCCAACTTGCGCCCGACCCCTTCCTCCAAATAACCACGTGTTCACTCATCTATTCACAAGCATTCTCCATTCATTCCTGTTTATTAGTTTCTGATACCAGTTCTAAATAGTCTCTATTTGTTGCCAGAATAAAGTTGCGGATCAAAAGGCACCAGAAAAATCCCTTGTGTAAATCCACCCTTACCTAACAATAGTATCCTGATCATTGAGACCCTGCAGGAGACAGTCAATGATCTCCTCCATTTCTTCTGGCACTTCATCCTCCTGCTGGTGTTTCCCCACTGGTGCCGTGGGGTCTGTGTCTCCCTGTCCCGCACCACTGTCTGCCCCTCCTTCTTGTACGTTGATGGCTAGGCTTCGGCTGCCTCGCTGGTACCGCCATGTGGCTACTTTGGGTCGCAGGAACGTAAGACCTGTCAATAGTAAAGTTATCATAATAAGAGGTACATTTATTGTTTCAGACATGGGTAGACTAGCCAGTTTGTATGCAGTGGTCCAATTACCTGAAATATGATCAAAGCAATAACAAAACCACTTACGCCAACAACACAATCTACACTCAATGAGAGCTATGTGGGAAAGCCCGATCGCGGCCATGGCCTTCCTCAGGGACTCTGGGCTGTTCGGCCAAGCAGCTTAGGGAACAACAACAAAATTACTAAAATAATTATGATAAAAGTTTGACAAATATATTTAGCATCAAAATTTACTTAACCCTCGGTACCCGGTTGGGCTCTGAGGAGGCCAAATCGAACTAGCGCTGTGGAACTCGGATGGCCTGTTGAGCGCCATTGCTTGAATTTGTGCTTTCGAAACGCGAGCGTATATTTTCTTCATTTACATGCGGTACGCAGCGCCACCACGCTCGTACTACAGCCCAGCATCAGTCTGCTCATTGTTCACATGTGCCTTGTACTGCAAACCCATACACATATGACATAATAACATTGCTTTATATGAGAGATATATGCTATATTATCTAACATCCTCCTCTGTCCTCCCCTTTACTCCGCCACTGTTTCGTTCCTACGCTCGGCCACAACCATGTATTTCATCAGCTGACTGCTAATACTTGAGCTATCCTGAGCTATCAGAAGAGACTGGATGACTCCGTTGTCGACGCCTGCCCGGGATGTAACACAGCACCCCATACCATTAAACACATCATAGAAGACTGCATTTCACACAACCACTTACGCCAACAACACAATCTACACTCAATGAGAGCTCTGTGGGAAAGCCCGATCGTGGCCATGGCCTTTCTCAGGGACTCGGGGCTGTTCGGCCAGGCAGCTTAGGGAACAACAACAACAACAACAACAACAACAACTTGTGTTTCATTTAGGTTTGTGTTTAGAAAAAAGGTAAATACAATTTATTTTACTGTTTTACACTGAAGTCTGTTGTCTTTAGCATCATTGTATATCATTTAGCTATTCACCACAAGAATGCACAAACTGAAACAAGTTGGAAGACGGTTGCCAAACGGGAATTTCTTTTCTCCCGTGACTTTGACTATAGTAGTAGTTATGATGGTGATAGTAGTAGTGATGATGGTGATAGTAGTAGTGATGATGGTGAGGTAGTAGTGTTGATTATGATAGCCTAATGATAATGTTGTTGTTGTTGTTGTTGTTGTTGTCGTTGTTGTTGTTGTTGTTCCCTAAGCTGCCTGGCCGAACAGCCCCGAGTCCCTGAGGAAGGCCATGGCCACGATCGGGCTTTCCCACAGAGCACTCATTGAGTGTAGATTGTGTTGTTGGTGTAAGTGGTTGTGTGAAATGCAGTCTTCTATGATGTGCTTAATGGTATGGGGTGCTGTGTTACATCCCGGGCAGGCATCGACAACGGAGTCATCCAGTCTCTTCTGATAGCTCAGGAGAGCTGGATGGTGTCCGCATCTCAGCCTGGCCAGGTGGACTCTGTCCTCGCGAGGAATGCAGGATTCGGAAGGATGGATTTCAGGAGGTCGTGCTTGCAGCTGCGTGTTGTCTGTGAGTGAGTGGATGGATCGGCGAGAGATATGAGTATGGATGTGCTTCTGGAAGTTGGTTCGGGGTGGGCAGGGAGGGAGAGAGGACAGTAATTGTGTGTGATACCGTGTGCTGGGTGTTGTTTTGATATTTCTTGGTGTCTGTGGGTGTGTTGCCATGTAGTTTAGTGGGTGGTCTTGGTTCGTGGAGGCTGCTGCCAGGAATTGAGTGCCTCTCATGTCCAGATGGTCTTTGACTTTGAGGATTTTGGTTTCTTGATGTACCGTAAAATGGGGTAACTTCGGACATTTTTCGATGTTTTTTTAACAATCGCTCCTGAGTGTAAACACATTATAGAGATTTAACTAGGTCAAGTGATGTATGGTGATAGTGCGCCGTAATCCAGGAAGCCTCCTAAAATTATCCCCCATAATAAGAGAGCTATCCTTATCCTAAATGATGTCCGAAGTTTGCTTGAAAAGTTAAAAACTTCGGACATGTATGGCTAACTTCGGACATAGGTGATTTCTTATGGAAAATGATTGCCAAGAAAGCTGGGCTAACTCCGGACAACGGAGGAGAACTTCGGACGTACGTTCGTGGCCTTATTTAATTCATTTTTCGGCTCCTACTATTTTATATGAATATTTTATTATTGCTGCTTATTCCTGTCCGATGTTTAAGTGGAAAATGCACAGTCAATACTTTTAGGCCTGTATAATCAGTATAGGAGGGGGATATATACAATGTTTAACATATATTCTGTTTGGATCTGTTCTCGTTAGGCATTGAGCTCACTCTTAGAAAATATTGAGCAGGAAAAATAACCAATGCTGTCTAATCAATAACTCAAAAATTAACTAGGCCTAGTGAAAATATATAGGTATGTATACTATATCACTGCATATACACTTTTATGAATTTGAGCATTTTTATAGGTATAACGTATTTGTTGGTGTTTCTTTCGGCAGATAAACAAAAATTTGGACAAGATATATGCCTCTCCTAATTAATATATTGTATATCCAGAATTATCCGAAATACATAAATCGGTTAGCATATTATCATATTTTTATGGGTTTTTGGACTCTGAGAATGATTATTTGATCTTTTACCACCATGTTAATGATGGACAAGTATTATGAATGATTTTCATAGGGCAAATAATAACAAACGATTGTTTTGTTCCATGTCCGAAGTTAGCATTTTTTTTTTTTAAATACACAATCGGCTAAATGATAAGTGTTCTAGTTAGAGCGTTATACAAGTGTAACAAATTTCCTTTGGTGGATGTTGTCTCTGGTAATGTTACTACAAAATTATATCAATCACATCATTCATACAAACAAATTTCTTCAGGGCGATAGAAGTTTGGCAGGGTAGCGAAAAATTTACATATTTTCGTCATATATATAATATTTTTTTAGTGTACATATACTAATGTCAGTTTCCTAGGACTTTTACATGCTCTTCCTTTGCCATTTCTCTAAACGGACCTTACAAAAAAAACAATAATAAGCGTTTCCATTATAGGCTAGCCTATAATGACAATGTCTAATTACTTATTATCGCCGATGTCCGAAGTTATCACCGCAGTACGTAATTACCCCACTTTACGGTAGGTGATCTGTGGGTGCAGTAGCTGTGCAGCCTGTAATGATCTTCAGGGCTTTGTTTTGAATAGTCTGTAAGGTCTTATGATGTGTTTCAGCTAGGTTAGAAGCCCAGGCTGGGCTTGCGTATTCCATCACTGATCTTATGTATTGTTTATATACAGTACTGTGGTGGTAGTTTCTTTGATATGTCCAAATTTTGTGTGAGCAAGTGACCTGAGGGCATTAAGTCTGGGTGTCAGTTTCTTTTTAATGTTTGTGGTGTGCTGTTTGAATGTCATATGAGTATCATATGTTTTACTCCTAGGATTTGGGGTGTGTGTGTATGTGTTAGGGGTGTGTTGTTTATGGTGAGTTGAAGAATGTATTCATGTTCTCCTGTCCAGCTTGTGAGCAGGGTTTCGATGGATTTGGCTGGGGCTAGATTAAGTCTGTTTGTAGTGCACCAGCCATGTAGTGTGTTGAGATAGGGTTGAAGGAGATCTTGTTGCTGTGTTTGGGTTTTGGTGCGTGCATGTGAGTGTTATGTCGTCTGCATAGGAGGCTAAGTTTATTTGGGGTGTATTTGGTGTATTTATATCGTGCATGTACAGATTGAAGAGTGCGGGCGATAGGACGGATCCTTGTGGGACTCCGTTTGGAAGTTTCTGATGCTAGATGACTGACCGGCAAAAGATACGTGTGCACATCTGCCTGCTAGGAAGTTGGCCAGCCATCTTTTTGTGTTGTTGTGCATGTTTGTGTTGTAGATTTTGTTTGTTAGGTTGTGGCCGGGGATGGCATCGAAGGCTTTACTAATGTCGAGTGTGGCTAATACTGATCTGTGTGGTGATCTAGCGGAGTTGATGCCGTCAAAAGCTCTTTGTGTAAGGTCTGTGAGAAGAGTGTTTGTGGAGTGCAGTGGCCTAAAGCCATGTTGTGCTGGAGGAAGGGGTAGGTCGGGTGTAATTAGTTGTAATACTAGGCGTTCCATGACTTTGGAGGGGGAGCAAAGGAGTGTGATGGGGCGGTGCGAGGAGGGTAGCGTGGGGTCTTTGTTGGGTTTGGGGAATGTGATGATGATACCATGCTTCCTTGATGGTATTCTGTTGTAGTGTTTGCTTGTTATTTATGTGGGAGTTGTTGTTGTTCCCTAAGCTGCCTGGCCGAACAGCCCCGAGTCCCCAAGGAAGGCCATGGCCACGGTTGGGCTTTCCCACAGAGCTCTCAAAGAGTGTAAATTGTGTTGTTGGCATAAGTGGTTGTGTGAAATGCAGTCTTCTATGATGTGTTTAATGGTATGGGGTGCTGTGTTACATCCCGGGCAGGTGTCGACGACGGAGTCATCCAGTCTCTTCTGATAGCTCAGAAGAGCCGGATGGTGTCCGCATCTCAGCCTGGCCAGGTGGACTATGTCCTCGCGAGGGAGGGAGGATTCAGAAGGATGGATTTCGGGAAGTCGTGCCTGCAGCTGCGTGTTGTTTATGAGTGATTGGATGAAACGGTGAGAGATATGAGTACGGATGTGCTTCTGGAAGCTGGTTCGGGGTGGGCAGGGAGGGAGAGAGGACAGTATTTGTGTGTGATAGCGTGTGCTGGGTGTTATGTTGATATTTCTTGTTGTCTGTGGGTGTGTAGCCATGTAGTGTAGTGGTTGGTGTTGATTCGTGGAGGCTGCTGCTAGGAATTGTGTGCCTCTCATGTCTAGAACGTGAAGGACAAGTCACCGACAGTGTGAGGACAACAGGGTGCCGACCGTGGGGAGCAGTTTCCGGGAGCCAAACCGCCACAACTATCCCCTGCCCCCTCCCTGGGGGCACCCGTCCTTGTGAGCGTTTGCAGTCGCGCTTGTTCTCACGTGAAGGAGTAGTCTGTTGTTGTGATTGCAGCATGTGATTGTGTTGTGTTGCTGTTGGAAAATGTGATGCTGTTTAGTGTTTTGTAGAGTTTTTTGGGGTTTGTTTTGTGATCGAGTGTTTTGTAGGAAGTTATTCCAATTTAGTGTTTGTTGTTCTTGTATTTTGTTGTTAATCATGGATTGTTGAGTGTGAATTTGTTGTGTGATGTCTTGTGTGTGGGGTGCTGGGGAGTGTTTCAGTATGTCGCGTTGTCTGATGAGGTTTTGAATTTCTGGTGAGTAGTTGGGGTTGTGTCTTTTTCTGTTACCTCTTGGAATGTGTTTCTTGTCAGCGTTTTGGATAGTCGTGTTGAATATGTGTACAGCATTGTTGATGTTAGTGATGGGTGTACTGTTTAAGGTTTCAAAGTGTTGTTCTGTCTCATTTGTGAATGCTTCCCAGTTAGCTCTTTTATAGTTAGTGTAAGTGTGTCTGTGGCTAGCTGGGGTGAGTCTTGTTTTGGTGGTGATAATGATCGGGAGGTGGTCTGAGCCCAAGGTTCTGACCACCCTCCAGGATGTTGTGGGAGCGAGTTCAGGGGTGCAAAAGGTGATATCAGGATGATGGGGTGTAGAGGGCTTGGTGGGGAGTATGGGTATGCTGATGATGTTATTGAGGATGTCGGGAATTTAGATAAAGAGGTTAAATTGCATATCACTGGTACATGAAATATCCCAACAAATAGTTATAATATAATTACCAACGAGGTATTCGATGGGTGTAATCCAGTCCCCCACACATGGCTAATTCAATTGCATGACATGTAGGAATGTTCACATAATACAATATCGATACAATGAACTTAGCTTAGAGGACTGGTGATGTAGGACTGTTGTTATAGATTAATATTTGTAGCACATGGTGAACTGTGGGTTGAGTCAGAGCCGGGGGGGGGGGGGGGGGGGGGGGGGAGATGTTGGCTGTATGGTGTTGATTGAGAAACTAAAGGGCCGGCGTCCGATCGCTTCGCGAAATTACATATGGCTGCCGGCTCATAATAATTATAACCCATAACTTGGTTTCATGATACATCTAGAGCTGATGTAGATATTTATACATTACAGTTAATATTTAACCTATACTTAAGAATAAACTACAATACACAAAGAACCAGCCGAAATCGTACATGCGATACGATACCACCAAATTCAATATCCTATTGAACCTAAACCTGTCGGGATCATTACCCTATTCCCGACATACTGCCCGCCACCAAAAATGATATACAGGAGCTATATACAGAGAACAAAAAAAGGACATCGAAGATTCAAAGATCACCTTGTTTGATCTTTGATCTCCAAAGATCCACGGAACTCATAGCCGCCCTCCTTTTGGGACGAGCGCCACCTGAAGGATGATCATCCTTCTCATCATCAGCTGCCCCACCTTGAGGAGCACTGTCACCAGCACTCGCCCGCGGAGGGGTATCAGTAGAGACGCCAGGATCATCCGGCAGTTCTACATCCTGCTCCAAGGGATATAACCTTATGACTGGGCGAGTAGTAACCCCAGTCGAAGTTCGTATTCTAGCAACCCTTATAAGACCATCAATGCCCTGGAACAAATCGACAATCCTCCCAAGCTTCCAAAATAACCTAGGACGCTCATCATGAATCAGCCCGTAGCCTAGTAGGTAGAGCTCTCGTCTCACACACGAGAGGTCGGGGGTTCAATCCCAGACCGGGCGGAGACAAATTGGGCTTGTCTCCTTTCATGTGTTAGCCTCAGTTCACCTAGCTGTAATAAGGTACCTGGAATAAGTGGACGACGTTGTGACGTCCCATCTGGGGTTGGCAAAAATGGTACAAGGCGAGATGGGTATCATATGGTTCACCTAAGCTGATGGCTACCTAAGTCTTCGGGCGAGACGGTACCGTCTATAGTGAGAATGGTACCATACAGATCCACCCTAAGCCTTCGTTTCCAATGTCGCCAATTGGCTAAATACAGACGACACACATCCACAGCCATTCCAACAGTACATAAAAAACACTTAACATGCATTTCACGCAATACATTCCCAGTTAAGGAGGCGCGATAATAATGAGCTTAGCTCGCATTGCGTGGATTCCCCTTGACGAACAAGTAACTGAGTACGATATCCCCGATACGAGGCCATCGTTGATTCGTCCCTTTGATCTTATTAGAGTGACGCTCGCGAAGAGACAGCAAATATTCTTGGTCCACCGTTTCCATAGATCGTCTGACACCTTGTTCACATACTGGAAGCGACGACGTGTGGCGTCAGCATTGCCGAACGTAGGGTCATGCAGATCTTCGTCATTTACTGACTATCTAGGAAAGGTATTAACCCGGCAAGCGCGATAGGCCTCACGGAAGGCTTCCTATAGGGAACACGATAGGCCTCACGGAAGCAAGACCATAAAAAAAGCCTTCCAAAAAAAAAAAAGGGCCTATCAAAACAAAGGAATTTGTCTCTAGTGAGATAATTCCCCTCCAATACTCATCCATGTAAATCTCACCCACCCCCCTCCCCTCCTTCCCCACCTTATTCCCCCCTCCCTCCCCTCCTCAATTATCACCTATTTTTCCTCTTATTATCATCATTTATCGGTTATTTTTCTCTCCCGCGATAATGTAGCACAAGTGGGTTGCAGAAAAGATAGTTATGTAACACCCAGACACCGGCCCACACCGCCCCGCTCGTCTCAGTTACCTCACAGACAGCGAGAGAGGAGGGTTGCCTGTGGCTCTCTCTCGCCTGAGATTATGACGGGTGGCCAATATCTTCGTTTTTCACCACCCAAATGCTTTTCCCACTTATTTTAGCACTCTTGAAGGTTCATATATACATCATATATGTAAAATAAATGCATACCGAAAACAATAATGCTCTATATTCTAATATAACGAATTCTGTCAGAATCCAAGGCTAGAAATGCACAAATAACTACCCTAGCCCCTAGGTCTATTTCGCGCTTGTCAGGTTAAGGGTTCGTCCACGTGTTAGCATAGAAGGCGAAATGGGTAAGAGGTCATCAATATCTGCCGAGGTATAGGTCAAGGGCCTGTCGTTGACTGACATCTCAATCTCTATTAAGATGGTTTGCAACTCCCGTCTGGTCACCAGTGCCCTTCCTAATACAGTAAACTTCCGTTAATCCGAAGGGCAGCGGACCTGCCCTCGTTCGGATTAGTGGATTTTTCGGATTATCGGACTTTACCCCTATGAACCTGTGCATGACGACATTGAGACATTAGGCCACCCAAATGACACAATGGTGCACACACACATTATGTTCATGAAATCACTTCAAAAGTTTACCATTGTCATTGTAGCCTATTACCTACTTCAAAACATTCAGATTAATGGTCAAAGGAATCTGCTGATATAAACTTCTTCTTCTTCCGTCTACTAGCGAGTTTGTCTTGCTCTTGAAGATCAGATGTGGTTCGGGAAGTAATGCCTTAACAACGGCACTTCCCTGAGAGGTTCTTGTAATTTTCATTTTGTGATTTTCCTTTTGTGACGTGCTCTGTTATATTATATTGTATTGAAAGCACCCTTGTCTTGTTGTCTTGAAAGCACCCTTGGGACGCTCCGATCACTGAACTATAAATAGTAGCGTATCGGAACGTCCAAAGGTGCGTTTTCAAGCTCAAGACTAATACGTCCAAAGGTGCGTTTTCAAGCTCAAGACTGAATGCGCTTGCAGAAAATGCGGTGCAAGCCAGTAGCGCATCGGAGCGTCCCAAGGATGCATTCAAGAGCAAAACAAACTCTCTAGCAGACGATGTGGAAGAAGAAGAAGAAGAAGGTGTTTACGTTTATATCAGTAGCTTCCTTTGACCATTAATCTGAATGTTTTGAAGTAGGTAATAGGCTACAATGACAATGGTAAACTTTTAAAGTGAATTCATGAACATATATTATGTGTGTGCTCCATTATATGTCATTTGAGTGGACTAATGCCTCAAAAAGCGGACTTTGGGACTTCTTGAAATTCGGACCATCGGGTGAATTCGGATTTGGCCTCAAATTGAAAAATTCGGACTATTGGGAGATTCGAATCATCGGTCGTCGGATTAACGGACTTTTACTGTACCTTCTTCATGGCAGATTTGACGATACCGATTGTTCTCTCCCAAATCGCCCCGAACCATGGTGCACGTGCTGGTATAAATTTCCACTGACAACCCTTTCCAGTGAGGGTAGCCACAACTTGCGATTCATCCATTAAACTCTGGAAATATTTAGAGGCCCCGACAAAACAAGTCGCATTATCGCTCATAATAATTTGAGGGAAACCATTGCGGCCTGCAAAGCGTCTTGCAAAAACCCCTCACTGGATAGGTCGTCAATCAATTCAATATGAATCGCTCTGTTTACCGCACATGTGAATAGAACGGCATATACCTTTGTGATATTACCGGGCGATTCTCTAACTTGAATCGCTCTGGTGTAGTCTACCCCGGTTACCTGAAATGGTTCAGTCCTTTGTACCCTGAACTCAGGTAAGGGAGGTAGATCTACTGGGGAGTAAGGCTTACCCTGTAATCTTTTACAGATAGTACAGCTATTGTGGATCCCTTTAATTGCTTGTCGCATCTTAGGGATCCACCAACGTTGTCGCATATACGCCAGAACATAATTTACGCCAAAATGTAGGCAGGTCCTATGGCATTGGCGAATCAACAGTTTGGTAATCAAATGAGAGGAGCTAAGGAGGACAGGATATTTCGCAGAATCAATAATGTCCGCCTTTTGTATCCTGCCTCTACACTTAATTATGCCTCCTTCCATATATAATCCTAGCTGCCTCATTAAGTTAGAGGGTTTGGCCTTTTACTCCTTGCTCAGGATTTGATGTTCAGTAGGATAAGATTCCCTTTGTACTAAACATATTAGTTTCGCTTCTGCTGATCTCAATTCATGGAGTCTGATATGCTTCGAATCTTCACTAAGGAAAGGCCCGTGAGCCCGACTTCTCATGTTGTTAATGAAACGGTATATCCATGCAAATACACGTATTACTTGATCATAGCTGCCGTAACGTTCCCACTCTACCAACTTGTTATCCTGATGTGTAGTACTCACATTCGAACTACTTAACACATCATCTTGGGGCCGACTTGAAGGATTAGATATGCATTCCCTGAAATCCTGAGGCCATTCAGTTGGAGATATAAGCCATGGAGGTCCATGCCACCAAATAGAGGACGACATAAACTGTAGCGCCGAGATCCCCCGGGAAATTATGTCACTGGGGTTATCTTTGGTGCTCACATAGCGAAATTTAGCTGTAGGAACTAAGTTATGTATCTCATCCGTGCGATTAGAAACATAAACATGTAACACTTTCTGGCTGTGTACCCATGAAAGTGCTATTTGACTGTCGCTCCAGACATAGACGTTATTAATCTGTAGTATGTCTGTATAAGCATCCAGTGTAAACTTTATTAGACGAGCAGACAGAAGCAATGCAGTAAGTTCTAATTTAGGAACGGTAATCTTCTTTATAGGGGCTACTTTGGCCTTCGCTATAGCCAGTTTCGCTTCACTACCATTGCATATGTATATGGCAGTACCGTACGCACTATTACTAGCATCAGAAAAGTCATGTAGATCCACCCATTGACCACTAATAACCTGACGATTAAGTTGGACCTTGCAACATGTGGAAAGGTCCGACCGAATCAACTGCCAAGTATCTTGTAACTCAGTCGGGAGGGGTGTCCCAATCTAGTTTTTAGCCACCACAGTTGCTGTAAAAACATACGAGCACGGATAGTTACAGGCAGCAAAAAACCTAGGGGATCAAACAACCTCGCTGACAAGCTTAAGCAGTTTCGCTTGGTCATAAGCTCACTGCCGCATGGGGTGTGACAGAAGGATATACAATCTGTGGTAGTGTCCCATTTGTGGCCTAAAAACTTCACCTCACTATTCTCAGTAGCTACACCGTCAGAAGCAAATTGACCTTTCAAAAGATCACTATTAGTGGCCCATTCTCTTAAGTATAAATGAGCCTTGGGCAAATATATCGCGGATCTCCCAGCATCTTTCGAGCAATAAATCTCATCGTCTCCAGTGCCTTGAAGATTGTCCACATAGATCCCCTGCTTGATCTCATTCTTGAAGTCAGGATCTAGTCCAGCCTCCTCAAGATGTCGCAAGATAGTAGCGTTGAGAAGC
>CM064579.1:42812444-43037078 GCA_032716605.1 Paralithodes platypus
TGTTGTTGATGAGGTCCTGCTGTCTCCTTCCATACTCTCCAGCTTTGTCTTGCTTTGCAAGAAAGACTGGAGAGTGTGGAGCAGGAGATTCAGTGTCTCAAAGATGAAAATTGCCTTGAGACTAGCTATGGCAGAGAAGAAGTGTGAGGCTACCGGAAGTGTTCCCAGGGATCGTGAAGCCCCTTGGAAAGTGGTGTCAACCAGTGCAACGGCCTGCAAGCTGAAAAGGCAGCCACTCAAGACCCACAACAACTTCAGCACCTTGGCTGATGAGAGTGATGGCGAGGAAGTGGCGATCATCGAGGCAATGAGAGGGGAGGGGGGGGGGGGGGGAGTCTGCTGCTGTTGCTGCTACAACTCCTGCTACACGCCGACAACGGAATTTCATTGTCGGTGATTCAATGGTTAGGTACCTTGACGGGGCTACTAACACTCATGTTAGTAAAGTTGTCTGCCTACCTGGAGCCGGAGTCGGGAGGGTGGCAGAGAAGATGGATGGTGTCCTAGAAGTGGGTGGGGAGGACCCCATCATCTTCATCAACGCGGGATCCAATGACATATGGAGATGCAGGACTGAGGAGTTGCTGACCAAGTACCAGGAAATGCTGGAGAGGATCAAGGAGAAGGGTGGATTTCCTGTGGTACACAGTATCCTGCCAAGAAGAGGGGTAGGGAAGGACTGGTCCTCCGGGGCTATTGGTGAAAATAGCCGGCTGGAGAAGTATTGCAAGGCAAAGTCAATACCATTCCTAGATAACTGGACCCACTTCTATGGTAAGGATGAACTGTATGCCCAGGATGGAGTACATCTTTCTCGACTAGGAGTTTCGACCTTGGCCAGCTCACTGGACAAGATTGTTGCGGGGTTTTGTTAAAAAAACCTGGGTGTGTAAGTAAAATACTGTCTCCATATGGAGCAGGTACTTCATGTGACAAACCAGTGAGTAAAATAGAAATAATCAGTCAAGATAGTGCAGATATAGTTGTTGTTGTTCCTCAAGCTGCCTGGCCGAACAGCCCCAAGGCCCCGAATAAGGCCAAGGCCATAATAGAGCGCCCCCAAAGAACCCTCCCTGCCAACCACAATAAAAGCCTGGGTGACCGAAGCCACTCCATGGCGGGGAGCTAAGGAGGGTGCGGAAACGCCCGGGAAACCAAAGACCCCACCCAGGGCCCTGTGCCCCTCAGCAATTATGAAGAGAAAGTTGAGGGGCAAAGGAAAAATGTGACGCTTTGGCTTCCAATCATGGTAGATTGGGAGGTCAATCCACGGAAGAGACGCCGTCACTTGAGATCTAGAAAATATATAAGTAAAAGGAATAGTCAGAGTAAGCTATGGGTATGGCAGAGATCGCTCAGTTCTCACTCTGATAGACCAGCCCATCACCACATGACTAGAACCCAATCCTCTCAGCATCAGCTAGGAAAGGCCCTAGAAAGCCGCCTTAGGCGAGGGGATAGCTCCCCTATTTCAACCCCTTTCGGGGTTGGGCACCCGCCCTGTGATATAGTGATATGTAATAGTGATATAGTGATGTGTAATAGTAGTATCGATAACACTACACATTTAACTGATAGTAAAGATGAGAATACTGATAGAGTAGAATTTCCGTCTAGAGCTAGTAGTTCAACAGGAAATAATAAGTTAGCTAAACACAATAGAAAATTAGTTGCAAATAAAAGTAATAGGTTGAGGGTATATTATACAAATTGTAGTTTATGTAACAAAATGAACGAACTTAGAGCACTCGTTAGCACAGAAAATATAGACATAATAGCGCTAACTGAAACGTGGCTTAATACAGAATCTAGGCATTTTTTAGCAGAATTTGATATTCCAGGATATAGTTTGTTTAATGGGGTGAAACGTCTAATCTAGCTAATGGGGCGAAACGTCTCATAAACACCAAACCAATGGGGCGAAACAGGGGTGGCTCAAGAATACCACCCTAGGAATAGATAGGGTTCAGATAGATAGAATACATGGGAATGTCAAGGGCTATCATGCATCGACTTCCCTGGGCGTTTTTCGGCCAGATCGCCCGGATACGACCTCCGTCCTTTGGTAAGGCAGCCCGGGTCAGAAGGGTGAACCGTCATTCTCCCACCTCGCTTTTTTTTCTTTTTCTCTCCCTCTCTCTTTGGCTTGTATCTATTCGGCCCCATTCAGCCTACTGTTTTAAGACGTTTACCCCCATCCAGGTGTCAATATTTTCCTGGCGAGCGGTAGCGAGCCAGCATATATATATTTTTGTTTTGACAGCAAGCTAAAATTGTAAATTTTTCAATAGAAATATGTCTCCAGCGAAGCCAGATTTCTCCATACAGTACAATGCTGGCTCGTTATCGCTCGCCAGGAAGAAATCGACACCTGGATGGGGATAAACGTCTTAAAACAGTTGGCTGAATGGGGCCGAATGGATACAAGCCAGGGAAAGAGAGAAAAGGAGAGAAACATTAAAAAAAACGGTGACCCCCCTTAACACTAAATGTTTAATCTAACCACTATTATTGTGTGGGTAGTATTTCTTTCTTAGTTTGTGCATTTATTGAACCACTGCATATTAATTGGCTAGTTTACCCTATCTAATCTGTTAGCTTTCATAAATAATCAACCCGAGGAAAGCGCCATTGATGTTTTTGAAAAGCCCACGTATGCGAATAAAAACCTTTGATTCTGACAGAATTTTTTTATATTTACCATATAAAGCAATATTTATGTTCACATGTGCATATATTTTACTTATATGATGAACATATGAACAGTGAAGACCAGAAAATAGGTGTAAACAGCAAATTACTAGTGAAAAACGTATGTGTGGCGAGAGGGGATGGAGGGAGGTGAGAGAGAGAGTGCAACATACTGTAGGTGTGCTCCCAGGGCCTGCTTGAGGCAAACTGACTCTCCCATCTGTCATGTGCGCATGTGAAGGTGACGAGGAAGTGTGGGAGACCATGACTCACCCTATTTTGAGTAGGGAAAGGGAGGCATAGCTAAAATATAAGGACAAATAGCCAATAATTGAGGAGGGGAGAAAGAGGGGGTAGGAGAGCCTGGAGAGGGAGTACAAAGGAGTACAATGGTAAACAAGCAACAACAGGTCATGCGACCCCTCGAGGTTACTTGCCCTCCAAAACACTGCTTGTTCCAAGTGTTGCAACAGTATTTCGGAGAGAATTTGGAAAAGATGTGAGAAGGAAGTGCTGCCCTGGGGCATAGTTTATGGCAGGGGAAATTATATTAAGATCTATTAGGTTATTGAACAAACACTTCAAAAGAAAATATTTATTCAGGAGGGAGGGGACACATGTAGGGGGAGAGGAAGGAGGTACAAGAGAGTGATTATACCACCTAATCACATATTGTTTCCATAAGAGTGTCTGTGGGTCTTATTTTTTTTTTTTTTTTTTTTTTTTTTCCCCCCCATGGGCTTTCTTCTGTGAGGCCTATCGCATCCGCTATACAGACACTTCCATGAAGCCTATCGTATTTGCTGGGTTAATAGTACATATACTGTATATCATTTTAGTACTGTATATTTGATTTGATTTGTACAATATTTACATCTATGTCATGTAGTACTTATATCTGATATTGTAAAGTGCTAGCCTCTTTACACTAAAGGGATGCATTCAATGTGATCCAACATGCAATCATGATTGCTCTAATGAACGTCATAGCTTCTGGTTCGACGAATCATGATAGTCAATGAATGTGATTAGACAACGATCACATAATCACTCAGCAGAGGTTTAGCTAGCAACACTAATATGCCGAGTCATCAAACAATAAATAAACTCCCAAATCTTAATTTTATCACTCTAATGACCAAGTTCCCAAAATTAAAATTAAGGGAGCCTACCTCACTTTTTTTCTCTTTCTCTCCCTCTCTCATTGGCTTATATCCATTCGGCCCCATTCAGCCTACTGTTTAAAGACGTTTACCCCTATCCAGGTGTCAATATTTTCCTGAGCGGTAGCGAGCCATCATATATATATTTTTGTTTTGACAGCAAGCTAAGTTTGTAAAAAAAAAAATAGAAAAATGTCCTCCATACAATGCTGGCTCGCTATCGCTCGCCAGGAAGAAATCGACACCTGGATAGGGAAATACGTCTTAAAACAGGTGACTGAATGGGGCCGAATGGATAGAAGCCAGAGAAAGAGATAAAAAGCAGGTGACCTCCCTTAAGACTTTAATTGGTGAGCTTTGTCTTTATGATAATGGCTTTCAACATATCAAATAGTTCTAAATAATTCAATATTGCGATCACTGCGTCCGTAGACATCACTGCTATTTTGAATTTCGGACTCACAGCCAAGCCGAAGTACTTGTGCTGGCCAATTAACCCCTCAGACCCGGTTGGGCTCTGAGGCATCCATAAAAAACACCCCCGCAGAACCCGGAAGGGCTCTGAGGCTCCGGCAGCTTGAAAGCCTGTAAGCTTGGTGTGCGAGGCGTCCGTCCGACGCATGTAAACAACAGCCGGTTGGACCGACGCCGCGCATCTCCGACCACAAGAAGGAGAGGCGTCCTTGTTCGTGTGTGCCTGTATGTTATTGTTAAGTAGAGAAAAGTAGTGTAAAATGGCTGATATCGCCACAAAGTTATCTCCACGGAAATCGTCATCACAACTGAACCAGTTGACTTAGAGAGCTCTACTCAACGCCATTCTACAGGTACTTAACACATCTACGCTTGGGGCCTAGGTAGCCTACGGTAGTCTAGGCGTAGACGTTTTTCGGCCAAAACCCCCGGGTTTCGGTATGGAATACAGTGGTCCCTCGCGTTTAGCGGATTTCAGCTTGGCGAAACACAGTACAGTTGTTGTTGTTGTTGTTGGATATGGTACCAGAATCCGAATTTGGCACTTCAAATACACTTTTGGCGAGAATGCTGACGTCACGGAATGGCGTCGGCCCAGAATGCGCCGCCCGCAAGCTAGTCTCACCAGGCCTAACTCTAAATAATTCATGGTAAATAAAATCTGTTATCTATTATCTATTGTCTTTTCTATTGCTGTTAATGTTTCATGTAGGCTACAGTAGAGCGCCGTATTAAGAGTTACTCTTGGGCCGAGGCTAGGCTATAGATAGGCTTAGGCCTACTCACAAAACCCTAACTGAGCTGCTTGGATAGCTAGAATATCCCAGGTATATTTCATAAACGTATATTAACAGAGTAATCTTGACCAAACCGATTTGTGAACCTCATATCTCTTGTGTTTTGCTTTGTTTATTGTGCTGAACAGTCTGCGACACACAAACACACACGCGCGCATCAGCTGACTCCGGGGCCCGATCGATAAATATAATTAATCAAAGAAGTGACCACGGATCCAAAACCAATTTCATTATTTTGCTCAATCGAAAAGCAGTTGGTATAGAAAATTCTAGTCTTCACCATTCACAAGGTAAAAGTGATTTATACCTCCTGATATATATCTAAGCTAGGTTAGACCATTTCTTGGTCTGACTAGCTAGTTAGTTAGTTATGTAGAGCAGATTAACCAGACCACTGAGCTCCATACGGAACTCTCATAGGTCTGGCCTGGCTAGCTAGTGACTTAGCAACTTGTTGCTAAGGTTATGTGGTTATTCCTTATCAATAAGACTATTCACAAGATAACAATGAATTCTGCTGCCTGATATACATCTAACCTAGGTTAGGTAAATTCTTTGTGGAGATATATAGGCTAGGCCTATGTCTTCTAGCAAAAACAGAGTAAGCAGACGGCGCCGAGTGTGTCGGCGATCGACGATGCGCATGGCGGGCAGTTTGAAAAGGCCCAAAAGGGTGAACTCGGGCCTCGTCAAAGACTAATGGATAATTTTCCCATTTAAAGTACTATTCGCGTTTGGCGAAATTCACTTTTGGCGATGGTTTGGCTAGACTAATGAATTCGCTAAATGAGAGGGACCACTGTACATAGCCGGGTCTGATGGGTTAAAGATGAGAATCAATGTTTATGTTTACAGTAGCTACCACATCGTTCACCCTGCTCGATCATGATCACCCTGATAGTGTCAATTATACGCTATTAGGATATACATTCCGTCCTAATCTTCATTTACTCTTTTATATATGCCTTTACTATTGTCTATTGATATTGACGAGTCTAGAAATTGTGACTTCTAGCATTCTGAAACTCAGGGAGGGCTGGAAAAATGAGCTGTAAATGTCCACACCAATATTTCTAAGGGTTGACAGCAAATTCAGTAGTAGAAATATCAGCTCAACATCTCAAGTCCATTTAGAGCTATGAGAGGTAGGGGTTCAAGGTTTCTAGACTATCATAATGAATAAACTGTAGATAGAAATATTTTTGTTTTCTATTAATTATCACACCAGTGAAACAGATGGCATTTCCTTTTCAAATACAATGCCTTAATTACCATAATAAAGTTGGTGAGCCTTTCTTTTCCTGACTGCTTTACCAGTGGCAATACTGTACACTGTAATGTCAATTCTCGCATGCGATAATTGCCTTTCTAATTGGCAAATCCTATCTTGTACAAACTGCTGAAAGGCAAATCTTAATTATCAGTTAAGCATACGACAATTCCTTCTCGCACAGACTCTGGCGAGGATTTACAAGTAACTTAAAATGGCAAAGCTACCAGTGAACTAAGCGTCAATCCTTTATATAAACTCTCCTGAGGATGTACAGTTGCCATCAGAATTCCCTGAACACTTTGAATATTTTGGAGCGTGTAAGCTTGTGAAGCTTTAGAACTTTGAACTTCAGGATTTTGCTTACATTCAATAGTTTCAAACCAGTGTCCAGGGAGTTTTGACAGTAGTTATACTCGTTAAGAAATGTTAACCTGCCAATCTCCCTAACAGGTGTGGCAAGGATAAAATATCCTTGAGTAATCCCTTCAGTACTTATGATGCCTTACTTCATACCTTACCTTACCAGTAACTTCAAACTGCCAAGCTTTCTAATACGTGTGGCGAGGGCATTCTACTCAACCTTTTTAACATAGAACTTTGTAGTCTACCCATACTTCCTAAAGCTTGCCATACACTCTTTATTTCACCTGTCAAGACTCGGTACCACACAAGCTAGATTTAGTGTGTGAGGTGGGTGCTTCGACAGCTTGTGCACATCTTGCAGGCTGACAAAACCATTAAATCATCAGCACACACTCTCAATATAGCTTCAACTCGGCCTGTATAATGTTGGGCCTGGCATGTCGAACTGAGCGTGTGTGGTGGCATTAACACATGGCCCAGGTGGCGGAGTAGCAAATAACAAACCTCCCCTAACCTAGCCTAATTCTGCTCAAATTAAGTTAGGCAAAAGAAATTCTACGGCAAATTTTTGGAGTGGGGTTTCATCCCGAGTCTGAGGTGCTAAGGCTGATGGAGGACATGTCGTGGCAAAGCTTAGAGTCTGACATGTCCTCAGCCAGAGCCTCGAGGATGTCCAGTAGTAGCTCACGACTCAGGCACCGCATCTTCGGGAGCTGGGCGACCTGTAGAATTAAAAAAAATTGGAGGTTAGTCAATAAAGTATTAAACTTTAGTAAACTGTAGAAATAAATACATCACAGGTTACTCCACAGTGTTTTAAAATGAATTAACCCTGTAATATATCTCATTACAGACATTGCATCATTGGAATTTGTGTCACCAATAGTAATCTATTGCCTGACGCCGTTATCCCCAAAAGGGTGGCCACAAACGAAACTCCCCCATGCACCTCTGTCCCCAGTCAGTCAACGCCCCTCCTCCCAACCAGCACTGCCTTCATTCATATACTTCTTCACTCCATCCTTCCACCTATCTCTCGGTTTACCTCTCCCTCTCTGTACTTCCACCTCACTCTCGTACACCCTCTTAGTCATTCTCTCGCATTGGGTGGATGGAGAGATGGATATAGATGGGTAGATAGATCAGTAGATAAATAAAGATAGATTTGCACAATTTGTCTTTAAAAATAATCTCTCTAACTAACTAACTAACTAACTAACTAACTAACTAACGAGAGAGAGAGAGAGAGAGAGAGAGAGAGAGAGAGAGAGAGAGAGAGAGAGAGAGAGAGAGAGAGAGAGGAGAGAGAGAGAGAGGAGAGAGAGAAAGGAGACAGAGAGAGAGAGAGAGAGAGAGAGAGAGAAGAGAGAGAGAGAGAGAGAGAGGGGAGAGAGAGAGAGAGAGAGAGAGAGAGAGAGAGAGAGAGAGAGAGAGAGAGAGAGAGAGAGAGAGAGAGAGAGAGAGAGAGAGAGAGAGAATAGACTACAGTATAGTAGCAGCTCACGATTCAGACACCGGATCTTTGGAAGTCTGGTAACTCGCAGAAATAAAAAATTTGCAGTTTACTCCACAATGTCAGAGAACTCAACTAACCCCTGTGTTATCTCATTTCAGACACTGCATCTTTGGGAGGTGGGCCACCTGGAGTACAATACATACATCATTGTTTAGACATTGGTTGCACAGAACTTGTATATTTTTGTCTCACTACCATCTTTATTTCTTATTCTATCTCTTTACCTAACTGTTGTCTAACTTTCATTTCAGACACAGAATCAGCACCATATGGACCATAACACCTAATTCATATTATTTCACCAACCAACTTTACTCCTAAAATCAATTAATGAAATCAACATATACATGTGGCACTCCAAGGACTCGAACCTAGGATACTCACACCGAATTCCGCGCATTTATGCATTACGCTATCAAGACTGTGCAGTATACAGTGGGCAACTGTACCTTGGGGAAGTGATGAACGATGAGGTTGAGGGCGTACTTCTTCATGTCCGAGGCCTGGATCCTGTCCGCCGCCTCCAGGATCTGTATCACATTCTCAAAGGTCACGTTCATCTCCAGATTTTGCTTACAGAAGGCCTGAAAAAGTAAAAATAAGCTAGTTCAAACACAATGTGAAAAATACAAACACATAGCCTACTATTTTATCACTTCCAAAGCTTCTATTACTTCCCAAGATATATGAACTGTAAAGAACAACTATAAGATTCTATTTTCAATAATAACGACTAAATATGATTAAACCCCTGCTCCCCGGGCATAACTTGCGCATTTCATAATTTATTAACCACTATACAGTAGTATATCTCTCTAAAGGATAAGGATATTGAAAACTTTAATATCTTATGATGAAGCATTGAATCTATTCTATAATAAAGAGCAAACATTTCGGTGTAGCTTTCTTAATTTTTGTATTTGAATAGATTAAAAGAGAAATAATTAAATGGTTCACTGTGATGCAAGGGAACTAGAAGCATGGTAAAAAAAAATGTTATTAAGATGATTAACCCCTTCTGTACTGACACCAACCTTTATACTTTATTGTGGCTACTATTAGACAATTTTATTCAGTTTCAAAAGGGCCTCCAGCAATTAACAAGCTTCCAACTAACTCACTTAACACTTTTTTACTAACACAGATCCTTCTTAAATTGCACAAAATTGTCTAAATATATCTAGAATCAAATTAAAAAGACATCGCCGGTACAGAAGGGATTAAAAAAATTATCTTTAACACGGCAAGTGCGAAAAGACTCATAAGAGTTTTACCGGTGTGCTGCGGGAAGCCTTATATAATCCAAGGCCAAAAAAAAAAACATTTAACCCAGCCCAGTATCAATTGATTGATAATTTATCCCCCCCTTGGCCATGCCAAATATCACTCCTCCACATCCCCTCCTTCCCCCCTTCAATTATCACCTATTTTCCCTGTTATTCCCTTATTCGTCGGTATATTTTCGTGCTAACAATAGCGAGTAATAAGCAGGCTGTGCTTATATGTGTTACCAAGAAAGTGAATGAGAAAGAGAGATGGCACTACACGTCAGTGTCGCTCCAGGCGTCGTGAGAGGTGGATGTTGGTGAAGCTGGCTCACACTTTAGTTATGTAACTCTCGCATTCATTTCCCGATTTTGACCAGCCAAACACTGTTTCCACTTGTTTTATTGTTGTAACAGATTAATATCTTCATAATCAGCGTAAAATAGGCGCATATGGATAAGTATTAATGTTATTTATGGTAAGATAACGATTTGAGTGACAGGAATCAGTGAAATACCTACACACAGGGAGAGGTGGTCACTACCCCACCTGCGCACTTAAGAGGTTAATACTTTGGCTGCGGGCATATTTCCGCCATATTAGGGCTCATTCAGACACTCCTGATTGATTAAGCAAGTGTCTGAATGCAATTAAATGTATTCAGTCAAAAACTAGAAGAAAATAGCTTCAAAATAACACCAAAACGAGCTTCGTAGCTTGTGGGCTTCAACCGCAGCGATACCATAGATATTCGCTAAAATGAGCAATTATCGCTAATGTCGCGCTGTATATCTAGCAAGAGTATGGCTCATACTCCTCAGTGCACCGGCTGGCTGGCTGGAGGAAGGACAGGTGGCCTGTCGCGCTCCCGCTCCCTCGCACTCGATTCTACAGGCTTTAATAGCCTGTAAATTACTGTCAATTGACATGGCGTTCCGGAACGTCTCCCGCAGTCAATGGGTTAAAAAATGAGTTCAATCATTCAGATTTTTTGTGAATTAAAATTATAATGACCCAAAAGTTGATTTGATAAATTTACATAAACATTTTGTAATCACTACAGTAGATAAAGCCAGTAGATAATAATTAGAACTATTGCAACTGTTTGTTCTTGATTGATTTGATATATGCTCTGGCACTAAAATCCATTACGGAAGCGAAGCATGGACGTTCGGGAAGAGACTCAGACCAAGAGTAAGAGCGGTGGAAATGAGTTACTTGAGAAGTGCGTGCGGAGTTACATGGAGGGATAGACAGACGAATGAGAAAGTAAGAAGGAGGTGTGGTGTGGAGGTAGATGTGCTGGAAAGTGTGAAAAGGAACAACTTGAGATGGTTCGGCCATATGGAACATATGGAAAGCGGGAAAGCGAGAGATTGAATAAGAGGGTGTACGAGAGCGAGGTGGAAGGACAGAGAGGGAGAGGTGCACCGAGGGAGAGGTGGAAGGATGGAGTGAGGAAGTATGTGAATGAAGGCGGTGCTGGTTGGGAGGAGGGGCGTTGACTGACTGGGGACAGAGGTGCATGGGGGCGCTTCGTTCGTGGCCACCCCTTCGGGGATCACGGCGTCAGGCAATAGATAGATAGACTAAAATCCAGTGAAATTTACTAGGTCAATAATATGCCACCTGGCCCCCTAAAAGGTATTTTATTCATTTGACGCCATGAATTGCGCACCTCATTTATGCCAAGTTAGGTTATTTTAGATTACTCTAGGATGTGTTAGGGTTGGTTTGGATGGGTTAGATCTGTTTAGTGTTGAATATATATATTTGATGATGATGATGGGCCACGAATATTGCAGAAGTTAATAGTAAGAGTAACAGGCCGTGGTCCAGAGAATTTTGAGGGGTCGTTAGGAGGAGGTCGGGCGAGTGTGGGGGCATTTATGGTCCCCCCACTCCTCCCCTGGGGACTCCAAGGCTGGGCTATTTTTCTTTTCCATTCAGACAATTTAATTTTTGTGGCAGAAAGAAGTTTGGTGTGGTTGTTAAGTGTAGTGAAGTAGATAGGAGGAGGTGTTTGTGAGAGATAGCTGGATCACTCTGTGCAGGTGAGGCACAAACAAAAGCAGTAAGGAAAGCCAGACAAATGAAACAGGAGTTCCAGCAACTCCTTATCAAATTACTATAGGCCTCCCCTGGGTATTGCCCTGCTCGATTGGTGCCTACTATCTCCCCACTATGTGCGATTAGTCTGCTTATGAAACAAATTCACTTGCTCATATAGTGGTGTACATTCTTTGTGGTGGTTTTGTGGGTTATTATTTCAAAAGCAATATTTTGCTAATTGGTTATTTTCACATAGTGATTTTGTTAAGTTATTTTGTCTTTATAGTGTGCCGTTCCTGTTTTGGTTTGTTTGTTTTGCAAGTTTTACATTTTAATTCCTCAGATGTGTTGAATATATGGCTTTGTGTCATTTTATGAGTATGTTATGATCAATAAAGGACAGTGGGTGCCTGGTTAGGGTGAAAGTTATTGAGTGTGTCAGGAAATACCGCCCTTGACTTTGACCAGACTTACATTAAAGCTGTTTGAGTGAGTCTCTCCCCCTCCAAATTCCACTCAAGGCATAAAAAAAGGCCTAAACATCCTAGGATGTCCTCAAGGGTGCAAGGGTTAAGACTTGTTTTAAAATTAGTTCAATTGACCACTTGCGAGTTTCATGCTATAAGGAAGTTGGAGCTTCAAACATCGATAATTATAACACAATGACCAGCTAAAAGACGGTTGTAGTGCATTTATAAATACATATAATCAAATTATAACACAATGACCAGCTAAAAGACGGTTGTAGTGCATTTATAAATACATATAATAAAATTATAACACAATGACAAGCTAAAAGACGGTTGTAGTGCATTTATAAATACATATAACCAAATTATAACACAATGACCAGCTAAAAGACGGTTGTAGTGCATTTATAAATACATATAATCAAATTCAGCAAACTTTCTATCCATCACCAACTCGTATAATTTCTGTATTTCTCCTAAATATTGATGTTTACAGTTCCAACTTCCTTATAGACTAAAACTCGCAAGTGGTCAATTGCAAAGACCTCAGTCTACTAAACAATAATGTACCTGTAGTCTATTGTTGGTGAAGCCGTAGAAGTAAGGTGCGGAGAAGAGGTAGAGAGAGTCTTCGGGAGGCATGTCAACATCGCCGTAGTATATATACCGCAGCAATGAGTCAAAAGATTGGTGCGAAGGTATCATTTCTCCTATAGCAATCTGGAAAGAGAATAAGTTATTATTACCTGTTTAAAAAAAATATATTATTCAGTCAATACACTTTATTTTCATGTAAAACTTGCAAAATACACAAACCAAAACAGGAATGGCACAATATATATGTAATCCTTGTATGGTTAATTTCTAAGGCAAGAGGTTATCTCTAAAGTTAACCAGGTGAGGAACATATGTTAGAAGAGGAGCTACTCATAATTCACAAGAAATCTATATTATATTTTAAATAACTTGGATACATGCATGCATTAACATTTTTGACATACTGTATAACCAGACCTGCTTGAATGAAAGTGTGAGCCTTTGTCATCCACAGGTGGCACTTTTGGTAGTTTCCACTGGAAACAGGGAAGAGAGGGGAATCTCCAACTGCTGTGGAGCCCCCAGCTCATGCACTATCATACTTAATCTAAGATCCATAAATGGGAGGTTTGAGAGCAGTAGGCCTACAGTCGCGCTAATAAGTCATGTCCCAGCTGTCATTACGTTTGGCTAGCGCTGTGCTGTATTAATGTCTATCAGATGTTGAATAGGGCGGGTAAGTGTGGGAACATGTTTTTATATTTCACTCGATATGAAGAAATTAAGCTTAGATATTGCTGATACCAATTATTGATCAAAACATACTTGGTGCCGAGACATCACTTATTAGCGCGATTGTACAAACTGGCTGTAAACATTTTCTGGATCAACCAGTGTTGCTTAGCCATCTAGGCTGATGCACTTTCCAGCAAGATGTATTATATTGTATAACTAAAACATTTATCACACCATTTGGATGATGAGTGTCCCCACCTCAATGGGGCAAAACATCTAAAAAAAAAGTAATAATACATTTCTGAACATACCTGCACAATACTGTTCTCGGGCATGAAGGACCTGAACATGGCCTCAAAATAAGAACATCTAGCAGCCAGCACGGCCTTGTGGGCTCTGAGAGGTGTCCCGTCCAACATAAGCGTGATGTCACAGAAGTCAACACCCACATGCTTCAGAAACTGCTCCATGTCTTGCTCCAGAGTCGTGCCTGCAAAAGAATGGATATAACCCGCTCTTCTGCTACATGAAACTGTTACAGTAATTCCTCACTTAAAGTTGTAGTTACATTCGAAATAAGACAAAATATAAACCTTTAAGTGAAGCAAATATGTTATTGTTGTTGTTGTTGTTGTTCCCCAAGCTGCCTGGCCGAACAGCCCCAAGGCCATTGTGGATCATTTTTGTCTGATTGTAACATAAAAATGAATAAAAACAAATTTAAGTATACAGTCTGGTCTCGATATACGCCTGTTTTTTATACACGGATTAATTTGGACACGGTAACCCCTAAAGTTCCAAAGTCGGCCACAACACGGAAAACGTCTTGAAATACGCGGGTGGCGGCCCAAACCTCGGGACTCCCGTGACATCACACTGGGGCCCGCTCGGCTTGTCTTAGCATTCCTGTCACCCAGCTCCTCGTAAACGATGACCCTAACAGAGAAAGGGCAGACCAAAATGCAGCGTTGGTTGCGAGTGCCCTCAACATACATACATACATACAAGTTTAAAGACCGTTTGTCCACAGAAGCTGTGGTTACAGTCTCACGTCCTAAATGGCAGCTTTCCAGGCGGTCCTGTCAAGGGCCGCCTGTGTTGTCAAGTTCTTTATTTTGAGATCGGACCGGAGTACCCGAGCCCACGTCATTCTAGGTCCACCCCTACGCGCAGCTCCCCCCAACTTCACTGTCCGGCATTTCTTCACCCAGTTCTGATCATCCATTCTCTCTACATGTCCAAACCATCCAAGTCAGCTCATGCACATCACTTCACTGATACTCCTAATGCTCCTAACCAGTATCAGATCATGTTTAAGTTAATGAACGAATTAATTACCGGCAACAAGCGAAGATAACAGATTTCTTTTGCCGGTGCCAGCAACAACAATAACAACAACAAGGGGGCGGGTGCCCAACCCCGAAAGGGATTGAAATAGGGGAGCTATCCCCCCGCCAAAGGCGGCTTTCTAGGGCCTTTCCTAGCTGATGCTGAGAGGATTGGGTTCTAGTCATGTGGTGATGGGCTGGTCTATCAGAGTGAGAGCTGAGCAATCTCTGCCATACCCATAGCTTACTCTGACTTTTCCTTTAACTTATATATTTTCTAGATCTCAAGTGACGGCGTCTCTTCCGTGGATTGACCTCCCAATCTACCAAGATTGGAAGCCAAAGCGTCACATTTTTCCCTTGCCCCTCAACTTTCTCTTCATAATTGCTGAGGGGCACAGGGCCCTGGGTGGGGCTTTGGTTTCCCGGGCGTTTCCGCACCCTCCTCAGCCCCCCGCCATGGAGTGGCTTCGGTCACCCAGGCTTTATTGTGGTCGGCGGGGAGGGTTCTGTGGGGGCACTCGGTTATGGCCTTGGAATTGCTCGGGGCCTTGGGGAACAACAACAACAACAACAACAACAACAACAACAACAACAACAACAACAACAAGGATTCAGTTCTCTGCAATTCATGCGGGAACTGGACCTATTTCACCTGCACAACACTTGCCTCCACAAAACACAACAAAAACACCTGGACCTGTTCCTCATTCCCTTTCCCATCCAAACCCCTCTCCTACACCCTCACACCTCTCCTTTCCAACCCACCAATCCTTTACGTACCACCCACATCCTCAACCCCTCACATCCCACCCCAACCTAATCCATCCGTACTCTAATCTCCTGCAGCTCAATCCCCATCCCCATCACCACCTCACCCATCTCCCTTCTCCTCACCCCCACCTCATCCCTGTGCAGCAGCACCTAACATACACCGCACACACATTAACATTGTTCAATTAAACATAGATGGCATCAACACAAAGAAACACAAACTCTCACACTTCATCAAACAACACAACATACATAATGCCATCTTACAAGAAATAAAACTCTGCACAACACAAAAAACACCTACTTTTCATGACTTCACCACCATCAGACAAGACCGGGCCGTCAGCGGTGGACTCATTACCTTGGTTCACAAAGAAATAACCTTTACAGACACCAGTGCGCATACCAAATTCCTCCTCCCCCCACATGATAACACAACAGAAATACAATCCATCAAAATACGCACTGGCAATAAATCCAACATAACCATCACAAACACATACACCCCCCCCAAACATCCCCTACAGTACCCAACTACAACAAATCACAAACACTCCACACATCCTGGGTGGTGACTTCAATCCCAAGACGTTGGCCTGGTTTGTCAATAACCTGACACAGAAAGAGGGCTGGTCCTACAGGACATCACACAACAAATTCAACCACTCAACACACAGATTAACAACAACATACAAGAACAACAAACACTAAATTGGAATTACTACCTCCAAACACTTGATCACAAAACAGACCCAAAAAAACTCTACAAAGCACTAAACAGTATCACAGTTTCCAACAACAACACAACATAGCAATCACAACAACAGACTCTATTACTTCATATAAACAACAGGCAAACACTCTCTTTAATCACTTCTCTCATGTCAGTCACCTAAACCCCCACCGAGACGACCGACGTAGGAGATAATTCATTATCCCAACAGACCCTGATTATGCACCCTTCACCAACAACCAGACAAAGCACATCATCAACAATCTCAAGCACTCACCCGCCTGTGGTCCAGACAACATAAGCCACATACACCTCAGCCGCCTAGGACCACAAGGCATACAAGCACTCACCAACATATCAAACTACAGTTATTATTACAACATAATACAGTACAGTACCAGATATCTGGAAGCATGGTGTCATCATTGCATTCCCCAAACCCAACAAAGACCCCACGCTACCCTCCTCACACCGCCCCATCACACTCCTACGGAGTATCATATGTTACTCTAATGACATTCAAACAAAATAAAAAATAAACTGACACCCAGACCTAACGCCCTCAGGTCACTTGCCCACACAAAATTTGAACACAACAAAGAAACTACCACCACAGTATACAAACAATACATAAGATCAGTGATGGAATATGCAAGCCCTGCCTGGGCTTCTAACCTAGCTGAAGCACACCACAAGACCTTGCAGACCACTCAAAACAAAGCCCTAAATATCATCACAGGCTGCACAGCTACTCTACCTACAGATCACCTACATCAAGAAACATAAGTCCTCAAAGTCAAAGACCACCTACTGTAGATAATGAGAGGCACTCAATTCCTGGTTGCAGCCTCCACAAACCAACACCATCCACTACACGGCAGCACACCCACAGACACCAAGGAATATTAAAACAACACCCAGCCCACGATATCACACACAAATACTGTCATCTCTCCCTCCCTGCCCACCACAAACCAGCTTCCAGAAGCACATCCATACTCATATATCTCGCCATTCCATCCAATCATCACTCAATGACAACATGCAGCTGCAGGCATGACCTCCCAAAATAAATCCTTCCTTTCTCGCGAGGACAGAGTCCACCTGGCCAGACTGGATGGCTCCGTCGACGAAGCCTGCCCAGGATGTAATGCAGCACCCCATACCATTTAACACATCATAGAAGACTGCATTCCATACAATCATTTACGCCAAACAACATTATCTACACTCCTTGAGAGCCCTGTGGGAAAGCCTGATTGTGGCCATGGTCTTTCTTAGGGACTTTCGGCATATATTTACTATCTATCGGCCTTCTAGCAACCTTTCAGAACGGATCTAGAGGTATTTACCTAATTGTATTTACCTAATTGTAGTTTACAGGAGTTGAGCTAAGCTCGTGTTGTCCCGTCTCTCAGTCTACTTTTTATCCAATTTTTTCTTGAAAATATGGATGTTCCTTGCCCCTACCACCTCCTCCTCCAGCCCATTCCATTTGTCAATACATACAAGGTGTCTTGATTTGGTAACTGGCAGTTCTATGTTTTGCCATAATCACCTGACGACCACCCTCTATCCTGCATGGGTCCTTGCAGCGTTACTATAGCTCATTTATTATTAGTAGGCCAGAAATCTAGACCCCTAAGCTCTATAATTTAAAAAACGACTAGACTAATCGAGCAAATAATTCTACCATTTGGGAAGAGTCAGAAAGGCATTAGGTGTGAAACTTTACAGCCCATATGCTCTAGCCCTTACAGAGTTACAAAGGTTAGAGATCACAATTTGTGGCCTACTTATAATGAACAGGGTATATCAAGTTCCCTAACACTGAGATCCTACCTCAAGGCCTCGTTCCAAGTCTTCCTCGGTCCATCTACTGTAGTTGTTGTTGTTGTTGTCGTTCCCTAAGCTACCTAGCCGAACAGCCCCGAGTCCCTAAGGAAGGCCATGGCCACGATCGAGCTTTCCCACAGGGCTCTCATGGAGTGTAGATTATGTTGTTGGCGTAAGTGATTGTGTAGAATGCAGTCTTCTATGATGTGTTTAATAGTATGGGGTGCCGTGTTGCATCCTGGGCAGGTATCGACGACGGAGATATCCAGTCTCTTCCGATAGCTCAGAAGAGCTGGATGCTGCCCACATCTCAGCCTGGCCAGGTAGACTCTGTCCTCGCGAGGAAGGGAGGATTCAGAAGGATTGATTTCGGGAGGTCGTGCCTGCAGCTGCTTGTTGTCTATGAGTGATTGGATAGAATGGCGAGAGATATGAGTATGGATGTGCTTCTGGAAGCTGGTTTGGGGTGGTTAAGGAGGGAGAGATGACAGTATTTGTGTGATACCGTATGCTGGGTGTTGTTTTGATATTCCTTGGTGTCTGTGGGTGTGCTGCCATGTACAGTAGTGTAGTGGATGGTGTTGAAGGAGCAGACCCAGAGCAGTCCTTCAACCGGATGGCAGTTTCACCACTGGCTGGAAGCATACCAAGCCCAGGAATTTTCTGAAGATAGGAACCAGTGGTTCATTGCTCAAGCTGATTGCACCACCAAAGTGGCGGGCGGTGGGGTCGCCGCATCCCTACAAAAGAGAAAGGCAGACTTGTGCTAGCGGGCTGCGAGAGTAAGACACTACGGAACCATGGGCCACACCATTATGGCTCCATTGCCTTCACCACTCTCAGGAAAAAGTTAGAAATAAGAATGATGAAAAAGGGTGCTGGTTTGCTCTCAATGTCTCCGGCTAGAAGAAGTCTATAAGAAATGACAGCCGGAGAGTAATTTCTCGGTGTAGAAAAAACAATGTAGGCTAATGTGTGCGTGTGGTTGTGAGAGGTGTGGTACTTGCCCGGTCGACCGAAGCCACTCCCAGGTTCTCATGCCCCCGCGAGGGGGCAGGGGTTTGTTGTGGCGGTTTGGCTCCCCGGACTGCTCTCCATGGTTGGCAGCCGGTTGGCCCCAATCGGTCGGCGATTTTGTTCCCGGCAGGGAGGGTCGGCAGCCCCGGGAGGTGGACCCAAGACGTAGACGCCGCCACTCCAGGTCCGGTTGTAGAGGTTGTTGTTGTTGTTCTTGTTCCCCAAGCTGCCTGGCCGAACAGCCCCAAGGCCCCGAGCAATTCCAAGGCCATAACCGAGTGCCCCCACAGAACCCTCCCCGCCGACCACAATAAAGCCTGGGTGACCGAAGCCACTCCATGGCGGGGAGCTGAGGAGGGTGCGGAAACGCCCGGGAAACCAAAGCCCCACCCAGGGCCCTGTGCCCCTCAGCAATTATGAAGAGAAAGTTGAGGGGCAAGGGAAAAATGTGACGCTTTGGCTTCCAATCTTGGTAGATTGGGAGGTCAATCCACGGAAGAGACGCCGTCACTTGAGATCTAGAAAATATATAAGTTAAAGGAACAGTCAGAGTAAGCTATGGGTATGGCAGAGATTGCTCAGCTCTCACTCTGATAGACCAGCCCATCACCACATGACTAGAACCCAATCCTCTCAGCATCAGCTAGGAAAGGCCCTAGAAAGCCGCCTTTGGCGGGGGGATAGCTCCCCTATTTCAACCCCGAACCGCCTTTGGCGGGGGGATAGCTCCCCTATTTCAACCCCTTTCGGGGTTGGGCACCCGCCTGGTTGTAGAGGTAAATGATGATGGTGTACTACAGTTTCTGAGGTAGTTGTTGTTGTTGTTGTTGTTGCTGTTCCCCAGGCTGCCTGGCTGAACAGCCCCAAGGCCCCGAGCAAGGCCAAGGCCATAACCGAGTGCCCCCACAAAACCCTCCCTACCTACCACAAAAAAACCTGGGTGACTGAAGTAGCTCACAGGCAAGGAGCCCCAAGGAGGGCGCAGAAATGCGTAGTTAATGTTGGTACTGACCTGATGATTCAAACTGTGGCTCCTGTAGTGACCTCATTTGTGGCATCTGTTTCCTGCGAATGATCTCCACCATGAGGGGCTTGTCCAGCATCTCAAATTCCTTGGACATCACTATCTGGTTGTAGTTGCACTCACGCACGATGAACTGTTGGCATATCCAATGAAATGTGGAAAAAAAAAAAATTATTCCCATGCAAGAAAAATTGTCATGCCAAATGAAATGTAATAAAGATTGTAGTTACACTCACACACAATGAACTATTGGAGTGTTAAATGAAAAATGTAACATCACTGTACTACAATATAAAATGAGTAACACACCTTAAGGCAGAACTCCTTGATGAAGAATAGCTTGAGACTGGCAGCGTTACATAGCGCCACCAGAACATTACGGTGGTTGATGGTGGCCTCCAGGTACTGCACACACAGCTGCTCCAGTCGACGCATGTGACACTGACAAAAATACACATACTGTACATTATAATGTAAAACTTGCAAAATGAACAAACCAAAACTTGGACGAACACAGTAAAAAGACAAAACAACTAATCAAAATCGCAATGTGGAAACACAGCTTAAGCAAAATCTATCTATCTATCTATCTATCTATTGCATGATGCCGTGATCCCCGAAGGGGTGGCCATGAACGAACCGCCCCCATGCACCTCTGTCCCCAGTCAGTCGACGCCCCTCCCCCCAACCAGCACCGCCTTCGTTCATGTACTTCCTCACTCCATCCTTCCACCTCTCATTCGGTCTACCTCTCCCTCTCTGTCCCTCCACCTCGCTCTCGTACACCCTCTTAGTCATTCTCTCGCTTTCCATACGTTCCATATGGCCGAACCATCTCAAGTTGTTCCTTTTCACACTTTCCAGCACATCTACCTCCACACCACACCTCCTTCTTACTTCCTCATTAGTCTGTCTATCCCTCATGTAACTCCACACGCACTCCTTAAGTAATTCATTTCCACTGCTCTCACTTTTGGTCTGAGTCTCTCAACCAACGTCCATGCTTCGCTTCCGTAAGTCAGTGTCGGGATTACCACACTGTCATGCAAGGACTTTTTCACTTCCATACTGACCACCCTATTTCTTGTTACTGCTTTTAGCGTTCCTACAACCCTCTTCCCCAGTTGTACCCTCTCCCGCACTTCTTCATCCATAGTCCCATCTTTACTCAACACACTACCCAGATACTTAAAAGAGTTGATGATCTCCATAGCCGGACCGTTCAGCTTCACCTCACACTCTGTGACTTCACCCCTTTCAAAGACCATAACCTTGCTCTTCCCCGCATTTACCTTCAAATTCCGTTTTTCGCACTGTTCCAAACTCATTTACCAGACCCTGCAACTCCCATTCATTATCACTCATCAGAACTGTATCATCCGCAAACAGCAGTATAGGTAGCTTCCACTCAATTCCCTCCCTTTTCAGTGATACACCAACATCCACTGCTCTCGATAGTATTTCTTTCATGACTCCATCCATATATACAGTAAACAACCACGGGGACATCACACACCCCTGTTTCAAACCAACATTCAGGTCAAAGAACTCGCTCTGCTCACTCTCCACACGTACTGCCGCCTTTGCGGCAGTACATGTGGAGAGTGAGCAGAGCGAAATAATAATTTATAAATAAATGAACAAAATCCACCACATAGGATGTGGATTACTACATGAGCAAGTTAATATATTTACAATGATCAGTCCAGTTATACGAAGCCAGTAGTCCTGTAGGCTGTAGAAAAATAGTTTTTAAAAACAATATAGGCCTACAATGATCTGTCAACTCTCTTCTTACCTTTACCGGTACTTTCTCACCTAATAATTTCTATGATTAACAAACCATCCACACTTTACAACTCCACTCATCAGTTGAAACATTAAGGGGACAGTGGTTATTTTGGGGGGGTCTATTTATTTACGGTATGTATTCATTTATTTTATAGTTTCCTTGCAAGACTTTCATCAAGCTTTAAAAAAAAAAAAATCCCTAGACCCGCCTTCCAAGATAAATGTGTACATTTTTTGTTAGAAAAATTTCCCGGCCTAAGGCTGGTTTCTCTTAAAATTACAAGCCCGCTATCGCTCGCCAATACCGGTATATAATAACCAAAATAACTAAATTTATTCAATCATCTCGCCCACCTGAACAGCCAAGCGATACACATCCATCATAATAAGAACGATCTTGTTAGGGTTGTGGTCCTTCTTGTTGGAGTGGAAGGGGTCGATGCGGTCAGTGTAGATGTAGTTCAGCACCATCTGGAAGGCCTCGGGCACGGCATCCTGTAGTCTAACCTCCAGGGTGGGTAAGTCTTGCACTGTTATGTTTGTAGTCACCAGCAGCTGTAAATAGAAATTGCAGTTGTAAATGAGAATGTTAACCTAAGAGCTGCGACACTCCTTCCGGAAGGTTTTACTAGGAGAATGCGAAGCTCCTTCCCGTATATAGCCCATAAAAAAACCCACCAAAACTGCCCCCAGAGCCAGTGAAATGGAAGCAATATGTGATTAGGTGGCATGTTTCCCCTCCACCACCTCCTGCCTTCCCCCCACATATGTCCTACCACCCCCACTCCCTCTCCTTCCTCCCTTTCTCCCCCCACTTCCCTCCTCCTCAGAGTCCTCATGTATTGGTTATTTGCCCTCAAATATCACTCCTACTTCTCATCTCTCACCTGAAATATTTCAAGTCACCCTTCCCTACTTTCTCCCTACCTCCCTCCTCACTCATATAGCCTATGCACGGATGACAGTTAGGGCTGTCAGTCTGCTTCAAGTAGCCAGAGAGAGTGGGCCTATGTTGCGCTCCCTCCCACCACTCCCTTTACAAATATACAGTTTTTCCTTCAATATTTGCTGTTTACACCTATTTTCTGGTTCTTCAATATTAACATGTTCATAATACAAGTTGAGGGTTTGATCAGGCAAAGCATCTCCATTGATGATAATGCAGTTTGGTTTTATGCCAGGACGTGGTACAACCGATGCTATCTTCATAGTCAGGCAGATACAGGAAAGATACTAAAAGGCAGGGATCTTTACTTTGTGTTTGCCACTGGATCCTACCCCCTTGTAATCTCTTGGGGGAAGGTGCTGGGAATGGTCCCCAGGGTAGACTGGAGCCGGAGTTCTGAGGGGGGGGGGGGGGGGGGTGATGCCCATTCACCAGCCTAATCACCAATTTTGACTAAAACTAAAGAGAAACAACGTAAGTCCGAAGAACCAAAACCGCACAGTATACGGACAAACGCCCCCCACAGTCTCAGACTTGCTAGTGTGAATGTTGGTACAGCAGTTTGAATCTGCATGAAAATGAAGTGGCTGAGATGTGTGAGAGGAGGCGAGTGGACGTCTGCTGTGCCCAGGCTTCGGCTCCAGTCTACCCCGGGGACCATTCCCAGCACCTTCCCCCAAGAGATTACAAGGGGGTAGGATCCAGTGGCCTCGGTGCGCTCCACCAAAACCATCCGCAGAGACACACCCCGTGCGTGTACATAGCACTACGACTGGTCTGGTATTTTTCACTCAATGACAGGGCAGCCTCCTGGAGCGCTACCACCAGGTTCGGGCCTCTATACTGTTGGGCGGAGAGTGTCAGTCCGGAGAAACACCACACACTGTACCCTCTGGATCCATTTCGTCCAGGTTTGGGTCCGGAGGGAGCGATATCCAACGCCAGTGTGCCGCCATTAGGCAACTTGGACTAGAACAATGAAGCCCTGTCACAGCGCTGCCATATGAAAATTATGCCAGCGCCAATAACAAGGCTTCACTGTACAGTATAGTAATGGCTGTTGGTCCGCAAGTCTATCGCCATTCCCCCTATTAGTCGCCTTGTACGACACGCAGTAGGATGCGTGGGGCATATTCTTTTTTTCCCCCACCACAAGTGAGGCCCTCTTACCCCCTGGGGAAATATATTATATATATATATATGTATATAATAGATTAATTTCACTCTCAACACCAAACACCTCCCAATGAAATTAATGAAAGCATGTGATCCTCCTGGGATTCGAACCTGGGTTACCACATACAGATCTTAAACACTCTAACCATTACACCATAAAGATATTTATCCATTTATCAAATACTGGATATCAATTTAATCATGTACTAAGACCCTACTGCACACTGAATAACCTAATGTTTAAGTGAACTATACATATTAAATACATACTGGTATTGGTAATAGTAATGGTGTTTAACCCCTACAGTTGCCTGTTCCATGCAAGTTCAAATGGTAAAACACTCAAATCTCTCTTTCTCTCTCTCTCAAATCATTATAATATCTGCTCCAGTAGCTTATCCTGTCCTTCTAATACTGTATGATCAAACCTCTCTCTCCCTTTCAAATTTATAATTTCTTAACCAATCAATCCAGCATCCCGCCTTCTCCAGTTGCTAATTCAGTGTTCCTTTCAGGGTCAAATCTTTCACTCATTTCCTCTCTCTATAATTTCTCTTGGGTGGGATTGGATATAATAAAACTTACAAAGAGTTAACCATAAATTTCAATAACTCTAAGGATACAAACTTTCTCTAGCTGCTTATCCCATGCCTCTATTGCCTGTCTAATGCGGTTGCAGAGGTACTGGCGATCGAGCGGCCAGAAAGTCCACATGTGCCGGGATCCGCTGCTCCTCAGACCCCACCAGGAAGTCTATGTCCATGAACTATTAATGTTAATACTCTCTCTGTCTCTCTGTCTCTCTCTCTCTCAGACGACCACCAGGAATTCTGTCTGGGAACTCTCTCTCTCCATTAATTTCACGCATACTAACCAATCAATTAATTTCACGCATTCTAACCAATCAATTGAACATCCCACCTCCAGCTGTTTGTCCCGTGCTTCTATAGCCTGCCTGATGCGGTTGCGGAGGTACTGGGACCGAGCGGCCACAAACACCACATGCGCCGGGATCCGTTGCTCCTCAGACCCTACCAGGAAGTCTATGTCCGTGAACTGTTGACTCTCCAGCAGCTTCCCAAAGTCATCGTGGAGCGTGCACTTGGGGTAACACGAAAACTGGGGGAAGAAAATATTTATGTAAGTACAGTAGTTACAGACAACACTCACAACCACTTCAAAAGTACAGTATCATTCAACATGCATTTCATCCATTACAGACAAGCGGGCCACCTTGCCTAGGTAGAATCACCACCCATAACGAGGGGCGTCGCGCTCCTTGGTGCCGCTAGAAGAGCGGCGAACACATCCAAAGGTAAAGGTAGGTGGGCTATGGCTGTCATATGAAAACAAAAAGTACAGGAGAGTGCTAAATAAAGTACAGTATGGTGTAAAATACAAATAAAATACCCAGTACTGTACTGTAAATGAGAATTGAGAGATAAAATAAATTAAAATGTAAAACTTGCAAACTAAACAAACCAAAACTTGGACAAAGACAATATAAAGGCAAAATAACTTATCAAAATCGCTATGTGGAAATAACGCTTACTAAAATATGTTTTTTTGTTATGAAATAAAAGAACACAATCCACCACATAAGGTGTACATTACTACATGAGCAAGTTTATCTGTTTCCCAAGCAAACTAATCACACACATAACAAAGGCTGCTTTCTAGGGCCTTTCCTAGCTGATGCTGAGAGGATTGGGTTCTAGTCATGTGGTGATGGGCTGGTCTATCAGAGTGAGAACTGAGCGATCTCTGCCATACCCATAGCTTACTCTGACTGTTCCTTTTACTTATATATTTTCTAGATCTCAAGTGACGGCGTCTCTTCCGTGGATTGACCTTCCAATCTACCAAGATTGGAAGCCAAAGTGTCACATTTTTCCCCTATTTCATTGGGCACCCAACCCGTTCCGGGGTTAAATTTATTTATATCAAATTTTAGAATACAGTCACAATAATTGATATTAAAGATTAAATTTATGCAACCAAACCTCTGTCTACTAAGAGTCTGTATAGTAACCTAGCTCTAGCCCTAAAGTCATCTACTTTAGTGCAAATTTTACAAAATATAGATTACAAGGGTATTCGACTTCCTGCACGGCTTCGCTGCTCTGTTCCAATCACACTGAGGGCTACTCAACAGTGACATTTTCTATCTATATATCCATATACTCAGGCCCAATCCCCACTTTTCCTATTCTTTTTATATTTATTTATTTTATTTTTTTTTTTTTTTTTAGGGGGTGGCAGACTCAAGACAGAGCCAGAACAGAGACAACACAACATAAAACAACGAACACACAAAAACAAAATACAAATTCACACATCTCTAGGTCATCCAGGAGAAGACCCAGAGACCAGGGTCACCAAGGTCCCTCCAGCACTTCCCCGGCCCACGACCACCCGGAGAGGTTCCGATCTCGGCAGGCAGACATGCAGCAGTGCGAAACCACAAGCCCGCCCACCACACTTCCAGGCGCACCCTTCATAAAGAAGTAATTCACCTGAAACCTGTAGTAACCCCAAGGCTACTCTACTTTCAAAAAAATAAAAATAAACAACCTGACTTACCTGAAACCTGTACATCTCTCCGCTACGCACGTTATTGTCGACAGTGCCCCCAAAGACGTACATGGCATCACCCACCACAGCAGCGGCATGGAATAATCTACCCGAGGGAACCTGGGAGTCCGGGGCAGGCTGTATCACCGACCACGTCTGGCTGTCTAGGTCAAAACTGTAGGAGAAATAATAATGTAAAACTTGCAAAATAACAAACCAAACCAAAGACAAAAACAAGAGATTAATTGTTGCATAAATTTAATCTTTTTAAGGTCAATTATTGTGACTGTATTTTAAAATTTGATATCAATAATTTTAATCAAGCATTATTAACATGAAGTTTCGCTTAAAACCTCTGCTTACTTTTTGTCTGTATATATTAATTGTTTATCATTTTCTATAGTTATTATTAATTTTTACAATTTATTGTAATTGTTAAAAGAGTACTCTTTTGTTTAAATCTATTGTGCCTTCTTCAAATTTTAAAATATTTATATTTATTATATTATATTATAATCATTGTCGATAGGATTAATTGCTTGCTTTTGCGATTTCCTTAGTTTATTTGTACAATAAATGTAGGTTATTTGTAGGGTAGTAATTGTTAGGGGTCACTTGAAGCATGCTATGCTTACAGGTACCTACCCGATAGCACTATCGTTAGTGAGTTATATTTGAATTTTGTACTATTGTTATTATCTTGTCAAGTTGCAAATTTGATTTTAATATAACATTTGACACTTAATGTAGTTTCTTTATTCATGCAGAGTTTAGTAAAATTTACCAGAACGTCCCAAATTGACTAATTCCTTGAACGTGACTGCAGTGCGTTGTTAGGTGTGCGACTAGTTTGCTTGGGAACCAGATTAACTTGCTCATGTAGTAATGTACACCCTATGTGGTGGATTGTGTTCTTTTATTTATAAATAATTATTTTACTTAAGCGTTGTTTCCACATAGCGATTTTGATTAGTTGTTTTGTCTTTTTACTGTGTTCGTATACGTTTTAGTTTGTTTATTTTGCAAGTTTTACATTATAATGAGTCATAGAGTTACTTACATAAACAGACCACACACACAAATTAGTTCCAATGTGGTGATCAGGCATTAAAAAATACTTGTATATAATTTAATCCCATATACCGGTACTAAGACAGTGGAAGAAAAGGACAGCAATGCAAAAACCTCT
Organism: Paralithodes platypus; assembly: GCA_032716605.1. Lineage (NCBI taxonomy): Eukaryota > Metazoa > Arthropoda > Malacostraca > Decapoda > Lithodidae > Paralithodes > Paralithodes platypus. The sequence continues at coordinate 42,840,170 of CM064579.1, forward strand.
TTCTCTATCCTCTGGCAAAAAAAGTATAACTGGAAATTAGTTAAAATTAGTACCATTAACATAACTGGAAAAGCATGAAGGAATTTTATACAAAAAGGGAGAAACAAATATGAAGGTTAAAACTAGGCATGCAATCTACCACCAATGTTTATTTTTTGATGACACAAGAGCAGGTGATAACTATAATGCAGAGGTGATTTTTATGACAGGTGGTGACTTCAAATGAATATCACACAAGAGATTCTATCGTCAACTTTTTATGTATGTATGTACTCCGGCGCTTACCCCACTGCCCCACTCTCCTACGTATCTCTTTCTTTCTCAATCTGTCTCTACGAGTCACTCCACACATACTCCTCTTTGCATTGATACTCAACTACCAGCATTTTGTGCTTGTGTGTATGGTTGAGTCACTGTGTCTTTGAGCATATCTAGAATGGAGGTAGATTATTATATACCAAAGAATTTTTCTAAAAAGCAGTTTTGAAGCTGTCAGATCAGAGTTACAGAAAAAACTTGAGGGAAAAGGCTCTTGTATGATATCCACTTTAGACTTGTTGACATTACAAGGCACACCTACCAGTGCAGATCGTTAGGGAGAGTAGAGTCAGCAGCACCACCAAAGACATACAGATGTCGGTCGAAGGCGATCATAGTGTGACCATAGCGGCGGGTGGGGGGAGGGGGGGCACCGCGCAGGATGTGTTCTGTTGAGATGCGAGTCCAGCTGGGTCGAGGAGAGTCAAAGAAATAACATCTTTCAGAGTTTTATTCAGACTGTCAAATTGGGATAATTTCCTTTTAACACTTGCATGAATATGAGAAGGAATATAAGAAAATATATATGAAATTACAATGTGTTTGTAATTTTATCACTTGAAATGACATAATAAAAACTGGGCAACTGAACTTCAGCTTTGTAGGCTAATGCATGTTTAATACTAACAACAGGATTAATCTCTTATTTGCCCGCCTGTCCAGTCAACTGGCAGGTACTGTGCCTATTTAAACTCTCTGATTAACCTCTTCAGCAAGATGACGCCTAATTGCCTTTGATTCTGGCTAAAATTAGATAATTTTATGCAGTTTAAGAAGGACCCGGAGAAGTTCCGGTCTCAGCAGGCAGACATGCAGCGGAACACACCACAGTGCCCGCTCACCACGCATACCCTTCATATATACTGGCTACCCCGAGCCGGGCGCCTGACGGACTATTATCTAGTCCAACTGGCACCCGAGACGATTGATTGTTTATTTAAGAGATTACAGTAATTGTTTGATACAGCAAAATAATGTAACTTAAGCATTAAATAATAATAATAATCTATCTATCTATAGCACTATTTTTCTACAGTGGCGGCTAGTCCATCCACTAACCTGCCTTACTCTTAGGTAAGCAATACAGATATATATCAGGTTTACTACTTTAGACAGGTTGCCGACCAAGGCTGACGAGTCCCATCCACCCAGATTTCTATTAGGTTGTCTCTCCTAGATGGGTTGCTGACCAAGGCTATAGCTAACGAGTCCCATCCACCCATAATAATAATAATAATAATAATAATAATAATAATAATAATAATAATACTGTAATAACAATTATAATGATTAAAAACTACACGCTTCAACAACCTATCTTTCCTTGAAGGTGAAGTAGAGGAGAGTAAGTTATTGCAATTGAACGTCAGCTGGAAACATACATGCTATAATACTACCCACTCCAACCCACCATTTGTCCTTGAAAGTGAAGTAGAAGAGTGAGTTGGTGATCTTGGCGCCACTCTGTCCACTGAAGACATACATGGAGTCCCGAGCCACAGCCACAGGGAAGTTACAACACGTGGGTGGACAGTCACCGGTCTGGCTGATCTCCTCCCACACACGGTTCTCGCCCTGAAAAAATAGAAACATGTTAACTCTTTTGGTATTTGAGCATACCCCGAAAGGGGTTGAAATAGGGGAGCTATCCCCCCGCCAAAGGCGGCTTTCTAGGGCCTTTCCTAGCTGATGCTGAGAGGATTGGGTTCTAGTCATGTGGTGATGGGCTGGTCTATCAGAGTGAGAACTGAGCAATCTCTGCCATACCCATAGCTTACTCTGACTGTTCCTTTTACTTATATATTTTCTAGATCTCGAGTGACGGCGTCTCTTCCGTGGATTGACCTCCCAATCTACCAAGATTGGAAGCCAAAGCGTCACATTTTTCCCTTGCCCCTCAACTTTCTCTTCATAATTGCTGAGGGGCACAGGGCCCTGGGTGGGGCTTTGGTTTCCCGGGCGTTTCCGCATCCTCTTCAGCTCCCCGCCATGGAGTGGCTTCTGTCACCCAGGCTTTATTGTGGTCGGCAGGGAGGGTTCTGTGGAGGTGCTCGGTTATGGCCTTGGCCGTGCTCGGGGCCTTGGGGCTGTTCGGCCAGGCAGCTTGGGGAACAACAACAACAACAGTTTATTCTGGTTATCATTTGATGATTTTCTACATTTTAGGAAATACTATACTTCTGGGGAACAAACAGGATAGATCTCTCTTTCTTCCGAGAGATTTGACTGACGGCCTGGGGCTGCACGCTTCCCAGAGAAACCAGAGTCACACTTGCAAGCCTCAGGTCCGGCCACCACCCTTCATTACAAGATTACAAGACCTTACAGACTATTCAAAATAAAGCCATAAAAAACATCACAGGCTGCACAGCTACTACACCTACAGATCACCTACATTAAGAAACCAAAGTCCTCAAAGTCAAGGACCATCTGGACATGAGAGGCACTCAATTCCTGGCTGCAGCCTCCACAAACCAACACCACCCACTACACTACATGGCAACACACCCACAGACACCAAGAAATATCAAAACAACACCCAGCACACGGTATCACACACAAATACTGTCTTCTCACCCTCCCTGCCTACCCCAAACCAGCTTTCAGAAGCATATCCATACAGTACTCATATCTCTCGCCGTTCCATCCAATCACTCATAGATAACACGCAGCTGCAGGCACGACCTCCTGAAATCCATCCTTCCTCGCGAGGACAGAGTCCACCTGGCCAGACTGAGATGTGGGCACCATTCAGCTCTTCTGAGCTATCAGAAGAGACTGGATGTCTCCGTCGACGACACCTGCCCGGGATGTAACACAGCACCCCATACCATTGGACACATCCTAGAAGACTGCATTTCACACAATCACTTATGCCAACAACACAATCTACACTCCTTGAGAGCTCTGTGGGAAAGCCCGACCGTGGACATGGCCTTCCTTAGGGACTCGTGGCTGTTCGGCCAGGCAGCTTAGGGAACGACAACAACAAGATTACAATCACAAAAGATATAAAAAAAGACCCTCCTTGTTCCCCTGACAACACAGAACACTTAACATTCCACTGCCCAGCACAGACATAACTTCAACATCACTTCACTCAGAGATCTCTGGACCACCCGAGGGAGGTGGCGGACTACCTAGACGCCGCGGGATTCCTATAAAAGGCAATCTTGAGGCTACTAATAGAACAAAAAGGGTCTATCTATCTATTCTATCTATTGTCGGACGCCTTACTCCCCTTACGAGGGTGGCCATACACAGAATGCCCCCAAGCGGACCTATTCCCTGTGAGAGGGACAACCCGAACCAGTTTAGTGAAGGACTTACAGGATTGACCACTCAATTTAGGATCCGTCCGACTCCGAGGCCCTCTGTGCATCTTGTTAGCACTATTTTTCTACAGTGGTGTTCGGCTAATCCATCCACTAACCTGCCTTACCCTTAGGTAAGCAGTACAGATTTGTATCAGCTTTACTCCCCTAGACAGGTTGCCAACCAAGGCTGACGAGTCCTATCCACCCGGATTTGTATAAGGTTGTCTCCCCTAGATGAGTTGCCGACCAAGGCTAACGAGTCCCATCCACCCGAGCAAAAAGGGTAAAACTAATTAAATTAACTTTTTAGCTCCCCCCACAATTTCTGACAAGATTGTGTTCTTTTATTTATAAAGAATCATTATTTTGCTTAAGCGTTGTTTCCACATAGCAATTTTGATAAGTTGTTTTGTCTTTTTACTGTGTTCATCAAAGTTTTGGTTTGTTTATTTTGCAAGTTTTACATTATAAGACCACCGAGAAGTTATTAACTGTGTATGATTAACCCTTTCAGTGCGGGTGATGTCCTTTTAATATTATTCTAGCTACTATTAGAAGACTTTATTCAGTTTAGGAAGGACCCTTAACAATTATAAGGCTACAAAGTACAAACTATCTCAATTAACCCATTTAACTACCAAAGATCCTTCCCAAGCGTCATAAAATCCTCTAAATATAAACAGAATCAAATAAAAAAACACGGCACCCGTACCGAAAGGATTGATAATGATGAATAAGAAGAAGGGACTTGGTTTTAGGCCTGGTTTTGAATAATCTCTAATTTGACATCCTGCAGTATGATGAATATCAGATACCATAGTCTATTCATTATGATTTAAAATGTAAAACTTGCAAACTAAACAAACCAAAACTGGGACAAAGGCAATATAAAGTCAAATCAACTTATCAAAATCGCTATGTGGAAACAACGCTTACTAAAATAAAATTTATGAAATAAAAGAACACAATCAGATAGAAATTGTGACCCCTAACCTCTGTAACTCAAAAAGGGCTAAAGCAAATAGTTTGTAACGATGCCTTTAGGCACATGGATTTTTTTTGCTTTGCCTTTGTTTTTCCTTTCTCCTTTCATTTTTCTTTAAGAAGAAAATAACAAACTATTTCCTGTCTGACTCTTCCCAAATGGTATTAATATTAGCTCGTATCCTATGTTCGAGTCCTTGGAGTGCCACATGTATTTGTTGATTTCATTAATTGAGTTTAGAGGTGAAGTTGGTTGGTGGAAAAAACATAATAATTCTAGTCGTTTTTGAGTTATAGAGGTTAGTGGTCAAGAATTTAGGCCTAATTATAAGGACTAGATTATAGGCTCATTTACACAATAAAGTAAATATTGTAGAGCTTATACCGGTAAGGTAGACCAAAAGAGAGGTGGAAGGATGGAGTGAGGAAGTATATGAACGAAGGCGGTGCTGGTTGGGGGGAGGGGCGTCGACTGACTGGGACAGAGGTGCATGGGGGCGGTTCGTTCGTGGCCACCCCTTCGGGGATCACGGCGTCGGACAATAGATAGATAGATATATACCGGTAAGCACACCATAATATAAATAGCAGAAGGTTTATATTTGATCAAATAAAAATGTCAAGATATAAAATTTGTGCTTAAGATGATGATCGATAAATTGATGATGAATATCTTAATGACAGCAATCACTCTTACCCCTAATGGTATGGTCCACATGTCGTTAAGTCTAAAGTTGCCATCATACCCTGCAAATATCCAGAGCTTCCCCTCGTATACTGCTGCACCGTGAGCCGACCGAGGCACCGGCGCTCTGGAAAGAGATATGCAAATTTCATTGATAGTATAGAATGGTATAATTGTTAGCAATAATTAGTAGCCTAGTTATCTTCTATTTGTTGTTGTTGTTGTTGTTGTTGTTCCCTAAGCTGCCTGGCCGAACAGCCCCGAGTCCCTGAGAAAGGCCATGGCCACGATCGGGCTTTCCCACAGAGCTCTCATTGAGTGTAGATTGTGTTGTTGGCGTAAGTGGTTGTGTGAAATGCAGTCTTCTATGATGTGTTTAATGGTATGGGGTGCTGTGTTACATCCCGGGCAGGCGTCGACAACGGAGTCATCCAGTCTCTTCTGATAGCTCAGGAGAGCTGGATTGTGTCCGCATCTCAGCCTGGCCAGGTGGACTCTGTCCTCGCGAGGAAGGGAGGATTCGGAAGGATGGATTTCGGGAGGTCGTGCATGCAGCTGTGTGTTGTCTGTGAGTGAGTGGATGGATCGGTGAGAGATATGAGTATGGATGTGCTTCTGGATGTTGGTTCGGGGTGGGCAGGGAGGGAGAGAGGACAATAATTGTGTGTGATACCGTGTGCTGGGTGTTGTTTTGATATTTCTTGGTGTCTGTGGGTGTGTTGCCATGTAGTTTAGTGGGTGGTCTTGGTTCGTGGAGGCTGCTGCCAGGAATTGAGTGCCTCTCATGTCCAGATGGTCTTTGACTTTGAGGATTTTGGTTTCTTGATGTAGGTGATCTGTGGGTGCAGTAGCTGTGCAGCCTGTAATGATCTTCAGGGCTTTGTTTTGAATAGTCTGTAAGGTCTTATGATGTGTTTCAGCTAGGTTAGAAGCCCAGGCTGGGCTTGCGTATTCCATCACTGATCTTATGTATTGTTTATATACTGTGGTGGTAGTTTCTTTGTTGTGTCCAAATTTTGTGTGAGCAAGTGACCTGAGGGCGTTAAGTCTGGGTGTCAGTTTCTTTTTAATGTTTGTGGGTGTGCTGTTTGAATGTCATATGAGTATCATATGTTACTCCTAGGATTTTGGGTGTGTGTGTATGTGTTAGGGGTGTGTTGTTTATGGTGAGTTGAGGGATGTATTCGTGTTCTCCTGTCCAACTTGTGAGCAGGGTTGCGGTGGATTTGGCTGGGGCTAGATTAAGTCTGTTTGTAGTGCACCAGCCATGTAGTGTGTTGAGATAGGGTTGAAGGAGATCTGTTGCTCTTTTTGGGTCATGGTGTGTGCATGTGAGTGTTATGTCATCTGCATAGGAGGCTAAGTTTATTTGGGGTCTATTTGTTAAAGCCAAGTGCTGAAGTATCTGGTGTACAATAAACCATTGTATCGTCTTGTTTTCATTTGATACTGATTGATGCGGTTATTTACCATCCTGTTCAATAGTTGGACTAGGGTGGGTGCCCTGATGTATCAGGGACTTCAGTGAACAGTTGCCACAGATTGCTAGACCGCACCACCACAGCACTGGCGTCTGCCAAATAGCACATTGGCTGGCCCGAGACTCGAACCCTCAACCTTGCGGTTTGCAGGTGAGTGCTCTACCAACCGCACTACAGCCTGTGGCCGTAAAAAGTTATATGTGCTCAATACAGTTGTATAGTATGTAATACTATTCATACTGTACTATTGCAACTGATTTATAAATTGATAATTTATCTTTCCAATCATGAAACAATCTTAAATTTTTCCCTCAAATACACAATCTTTAGCTCACAGTACTCACTTTATGACTTCAATAACTTCTGAGGGAGCATGAGCCCTATAGTGGTTAGGAAAGTGTGTACACATAACACGCCCCCACGTGGCTCTATCTGGAGCCCGTCAATCTAGAAACCCAAGACTTCCAGACAAGTATTTCAATTCGGACGCCTTACTCAGACTTCTGGAAAGTCCGGAAGTCTGAATAACATACAGGTAGTCTGGAAATGTAAGATCTTGTCCAGACTATGCTATAGTAGAACCTCGCTAATTCGGCAAGCTCGAGGGGGAAACCTTACCGAATAACCGGATTTTCCGATGTATCGAGAGTTAGTCGTATCCATGCCCCCAAACCCACCCTATACACATCCTACCTTACTAAATATGGTTTAATATAGTTTACTAAACAATGTAAAGTATAATATAAACTATGATAGAACTTTTACTTACAAGTCATATATAGATGAATAAGTAATCTAAAATTCATTTATTGGGTAGGTTTAGTTGGCCTCGGGAGTGCACAAATGGCTGCTATCACCAACCATGGCTGCCTTGGCCTGGGCCGCCCGAGCACTTGCCTTGGCAAAGACTTTCCGTATGTCTGTCTGTTTCACAAATTTCCTCCTAGCATCCATCACAATGTTTCGCATACGGTACAGATTCATAAGATCCTGTGCGCTCATAAAAGATTTCTATCTATCTATCTATCTATTGCCTGACGCCGTGATCCCCGAAGGCGTGGCCACGAAAGAAACGCCCCCATGCACCTCTGCCCCCAGTCAGTCGACGCCCCTCCTCCCATCCAGCACCGCCTTCATTCATATACTTCTTCACTCCATCCTTCCACCTCGTTCTCGTACACCCTCTCAGTCATTCTCTCGCTCCCCATACGTTCCATATAGCCGAACCATATCAAGATGTTCCTTTTCACACTTTCCAGCACATCTACCTCCACACCACACCTCCGTCTTACTTCCTCATTCGTCTGTCTATCCCTCCATGTAACTCCGCACGCACTTCTTAAGTACTGTAACTCATTTCCACCCCTCTCACTCTTGGTCTGAGTCTCTCCACCAACGTCCATGCTTCGCTTCCGTAAGTCAGTGTCGGGATTACCACACTGTCATGCAAGGACTTTGTCACTTCCATGCTGACCACCCTATTTGTTGTTACTGCTTTCAGCATCCCTACAACCTTCTCCCCCTGTTGCACCCTCTCCTGCACTTCTTCATTCATATTCCCATCTTTACTCAGCACACTGCCCAGATACCGGTACTTAAATGAGCTGACAATCTCTATAGCCTGACCGTTCAACTTCACCTCACACTCTGTGGCTTCACCCTTTTCGAAGACCATAACCTTGCTCTTCCCCGCATTTACCGTCAGATTCCATTTTTTGCATACTGTTCCAAACATATTTACCAGACCCTGCAACTCCCATTCATTATCCCTCATCAGAACTGTATCATCAGTAAACAGCAGTACAGGTAGTTTCCACTCGTTTCCCTCCCTTATCAGTGATACACCAACATCCACCGCTCTTCCTTGTATTTCTTTCATGACTCCATCAAAATAACAAATATACAGTACAGTAAACAACCACGGTGACATCACACACCCATTTCAACCCAACAATCAGATCAAAGAACTCGCTCTGCTCATTCTCCACATGTACTGCCGTCTTTGCACCCTCTTATAATATAATATAATATAGATAATCTTCACTGCTTTCAGCAACTTGCCATCTACTCCGTATAATCTAAGTACTTCCACATGTATATTTTTTCTATCCACTTAGTGGAAATGGCACTGTGGAGTGGGTCAGTCGGGGCATGTCTGGGAACCTGGAGGCAGTTTCTGCCATGGCCATCCCTTTTGGGGCGCTTCCTCTGGAAGCAAGGCGTCAGATTTGATGATGATGATGATGATGACTCTGTCATAGGCCTTCTCCAATTCCATAAAGGTAACATACGGCTTTTGTTCCTTCTCCAGATATTTCTCCACAACACATTTCAGGGTAAAAATCTGATCTACACATCCTCTTCCCTTCCTAAACCCACCCTGCTCATCACCTATCCATTTCTCTGTCCTTGCTCTCACTCTCTCAATCACTTTTTGCGTGCTTGAACCCCCCCCCCCCCCTAAACAAAAAAAATAATACTCGGGAATCGGGGTGGCCACGAACGAACCGCCCCCACGCAACTCTGTCCCCAGTCAGTCGATGCCCCTCCTCCCAACCAGCACCGCCTTCATTCATATACTTCCTCACTCCATCATTCCACCTCTCCCTCTCTGTCCTTCCACCTCGCTCTCGTACACCCTCTTAGTCAATCTCTCGCTTTCCATACATTCCATTTGGCCGAACCATCTCAAGTTGTTCCTTTTCACACTTTCCAGCACATCTACCTCCACACCACACCTCCTTCTTACTTCCTCATTCGTCTGTCTATCCCTCCATGTAACTCCGCACGCACTTCTCAAGTCCGCTTCCACCGCTCTCACTCTTGGTCGGAGTCTCTTCCCGAACGTCCATGCTTCGCTTCCGTATGTTAGTGTCGGGATTACCACACTGTCATGCAAGGACTTCTTCACTTCCATACTAACCACCCTATTTCTTGTTACTGCTTTCAAAGTTCCTACAACCCAAATACTAATAATATAAACAAATATACAATACGGTACTGTATTAAAATATAAATACCTACCTGCCAGCAAACTTCCACTCTATCCACTGTCCAGTCTGGAAGCGGTACTCAAAAAGGTCATTCTGGTTCTTGAGGTTGCTGTTGCTGTGGATGTCCCCGGTAAATCCACCAAACACAAACATGGACGACTCATGAACCTGGAAGAGTGTATCATAATATGTACTAGAAACAAGTACAGTACATCATTCATAATGGGCTCATTATCCTAAAATAATGTATACAGTTAAGAATCTAAACACAGATACCCCCAAATCCTCTTCTTAACCTTAACCCATGGAATCCGGGAGGCCTCATATGAGGCAAAACGTATTTTGGTTAGGAGTCCGGGAGGTCTCATATGAGGCAAAATCAAAGGGTTTAAATCGTGCGGGCGGATTTTTTTTTTATGCGTGGGCTACCGCAGCGCCACCAAGCACAAACTAACATGCAGCATCAGTTCTCGTCACGCATCCAACATGAATGAAGCTAATCCCCAAAAAATCGCTGTGTCCGAATCGACGCCCGCCGCCGCGTACCGTACGCCTAACAAAAGCAAGGCTAAAACGACCAAGAAAACAGTGCTTAGTCCCGATGGTGTTGCACACACTCTGGAAGAACTAAGCGAATATAGTGAACTGAGTGAATATAGTGAACAGAGTGAACTTGCAAGTGACTTTGACGAAGAACAAGTGGTTAGTGAAGATGAGGGTGAAGTGGCGGATGGATTAGAGTTTCTGGGCTTTATTAGTACCGATGAGGACGATAATGACGATGGTGAATGCGGTGCTCGTGAATATAGTGAACTGAGTGAACTTGGGAGTGACTTTGACGATGAAGAAGTGGTTAGTGAAGATGCGGTACCGTACGCTCGCCTAGCCTAGCCTAGTAAGTGAAAGTGACACAATAATATCCAATAACAGTGAAAGTGCCGAAAATATGTTATAAAAAGTTTCACATAACTCAATAATGGTTGTAAAAGAAATAAATGACACAATAACTATGACATTATCACCATAGAAACATAATATCGTCTACCGGTGCCAAAGCCACCGAAGCAACGAGTGACTTAGTGCGTGCTAGCCAGGGCCTCGGCGAAGCGTTCGGACACAGGCGAAAATACGCGGGAAATTACTTCCATTCCCATCTTCATATCTCGGCAACCACTTGTCGTAGCGATGTCAATTCAACGCCAGTCTACAGACGAATGTTGGTTCTACACTATGCAATTTAGGTGACTGCTCTAGGTGGTCTCAATCACTAGATATCGAATTATGAAGACAGCCATTTTTCAGGAATACCCCCGGACACGACGATCCCCTCATATGAAGGCCCCCGGATCCGGAGGGTTAAGGGAACCCAGACGGTATTGTGCAGCATAATTTATTGGTTCGGCTCAATGGTTTAAGAAGGGGGTTTAGTTTGCTGTCTAAACCTCTATGAAGCTTTAAAAAAAAACCTAAGATCCCCCTTTGATTTAAATTTGTACATTTTTCGGTAGAAAAATGTCCTGGCCGAAGGCCGATTCCTCTTAAAATACAGGCTCGCTATTGCTCGCCAGGAAAAAAGTCAACACCTAAATGGCACGAAAGGTCTTAATATTGGCAAAGAAATGGGACAAAAGGTCTGAAAAACGCCAAACTAATGGGACGATTGTTCTAGAAATCTCATAAATAATGGGGCTAAAAATGAGGGAGACGGAGGTCCCCAAAACCTTAGTGCCTCCCCTTAACCCAAGGGCTGCGATGTTACTCTCAGAATGTTTTCCTGGGCGAATGCAACGTTCCTTCCGGAAGATGGGACTTGAAAACAATAACAAAAAACACCCCAGTGCCAGTGAAAGGAAAGTAATATGTGATTAGGTGGCATGTCTCCTTACCACCACCTTCTGTCTTCTCTTTACATGTGGCTTACCCCCCCTCCCTCTCCTCCCCTCCGTTTTCACTCAACTTCCCTCCTCCTTTATTCTACTTTTTCCTTCCCCTTTCCCTTCCTACTTCCTCCCTCCCGCCTCAAATACGTCCAGTCACCCTCCTCTACACTCCCCCTACCTCCCTCATACATGCGCGAGAGACAGCCAGAGCCGTCAGTGTGGCTAAAGCATGCAGAGAGAGCAAACCTATGTCGCTCTCCCTTGTATGCATTCGTCAAAACCTCCACTTACGCCCCCCTCCCCCGTGCGAGGGGCCGGGGCAAATTAGTCGTCTCGCCTTGCCTCGGAACCCCTCTTCAAGCCATTCTACTCTTCATTTCAGAAGAGTAGAATGGCTTGATTGGCTTGATTTATTTCATGGCGGGTACCCAACCCCGAAGGGAGTTGAAATATGGGAGCTATCCCCCACCAAAGGCAGCTTTCTAGAGCCTTTCCTAGCTAATGCTGAGAGGATTGGGTTCTAGTCATGTGGTGATGGGCTGGTCTATCAGAGTGAGAGCTGAGCGATCTTTGTCATACCAATAGCTTACTCTGACTGTTCCTTTTACTTACATATTTTCTAGATCTCAAGTGACGACATCTCTTCCGTGGATTGACCTCCCTACTGCCAACCTAGACGTTGGCAGATTGTGAGCCAAAGCGTCACATTTTTCCTTTGCCCCTCAACTTTCCCTTCATAATTGCTGAGGAGCACAGGGCCTTGGGTGGGGTTTTGGTTTCCCGGGCGTTTCCGCACCCTCCTCAGCTCCCCGCCTTGGAGTGGCTTCAGTCACCTGGGCTTTTTCAGTGGTAAGCTGGGAGTGTTTTGTGGGGGCGCTCGTTTATGGCCTTGGCCTTGCTCGGAACCTTGGGGCTGCTTGGCCAGACAGCCTGGGGAACTGCAACAACAACAACAAAAACTTCATTTCAGCTGCAAATGACATCCTTTAAATTTTTTTTTTTTTTTTTTTTTTAACTGTTAGGATGTTAATATGTTCCATAACCACTTAACCCCTTCCAGCAGCCAAAATCTGCTTATTATGTGTCCTGAGAGTAACGCAAGCGAGTTCAGGCAGTGTGGGACCCCTTCGTCCATCAGCCACCATCGCTGGGCTGGTACTGATGAAAGAGAAACACGTCTCCCACATGATTTCAGTGTTACACATAGCGAAAACAGCTCAAAACTGCTAATTTTTAGCGATTTTGGACGAACTTTGTAAGATCGTTGCAAGACAATCAAACGTCGTACAGAGATGATTCATGTGTCACTGGAAAGCTCTATTGCTTTACTTCCACAGATATATCATTGTATTACGTTCTGACTCTTATTAATGCATGTAAATGTGCAGGGAATAAAGGTCACTTAAGAGCTAAACCCCCACAGGCAGAGTGTTAAATTTGTCCCAGGAAACATAAATAGATGGTGTAAATATGAGGATCCAGCTGCCCACAAGTAATTAATCCAATAAGGTACATAATTCTAATTACACGAGGCCTTGTGTTACTAATATTCTCGCATAATAGGAGGATCAACTGTATATCTATCTATCTATTACTGGACACCGTGATCCCCAAAGGGGTAGCCATGTATATGTACTGTACGTATATAAAGACTGAGTGCTCCACACAAGGTGCAGTTTCAGTCTCACTTCCTAATGGCAGCATTACAGGCAGGTCTGGTCAGAGTTGCCTCACTTGTCAGGTTTTTTCATTCAAGATCAGAGCATATAGTTAGATCCCACATCTTTCTAGGTCGACCCCTTGGTGCAAGTCCCTGAACGTGGAGGGAGCTGCATCAAGGGGGCAGACCAAGAAAGACATGGGATCTAACTTTATTTGACACTTAATGTAGTTTCTTTATTCATGCAGAGTTTAGTAAAATTTACCAGAACGTCCCCGACTTCCCAAATTGACTAATTCCTTTAACGTGACTACAGTGCGTTGGTACAGTATGTGTGCGATTAGTTTGCTTGGGAACCAGATTAACTTGCTCATGTAGTGATGTATTGTATTCTCTTATTTATAAATAATTATTTTACTTAAGCGTTGTTTCCACATAGCGATTTTGATTCGTTGTTTTGTCTTTTTACTGTGTTCGTATACGTTTTGGTTTGTTTATTTTGCAAGTTTTACATTATAATTTATGGTCTGATCTTGAGTCGGATAACTTTATGGTCTGATCTTGAGTCAAAATACCTAACAAGCGAGACAGCTCTGAACAAGGCTGCCTGGAGTGCCGACATTAGGACGTGAGACCGGAATCGCACTTCGTGTTGAGCACTCGGTCTTTAAATTCAAGCTGAGTGTAAGAATCCTAAAGCATACCACAGCAGAGTGATGATAGCGCGGGGCTGGTGGAGTACCAGTGGAGAACGCTCGGCCCCAAGACTTCTCCTTCACATCGAACCTCAACAGGTCGTTCAACATCCACTTTCCATTGTCTCCACCGAACACATAGATGGCATCCTTGTAGGCCACCACAGTGTGCTTACTGCGTCTGAAAGGAAAATGATGTTGGTACTTAAATATGGTCATGTTGAACGAATGAAAGATGAAAGGCTTATCTGGCGTACAGTATCTGGAAAGGAGAATTTGCTGGTGAAGGGCTTGGGAGTGGCTTCACTCAGGGCAAACTTGGAGGCAGACCTTGAGCTCTCCCACTCTCCTCACCTCCTTCACTAGCTTGAGCGACACTTTTTCGCCCACCTTCACGTTCCCCGTCGCTTTCTTCGTCGTCAGTGGGGAAGCCAACAAACTCAGCCTCTTTTTATTGTTTATTGTTTATTTTGCCAAAAATAGTATACAATATATACATATGCAGAATATAATATATGGCTGTGCCCTTTGAGAGAAATACTCTCTTTAAAAGGTACCTCAATATCAATCTTACTCACATGCTCCGACAACAAAATTGTGAACATATACAGTATACCCATATACATATATATATATACACACATGCCTTTAATTTACACATACGCAAACATATACATACACTTACATATATAATACAATAGAACCTTTTGCATGATATTATTTTCCACCTACATTAATTTGGCAATACACGCCCACATAAACACACTATAGCAGCAATACACCCCTTCACAACCAAGACAAAAAAACATACACACACATCCACTCAAATTCAACCTATTATACTTGTATATAAAATCAAACACATTAATTTATAGACACAAATATACTGTTGTCCCCATTAATACTCACTAAAGAGTTTGTAGTTATACTGTATACACAATATATTTCCTACGTGCGAGTAACTCACTTCACATTAAGACCTTCCCATTCTATGTTTAAAGATATCCATCCACCAATCCCATTCAAAAGCACATATAGTAAAATACATAAACACAATAACAATTCTCCTAATAGAACCACAATGTTATATCCTCAGCGATTAATATTGTTCCAAGAGATATTTTTTTATAGTATGTTTGAACCCTATCAGTGTTGGTTGTTGCCTAATTTCGAGAGGTAAGTTGTTCCACAACTTTACACCTTGATAATGAACAGACATCTGGGATTGGACTGAAGTCATTTGTGGCAATTCTAAAGACAAATTATTCCTGAAACTGTACCTGGCATTTACTCGATATTTAAAGAAGTTGTTCTGGGTATATCCATTCAGTGATTTGTAAACATATAAGGTGCATGCATATGTAGAAAGTTCCTTAATCTTTAAGATATTTAGGGTCTTGAAAAGTTCATTTGTATGATAATATTTAGGTTTAAACGTTATTGTTCTCACAACTCGCTTTTGTGCAATACTAAGGGATTGGATTTTTGATGTTGTTACGGTTCCCCAAACTGTATGACAATAATACAGATGTGAAAATATATTAGAGAGTACTCTCTAATTCCTTCAACCAATCAGCACTTATGAACATCTATTACTTAATAGATGTTCATAAGTGCTGATTGGTTGAAGGAATTTCTAGTTAGAAATAGAATACCACTTGTTTATTTACTTTGCTTGTTACATGTTGAATATGTGATTTCCATGATCATTTTTCATCAACAATTACACAGAGGAATTTTACTTTGTCCACTTTACGTAAGTTGGATCCACCGATTGTTATTGGTTGAATCTGATTTACAGGTTTTTTATTTCTGTTTAAGTACATATAATTTGTTTTATTTATATTAATTGTAAGTTTGTTGTTAATAATCCAATCTCTTACCTTATTTATCTCTTGATTCATTATATTCGTCAACATTTGAAGATTATGGTGGCTGGCGTAAATAGTACTATCATCTGCATATAACAAAAATTTCACTTCACTACTACAGTTAACCAGATCATTTATATATAATAGAAAAAGGAGTGGCCCCAATATGGATCCCTGCGGTACTCCGCAATTTATTTCTTGGACACATGAATTTACACCGCTGTATTTTACAAATTGTTTTCGATTTCTAAGGTATGACTGAAACCATTCATTTGATTTATCTCTTATTCCATAATAATATAATTTATGCAAAAGTATGTCATGGTCAACTGTATCAAAAGCCTTTGAAAGGTCCAAAAACGTAGCTATTGTATATTTCTTGTCATCAAAGGCTCTTAATACATTGTTCGTGAATGATAAAAGTGCAGATTCCGTGGACTTCCCCTTCCTAAATCCATACTGAGACTCTGTAAAAATATTGTTATTATCACAGAATACATTAACCTTTCCAGGATTTTGTTTATACACGGCAGAACTGATATAGGACGGTAATTTTGAAATTTTCTTTTAACATCTGCTTTATAAATGGGAGTAACCTGAGCAATTTTCAGCATATCAGGAAATATGCCACTCGAAAAAGAGATATTGCATACCGGTAATACCGGTATATGTAATAAGACGGGTAATATTATTTCAATAGTTTCCTTAATAATTTTACTTGGAATCCCGTCGTAACCCGGAGAAGAGTCAATAATTTGTTCAACCACCTCAATCAATTCATCATATGTAATAGGAGTCAAAACTAAGTTTCCGAAATTTCTATCCACCAAGTATTTTTCGTAGTCTGTGTTATTTCCTCTAAACTGTCTTGCAAGTTCCTTACCTACATTAACAAAATAGTTATTGAATTCATCGGCAATAACTGTTGAACTCGAAATTTCCTTATTATCTACAATAACATATCGCTTAGCTTAACTTTCGTATTTCTATGTACAGTAGTGCTTGATTTATTGTATTCCATGTTCCCTTTATATTACCAGCATTATCTTTCAGTTTGTTCTTATAATAGTTAGCTTTAGCTTTCCTAATTTTCATGTTAACTTTATTGCGCACTCTTCATCACTGTCTTTGTCTAGGCTCTCACTAGTCCTTAGCGGGGCGCCGTCGTAATATACGACAAGCTGGGGCGGGCATTGCGGTAAGCACCGAATTGGACACAGCGAAATTAATATTTTGCGTACTATCCATGATGCTGGTGCGTAGTTCAAGCGTGGTGGCGCTGTGTAGCGTATGTAAACAAAACAAATTGTCGTGTGCGCTTCAAAAGCACAGATTCAAGCAGGGACTCCTAAGAAGCCATACAGGGTCTGCGGCACTAGTTCGATACGACCTCTCAAGAGTGCACTCGGGCTTGGAGGACTATTGTTGAACCATTTTCTCATAACTGTGGGCTGTGGCTCATACATCATATGAAGAAAAATCCAAGTTAATCCATTTAACAGCAAAACAAACGTACATAGCTTATACAAAATCATCTTGCGCTCAGATATATATTTTTATCTACACGAGTTAAAATTATTGCAATAAAAATCGTACCTGGCTCCCACAAACTCGTCACACTCAGGCATACACTTCCATCGGTGGACGGTCTCGAAGGGTCCAAAGTCAAGGGTGAGGCACTCAGCGGACTCGGGCCAGTTGTGGTCAAACTCCAGCCCAGGGGGTCCAGCTATAGCCATCACGCTCCACCCACCCTCACACCTGCAAACACAAAGATATATTATATTATAGGCTACAGTACTGTACTGTATAGAGATATTATATATTAAATAGATATTACATATGCCACGGGCCGTGGCATGCTCGGTATCGCGTCTAACTGCTGATTGAAGGGTCTGCAGTTGTTGTTGTTCCCTAAGCTGCCTGGCCGAACAGCCCCGAGTCCCTAAGGAAGGCCATGGCCACCAATGTCACGGCATGGGATCAAGGGTCTGCAGTTTGATCCCATGCCGTACCATTGGTAGACGGCAAGAGTTTGGCAGCTCGGTCTAGCGATTCATGGTAAATGTCCGGTAAATATCCACTTAAGTCCCTGTAACATGGGCAACTTGGCAAGCCCTAGTCAATCAAAGGAGTGCATGGTGTTAAAACCTGCATCTCTCACATGATGACATGATAAAAGTCTTTAACACTTTCATGCACCGGGGGATTGCCATTTAGTATTTGGTACCTCTCTAAAATTAGTTTTCTGCACACAGCTCGTGCAAAGACAACTGCAAAGGTTGAAGTACGGTAACTAAACTAAAGGTTTCTAAACGCTCCAGATGGTTACAAAGGCTACTTTACAACTCGACTCGCCTCCACTCTTCGTCCATCAGCTGAGCTGGGAAATTGTTGAAAGTGAGTCCACAGATTCTCTCTAAATATTCATTTACCAAGTATATTTTCATTTCTAGTATACTACGAAGTAACATATATAATACATTTTAGTAAGCGTTGTTTCCACATAGCGATTTTTATATGTTGTTTTGACTTTATATTGTCTTTGTCCCAGTTTGGTTTGACTTTGTTTGCAAGTTTTACATTTTACTTAACATATAGCCTATATGTACAAACAACAAATATGCTGTAGCATAACACTGCCCAATTCTTGAGATATAAGGGATGCCGTTACATTCCTAATCCTGATTCTGTCCCCAGCAACCCCCGTCCCCCGCATAGCATGCCACCCAAGAGCGGCTCTCTGCGGGTCCCTCAACGTAAACGTAAAGAGCTCCACTGATTCAAGATGGCTGCCTCTCTTGGTTCCACCCTTATTTAACCCACTAAGTCTAATGAAATATGGGTAATTATAGGGAATAGGCTCACACCCTTATTGTTCATGCTTTTTTCCTCCAGATTTTGAGAAATTCGTGTTTTCATGGTTTTAGTTATAATTCTAATGTCATCTATGTTGCCAGTAGGGGGTAAACATTGATTATACCGTACTGCATAAAGAAGGCGTTTGTAAACGGTGAGGATGTCCGAAAGAGTTCTGAGATTGATTAGGCTGTGCGGTTTTTTTCTTCATTAATATCGGGTTTTATAAATGATATCAAAATTATTCTCCCACACTCGATTATACACGAGTACAGTAGGCTATAAGGATTCCATAGACCTACATTGTCCCTAATAAATTATGTATAATAAGGCTGCGAGCCTATTCCCTATAATTATCGAAATATGTTTAATTTCCAAAGCCATGGACAATTTATTGGACATAGCCTATAAACTATCAGCAAGAAAGTAGAGTTCGGGCGTACCGGGCCGGCCGCCTTGCTTACACTACGCGGAGCGGTGGCGGACGCTTGCCATTATGATCCAGTCTATTTTGAATGCCGTTGGATACAATAATATGTTGAGGCCTCACCCCCCCCCCCATGATATATTGTCATCATGATCATATCCTAGTATTTACTAGGCTATACCCCTTTGAAAGGACATTAGCCTAACCTAACAACCTTACCTAACCTATCCTAGTATTATGGGTGGGGGGCCGGGATGCTGCACCCACACCCACGCTGTTTGACATAGCCTAGGCCTAAACTCATGTGTTACACGACATACGTCCGGTTACCGGTAACACAACTCATTCCGATAATCCGATTAGCCTATACCAAACAATTAATTAGGGAAAATAGGCACCAATAGGCCTAGACTCGCCACATTTTTCTCCATAGCCTATAATAGGCTAGCCTAGTCTGCATGGAGGATTTTCATTAGGCTATCGACAAATTGAAAAAATACCCACTTCACAGACAAATAGGCCTAGGCCTACACCAAAAATCTAAGTCAAAGATGTCAGTTTAACTAAATAAGTTGGTCACCAATTATTTTGCAATATTTGAAAACAAATATGGATTTTATATGCTCGAAACATAATATGAAAATTGTGTTTTAAGCCTCGGCAAAACCTAATAAAAATATATGGCACTAAAATGGAATTTTGTCGTAACATGGTTGTCAATACCTTCCTATAGACGGCACCGATTCGTACACACGCTATTTTCACCCGTCTCCCGAGGTCTGTCCACCAGCTTTTTAGTCCCATTTTTTGGGGCCCATCTCTGTCGATAGGTTGGGTTGTTTGGTTAGGTTAATATACTAGGTCTCAGAAACAAGATTCGTAGTTGCGGTAGTATTTACGGTATCTGGACACTTCGAGCGAATTCAAATTCGAGCGGAGGCGCATTTAGGTTAGGTTAGGTTAGGTTAGGTTAATTTAGGTTAATTAGGTTAGATTGTGCATCCGCTCGATCAGGAATTCGCTCAAAGTGACTCGCATTCGTATTTACAGATACCGATACGGCCGAATACCGGTAGGCTACTAAATGGGCGCAGGCCCAACCGCCATGTTGTATCCCACGTAGGCCTACTAGGTACAGTACTACGGACACATTGTAGGCGTTAGGTGTGGATTAGGCTTGTATCCAATGTACTAGGTCTATGTTACTGGATATTTATGATTTAAATAAGTGCTACGTTTTCGATAAATCTTGTTATATGGCTTTGCAATTAGGGAAATCATGAGCCGATTTCCGACATTTAGTTAGTCTTTTTCGATTCTCAAAATACGATCCAAGTTTTGCCAAAAATTGGCTCGGGTTTTCCAAAATTATGCTTTTTGGGGTTTGCAATTTAGGGAAACATGAGCCAAAATTCTAAATTAGGTTACTGTAATTTGTTTACTCTTAAAATTCCCAAAATCCGAGCCAAGTTTTGCCAAAACTTGGCTCGGGTTTTCCAAAATTCGGGTTTTATGGCTTTGCAATTTCGGGAAACCTGAGCCAAATTTTTAAATGAGGTTACTGTCATTTTGTTGTCTACAAACTCTCAAAATCCGAGCTAGCTTTGGCCAAAACTTGGCTCGGGTTTTTGAAATATTAGGTTTTAGGCCTTAGAAATACCTTAACCCTTGTCTAGCGGGGTGTTTTGGGCTCATTTGGGCATATTCAGGCCCTCCTGAATGATCAATCAAGTATCTGCATGAAAAGAAATGTATTCAGCAAAAAAATAGGCGCTAAAAGCTTCAAAATGAGACCAGAACGAGCTACGTAGCACTCGTGGTTCTCTTGCAGTGGTGCCACGAACATGGGAGTTTAGCGTATAGCGGTATATTTTTCCCAGCTATGCTCACTACTGGCTACACTGCCGGCCTCTCGAGAACACAGGGAACATGAGTTAATGGGCGGCGGTAAGCCCTGGGAGTCGGCTGTCTGGCCCGCTGCGCTCCCGGCCATTAGCACTCGATTTTAACCCTTTAAAAGCCTTAATAATGCTCCTAACTTGCTGCAAATTGGTGCACGACTTAAGTCGAGCGCCGCCAATAAGGGGTTAAAACCCGAGCCAAGTTTTGCTAAAATACGTTTTAATCGACGTTTTACGCATTTAACCCCTCATTTTCCCTGTACTTCATAGCCCTCCCCACTATCGGGCGGCGTGTCTTAAGAACGTTGTATAATGGGGAAAACGGTTTCGCCGAGGGTTGTAATTATTTCCAAACACTATATATTGATGAAAACTAACAGGGAAAAATAAAAAAATCCATGGGAAAATTGGTGACCATCTTATTTAGTTTTTCCAAGATGTCAAACAGCGGGGGTGTGGGGGCAGCAGCCCCCACCCATAATACTAGGATAGGTTAGTTCATACATACAGTTCATACAGTAGATCCTCTGGAAAAAGGCAAACTATGCCTGTGTATCCAGCTCAGTACCAGTACTTGCACTGCTGCGGTCGTTCACGGTGTTGGCGGCGGCGGTAGCAGACGCAACATTTTTACTAGGCCTAGGCTAGGCCTATTCTGTATTTTTGTTTTATAGGCCTAGGCCTAATCAAACTTCAAATCTTGTCTTCCCCATGCTTTATCAAGATTACTTTCAAACTCCCTTATTGATTCAGAATCGACTACATACTGGGGCAGTGCGTTCCACTCATTTACCACTCTATCACAAAATGAGTTCTTTGCCTTCTCAAGCCCATTTCTTTCTTTGTAAATTTTCTTAGAGTGTCCTCTCGTTCTTGTTCCCTCCCGCATCAAGAAGATACCTTCTTACCTTCTTAGGTAAGGTTGTTAGGTTAGGCTAATCATCTAATGTCCTTTCAAAGGGGTTATACTAGGCGAGCCGGAAAAATGTTATTTTAATACCACAAATTTTCAGTGTTTTTTATAAACAAAATTGGTAATTTGCATCAATATATAGTGTTTGTAATTAATTAGAAATCTCGGGAAAACCTATTTTCCCCATTAGGCTAGGCCTATCGGTCAATGTTGAGACACGCTCGCTCCCCGATAGTGATGCTTACCTTAGTGATAGTTTAAGAGGCAGAGGAGTCAATGCTCATAAAGGTTGCCTCTTCTCAATCTTTCAGTCTCATACCGGTCATAATTATTTTTAAAAACATTTACACTCTGACTCGTAACTACTTCCTCTGGGAGACTATTCCAGTTGTTTACAATCCTAGCACTAAAAAAGTTGTTCCTCTTCGTGGTTCTGTGCCTGACCTTGGCCAGCTTCAGTCTGTGTCCTTGGGTGTTTGGTTGGTTTTCTCTTGATGCAATTGTCAAAAAGTGCCCGTCCTTGACCGCATCTATGCCATGAATTATCTTGTAGGTCTGGATCATGTCTCCTCGTTTCCTTCTCTGCTCCAGTGTCGTTAGTCCAAGACGCTCCAGTCGCAACTCATATGGCATTTCGGACAACTCAGGAACCAGTTTAGTGGCTCTCCGCTGTACTTGTTCCAACTTGTTGATGTCTCGACGGGTATTTGGAGACCATGCCTGGATACTGTATTCCAGTCGAGGTCTGATTAGGGATTTGTACAAAGGGAGAAACATCTCTGAATCCATGTATGTATATGTTTCCTTAGAAGTCCTACCAACGAGTTGGCACTGGCTGCTGCCTTGGCCACTTGTACTGCTGGCTTCAAATCCGGGGTGACATAAATTCCTAGGTCTTTTTCCTCCTCTGTGGTGATTAGCGGATTATTCTTCATGTGGTATTGGTACTCTGGGTTCCTCGGTCCCATGTGCATGACCTTGCATTTCTCCTCATTAAATTCTAGTAGCCACTTTTTACTTTATTTTGAAGACATTAGCCTAACCTAACAACCTTACCTAACCTAACCTAACCTAGTATTACGGGTGGGGGCTGCCGCCCCCACACCCCCGCTGGTTGAGTACTAATACCTTAATAAAGAAAACAAAAAATTCATGGCTGTCGATTATACGAAGGTGAAAGAAAAGTTGATGAAGTCTATGGTGTTTACTCTGCAATCTTCAGCTTGATTGTACATTGATAACGGGGAAAGTACGTATTGACAATCTTGTTACGAAAATAAAATTTTAGTACCATACTTTTATATTAGGTTTTTCCGAGGGTTTAACACATTTTCATATGATCTTTAGAGCTATCGATGACTGAAAGTACCGTATTGACAACCTTGTTACGAAAAATAAATTTTAGTACCATACTTTTTTATTAGGTTTTGCCGAGGGTTAAAACAAATTTTCTTATGATCTTTAGAGCATATAGCCTAGATTCATTATTTATCTTCAAATATATCAACAAAATTTGTGGTATTAAAATAACATTAAACCGGCTAGCCTATAGTAAACACTAGGATAGCCGGATTTTTTTTATTTTAATACCCCGAATTTTCCGAGTGTTTTTTATAAACAAAATTGTTCATTTGCATCAATATATAGCCTAGGCCTAGTGTTTGTAATTAATTAGAAATCTCGGGAAAACCTATTTTCCCCATTAGGCCTATCGATCGATGTTGAGACACGTCCCTCCCCCCCCCCCCCATAGTGATTTGAAAAGACATTAGCCTAACCTAACCTAACCTAGTATTATGGGTGAGGGCTGCCACCCCCACTGGTTGAGTACTAGGCCTAATCCCTTAGTTAATAAAACAAAAAAATTGGATGTCTATTATAGCCTACGAAGGTGAAAGTCGATGAAGTCTACGGTGTTTACTGTGCAATCTTCAGCTTTGATTGTACATTGATAACGGGAAAGTACCGATTGACAACCTTATTACGAAAATTAAATTTTAGTATCATAGGCCTAGGCCTACTTTTATATTAGGTTTTTCGGAGGGTTGAAACTAATTTTAATATGATACTTAGAGCATATAGATTCCATATCTGTCTTCAAATATGTCAAAATAATTGGTGACCAATAAATTGAGTTATACTCAAATTTTCGGAAAAACTAAATAGCCTAAGATGGTCACCAATTTTCACATGGATTTTTTTATTTTTCCCCGTTAGTTTTCATCAATATATAGTGTTTGGAAATAATTGCAACCCTCGGCGAAACCGTTTTCCCCATTATACAACGATCTTAAGACACGCCACCCGATAGTGGGGAGGGCTATGAAGTACAGGGAAAATGAGGGGTTAAATGCGTAAAACGGCGATTAAAACGTATTTTAGCAAAACTTGGCTCGGGTTGTAAGGTATTTCTAAGGCCTAGGCTAAAACCCAATATTTCGAAAACCCGAGCCAAGTTTTGGCCAAAGCTGGCTCGGATTTTGAGAGTTTGTAGACAACAAAATGACAGTAACCTCACTTAGAAATTTGGCTCAGGTTTCCCGAAATTGCAAAGGCATAAAACCCGAATTTTGGAAAACCCGAGCCAAGTTTTGGCAAAACTTGGCTCGGATTTTGCGAATTCTAAGAGTAAACAAATTACAGTAGGCTAACCTAATTTAGAATTTTGGCTCTTGTTTCCCTAAATTGCAAACCCCAAAAAGCATAATTTTGGAAAACCCGAGCCAATTTTTGGCAAAACTTTGATCGTATTTTGAGAATCGAAAAAGACTAACTACATGTCGGAAATCGGCTCATGATTTCCCTAATTGCAAAGCCATATAACCAGATTTATCGAAAACGTAGCACTTATTTAAATCATAAATATCCAGTAACATAGACCTAGTACATTGGATACAAGCCTAATCCACACCTAACGCCTACAATGTGTCCGTAGTACCTAGTAGGCCTACGTGGGATACAATATGGCGGTTGGGCCGGCGCCCATTTAGTAGCCTACCGGTATTCGGCCGTATCTGTAAATACGAATGCGAGGAACTTCGAGCGAATTCCTGATCGAGCGGATGCACAATTAACTTAACTTAACTTAACTTAACCTAACCTAACCTAAATGCGCCTCCGCTCGAATATGAATTCGCTCGAAGTGTCCAGATACCGTAAATACTACCGCAACTACGAATCTTGTTTCTGAAACCTAGTAGCCTATAATGCCTATTAACCTAACCAAACAACCCAACCTATCGACAGAGATGGGCAGGTGCCACGTGGAGTGGACTAAAAAGCTGGTGGACAGACCTCGGGAGACAGGTGAAAATAGCGTGTGTACGAATCGGTGCCGTCTATAGGAAGGTATTGACAACCATGTTTCGACAAAATTCCATTTTAGTACCATAGGCCCTATATTTTTATTAGGTTTTGCCGAGGCTTAAAACACATTTTCATATTATGTTTAGAGCATATCAAATCCATATGTGTGTTCAAATATTGCAAAATAATTGGTGACCAACTTATTAGGCTAAGTTATAGCCTACTAAATTTTCTTATGATCTTTAGAGCATATAGATTCAATATTTAGGCTATAGGCTATTCAAATATATCACAAAAATTCGTGGTATTAAAATAACATTGAACCGGATAGCCTATACCCGGTCGCGGTCAGAGGTAAGTCCTGCTGTAGTCTCCTTGAATGCTACTCATTATATTATTCATATTAGCCTAATTAACTAATTAAGGTATATTTACGAGGAAATAGATGTGAGAGCTCCAATAAGCGCTCACTATAGTCACAACGAACAAAGTAAACATAAACAATGGCGATCCAACTCACTTCTTCTTCTTCTTTTGAACCCGCCCGCAGACCCGCGTAGATCCACAGGGCTGACCTTTGTATCGGTACTGGCTCAGAAACGTTAGTAAGAGGGAAAGTTTAGAGTAGAAGGATAGTAAAGGGACAGTTTTTTAGACCTACCTATCACGTCCTCCCCTCTCTCTCCCATACTCCTCCACACTATCTGCATTCCAAACTTCATTTATCTCATTAACATGTTTTCCATAAGTTTTACCCCAGAAATTCATAACTTCTTTTACATTTCCCTTACTTATTTTATCTACATTTTCCTTGAGCACACAATCCATAAGACTGCCCCTTTCTTTTGCCCTTTCTCTCTTCAGCATTTTTATGTACTTCCATGTGTTTTTCCCGTTACTATTATCTCTCCTGATTTATTTTGCTGTTTTTTTCTCACGAGTGTAGCCTACATTTCTCTCCTAATTAATAATTGTAGGCTACTTTTAACTTCTGCTCATCATACACATTTTCCCATCTACTCTTCTCTTCATCGCTAACTGCCTTCATCCTGTTCCTATTAAGTCTTCTCCGCTCCTTTATTTCTGCCCGTAGTTCCTCTGTGAACCATGGAGGCTCCTCTTCCCTTTCCTGTTCTCCCATCTTCTTCCTACTATATTTAGTTTTAAGTGTTTTATCATCAGCCTTCTTTATGGTGTCCTCAAGTTCTTTTTTATTCTCTACCTTTTTGGTATTTAGACCTACATTTCTCACTAATTCCTCCCTATAGGCTACAGTCTTAAGGTATTTTTATCTGTCTTGTAGTATTCCCTTACTACCCATTCCCTCTTGTTATAACTCATGTTTCCTCTATTAACCCGTATTTGAATTTGTATTAGGTTATGATCAGTTATATCAACCTGTTCCTGGTCCTCATCAATCTTCATCCCTACGAAATTACCATAGAATCCGTCAGATACAAGTGCATAGTCTATCACGCTTTTCTAAAGTACTGTATGTACTTCAATGGAGGACATCTTCTTCGTCTTCTTCTCCTATGAGCTTGCTGTTGATTACAGACTTAGTCCACATGGCTGATCTTTCTATCGGTAGGATACTGGCTCAGAAAATGTTAATAAGAGGGAAAGTTTAGAGTAGAAGGATAGTAATAGGAATATAATAGGGATAGAAGGATAAGCCAGAATTAAACTTGACAGCTACATATGAACATTTTATTGCGTCACTCCACAATGTTCAAAATAAATTATCCCCAAAAGAAGGTATAGATCGACACAGAACCAACCAAAATGGATGAATAATAAACTAATAGATCTAGGGGGAAAAAAAGGACTATATAAAAAAAAAAAAAAAGCGAAAATCATCTACTTATTTTATACAAGACTCTATCAAGACAGGTCAAAAAGAAAATTAGGAAAGCAAAAAGAAATTATGAAATCAGGATAGCCAACGACTCAAAAAATAATCCTAAAGCTTTTTATACCACCTATATAAATTTATAAAGTTAGAGATGTAATAGGCCCCCTTAAAACTTTGATAGGAAAAATGACAGAACATGGTTTAGAAATGTGCAGTAGCCTACATTAATTAGTCAATTTCTTTCCGTTTTCATTAATGAAATTTTGGCACAGATTCCAGAAGTTCGTAAGGTATACAGTATAGCGATAGTATAGAAAATATGTTAAGTACGGTTACTATAAGTAGAAATGGTGTGCTTAAGGAAATTGACAGACTGAAACCTTAAAAATCGCCTGGTCCTGATGAGGTATATGCTAGGGTATTAAAAGAATTAAGAGATGAGTTAATAAGTTACTCATTAACATTTCTATTTAATAAGTCATTAGAAACAGGTTTAGTTCCAGAAGCTTGAAAGCTGGCAAATGTAGTTCCGATCTTCAAAAAGGGGATAAATCAATACCATCCAATTACCGTGTAGGAATTGGTTTTTATACCCTACCCGAAAGAGGATTTATGGAGCTCCGATCTTACTCTCGACCATCTGAACAATTTTACCAATACACCTAAACTTCGTTAGATGTGGGAATAGCCTCAACAAAATATGCCAGGGCCTGGGATTGAGCCCAGGACCCTTAGGCTATGAGGCGAACACCTTACCAGTGTCACCAAGAATGATATCTCTCTTGGCAAGGTCGGCTCAAGTTATTTCCACATCCGGTCTGTTATAGACTAACCAATTTGCACTGGCTTTACAACCGTCCCATTAGTCTCACATCAATCATAGGAAAGTTGCTAGAGTCAATTATTGCTAAGAAAAATAGAAACCACTTGGACAAATTTAACTTAATCAATTTTTCTCAACATGGATTCACTTAGGGACGTTCTTGCCTTACTAATTTGCTTAGCTTTTTCTCAGAGGTAGGCCTATATGAAGCGGTGGATAATGAAATTTTTTAAGTCATATGATATAATATATTTAGATTTCAGTAAAGCTTTTGACACAGTCTCTAATGAGAGATTGATGCGAAAGGTTGAGGCACATGGAATAGGTGGGTCGTTGTTGGGATGGATTAGGTCATGGCTAATTGGTAGGAAGCAAAGTCAGCATAAATGGTATTAAGGGGAGGCTGACCCTTCATTTGACCCCGAAGCCAAAATTTCACGATTTTTTTTTGTTTTTTTGGTCTAAAATGCTTCCTAGGAGGGCAAAAACACCCATATAGCATCCCTTACCCCCCCTCCCCCCCTCCACCCAACCAAATTTGACTCACCCAGCCCCCTCAATTTTATTTTTTATTTTTGTCTAAAATGCTTCTTTCAACAAGAGAGAATATCATATGAGGGCATAAACACCCATATGACATCCCTAACACACACACCCTAACACACAGCCCGTAGCCTAGTAGGTAGAGCTCTCGTCTCACACACGAGGTGTCGGGGGTTCAATCCCCGGCCGGGCGGAGACAAATTGGGATTGTCTCCTTTCATGTGTTAGCCTCAGTTCACCTAGCTGTAAATAGGTACCTGGATAAGTGGACGACGTTGTGACGTCCCATCTGGGGTTGGCAAAAATGGTACAAGGCGAGATGGGTATCATATGGTTCACCTAAGCTGATGGCTACCTAAGCCTTCGGGCGAGACGGTACCGTCTATAGTGAGAATGGTACCATACAGATCCACCCTAAGCCTTCGTTTCCGATGTCGCCAATTGGCTAAAATACAGACTACACACACATCCACAGCCATTCCAACAGTACATAAAACACTTAACATGCATTTCACGCAATACATTCCCAGTTAAGGAGGCGCGATAATAATGAGCTTAGCTCGCATTGCGTGGATTCCCCTTGACGAACAAGTAACTGAGTAACTGAGTAACCCCAATATAATACATATATATATAATAATTCACCCATTTGCACAACCTAATATTATAGTATACCATAAAAATCTCTGGCTACTATCGTTTTCTCTAACAACTACATTGTAGAAAACGTGACTTTAGGAGTATCTACACCATTTCTCGCAAACAAATTGCAATACCCTTTTTCTTTCGTCTGCGATTTCCAGAAATCTTGTATTGGTAACTTCAAATTGAAACTACTAAAATGTATATTGCTCTGCTTCGTTCCCCTTCTACAATATATGGCACCTGTTTGGTGTGCTCAAACTGGCCTCTCCTGAGTCTCCTCTGATATGTTGCCTGAATCGACCAAGCGGCTCGCTTGGTGTAGTGACTAGCGTCTCGGACTTCCACCCAGAAGGCCCGGGTTCACGCCCACGCATTAAAGATTTTTCACAAGCACTGAGTCGTTACCATCCCTCATGAGCAAAGGGATGGGGTAGTAGTACAGGACCCCAATGGAAATACGCCTAATCGGCCTTATTGAGCTATCCTTAGCTAGCTTAGCATGCGCTAGCTTTAAGAACTATTATTATTATTATTATTATTATATATATATATATATATATATATATATATATATATATATATATATATATATATATATATATATATATATATATATGCCTATACATACTGTAATTATGGATTATGCTGTCCAATTTTGGTGTCCCAATTACAGAATGGGCATAGATTCGTTGGAGATAGTACAACGAAGAATGACAAAAATAATTCATAATATTAGAAATCTACCATATGAAGAAAGGTTGAAGAAATTAGGCTAACATTCGTCAGAAAGACGCAGAGTTAGAGGGGATATGATAGAAGTGTTCAAGTGAGTTAGTGGGATTAATAAAGGGAACATGAAAGATGTAGGCCTACTGAAGCTCAGTGATAGTGAAAGAACTCGAAAAAATTGTTTCAAATTAATAAATTTTGTTTCAGAAAAGATACATCCCCTCCCGTTCTCAATTCTAACCCATTCACCCTCCCATTTCTTTTTCTAAATTCCCCTCCCACATGGTCCTGTCTTATATATATCCTTTCAAGCCTTCTTTTACACTCCCTGTTCCATTTACTTCCCTCGCTCGCCCACCTGCACGTATACCTTCTTTGGCCATCGATTTTCCTCCATCTCTTCTAGCCTCACTTTGTACTTCCCTATCCTCTCTTCAAAAGTACTCCATTATACTTATTCGGCCCTAATCCTAGCTGTCCTTCCGATTTTATTTTGCATCGTTTACAACTTATTTTTTTTGTTTCTGCCTCCGTAGTTCTCATCGCCTCCATGCCATACATAAATCGTGGGTACTCCTAGTGGCCTAGTCCCTTTCTCAATCTTTGCACTACTTCATAGCTGTTCGTCCGGATTCTTGTCGCGCTCCATAGTCTCCCATGCCACTGTTGCTTCTGATTTATCTTTTCACTTTTCGACTTTTCAAACCCTCTCTCCGTAATTGCCATCCCCAAGTATTTATACTTTCTGGTCTTCTTCATTCTTCTGCCTTCCAGTGTCCACTCTTCATCATCTTTTGGCTGTCCATTCAGTTTCATCACTTGGCTCTTTTCTTGGCTGAATCTCATATCTAAGTCATCACCAAATCTTGTTCCCTTTTCTAGTAATCTCTGCAGCCCTGGTCTTGGTGTCAGTCACGCTTGATTGGTCAAGGTGTGGCTTTAGTATCGGCTCTCTCTCCTAGGGTAAACTTATAAACTATAATGGAAAGGGACAGGTTGAGAGTAAAGAAGGTTGTTCCCCATCGCCTGATGGGCTTTCCCCCACCCCGTTATCTACAGCAAACTTGATCTTTTCCTCCACACTCCCTCTAGGTAGTCCTTAACAGTCTGTGCCATGATCTTGTTCCACATGTTTAGATAGCTCAGGTCAAGCAGGTATTATATCGATCACCCATTCATACCTTCCTACCACTTCATTCAAATGGGTGGGTGGGAAGCAACAACATCTCGTTTGCTTCTTTTAAGTTCATAGTTATTGCGACTTGTAACCGAAGTCGAGTTACGTCAATCTTTGAATAATGACTACACAGATAGATTGTAATGGGAATTGACAATTCCAAAGGACAAGTTTATACTCTGTAAATGTAGGGTATTCAGCCTCTTCTAGTTTGAAGTTATTCGACCCGGACCGAGAACCATTAACTATACAGAATAATAATTGCCTTTTGAGTTTATCAAATAAAGCATAAGTTTCTGATCAACAATTCCTACCCTATTAGTATAAGCATATTTTAAAAATATACTACAATTGTTATCATTATTTTTGTCAAACCAATACTGCATGTCAATCTAAAAATTACCAATTCTCAAATTGGAAATGCCACTAGTATTTGGGTGGTTATCAAGTGTGAGACTCTTTACATACTGGTAGGATGATGGTTGAATGGTAGGGTAACAGCTGTCCTAGTACAGGTGTTCGATGGCGGGTCTAAAGGGGTGACATATGAACGTATACCTACATGAATTCATATGAAGAGGCGGCGTCACTCAATTACCAAGGTTATCATATCGAAATAACACAACATAGCAATAAGAAAAATGTCTTGTAGAGTACCGGTATAAGTGTATTTTATAGCCTTCTCTGATGGTAGCAGTTTTCACCCTGGCCCATGAACTATATATATATATATATATATATATATATATATATATATATATATATATATATATATATATATATATATATATATATATATATATATATATATATATATATATATATATATATATATATATATATATATATATATATATATATATATATATATATATATATATATATATATATATATATATATATATATATATATATATATATATATATTTGTATAAGTAGGCAGTATGTTTTCATTGAAGCAAAATTTATTAAAGACCAAGGCATATTTGTTTTTTACTAACTTTTTACTTGTTTTTTTTTCAATATTTCTCACTGTATGTTTGATTTCATTATTCAAATAATATATGTTTCCGAAGTTCATGATTATATGTTTTCAATTAGGTGTTGAATAATACGTCAACTTTAATTTTATTTGTCCTATTATTTATTCACTAAAGTGAATAAATAATAGGACAAATTAAATGAAAGTTGACGTATTATTCAACACCTAATTGAAAATATATAATCATGAACTTTGGAAACTTGATATATCATTTGAATGATGAAATCAAACGCAGTGAGAAATATTGAAAAAACAAGTAAAAAGTTAGTAAAAAACAAATATGCCTTGGTCTTTAATAAATAAATATATATATATATATATATATATATATATATATATATATATATATATATATATATATATATATATATATATATATATATATATATATATATATATACTGTACAGTATATATAGAACAATATAGAACTTTGGGGCAGGAAAATCACCTCTTCAAAACTCATACTTATGTGTGGGGCTGGATACTCAAAATATTTATGACACCTTTTATCACTATGATCAGATTATTATTTATTTAAGGCCGGCTCCTCCTAAACTACAGGCTTGATGTCACTCGCCAGGAAAAAAATCAACACCTAAATGGCACAAAAGGTCTTTAAATTGACAGAAATTGGGCGAAATGTCTGAAAATTGCTAAACTAACAGGGCGAACGTCTTAAAATGTTAAAATTAATGGGGCTAACTATGAGGGAGAAGGAGGTTCGAAAATAATCCCTTAAGTGAATATCTCCCCTTTCTCAAAGGTTCTTCCTCATACTATAGTCTATTCGCTGTAAGTAGGCGAGACATCATGAGCCATTTCCTCTGTAACTCTAAAAGGGCTAGAGGAAATGGGCTGTAAATTTCCACACCTATACCCTGGCTAGCCCTTCCCAAATGGTAGAAATATTAGCTTGATTACTCTATCAGGTTTTGAGTTACAGAGGATAGAGGTCATGATTTCTCGCCTACTTACAGCGAATAGACTATAACCGTTTCAGTATTATGAGGCATTTTATCCTATTATTACGGTTAACATTATACGATTTTATTGAGTATAGATTTTTTTTTGTGGGGATAATCTAATATATTTATTTCACTCCCAACACCAAACACCTCCCAATGAAATTAATGAAAACATGTAATCCTACTGGGATTCGAATCTGGGTTACCACATACAGATCTTAAACACTATAACCATTACACCATCTAAAATAAGTTAATACTATTCCAGTAGACCCCTTCAGTATTCGAGGACGCCATTCTTTATAAATTCTGGCTATCATTAGATGATTGTATTCAGATTAGGAAGGGTAATGGACATGAGAAGGTAAATTAAGGGGGCCCACCTCGATTTTTAACTCTCTCTCTGGATTGCATCCATTCGGCCCCATTCAGCCTACTGTTTTAAGATGTTTACCCTCATCCAGGCCGCTCGCCAGGATAATTTTTAAAAATGTCTTTGACAGCAGGCTAAATGTGTACATTTTTCTATCGAAAAATTTCTCCGGTGAAGCCGGATTTCTCCATACAATGCTGACTCGCTATCGCTCGTCAGGAAAAAATCGACACCTGGATGGGGATAAATGTCTTAAAATAGTAGGCTGAATGGGGCCGAATGAATACAAGCCAGAGAAAGAGAACAAAATGAGAGAAAAATGCAGGTAACCCCCCTTAAGAGAGTGTTTGCCCTTTTAACCCCTCTAGATGTTTCCTAAGTGCTATATGATATCGTGATGATGGCCACAAGAAAAGATCCATACATTTGAAACTGTTAAGGGAGCTCAGACGGTATTGTGCAGCATAATTTACTGGTTTGGCTCAATGGTTTAAGGAAGGTGTTTAGTTTGCTCTCTAAACCTCTATCAAACTTAAAACAAACACCAACAAGACCCCCCTTCGATATAAATTTGTACATTTTTCGGTAGAAAAATAGTCCCGGCCGAAGGCCAATTCCTCTTCATATACAGGCTCGCTTCCTCATCTAATATTCTTTCCTTTCGCTTAATCACTAGGCTATTCATAGTGCAGTTGGGTGCAGTACATGATTAGATTATTATTTAGTATTCGATAAATGGATATTTATCGTAGTCATGTGCTCTACTTATTAACTATCTTGATGATGTAATGGTTAGAGTGTGTAAGTTCTGTATGTGATATCCTAAGTTTGAATCCTGGGAGAATCAAATGCTTTCATTAATTTTAATTCGGTGTTAAAAATAATAGCCAAAAAAGTGTCAACACATACGAAAAGGCTTAGCGGGAGTGTCAAGAGTGGGTGGACGCTTATTCAACATACTGTATGCTCTCCAAACATACCTTGACAGCCACAGTAATAAAACTGTCAAATACTGAGTTAAAGGGATGTTTTTTTTTTTATGGACCCCCTTCTCCTTCATGTTTAGCCCCATTAGTTTGGCGATTTTAAGACCTCTTGTGCCATTTAGGTGTCGATTTTTTCCTGCGACCGATAGCGAGCCTGTAATTTAGGAGGAACCGGCCTTTGGCCGGGAAATTTTTCTACCGAAAAATGTCTTAATATTAACAAAGAAATGGGGCAAAAGGTTTAAAAATTGACAAACTAATGAGCAAACGTCCTAAAACATCATAACTAATGGCGCTAAACATGAGGAAGAAGGGGGTCCAGAAAAATATGTTTGAGGCGGCGATAACCCATGAAAGAACCAGGACTGGTAACAGTCATATACGGAATAATTGGCCTTCCCTCGCCACAGACAACCGAGAGTGGGGAAGGACGTCTGTCAGTCATGTTGACGGAATGATTGCAGTCTTCCCTCACCACTGACAACCGAGAGTGGGGAAGGACGTCTCAGTCATGTTGACGGAATGATTGGCCTTCCCTCGCCACTGACAATCGAGAGTTGGGAAGGACGTCTGTCAGTCATGTTGACGGAATGATTGGCCTTCCCTCGCCACTGACAACCGAGAGTGGGGAAGGATGTCTGTCAGTCATGTTGACGGAATGATTGGTCTTCCCTCGCCACTGACGACCGAGAGTGGGGATGGACGTCTGTTAGTCATGTTGACGGAATGATTGGCCTTCCCTCGCCACTGACGACCGAGAGTGGGGAAGGACGTCTGTCAGTCATGTTGACGGAATGATTGGCCTTCCCTCGCCACTGACAACCGAGAGTGGGGAAGGACGTCTGTCAGTCATGTTGACGGAATGATTGGCCTTCCCTCACCACCGACGACCCGACCGAGAGTGGGGAAGGACGTCTGTCAGTCATGTTGACGGAATGAGAGTTCATAGAGATCGTATTTACCCCTTTAAGTCCTAGAGGTAGATTAATAACTAAAGAAAATCCTCAAATGGTAATCAGAGTAGGATGAAGATTACGTTATGGTGGTGAAGGGGTTAAGGGGGAGGGTATATTTTTCGGTCGATATTGTTCATCATTCATTTATTATATTTTTGTTTTACATGTAATGTAATTTATTGATTTATGAACTCAATATATCCTATTTAGGGGAGATAGGTCGTGTTTCTGGTCCCCCTTCTTCCTCATATTTAGCCCTATTAGTTTTCAGATTTTAAAGACGTTCGGCCCATTAGTTTGGCGCTTTTAAGAACTTTCGCCCCATTTCTTTGTCAATAATTAGACTATTCGTATCGATATCTTCCTGGCGAGCGATAGCGAGCCTGTAATTTAAGAGGAACCGGCTTTCGGCCGGGACATTTCTCTATCGAAAATGTACAAATTTACCTCGAAGGAGGGTAATGGGGGGGGGGGGGGTGTTTTTTCAAGTTTGATGGAGGTCT
Organism: Paralithodes platypus; assembly: GCA_032716605.1. NCBI lineage: Eukaryota > Metazoa > Arthropoda > Malacostraca > Decapoda > Lithodidae > Paralithodes > Paralithodes platypus. The sequence continues at coordinate 42,876,058 of CM064579.1, forward strand.
AGGGAGGAAACTGAAAACAAAATAATATATATATACATACATTAGCAAATAAATATGCCCATCCCAAATCAAAAGGTTAATCTTCCCCCACAAGTGTAGAGCAGCGTGTGTGACAGGCATGTAGTTGATCAGGTGTTCATTAAAAGGTTTTATCGCAAATATTAATAAGGTCTGATACGTGGTCAGTGACTATTGTATGAATACTATCACGGGTGAGGAAAGTGCCATTTCGGTAATTATTTAGTGTCGTATACAACTGTTAACCCGTTTAGTACCAGTGACGTCCTTTTCATTGTATTCTGGCTAATATTAGACGATTGTATTATGCTTAGGAAGGACCTCTAGCAATAATAAGGCTTCAAACTATCTCAACCAACTCTATAAACTACAACACATCCTTCCTAAGCTACACAATATCGTCTAAATATAGCTAGAATAAAATATAACACACGTCGTTGGTACTGTAGGCTACTCAAAGGGTTAACCCCTTCAGCGTACGATGATGCGTTTCTTAATTTTTGAAGTAATCATTAAAAAGATGCGTTTCTTTATTTTAAAGTAATTATTAATAATAATTACTTAAAGGTGAGCTCCAGAAATAAAACTTATTCAAACTACAATGTCCATTGTGATCTGCTTGGGTATAGGGATATGATAGTTAAGAATTTTCATCAATGTGTTTTAACAACATAGAAATGCAGCTTGTATGTAACTTATTTCATGTAGCGATAACTGGTAACTGGCCACCATGGAAACCAGAGTATAGTCCCATGTCCTATTAACTGTGTTTCATGGACTGACTGAAGTAGTTAAAAACAAGACCGCTCTTTCCATGGTAATATTTTCGCACAGTTTGAACATAGTCTCGGTTTTGAATCAACGTTTTCATGATACGCCCGATTCAATAGTGTATAGAAACTTTGGTAAAGGTTGCGTTAGCGGAAGTCGTACGCTCGCAGTCACGTTCGCGTCAATTTTGACTGCTATTTTGTTTACAAAATTATTCCACGGCCAGCTGTTATTTGCCACCTGCTTGCAATATATATGATGATGACAATAAGTTATGGGGGGTGAGGGGAGCAAAGCCCCCCGCAACCCATTATTGTATCCCACGGCCAGCTGTTGGATAAATTGTTTTGTTACCGGCCGTGGGATACAACTGTAGGTTGATAGGGGCTTTGGCCCCCTCATCGCCCTGACCTATTGCCATCATCATATATATTTCCAGAAGGGGGCAAATAACAGTTGCCCGTGGGATAATATCATAAAAAATAGCAATCAAATTAGACGCGAATGCAACTGCGAGCGTACAACATATGTAAACAAGGCGACGATATGCCCGCTAACACAACCCTTACTGGAACTTCGTCTTTAACATTTACTCAACCAAGATCAAACTTTACGCAAACGTTATAAGTTGATTTTCTGTCGTAAGAAAAGGGAAAGAGTATAAAAACAACCTCTGTAGTATATATTATGCAGAATACAAAGGAAAGGGGGATGTGCTAGATAGAGGTAATCATAGGGACCTGAAAATGCTTGACCAAATCATGAAGGTCTGTGAGAGAGTCTTTGATGGTTTAATCAGGCAAAGCATCTCCATTGATGAAATGCTGTTTGGTTTTATGCCAGGACGTGGTACAACCGAATGCTATCTTCATAGTCAGGCAGATACAGGAAAGATACTTACTAAAAGGCAGGGATCTTTACTTTGTGTTTGTAGACCTGGAGAAGGCCTTTGACAGGGTGCCTAGAGATGTTGCGCAGTGGGCTATGAGGAAACTTGGTGTGGAAGAGTGGCTGGTACGTGTGATAATGAAGATGTATGAGGATTCACGAACTGTGGTGAGGGTGAAAGGTGTACTGAGTGATGAGTTCACAGTCCGTGTTGGAGTTCATCAGGGTTCAGTGTTAAGCCCCCTCCTCTTTATTATGGTCCTGGAGGCACTGTCTAGAGTTTTTAGAGGCGGACTCCTGTGGGAACTGTTTTATGCAGACGATTTAGTCCTAATAGCTGACAATATGCAAGATGCTGAGACCAAATTCAGAAGATGGAGAGAGGGCATGGCGAGCAAGGGTTTAAGAGTCAATATTAACAAAACCAAGGTTATGCATTGTAGATTGAGACGAGGCAATGTGGAAAAGAGCGGTGCATACCCATGTGCAGTGTGTGGAAAGGGTGTGGGTGCTAACTTGATTCAATGTAGCATCTGTCGATGTTGGGTACACCATGGGAGTAAGCGCTGTAGTAGAATAAAAGGACCCCTGCCGAAGGATAAGTCAGAAATAGAGAAATTTGAGTGCTTAGTGTGCAAAGGCGAGCTTGTGTTAAGTGATGATCCTGTGGCTGTGAACTTTGGAAATGAGTCATTGGAGCTGGTGGACAAGTTTTGTTACCTAGGAGAAACCATCTCTGCTGGTGGTAAGGCCGAGCTAGGCTGCCACTGTCGCTAGAATTATAAATGTGGCTGGGGGAAGTTCAGAGAACTGCTGCCAATTCTGACCATGAAAAGAACGCCTCTCCCCCTGAAGGGAAAGGTGTATGCCTCATGTGTTAGAAGTGCAATGACATATGCCTCAGAGTGAAGTAGCCCTTAACAGGGTTGCCTGGAATGCCACCATTAGGACAAGAGACCGAAACTGCACGTATGTGTGGAGCACTCAGTCTTAAAATTTGATGTATGTAATGCAACATTGTGTGGAACATTTTGATTTTAGTGTCACTAATTTTCCTAGATTTCTATTTTTGGAATCTGTTTTTTCATCTATATATAGCGTTTGGATTTAATTACAAACCTCGGAAAAATCGTATTCCCCATTATCCAACGATCTTAGGACACGCTGCCCTATAGTGGGGAGGGCTATGAAGATCAGGAAAAATGAAGTGTTAATTGCGTAAAACGGCGATAATAGCGTATTTTAGCAAAACTTGGCTCGGGTTTAAAGGTTTTGGAAAGCCAAGATTTCGAAAACCAGAGCCAAGTATTGGCAAAAGTTGGCTGGGGGTTTGCGATTTTTTAGAGTAAAACACGACAGTTACCTAATTTCGAAATTTTCGAAAACCCGTAAAAATTTGGCAAAAATTGGCTCGGATTTTGCGAGTTTTCAGAGTAGAAAAAGACAGCAGCCTAATTTCGATACTTGGCTCGGGCTTTCTTGGTTTATAAAGCGATAAAACCCGATTTATCGAAAACGTAGTGGTTTTGAAAATCATAAAAACCCAGTAACCTAGACCTAGTACACTGCATACAAGACTAACCCTCACCTAACACCTACAATATGTCCGTAGTACCTAGTACGTAGAATACAACACTAACCCTTACCTACCAGGTATTAAGTGTTCCTAGTACTGTTCCTAGGTATTCCATGCCTACCACCTGATCCCTTGTCATTAACCTAACCTACAGTAACCTAACCTAGACCCAGTACGTGGGATACAAAGATAACCCTCACCTAACACCTAGTATGTGTCCCTAGTGCCCAGTGTGTGGGATACAAACTAACCCTCACCTAACACCTAGTATATGTCCCTAGTACCCAGTGTGTGGGATACAAACTAACCCTCACCTAACACCTAGTATATGTCCCTAGTAAACCAGTACGTGAGATAGAAAACTAGCCGGCCTTGGCTGCACTATTTTATTTTGTTTATTTATTTATTCTTTTGCTAAAAACCTTTACTGGGGCTAAAAGGATACAAACAGACAAATATACTGCACAACTGTTCATTCTGTATATGCGCAAGATTTGTGAATTACTATCTCTGTCTTATAACTCTAAACAATTTCTCTCTCTCTCTCTTCCTCCCCTCAGCACCCAAGAATACTGGAGAACTCGCCCCGACTTTTTCTCGCTCCGTAACGAAGTCGCCCATGATTATAATTTATTGTTTTTGATTAAACTAACCTAACTTAACCTAATCTAACCAAAACAGCACAAACTCCTCGTAGAAATGCGGGGTGAGTTGCTTTCGGGGCGACATCTCCAGTAACCACAGCGAAGGCCTGACCTTTTCATGCAGGTAATGCTAATACACTCATCCACAGGTGTTATCAGACGACCTCCATAAATACACCTACATGACACATCCCCCCTCCTCCTCCTTCCCCTCATACTAACCGTTCATACCACCGTCAATCATATGAATCATGTTAATATAATTATGCAGTTTGCCGTAATTTAATACTGAATTTCTGACATTAATAGGGAAACCTCACCAAATTCGCACTAATGAATATCCTACGTCAGTTAAATGGCTAAAACACTTGTGAAAGCTAATCTATATGCAAAACAAATATGAGCGAAAGAAGTAACGAATGTGTGCATGTATTAAGAACTTACTATATTTTACAAACGGTCACATTATAAACAAATTCATGGTCTGAACATAAATATCTGCTATTCAGTGCCGCCCAATTACTTTATACACGAGCTAACGGTATCTTTCCATGACTTTAGAAACAAGATTCGTGTTATCAAAAAATTATTCCAAGTAAGGATAGCAGGTGTGAGTCATGAGGGTAAACAAACCATCTACATGCTGTATAATCTGTGGTGGTGGAAGGTGAAGCCAGGTGAGGGGACGGGGGAAGCGGTCAGTGCGAGACGGACAGGACTTGAGAGAAGTACTACACCATCCTTCCTACCACTCTTATACCACCTCCAGGACAGCAGTCATGGTCAACTTCAAGATTCAGGGGGTTGTGATCCTCCTCATCTGCACTGCCTACTTGGCTCAGGTAACTTTATTTGATTTGGTATTCTGTATTACAGACTAAAAATACACTGTAAATCCCCTATAATATACAATATATACATTATATTTTTTCACCAACCAATTTCACTTCCAAACTCAATTAAATTAGCAAATACATGTGGCACTCCAAGGACTCGAACCCAGGACACTCACACCGAAATTCTGCACACTTACCGGAATAAGCCCCCGTGATAAGATTCAGAGGCTCTCATCTTCCTTTCAAGGATAGGCAAGTCGTTTAGTGGACCAATGAAGGTTTAGTTAGTTAAAATAGGACTTCAGAGGCTATCAACCCTTCTGGATTATTAAACCAGCACACTGTAAGTCAAGAATAGCGTCAGGACTGGACCCCTTTTCGAGAACTCCAGTCCCTTGTGTCAACCTGGGTACTGTAGGCCTGTAATTCTAACGAAGCCCCAAGATAATCGATTGAAACTTCGAGATGTTGGGTGCTTCATATGTGTCTCACTATGACTAGATGGTCACAGTGGAGCTTCAAGGTGTTGGTTGCTTCCTTTCTGCCACACTAGATAACGACACCTTAGTTATATACGTCACTTATTGAGGTTGTTTGATATACTCACAGCCTCCCAATCCCTGACTTAATTGGCGGACATAATAGGACATGTAGACCAATGTTGCATGTAAATGCTCATATCGGATTAGCTTGAGTGATATAATGATATTATATTTTTTATATTTGAACTTTACATACATAGGCTTAAGCCAACATGATTAAGTCAATCAGGTCTTATTCCAGATGACGAGCGAGATACCGCCTGGTTGTCTCCTCGTAACCAGTTGCAGCTCCGACTTCTCGAAGCTACATTCCCCATGTCTTGGCGTGTCGCGATCTCTGACAACTCTCTCTCTCACGCCACCTATTGAGCTCCTCACTCACTAGTCATATGGGAATATTCATACAATAGGCCTACTAATGTATTGGTAACAGCTATAGTTGGTTATCTTTCACCCGCCGGTAAATTGAATCCCTTAGCAACTGACTTTTCGATTCGCAATGAAGAAATAAGAAACTAGTATGTTGTAGTGCCATATTAATACCAAGTTATATTAATTAACAACATATTTCCCTTAAAAAAATTAAAAAAACTGAGTAATCTAGATAGGAACTTTGCAATTTACCGTCAGTTGGAAAACCCCCAGACTATAGGTTATTTTGTTATGACATGCATTCACAACTACAGGTACTACAAAACCACTTCAACATTCAACATGCACACAAGGGACAGGAGTTCTCGAAAAGGGGCTCCAGTCCTGACACAACTCTTGACTGAGGTGGCTTAATAATCCAGAAGGGATGATAGCCTCTGAAGTCCTATATTAACTAACTAACATGTACACACAACTTTAACAAGCTGAAATAAGCCAGAGGTTGTCAGAGTCCTACAGGTTAAAGGTCGGTTCTGTGGTACAGTAGTGCAAATGAAGCACACGTACTATATGTTTCTGAGGCCGTGTTACATCATCTTTCGGGAATAACTTATTAACAAACAGTTGGATCAGTATGATATTTTGACACAGCTTATTTCACACCGTGCCCTAATTTTCGTCAATATAGTGCATTACCAAAAGTGTAGAAATAAGCCACTTGTCCCTGTGTCATGAGGTTAAAGTCACACATTAATGACTAAGAAACGGACAAAGCTACCGTGGCTTACCTGTGAGAACCACCAAACCATTATTGCTCCTCCACCAAACACGGTAGTTATCAGCCACCACCCAACCCTACTATCGCCTTTAAATTCAAGTTATCTGTCAATATCAAGTATAAATATACAACAATTATGTATTTATATATTTATTAATTATTTTGTAGTTTCCTCCATGGACCTCCATCAAGCTTAAAAAAACACCCCCAAGATCCCTCTTCAAGATATATTTGTACATTTTTCGGTTGGTTCCTCCTAAATTACAGGATTGCTTTCGCTCGCCAGGATACAAAATCGACACCTGAATGGCACGAAAGGTCTCCATTAACTCTGACTTCCACATACCCTTCCTAATCTGAATACACGCGTCTACACACCTTACACTAAACTCCAGTTAAAAATTCCCCACATAACTGAGTCTATCTAAGATTCTTGGAGTTCATTCATCATTATTAAGTCTCATAGTGTATGTGCTAATTATATACATATATATTTGTATGTCCTATTAATACTTTATACTTGCAATTATACCTTATATATAATTATGTTGATGATTATCTATGCATTGTCTTGTATTTGTAAATATAAATATGCATATCAACCAATATAAACTTCAGGGGAGACTGACCGTTTGTTTGGTCTATTAATTAATTTATTCATATATATATTTTTAGTGTCCTCGCTAGACCTCCATCAAGCTTAGAAAAACACCCCTATACTAGACCCCCCTTCAAAATAAATTTGTAAATTTTTAGGTAGAAAAATTTCCCGGCCGAAGGCCGGTCCCTCTTAAAATTGCAGGCTGGCTATCGCTCGCCAGGATAAAATCGACACCTAAATGGCTTGAAAGGTCTTAAAATTGACAACGAAATGGGGCAAAAGGTGTTAAAATCGCCAAACTAATGGACCGAACGTCTTATAATCTAAAACAAAATGGGGCTAAACATGAGGGAGAAGGAGGTCCAGAAAAACGGTCTGCCTCCCCTTAAATAATAAACTTGTACACCTTAAAGGGCGGTTACACATGCCAGAGTTGCCCGAATCGGTGACAAAAGTTGCTTGGGTGGCAACAATTCGGGCATGTGTAACCGCCCCTTTAATCTTGTATTCTCGCAACACCTCCCCCTCGGTATATCGGGACCCCGCAACAGACGGTATACTTTATGCAACTCTCTGTAATAGAAGTTGGTATCTTAATTATTATTATTATTACTATTATTATTATTATGGTTAGAGTGTTTAAAAATATGTGTGTGATGGCCCAGGTTCGAATCCCGGTGGATCACATATGTGCTTTCATTAATTTCATTGGAGGTGTTTGGTGTTGTGGTGAAATTAATACAAATATAGATTATTATTATTATTATTATTATTATTATTATTATTATTATTTATTACCCCCCAGGCCCGGCAGTTCATAGAGAGTGATGATGGTCGTGAGGCTCGTCAGGCCCCTAGTAGTTTCTCGGAGCAGTCAACATCCATTGACGAGGGAAGCAGCGCATTCCAATCCACCAGTAACCTATCCGCCTCCATGAGTGAAGGGTCTATGATGGAATCCAGTGAATCAGCGTCCATGGCCGAGTCGTTTGGAGAACAGTCCTCGTCGATGGTGGCCTAGTCGCAAGAGATGTTCAGGTAAATTAAAATTTAAAACTTGCAAACTAAACAAACCAAAACTTGGACAAAGACATTATAAAGGCAAAATAACATATCAAAATCGCTATGTGGAAACAATGCTTACTAAAATAAAATTTATGAAATAAAAGAACACAATCCACCAGTCAGGTGCATTTCCGAGGTTGCTATCATTTTTGGAAGTTTCAAAATGTATCAGAATTCTTGACCGCGACTGTACATTATAATCAGGGGTTCGTCTGGCTTGTATCCATTCGGCCCCATTCAGCCAACTGTTTTAAGACGTTTATCCCGATCCATTGAACGTATTTATCAATACCAAATAGTGTGGATAGCGAGCCAGCATTGTATGGAGAAATCCGGCTTCGCCAGAGACATTTTTCTATCGAAAAATTTACAAATTTAGCTTGCTGTCAAAATAAAAATATGTATATGCTGGCTCGCTACCGCTCTCTAGGAAATTATTGACACATGGATGGGGTAAACGTCTTAAAACAGTAGGCTGAATGGGGCCGAATGAATACAAGCCAAAGAGAGAGAGAGAGAAAGAGAAAAAAAGCGAGGTGGGCTCCCTTAATATAAAGGCAACAAACAGAATGTCAATAGCATTTTAGCGCAGCCTCGAAAGTATAAGCATACTTAAGGGGAGACTGACCGTTTGTTTGGTCTATTAATTAATTTATTCATATACTTTTTTAGTTTCCTCCCTACACCTCCATCAAGCTTAGAAAAACAACCCCTAGACCCCCCTTCAAGATAAATTTGTACATTTTTCGGTAGAAACATTTCCCGGCCGAAGGCCAGTTCCTTTTAAAATTGCAGGCTCGCTATCGCTCGCCAGGAAATAATACACCTAAATGGCACGAAAGGTCTTAAAATTGACAACGAAATGGGGCGATAGGTGTTAAAATCGCCAAACTAATGGGCCGAACGTCTTATAATCTCAAAACTAGTGGGGTGAAACATTAGGGAGAAGGGGGTCCAGAAAAACGGTCTCCCTCCCCTTACGTTAACCTTAAAGTAAAGTCAAATACCTCAAAGTCTTCCTGGAGGTGTTTGAGTTTGCCTCAGATGGAAGTGATTAAGTCACTTTCCAAATTGGCGTCCCCAGGCAAGACACATCGAGTTCTTCCGTATATATTTACCATTGTTATAATATTATTTTCATCATATTCTGGTTACCAATGCAAGATTTGTATTAGTTTGTAATCTATTTTTCGGAGTCAAAGGGCTAAATACGATCTCAATAAACTCTCTGCGTAACATACGTCCCTCGTAATCAGCATAAAATCGTCTGATTTAGTCAGAACGAAAGGTCAAAATGTTTCATCGAGCTGAAGGGGTTAAGTATTACCTTGTAATATGAAGTACAGTCCTGAGCATTAATAAGGATGCATGCATTGGAATCTTCTTATAGAGATGGTTAACTATCTCTCGCTATTTCTCTCTCTCTAACATGCAATAGACAGATTAGATACAATATCTATGTAACTCAATTTTGCTAGGATCAATTGATAAACGGCTACCTGTGTCACTTTGTAATCTCTTGACATTATCAATTTGTGGAATATTGGGTTGACAAATATTCAAGACGGAAAAGCAAAGCAATAGTGATGTAGTGTGGATGTGGTGAAGTGTAGGTAGAGGGGTGAATATACAGCTTTTTAGTTTTTAGTTAAAATAGGACTTCAGAGGCTATCAACCCTATTGTATTATGAAGCCAGCACACTGTAAGTCAAGAATATCGTCAGGACTGGAGCCTCTCTGCGAAAACTCCAGTCCCTTCAATATACAGACCAGACCAGATGGCTGGAGTAAAATAGGAAATATACAGCAGTAGGTATAGTGTCTGATATAGTGACCTACAAAAACTATGAATGACGCGAGAACATGACAGATGTTACGAACTGCTTGTGAAAAGGTGACAAATGTGTGGGTGTGGTGACAGGTGTTTGGTGGTGACATATATGGCAGGTGGTGGTGACACAGTAATATTTATGTGATCATGTGTGCAAGTGCTTTCAGGTGTATGGTACAGTGTGGTATTGCTGTATAGAAGATACATTAAGCATTATTTTTTAACTTTTGTGAATTATTTTTCATTCTCTCAAATCCCCTTCCTTGTTTTTGTAAATACTACTTTCATCCTCGTCATATAAACATATTCTAACGAACACAATTGTAAGATTATTTGAATTTATTATAATCTAAAGATACCGGTATACTGTATATTAACAACCTTTGACCTCTACCTGTTACTGATAATAATGAGCAGGATTAGATTTCCTTTGTGTCTGACCTATGCATGGATAAAGTAGGTTCGCCAACAAAAATAAGTAACAACCCATTCTTAACATTACTCATCAATTACAAACCCCAGTGTACTTGAATAAACTACTGAAAACATATGGTACTCTCGGGATTCGAACTCGGGACACCACACCCAGAACCTAAGCACTTAAACCATTACACCACCAACACAAAGTGGGTTTGCCAACAAAAAGCCAGACATTTCATATTTACATTTTGAGCTTTGGACGCTGTGACTTGAAATGAGCTAGTAACATTTACTTGTGGAGATTAACAACTGCAATGGAGTTAACGACTTTGTAAACAGATTTATGAATTATCGGTTGACCTTATGTAACTTTGAAGTACAGCCATGAACACTAAAAGCAACTAATTTGAACCTGTAGTGAACCCAAATGAGGCCATGTAATGATTTATTATATCCATAATATTTCAAAACTCCAACAGTTTAAGGGGGTATGCTACACCTGTTGGGAGTTCTGGGGTCATAAATATCACAATTTACAAAACCCGCCTCAAAATGTTCTCACACGGCCAGCGGCTCGCTGGTGTAGTGAATAGCGTCTTGGACTTCTACTCAGAAGGTCCCAGGATCGCGCCCACGCTCAACGCATTAAAGGCTTTTCACAAGCATCGAGCCGTTACCGTCCCTCATGAGCAAGGGGATGGGGTTGTAGTACAGGACCCCAATGGAAATACGCCTAATAGGCCTTATTGGGCTATCCTTAGTTGGCTTAGCATGCGCTAGCTTTAACAACTATTATTATTATTATTATGACCCTCGTGGAATAATATCCAACCAGTATTTCACCGGGCCGCTCAAATTTAAATGCCCGGGCGAGAGTTTACAATTAAGACGATTAGGTGTTATGATTTTAAAAATCTGTATTTCCATTATTTGCTTCAGATACCCGACTACGACGTGAAGCTGCGGATAACGGAAGACTGAAGACCTCACGACCTCAACCACGTGGATCAGAACAACACATATTATCGTATTTGACCTAATACAGCTTAGGAACGACTATTGGTCTTAAGGAGCTATAGTGCTTTTTTTTATTTATTTATTTATTAACTTTAACTTAATTTATATTAACTTATATTTAGTTTTCACGCTAGACCTCCATCAAACTTAATAAAACACCCCCTAGACCCCCTTTTAAGATAAATTTGTAACTTTTCCGATAGAAAAAATTCCTGGCCGAAGGCCATTTCTTCCTCATATTACAGGCTCGCTCTCGCAAGGAAAAATCTACACTTAAATGGCACGAAAGGTGTAAATATTGGCAAAGAAATTAGGCGAAATGTCTCAAAATCGCCAACTAAGACCGAACGTCAAACAATCTCAAACCTGATGGGGCTAAACATGAAAATAAGGCATCAATAAAATGCTGGTTTACCGAATACCTATCAAGAAAAGAAGAATATTATGCATGACTAAAACATACGCTAGTGTAAGATCAAATAGTCCACACAATCAGTTTAGGGGAAACTGATATGAACTGGCACTTAAAAAAATATGTACCTTTATTATTACTATTACTGTTTTGTGGCCACCTTTATCCCTTCATGCCATTAATGTGTTTGCCCTCCGAGAGTTTTATCGATGCACACATTCAATATAAATTAAATTTTAATTTACTCTCTAGTTTATAATAGGCCTACCTACAGTAAACTAAGGAGTGCCAACGATTTTCGGGCCTGTTCTGTGAAAATGTTCCAACATTAAAGGGGGTCACCGGCTTTTTTATCTTTCTCTCCTTTTCTCTCACTTGTATCCATTCGGCCCCATTCAGCCAACTGTTTTAAGACGTTTATCCCCATCCAGGTGTCGATTTTTTTCTGGGGAGTGATAGCGAGTCAGCATTGTATGGAGAAATCCGGCTTCGCTGGAGAAATTTTTCTATCGAAAAATGTACAAATTTAGCTGGCTGTAAAAAAAAAAAAAAAAAAATATATATATACCGGTATATATATATACTGTATATATACATGCTGGCTCGCTCCCACTCGCCAGGAAAATATTGACACCTGGATGGGGGTAAAAGTCTTAAAACAGTAGGCTGAATGGATTCAAGCTAAAGAGAGAGGGAGAGAAAGAGAAAAAAAAGCGAGATGGGCTCCCTTAACTCCAAAATCATATAGGCGTTTATTGATATCCTAAATTACCACCATGATATTAACCACGACAACTCTATAACCAATTATCCTTACTCAAATGAATATAATTATAATTAGAATACAACAAAATACGATTGGCTATGTACTGTATATGTTAATAATCTTGTATCATTCATAAATTTATCAACATTCCTGGTACGTATGAATACATTTATTGTGCTTCTCCAGTAACATACAAATAAAAATAATGAATAATTGGCATTTCATAAATTGTTTTATATTTTCCTACTTTAATATTATATAATAAATTATATAGTACAGTATAGCTTAAGGGAGCCCACCTCGCTTTTTTTCTCTTTCTCTCCCTCTCTCTTTGGCTTGTAATCATTCGGTCCCATTCAGCCTACTATTTGAAGACTTTTACCCCCATCCAGGAGTCGATATTTTCCTGGCGAGCGGTAGCGAGCCAGCACATATATTTTTTGTTTTTGACAGCAAGTTAAATTTGTAAATAGAAAAAAAATCTCCATACAATTCTGGCTCGCTATCGGTCGCCAGGAAGAAATCAACACCTTGATGGGGATTAACGTCTTAAAACAGTTGGCTGAATGGGGCCGAATGGATACAAGTCACTATTGAAGTCAGAGAAAGAGAAAGAAAACTGCAGGTGACCCCTCTTCAAGTAACCAAGGTGACTACAACCGTGATCAAACAGACACAATGTATCAAATAATTATTACCAACTTAGATATTTCTGCATCTCTCATACCTAAGTAAACTTGACTACTTCCTTTAACGTGACGATAGTGCGTTGTTATATGTGAGATTAGTTTGCTTGGGAAACAGATTAACTTGCTCATGTAGTAATGTACACCCTATGTGGTGGATTGTGTTCTTTTATTTAATAATTTTCATTTTAGTAAGCGTTGTTTCCACATAGCGATTTTGATAATTTAATTTGACTTTATATTGTCCTTGTCCCAATTTTGGTTGGTTTAGTTTGCAAGTTTTAAATTTTAATTAATAGGAATACATCACATCTGTCACACACACACACACACACACACACATATAGTTATAACAAATGTGATTAGATAAACATATATTCCAGTGAAGACAAATTGCACACATCGGAAAGAGAGACACCTTGTTGTCCATTTCGGCCAGATATTTTAGAAAACAATAAAATACAAAAATAATAATACATAGTGCACTACACTCACTGTAGAGTGTGCAAAATACTACACACTCTCCTTGAACTGTTCGACTGAAGAAAGATTTCCAAATGTTGAAGAGTTTGTTCTAAGTGGAATAGATTTTATATGTGAAAATGTTTTGGCATACATTAGTGTTGAAACTCTTGAAATCTAATTTCCAACCATGATCACATGTTGTATTTATACTGAGGCTCAACATGTTGCTATAGCTGTCAAACCCATTAAGGGGGGATGGTTGGTCCCTTCTCCACAATGTTTAACCCCATTAGTTTTCAGATTTTAAGACGTTCGGCCCATAAATCCAAGTAGGATTTTCGTTAATATAAAATAGGAAAGGGTAAAATTCCTTTATCACGCCCTGGTGTAGTGGATTAAAGCATTGACTTTTGGTGGTTCAAGCCCGGCTGGGAGTATGAAAATTATATATATATATATATACCGGTATATATATATGTATATATATATATATATATTTTACATAGTATCTGGAGAGAGAAATCAACTCGACATGTCTATGACGCGATATAATAAGTATTAGTCTGAGACTATTATAATAACATGAAATATGTCAAGGGGCAAGTGACGGTAACACTGATGATGAATATCGTTATCAACAACTACCTCTAAGGAATTTACAGTTGTACACAGGCAGATCTATAATTATATATAAACAAAAAACATTTTCTACAATGACAGCTTTTGTTCATACTTAAGGACAACCTAGAAGAGTTGTCGGTAGACAGAGCCGAAAATAAACCTTAGAAGTATACAAGGACACATAATTTACTTTTATTCTGGCTATTATTAAAGATTGTATTAAGCTTATAAAGGGTCTGTGCGAGTTAAAGGATTAATCAAGACAGATTTTACTCTTTTGTTTGCTAAAGATCCTTCCAAAGTCGAGTAAGATCTTCCAATAGTATCCAAAATGAAATGAAAAAACAGACTCCATGATACTGAAAGGGTTAACTTAAAGGTTTCTAACAAATATAACTGTGGACATTTTGAATTTTCATTCCGATAACTACAACAGAAAAAGAAGGAAGACAAGATCATTTAATATTTTAGTTTATCAGCTACTGTATAATGGAGTAAATATTATATATAATCAGTATACAATATTGTGCCATAGGACTTGCTATTAACTTTTAAAGTGTTTGATAGGAAAGTAATCCTACACATAGTTACCGTAATATACAGTGTTTATTAGTTAAAGAAAATACACGAATTTACATAAATTATGACCGTTAGATGAAGCGCCTGTGGTGTAGGCTACTACAAGAACCAATATATAGACCGGTATATATATCTTCCTACACACATCCAACAATATACAAGTTTGCTCTATTTGTTCCTAGTAAAATGTATACTGGATTTTACGAAGTAACTTTTTTTTTACATCTTCGCTGTATTTTAAATTTTAATTGAAATAATATATTTTTGATTAATTTATCTTCGAATAAATGGACACATTAAAAGCATTTTTGTTTGCATCATCCATGAATAGGTAAAGTAAAAGAATACAAATTCAAACAGAATGAAAATAAATTCATTATTATTGGACATAAGCACATAAACTAAAAAAGTACTTTGGTTGTATTCATTTGACTTATAACTTTTCTGTTACTCAGTGTTGGCCTCATTTGTTGTCCATATATCACAAGGTCACAAATGAGTCCAGACATAAATACAGACCAATTATAATAACCTAGTTGGATATACTGAAGTGTACACCATAGATTTTCTGTTATACTGACCTCACTTGTTTTCCATGTATATGCAAATGTCACAGTTATGGCAGAACACCTTTACCATGGTTTTACTAACTAGGAATACTGCATCGCTAGGATCAAGTTCATGTCCCAACAAACATGTGTCAGAGAGACGATCCATTATGATATATGAGCAGGTGTTAAGTTCCTTGGTCAGGTTAATCATATTGTTGGAACTACATTTCATTACTTTCCTTGGCCTTTTATTATTATTAAGCTTTCTTTTCTTAGAATTGATTGCATTTGAGGTCCACATTTCATCTGTATTGTTAATTGAATTGGGCATTCCATTAACATCAAGTAAATGCACTTTCACATCATATACTGAATGATCAATTGTATCTTGAATGAAGCAGGAGTCTAGGAGTTCACCTTTCAGTTCTTGCCTGGCCGATATATTAGTTATATCATAAGACTTCATTGCATTAAATTCTTCAACATCTTCCTTCTTAATTTCTAGGACGCTACAGTTCCCGATATCATCGTCTTTGCATTCTGGAACTTCCGCCATTTCAGATTTTACCATTGGCACTTTTCCGGTTTCAATTACTTTGTTCTCAGAGGAATAATACTTAGACAGTTTACATACATTTTCATCGAGGGAGTGCGAGCTTTCCGATTTCAAGGCAGGTTTATTTTTGTTCGAGAATGTGCAATTATCTTCAGGGAAGCTCGGTTTGTCTTGATGCTGTGCATTGTTCTCATCTACGCGTGCATTTACGTCTGAAATATTGTCCAGAACTCCAAAATCAGCCGGTCTAGGAACACATTCAGGGATTTCATTTGCGAACCTTAGAAAACTTGTTCTGAAGGCCATGCAGTCCGCGAGGGTAGCCAAGAGCTCTTCAGTTGTTACGTCCTTTGTATGCGTCACTTTATGAAGCCCTTCGTCTAACTTACCACATGCTCCAAGAAATGAGCCTGTTACTACAGCAGGAAGGCAGTAATGTGGTGAATGTTGTGGAGAAACAGTCTCTAAAACATTTAAATCTTTCTTAGCTGTAAGTTCGGATTTCTGGCAATATACTGGTGATGTAAAGGTCCGGTATGGTACTGGTGAAGATGTCAAATTCTGGCAAGGTACTGCTGGAGATGTCAAGGTCTGGCAAGGTACTGCTGGAGATGTCAAGGTCTGGCAAGGTACTGCTGGAGATGTCAAGGTCTGGCAAGGTACTGCTGGAGATGTCAAGGTCTGGCAAGGTACTGCTGGAGATGTCAAGGTCTGGCAAGGTACTGCTGGAGATGTCAAGGTCTGGCAAGGTACTGCTGGAGATGTCAAGGTCTGGCAAGGTACTGCTGGAGATGTCAAGGTCTGGCAAGGTACTGCTGGAGATGTCAAGGTCTGGCAAGGTACTGCTGGAGATGTCAAGGTCTGGCAAGGTACTGCTGGAGATGTCAAGGTCTGGCAAGGTACTGCTGGAGATGCCAAGGTCTGGCAAGGTACTGCTGGAGATGCCAAGGTCTGGCAAGGTACTGCTGGAGATGTCAAGGTCTGGCAAGGTACTGCTGGAGATGTCAAGGTCTGGCAAGGTACTGCTGGAGATGTCAAGGTCTGGCAAGGTACTGCTGGAGATGTCAAGGTCTGGCAAGGTACTGCTGGAGATGTCAAGGTCTGGCAAGGTACTGCTGGAGATTTAGAGGTCTGGCAAGGTACTGCTGGAGATGTAGATGTCTGGCAAGGTACTGGTAGACATGTAGAGGTCTGACAAGGTACTGGTGGAGATTTAGAGGTCTGACAAGGTACTGGTGGAGATTTAGAGGTCTGACAAGGTACTGGTGGAGATTTAGAGGTCTGACAAGGTACTGGTGGACATGTAGAGGTCTGGCAAGGTACTAGTGGACATGTAGAGGTCTGGCAAGGTACTAGTGGACATTTAGAGGTCTGGCAAGGTACTGGTGGAGATTTAAAAGTTAGGAAAGGTACTGGTGGAGGATGAGTTACAAAAGGACCTGGGAGAGATGTCGACGTCTGGATAGGTACTGGTGATGAAGGGGTTGAGAAGGGTACTGATGGGGGCTCAGAGGGTAGAAACGGTGCTGGTGGAGGATGCGTTAAGAAAGGCACTGGTGGAAGATGAGATAAGAAAGGTACTGGTGGAGCAGAAGTTAAACTAATTAAGGGAGGAGGAGGAGTGGTCAGAAAAAATAGTGGGAGAGGATCGTGAGTTTGGGGAAGTACTAGAGGGGGTTCGAGGGTTTGACAAGGCACTGATGAAGTTTCAGAGATGTGAACAGAGTCTGATGAGGGGAATGAAGCAAGGGAAAGTACTGAATCAGAATTAATGCTTGAACATGACGGGTCTGTGCAAGATGTTGAAGAGCAACTAGTAGTATAGGTAGATTCCGAAAGATAATGAGTTGGAGAGGACACTGAAGAACAAGTATTTACAGAAAGGTTTTTTTGAGAAAAGCAATACCATGTCTGCTCTTGAGGTTTAACTGTCTTCCGTGATGGTGGTTCATAAAAAATAGTATCAAGAGATGCTGTGGAAGGAAGATTGGTGTTCCAGGAGTCAAGGTATGATTCACGTGTAGATATGTTCATGTTAATATTAGCTTCACTTAATCCTTTGTTAGATACTGTGGATGGCACAATGGTAATGTTATTTCTACTTGAATATTTTGGCCATGTGGACGAGTGAATGGAATCCGAGTAGTCATATTTCCCAAGTGAGGAAAAAGGTGATGGTGGTGTAGCAAGCGAGGGAGATCTGCCACGTTTCTGCTGTGTTTCACTGCAGTTTACAGATGTAGTAGATTTCCTCCATGTTGACCCCTGGCTCTTGAAGACAGGTGGTTCTGTATAGTCTTGAAATTTTTGTGTATTGTGGTATTGAAAGGGCACATCTGAAAAGAAAGTCCAACATAAGGATTCTTGAAATTATGAAGGACATTTCTTTTGAAATAAACATTATTATTATTTTTTATTTGATTATCTATCTATTCTGAAAGATACTTTTATATAGATTTATACAAATGGAGAACATCTTGCGTGGACAACCCATTAGGGGAAGCCAAATAGTTTAGTGGGGACCCTATTACCGAATACACAACTGCAATAGAGCATCACATACTTGTGGGCCGGCCACACGTCTAGGCCGACTTCAGCTTTCCACACTTACGCAGCAGGGTACCGTTGTCTTCTTGGCATAGGCTTGCTGGTCTATGAACTGCACCCTGTCTACTGTAAAAGGTTCAACATTCTTGTGTCTACTTTGCTGCTGCCATGTGTTGAAAATACCAAGGACAGAGCCTCCTCACATCCCACTACTATTACTGCTACTATGACTATTATTGCTACTGCTCTGGTCTCCTCCCTCCACTCTCTTGCAGTAGTCTCCACATCTCCAGGTATGCTGTTCATTCTTTTTCAAGGTGCATAAAATAAGAATTAGGATATGGGTTGATAAGTTTCTTTAATTCTTGCAGTTCTTCGTGTAATGTAGGATCGGCAATATAAGCCAAAACTTGTAATTCAGGATATACAGTTTCTTTTTCTAATGGACTCTGGGAAATGAAGAAGACTGGTTACTCAGGGGCAGCGAGTAGAGGTGAGGACTAAGAAGTATGTCTGGGGCCTGCGATAAACAAGGGGGAAGAGAGCCTAGAGAGGAGGGAGGAAGCTATTGGCGAGAGTGGTGCTGGGCAGATAATGAGCGAATTCTTGCATCTCCTGGGGCATTTTGATGATGCTTTTTTCGGCCAATCGCCTACGCTTGTCCTTCCGGATTCAGTTTGGGCCATTCATATTCTTAGACTTCCCATGACATAGTCGGTGAAACTCTGTCAAGAGTGTAGGCTCAATGGCTAGTTGGGCCTGAAGCTCTGTAGCTATAGTATCACCATTATAAACAGGCAGTTTTGGGTGCGGTCAGCTACCCCTACATTGGTGCCAGCTCTTTACTAGAGCTCCCTTATCTCCCCCCCTCCCTCCCACCAAAGGTCAATAATATTGACCTTGCCTCCCACCACCTTCCCTGTGTATGAGTGAGGAGGGAAACTCACTCATCAGCGTACTACTGTGCAGCAAACGTGAATGCATAGATAATTATTATTGTTAAAATAAATTATATTACTATTTATATAGCTCGCTCTTCCTCTCTCGCTCTCTCTCTCTCTTATTGGTGAACGTTATATGCTATCTCTTGCCTGACTATGCAGGTGTGTGGGGCAATTTGGAGAGGCTTCCATTGTGGATGGTGGCAAAGTCAGGAATGAACTGAAGTGACTAATGAATTTAGTTTACACGTGACTGTACTAATTTCGTGAGCCTGGGAGCGCACCATCATGTGAAGTTGGTTTTGTTTATCAGGTGTGAGCGAGTGTTTTGCCTCCCCTAATCTGACGTCACAGTAGCTAGTCTGCCAAGTTTTGTACAATGTCCGTTGTATTTACTAACAAGCGAATTAATTATAAAAACAATAAAGCTTTTTTGTACATTTAGAAATAGCCTGAGCATTTCAAAGCGACTTAAGCTACTCAATACCGAAAATAATGTATTTTTGTTGTAAAGAATTATACATGTGGCACCAATGTAAAGGATTTGACGGCGGCTATATAGGACTGCCTGTTAAGATTTGTAGAAGTATTGCATAGGCGGTTGAACACACAATTACATTAATGGTACCGAGCGTCGATAATGGAGATATCTGGCGATTGTATTAGAAAGGTTACCCATTTTGTTCTAATCTCACGAAGGTGTGGGGCTAGAACCAAGGGGGTGCTGAGTGGAGGGCAGTTGCACTCCCCTGATGCCCGTCGAGCCTATGAAGGGATGGGGGTGGGGATGGGGGTTGTAGAGGGAGGTGTGATGGAAAGCCAATCTCTTCTTTACTCTCAACAGTGCATATCTCACCTTTTCACATGTCCACTCAATTTTTATTAGCAATCACTTTTCAAAATTAATGAATTCCAACTCTATATCACGCGATCGTAAATGCTTCGGAGTGATCCACTAAAACACTGGTTGATCCACTTGTTCACCTCTACCTCGGTTGCACAGGTGTAGGGGATTACTTAGTTAAAATAAAACTTCAGTGGCCATCAACCCTTCTGGATTATTAAGCCAGCACACCAAGTCAAGAATAGAGTCGGGACTAGGACCTCTTTTCGAGAACTCCAGTCCCTTGTGTAAGGGAGTAAGTTAGCACCCACCCATTTACTGGTGCCTGACGTCATCTCCGTAAAATTTAAGATTCGCAATAATCTTGCCAATTCTTCCAGCGATCCAAATACTACTCTCAACATCTCCATTTCTCACCTCCAAGTGCCGGTACATTTCTGTAGATGGAAATAGTTATTAATATTGAATTTCTTAATAGAGTTTAGTAGACATTTTTACAACTACTGTACTTTTCCGAGGAAATACTGACAAACTCAGGATTTGCCTAAATAACCGACTTGATAAATCAAGGGAATCAAAGAAGTAGAAATGTTTTAAGAGTTCCATAAATTTATCAAGAAGTAATTTCATTGCCATACATTAAAACTCCTCTTTAAGAATATAGGCCTATAATAAAATACAAAAAGTGAAAAAAAAGTGAAAATTGGTAATTACATCTTTGGTAATCTCACCACGCTGGGGAGATTGTAGGCACCAATCCAGCAGGGTAATACCCAGGAGAGTCCTCGTAGGCATTTGGTAAGGAATTGCCTGCCCTCCCTTATTGCTTTTGTTTATGCCTCACCTACACAGATTGATCCAGCTAGCTCTCACAAATGCCACCTCCTCCTCCTATTTACAGTAAAGGTTACTTCCAGGACCGACAGTGATTTCAGCAACTAATTTTGTTTCGTGTTTTTCCTTCATATACAGCGTCTTATTGTAGTGATCAGTAGCCGAAGTAAGTATTTACCCATTATCCAACAATCTAAAAACACAGCCCCCACTGGTGGGAGAAAACTGGGTTAAAGACTTAGAAAGAGGAGAGTTGGGTATTATAACATAACTTGGTATAGGTGTTCCGAGTTTTCAAATTCCGAAAACCCATAAATGGAAAAACTAGAGCCAACTTTTGGCAAAAGTTGGATCGGATTTTCCAAAGTAAAAATATAACTTATTTATTTAAACCGATCGGCGTGGGATACACAATGGGTTGAGGGAGACTCTGCTATCCCCTCACCCCCCGCCCCCCCCCCCCCCCTACCCCCACCTCGTGACTTAGTGTCATCACCATATATTTAAATCAGTAAGGGGAGGAAAACAGCTCGCTGTGGGTTACAAGAGCTTAATCTTCATAGCCTTCCCCTCTAGTGGAGCAGGTGTTTTTAGATAGTTGGATAATGGGTACAAGAAAACACTGTATATGAAGGAAAAACACTAACAAAAATAGTTGCCGACATCATTGTCGGTCCTAAAAGGTCAGAAGAAAGACATCCAGTACACAAGGAATCCATGGCTAAACTGACGGTAGACACGATGCTGTGGGTGGTGGCGGGGATCGTGGGGGCAGATGATTGTATGTTGAATGTGACAAGATTGAATATTGCAAGCTTATTGATTCCTGGAAAAAAGAAAATAATAGTGACGAAAAAGGACGGGTGTGGCGCCACTGTAGGATGATTTGCGGTGCGAAAGAGGTCGGACTATTTGCAAAATATGACCACGGGGCCATCTATGCAGTTATATGTTTCTCCCTTCATATACATTTTCCCTATTTACTTCACTAAACAAGCACACCACACTTCTTTCTGTCACCTGTCACAATAAGGTTATGCATGATGATGAATAATAGCCCAGCCTCGGAGTCTCTAACCTTCCCTAAACGATCCCTCAAAATTCTCTACAACTTTGACAACCTTTCCACTTATATTCCCTCTGTTGAACACCACCTCCTACAAACCTGATATTTTCCTCACCGAGACTCAGGTGTCTGAAGCAACCGCCAGCAGCCCCTTCTCTGTTCCCTCTTACTTTATCATAATTGTCTAGCTTCCTAGACTGCTGGCACAAAACAATGGATGCCACATTCCTTGGTGTGCCTTCGTGTAGCAGACATGTCATGTTCAGCGGTCTTTTTAGAGCTTTCCCACCTATTTTGCTATAATTACATTATGCGTCTCTGATAATATTTTTTCATTAGGAGTTATATATTGAGAAAACATAATACAGTAAATAATTACTAGAATTCAGTTCACTAAAATACTACCAAACATAGCATATCTTTAAGAGGTTACATCCAAAGTATTACATTGTTAAGAGAGGGTTAAGTGAATGAAGGCAAACACGATGCGATTACTTACAAAACTGAGAAACTGAGAAAGGTGTGTTTGTGTGTGTGTAAAGAGAGAGAGAGAGAGAGAGAGAGAGAGAGAAAATTGGAATTAACAGTATATCGATAGAGATAAATTGGTATACACTTGTGATATAAGTTATTTCACGAAATGACTATATTCAGTGTGTGAATACACAATAATAAATGTGAACAAACAGTTTTAAGGTACGATAGAGAGAAAGAGAGAAAGAGAGAGACAGAGACAGAGACAGAGACAGAGAATGTGTAGTTTGGCAGCTTCACCCCCCTAAGCTCCTCAATGCTTCACAAGGTGGTACCCAAGAGCTAAATATTTGTAGAGGATTTTCCCAATACCAACAAGGTGCTTCCAAAGGCCCGATCAAAGACATGACCAATGATGCTACAAAACCGGAAGGGCACTCCCTGTTATACCAGGTTGTTACTGGGGTTGTATTGACTAACTGGGTAGGTTCTTGACTGTGGAAAATGAGACAAACACAAGTATGAAGGCAATAGAGGATAATATAACACAGAGTACAAACTTAGATTATTCTTATTCTACAGTAATATAGGATTATAAGTGCAATGTTACATTAGATGAATTTTCCTTGCATTTAGGAATATGGTAATTTTGGCTATAATAGTAAAGAGTATAAGGGAAGGATGTAGTATTCGGGCTTATCGCCAGCTTTGTTTACATTACGCTTGCGGTTACATTTCCGTTTATTTTGAGTTTTGTCATTTGCCCTCTGCTGGTAATATATATGATGACGATAATACATGAGGGGGGGGGGGGGACAAAGCTCCCTCTCAACATATTATTGTATCCCACGGCAGTCAAAATAAATAGGAACGTGATCGCGAGCATACGAGTAATGTAAACAAAGCCGGCGATACGCCCGAATACTATAGTCTATTCGCTGTAAGGAGGCGAGAAATCATGAACTTTATCCTCGAACTCAAAAAGGGGTAAAGCAAATTGGCTGTAAATTTCCACATGTATTCCTTGACTGACTCTTCCCAAATGGTAGAGATATTAGCTCGATTACTCTAGTCGTTTTTGAGTTACATTGGTTAGAAGTCATGATTTATCGCCTACTTACAGCGAATAGACTATAGCCTACATCCTTAATAACTATATGGCAAACAATTTTTTTTTCCACCACATACAATTACAGAGCCAAAAGCCTGTGAAGCGTAAATGTAGGCTACACTTTGACATTCATATAGGGCAATCCTTCCCCCCACCCAAAAAAAAAAAAAACAATATTGGGCCAAATATTGGTCAAAATAAAATATATACCGTTGGAATCGCAACGACGATACGAATCCATATATACCCTTGAACACACAAGATTCAAACATAACTTGCCAAGGTACTTTGCTTCCCCTGGACTAAATAAAACCCATGTATTTTTGAAAAATAAGGTTTAATTCTGGGCGAATGGCTGGTCGAAAATGAAATCTACGAACATGAATAGAAGGTTTTGGGCGAAAGAATTCGAATGGCACCAGGTAGAATTAATTTAGACTCTTAGTTTGGGCTACAGAAGACTTTAAAGTTGAAAAAAATGCTCATTTCCGGCGTTTCTAGAGGTCGAATCAAAATCTAAATCCTAAAGTAATGGTCCGATTCAAATTTTGTTTGTGCCATTGGATTCAGCGGGTGAAAGTGTACTTGTGGTAGAAAATTGAGCAAAATCCATACATACAGATCCCGTCTATGGGTGATTTAGAAGTTATCAAAATTAGGCCTATTGGGCCTACAAAATGGTCTAAATCCAAAAATCCATATACCGTTGGAATTGCAACGACGATACGAATCTATATATCTATCTATCTATTGCCAGACGCCTTACTCCCCTTAATGAGGGTGGCCATACACAGAATGCCCCCAAGAGGACTTATTCCCTGTAAGAGGGACAACCCGAGCCAGTTTACTGAAGGATTTACAGGATTGACCACTCAATTTAGGATCCGTCCGACTCAGAGGCCCTCTGTATCTTGTTAGCACTATTTTTCTACAGTGGTGTTCGGCTAGTCCATCCACGAACCTGCCTTACCCTTCGGTAAGCAGTACGGATTTGTATCAGGTTATCATCCCCTAGACAGGTTGCCGACCAAGGCTGAAGAGTCCCATCCACCCGGATTTTTATAAGGTTGTCTCCCCTAGATGGGTTGCCGACCAAGGCTAACGAGTCCCATCCACCCTGACAAATATATATATGTCCTTGGGGGAAAACAAAAAATCAAACTATAAAATAGGCCCATAGGGCCAAAAATTCGTCAAAAAAAAAAAGGTAAACATTTACCTATGGTCCGTTAAAATATCCTTAAGTAACCTATTAAAAACTGTTCAGGAGACTGGTTAGAACTTGTAGGATGTTTAATTGAATGTCTGAAATCAGTATTTACTGAGAAATAAAAGACGTAAAATGCGCTATGTTTTACGGGAGGGTCTGTACGCCGCCACATACGCGCGGCCCCGCCCACTGCCCAAAATGTACAAATATTATATTCGATTAGATTAACCTAACCTAACCCTAATATAATATAATATAATATATAATATATAATATAATATACAACATAACCTAACATTACCTGGGAAAGAGAGGGCAGGGACCCTGGGTAACCCAAGGCGCATTTAAAGACTTACTTATCAGTAAATACTGATTTCCGACACACAATTAAACATCCTACAAGTTCTAACCAGTCCCCTGAACAGTTTTTGATAGGTTACTTGAGAATATTTTAACGGGACCATAAGTAAACATTTATCAACAAAAATACAGTTTTAATCTCTACGACGATACGAATCCATATATACCCTTGAAAACACAAAATTCGAACATAACCTGCCAAGGTATTCGGCTTCGCCTGGACCATTCACCAGAGTAGTTACATTAAAATCCAAATGCGACGACTTATGCTCAATTTCGGTTTGTATCTAACCTTCACATTAGACCGATAGTCCAATGAACTCTCATATATGGTAAAAAAACTGGACATGGACCTATGGAATAGAGACATCCTACACACGCCGGTTTGAATTCACTTGGCAAAAAAACAATTATAGTTCGTGATGTGACGCAAGGTTGTCATTGGTTCAGTGTGTGGGGAGATGTGACTTAAGGCATTGTAATTGACCACTTGCGAGTTTCAGGCTATAAGGAAGTTGAGACCGTAAACATTGCTATGAAACTAAAATGCAACTATGATGTAAGTTTGTACTGGATAAAAAGTATGTTGAATTGGGCTTTATGTATGTATAAATGCACTACAGCCATATTTGTGATGGTAATTCTGCTAAATATCGACGTCCACAGCTCCAACTTCCTTATAGAATGAAACTTGCAAGTAGTCAATTGGTTCTTAAAAAATACATTAAGAAAAAAACACCAGGTGTAGTGACGTTCCACTGACAGCAGAGTGGGACGGACCTGCTCTCGCCAGGTGCTATTGTCGGCTCGTCGCCATCTACAGGTACACTCACGCGTACTAAACTTTGTTCAGGGATGGGTCCTTCCTTCCCCTACTCCACCCTGGGCAGGTGGAAGGGGGGAATCTGATCCAATTCGAACCCCACCTCCCATCCCCAAACTCCCCCCATCTTTCTTCTCTAGCTGGCAGTTAGTGATTAGCGACGATTTTTCTCATGTATTGCAAAATATTGTTAAACCATCATTGTACTTGCTTACAATGGCCGACATTAAAAATGTATTAGGAATATATAAATACAATATACTGTATAATTGTATTCTCAAAATGAGTTTCTATACACAACGTGGGTTACACGAATCTTGGCTGTAGTGGTCTTGTGCTTCTATCTCTCTCTCTCTCTCTCTCTCTCTCTCTCTCTGCGTGTGTGTGTCTCTCATTGCACTACTTGCTACGATCAAGACAATGTGATTTCAATATAATAATACCGTAATTAAATCCAATCTCTGGTAATTATATGGAATAGGCTCACACCCTTATTTTTCATGTTTTTTCCTCCATATTTTGATAAATTAGGGTTTTCATAGATTTAATTAGAATTCCAATGTGGGATACACAATGGGTTGAGGGGGGCTCACCCCCCCGCCCCCCCCCCCCCCCCCCCGCCCCCCCCCCCCCGCCCCCCGCCCCCCCCACCCCCCCTCTTTTTGATAATTCAATTATACAGTATATTGTATTAATAAATTTATATTATTTGTTTATGTGTTGGCCATTGTAAGCATGTGCAATGATGGTTTAACAATAATTTGCAATAAATGAGAAAAATCATCGCTAATCACTAACTGCCAGCTAGAGAAGAAAGGTGAGAGAGTTGGGGATAGTTTAGGGATGGCAGGTGGGGGTAGACTTGGACGCAACTCCCCCCTTCCACCTGCCCTGGGTGGAGTAGGGAAGGAAGAACCCACCCCGGACCACCTTTAGTTCGCGTTAGTGTACGGTCTTCACGCTTTAGACAGTTTATTGCATTTAATTTTTTATGAATTTGCGTCGGTCATGACATATGTAGGAAGCAAGTATTCTTTGTGAAAGTGCTAGAGAACACAAACATCTATGGGGCCCGTATTAGAGTATTCCCAAAAAGGTTTACAGCTTCTTACAGCAGCCAATCTTATATTACTGTTCTAAACTACAATCCTTTCCAACACCGCACACAATACTTACCCTTCACACTGCGCGAGATGCCAAGGCGTTGGTAGCATACTGGTACCCAGCATGTCCCTCATCACTGACAGCAGATACACAACTAGCCTCCAAGACACAAACAACCTCCCCAAATCACTTCTCTCCCCCTTCTACTTCCGAACCCCCGGAAACTGCCTGTTATAGTCGTTATTGGGTAATTCATTAATTTGTGACCTCACCACTTTTTGACGTAGTTCTGACGGAAAGCAACAACAGATGGCGTTAGCGTCTAGTAGGTTTTAGGGCAAGCTCTAGGCCTCTAGGGCATTTAATGTAAAGAGTCTAGTTCCTGACCACGAACAAAGGACTGGGGTTCTCGCAGAGAGGCTCCAGTCCTGACGTTATTCTTGACTTACAGTGTGCTGGCTTTATAATCCAATAGGGTTGATAACTAGTAATCAGCTTTCAAAACAACACGAGACAGCTATTGGTTTTGTGAATGACAAATCAGTGTTTTTTTATGCTTTAAGTCAATCAGTAGCCTAATATTCCATTCTTTCACTGGCATGGCTGGAAGCATCTTTGCTGTGACATATGCAATATTGATTGGTAATTTCAAGTAAATCAGCTGGTAAATAGTGATTTACCCTGGCTCCGGACACAATTAAAAAACTCGTTCCCTGTTTGTTTTTTTCGCTATCATAAAACGATTGATTCTATAAATAAATGGAATAAACAAGCCATAACCAGCCATATCATAGCCTACACTAGTTTTAATTGGGATAGGCCTATGCTTATCTTATTCCGACAGTAATAGTACGAAATCATGAAAGAAAGGGTCGGTGATGACATTTTCCTGAATACCGATTTTCGTTTATATTCGACTCGTCTCATTCATAGGGAAATTGAAGAACCTAACCAAGCTAGTTTGGGATAAGGTAGGATAGTTGTCCTCTCTGATGATGTATGGATACATTTTATTTGAAGTCGATGCCTTTCTCCAGTGGAAGAATGAAATAAACATATTAATCGAAAAAGAGGATGAAATAATAAATTGTGTTGAGTATGTTGTTTTCATTTGTCCCTTTAAATAAATACAGCTAAGGTCATTATGGTTAGCGTGCATTATTGCATGGAATGCTTTGTATGTAAGACAATTGCCAAACCAAGTGTTCCTTCAATTAACAATGAAAGCATTTATTTATTCTACTATATGTTTGTGATGTGTCAAGTAAAGCAATGGTGAAATGTTCTTACGCAGCATAATATAGTTCGTTCATGCCAGATAACTACTTTTGAGTACATAGATGTGGTAACAGGATAAATAAGAGGCTACATAATGTATGTCTTGTCTATTACGTCAAATTTGTGATTACTGTACAGTGCTTGGGAATACACAAACATGGATGAATGAAAGAAGTGCGATCCATTAGATTTTCGCCACTAATAGTTCTGGATAGAAACAACAGATGGCGTTATTTTGTGGTCGATTAAAAGAGCAACCTTCAGGGGCACGATTTTATTAGTACATTAGATAGGGACTTTCCCATCTCCTCGTAAGTATATGCTGTATATCTCTGCTCCTTCACTCTTTCCCCAAGGGACTGGGGTTCTCGAAAAGAGGTTCCAGTCCTGACGCTATTCTTGACTTACAGTGTGCTTAATAATCCAAAAGGGTTGATAAGCCTCTGAAGTCTATTTTAACTAATTTAAGTCCTTCTCCACTCCCCCTTTCCCGGCTACGGACTCATCTTCCTTTAAAGTCAGATGGGAAGTTGGTGTCCTGACACTTACAAATGCCCCTATTGATGAGGCGCTTATCCTACAGATGGCAGTGAAGTCATTAGAAATATAGGGAGGGATATGTTACTGACCTACACTCTACAAACACATATTTCTTACATGGTGCATGCGGAAATGCTTCACACATTGTAATGGTGTATTTAACTGGAAGTATTGGTATTAACTGGTGATTTCCAGAAGTCCTTCATCGTATTGAAGGGGTTAAATCCCAACTCCTTGTAATCGTTCATCGCCGTGTTATTATTTCTAAGTAGTTTATACGGAAATATAATTTTAACATAATAATCTCGTTCTGATTGTGCAGTCGGATTACACACACACACATATATATATATATATATATATATATATATATATAAGGGAACTGCTTATTATCAAGATACATATATTTTGATGTTAACATTCTCTTTTCTTATAGTAGTTTCCAATCTCCATTTTATTGTTGATATATACTGTCAAATTGGATAGTCAAGATAATTGATTTAGTGAGAGGGGGGGGGGGGGAGGTGACCCCCCCCCCCTTAAAGAGTGTGAAGATTTCGGCCAACATACTAAAATTCATACATTGTAATAGAAATGCGTAACGCATGTTACAAATAAATTGATTTTGTTAATATCCTTCAACGTGTATTTGTTCTATTTATCATCTGAATTACCTACCTCTCTTAATATTCTTTGTTCATCGCTCTTGTGCCCACTGTTTATCCTACTTGCAAGATCTTACTTGTCTTTCGTCTTTGCCTTCCCCATAATACATAAATAGCCCATATTTCAGTTTTCTGTCAAAACATTCCGAATAGTTTTGTTTTCCTTTCCTCTATTTTTCTTTCAATTCCTCATTTCTCACCTACAACTATTATATGTTTCATTAAAATTGCTTTACATCATTCGTTCCTTTATAATCAATTTAGCTAACGTATTTTAAATCTTACTTCGTTTTACTTGATGATTGCCCCATCATTTACTCTATTTTACTAGTAATTTCCTCTCCTTTCTCCGATGTCACCGTCTCTCACTTGTCTTCGTGCTCACTTTCGCATTTGCAGTCATTCCACAAATATAATGTGTGGTTTTGTTTAATTTGTTTTACGGATTTCTCGATACAATACTGGTAAGAAATCGACACCTGGATGGGGATAAACATCTTAAAACAGTTGGCTGAATGGGGCCGAAGGGATACAAGCCAGAGAAAGAGAGGAAAGGAGAGAAAGATAACACAAAACGGTGACTCCCTTAACAATACCTTGTCAACAGTCTCTCGTATTACACTTTTTTAGAAAATTAGATCGCCATTGTGTTGTAATTTACTTTGTATCTTATTGTAGTTTGTAATTTTCTTAACCCTTTGAGTACCAGCGACGTGTGTTATCTTTTATTCTAGCTATATTTAGACGATATTCTGCAGCTTAGGAAGGATCTGCGGTAGTTAAAAGGATTGTTTGAGATTGTTTGAAGCCTTATTATTGCTAGAGGTCCTTCCTCATCTGAATAAAATCGTCTTATAGTTGCCACAATATAATGAAGAAGATATCGCCGGTACAGAAGGGGTTAATGTCAATAGGTTCAGGAACAGGTTCTTTGAGATCTGTCCATAAACTGTTCTTTCCTCTCACAAAAATATTACGCTATTCAGTGGTGCAGTTGGGTCTGAGTACATGATTAGATTGTTATTCAGTATTCGATAAATGGATAATAATCGTAGCCATGTACAGTCACGAGCATAAATACTGCAACACTAACCAGATAATGTTCGCCCCTTCGTCTCCAAAGGTATTGTTAAACTTTTTATTCAAACTCAGTTATTTTTTTATTGAATTCTAGCTAACGTCAAACTATTTTATTCAACTTAGTATAAACCTCGCGTGATGAAGGAGTTGACGTAATCTGGTTGATGTAACAGTATTTATGCTCGTGACTGTACTTAACCTTTAACTGTCTTGGTAGTGTAATGGTTAGAGAGTTTAAGATCTGTATGTGGTATCCCATGTTCGAATCTCGGAGGATCACATGCTTTCATTATTTTCATTGGGAGGTGTTTAATGTTGGGACTGAAATTAATAAAATAGATTATATAGAAGTAAGCTTAGAGTATACAAACTTTACTCATCAAACATATTTACCTAGATATTCTCATTAGGAAATATAACATCAGTTGGAATATATCAACACTTTATTGAATGATTAGAGTTGGATCCGAAAATATTCTGAAATATGACAGTCCGAAAAAAAGTAGTTTAACTACTACAACAATATTTGCTTGTCATATTAATCCAATATGCTGTATTTTTTTTTGTCAACAATACTTCAGGATCATAAAAAGAATGAACAAAATCTATATTCACAAAATACATATACAGTATTTAACATAGGCTACAATATTTACATGAGTTATTTACATTACAGACAAGGAACATTGGATACACAATTATAATTACTGTATAAGCTAAAAATGGATAAAGCACCCTTTTACTGTTAAGCAATACTGTTGATATGCTTTAGTACTGATATATATATATATATAGGGGAGGTGTGGTGGAGTGGTCATGCCACTGGATTGGTAATCCAATGGACCCGGGTTCAAATCCCGATATGTCAATGGGAAGATATTATTGGGATTGAATTGTATCAGTGCATTACCACAAAGCCCACCGAAATGCCAAAAAAATACCCTCATTGTTCCCTGATTAAATAACACTGTATGAATATTCCCATATTCAAAATATGTTACAGGGGGACAATGCCTAGTGAGTTCACTGCTCAATAGGTGGCGTTCTGAGAGTGAGGGTCTGAGTCTGGAGGGTGAGACGGTGAAGCACTTGAGCGAAGCAACCAGCCTCTTCAGAGATGGAGCTGCTTCGAGCCATGATGGATGCTTCACATGTCTCACTCCCCAGACTGGACCAAGACCTCACGGGCTTCACCGTGTTGAGCGGTGGAATGTACAGGCTCTCAGCTTATGCCCGAGAGGGAGTAGTTGGAATATAGAGAAGAAAAAAAAAATATATATAAATATAATATATACAGTATATATACAGTATATATTTTATATATTATACTCTCAGCCGGGCTCGAACTACCGACAGTCAGGACGATTGTCCAGGCTCTAACCAACTCAACAATGGCGTGATAAAGGATACTTAACCTTTTCCTATTCACATTAAGGAGATAGGAAATCCTACCTGGAGAAAATATTTAATTTCAAACACAATTCGTAGGATACTTTGTCACGTCGTGGTAGAGTTGGTTCAAACATGGACAACCGCCCTGACCGTCGGTGGTTCGGGTCCGGCAAATATATATATATATGTTTAAATACTCCCAGCCGGGATCGAACCTCCAACATTCAAAACGAGTGTCCAAGCTTTTAATCCACTACACCACGGCGCTAGACATATCAAAAGTCTTGGATAGAGTATAGCGCAAACCTCTTATTTATAAACTACTATCCTTCAGTTTCTATCTCTCTATCTGTGCCTTTATCTTCAATTTCCTTTCTGACCGTTTCATGGCTGAGGTTGTGGACGACCATCGCTCACTTCCGCGACCTATCAACTCCGGTATTCCTCAGGGTTCTGTCCTACCTCCAGTTCTTTTTCAAATATTTATTTATGATCATCTCAACAGTACCTCTAGTTCTATCCACTCCTATGCCGATGACTATACCGTACACTATTCAGCTAAATTTAAACAACGACCCACCATGTCGGACTCGAACCACCGACAGTCAGGGCGGTTGTCCATGCTTGAACCAACTCTACCTCGACGTGACAAAGTATCCTACAAATTGTGTTTGAAATGAATTATTTTCTCCAGGTAGGATTTCCTATCTCCTTAATATGAATAGGAAAAGGTTAAGTATCCTTTATCACGCCATTGTTGAGTTGGTTAGAACATGGGCAATCGTCCTGACTGTCGGTGGTTCGAACCAGGCTGAGAGTATAATATATACAGTATACACTGTATATTATATATATATATATATATATATATATATATATATATATATATATTTCAGTACAACGTGAAGTTGAGACTAGGAGACGAGACTGTAATCCTACGTCTCATGAATGTATAGCATTATATGTATGTATAAATAACACTCAGTTTCTGTCACAACTAGCTAGACACTTCCTTTCTATATAAACGATACAGAGAGCATTGACAGGATTTTCCATGAGTGTATTAACGTATTGTACAGAAACATCGGTCCACGCCTGTACACATGTCATTATTTACAGGTGTGTTGCTCAGCCTCCTCCTCGCAGGTGTGGCAGGTCACGTAGCAACACCAGAAGAATTTACAATTACACTGCCAACGTCGGATGTATTGGTGGGTGTTGTAGCCCCGCCCGCAACATAACACGTCACACCCACCCTCTCCTGAAACACAAACAGAATAATATATAATGTGTGTGTTGTAGTTGCACGCAACACAACAGATGACAGCCGTCCTCTCCTGAAACACAAATATTTCAATGTAAGGTGTTTGATGCGCTGTGTGTTGTACGGGGATGTGTGCGGTGTGTAACGTCGTCCGTAAGACAAAACATCACACCCACCAACCTCCATAACACAATACACAAAATATTAGCATGTGTTGTAGGCTAGACGGCAACTCAACAAACTCTAAACATGCAGAAGATAAGTTATTGCCTTGATTTTCTAAAATTATCCATCGTCAATCTTAGAATATAATTAAGTAATAACTGAAGTCAACCAAAGTTCTAAATTGGGATGATTATTATATGTACAGTGAAAAACAAGACATTTGTATGTAACACGTGAAATCTCTGATCAAATTTACCTAATCTTAACATTCACCCATACATAGTAAAAGGATTCAATGTCACTCATTGTCAGTAAGGCCGTACTTGCCAAGTTAAAAAATGGGTTAGACATTCTGAATCGCTTTGTAATGCATGCCCACTCCTATATTACCTACCATTGCTTGTCCTGTTGCTGGTCCTAGTATTGTTTCCCTATGTAGATTGACTAGTGTGTATCATATTGCTTCGCACTATTTGTCTCCTGACTAGTGCATAATGATTTTTTTTTATGTGGATGAGGGAGACAAAAGGCAAAACAGCCTGTGACGAGTGCCTCCCCTATAGTTGAAAAAAGTGAGAGGGCCAAAATCAAGGAGCAGTCGAGCCAAAATGCCTGGACACACAGAGTTTGAAGCAATTTAAGTCATAGGATGAAGGAAAGATGGATTCAGGGAGAGAGTTCCAGAACTCACCTGTTGAATAGAAGAAGGTTGGGAGTATCCTTTCACTCTTGAGTTGGAGAGTTGCACAGAGTAGGGGTGGGATTGTGTTGCAAGACGGGTACTACGTACCCTACGTAGAGGAGGTGGTATACACTGAGAGAGCTCTGAGGAACACTAATTATTGTAGTAGCAATAGAATAGCGAGAAATGCAACATTGCGGCGAAGAGAGAGAGATTGTAGAGTCGGTGAATGGACGGGAGTTAATGATACGCAAAGCTTTCCTTTCTACTTTGTCTGGAAGTGCTGTGTGAGAGGATCCTCACCACACACGTGAACAATACTCATTACAAGGACGCACTGTGCCCCTGTACAGAGCAAGAAGCTGTGCAGAGGTAAAGAACCCCTTGAGGCGGTTGAGCACTCCCAGCTTCTGGGAGGCCACCTTAGCAAGACCGGTAATATGGTCCTTCCAAGAAAGAGCAGAAGAGAAAGAGATACCGATAATACTGAAAGAAGATGAATGGTTGATTTTTGTATTGTTGAAGTATAAGGGATAGTCCTCTGGGAGTTCACGATGGGTGGATAAATGGAGAAATTGGGTTTTGGACGCATTAAAGGCAACCAGGTTTTCTCTGCCCCAATTGGAAATGGTAGTTAGATCAGAAAATAAGTGTTGTATAGCTTCATTATGTTTGTCTTTGAAGGATTGTTTGCTGGGGCGTTCTGGGAGGTACAGTTGAGAAGATCATTTATGAAAATTAGAAAGAGAATTGGAGATAGGACAGAACCCTGAGGAACACCGGAGTTGATAGGATGAGGAAGTGAACGATGGCCGTCCACAACTGCAGCTATGGAACGGCCGGAATGGAAATTAGAGACAAAGGCACAAAGGCACAGATAGAGGGATAGAAAACGTATGAGGGTAGTTTAGAAATTAGAGATTTGTGCCATACTCTATCGAAGGCCTTTGATATGTCTAGCCAAAAGAAAAGGTATCACCAAAGTCCCGAAAGCAGGATGACCAAGAGTTAGTAAGATATGAAACAAGATCACCAGTAGAGGACCCTTAAGGAAGCCATACTGGAGATCTGAGAGTAGATAAGAGAAGAGAAATGCTTAAGAAATTTGGAAGTAAGAATAGTTTCTAAAACTTAGAGATACAAGAGATGAGAGCAATTGGACGATAGTAGGAGGGTTGAGAGCGGTCACCCTTCTTTGGGACAGGTTGAATGAGAGCAAACTTCCAGCAAGAAGGGAAAACGTTAGATGAGAGGCAGAGACGAAATGATTAGTTTTGTTTTCCACAGTTAATTAACCAGTGTGTATTAATAGATAGATAGACAGATAGATAGATAAATAGATTGACATATAAATAGATAGATAGATAGGCGTGAGGTTACTTATAAATATGTCCTCAGTTCCATGCAAGCATGGAACCACTCAAAATGCCTTAAAACAACCCTTCTGGACAAGAGCAGCCATTCCAGAGATTAGATTTGACACTCTGCTGTTTTGTAGCTACCATGATGGCCCAGACTTTAGTCATCCTATTTTCAGTCGCCTCTTACGACACACAGTGGACACGTGTGTCGTAAATATATTCTTATATTTACTCTACCACATGGATAGAGGCCTTCCTAACTCTCTGTGGGGGGGGGGGTATCTTATCTATCTATCTATCTATTGCCGATAGCCTTTATCACCTTTATAAGGGTGGCCATACACAAACCACCTCCAAGCGAACCTATTCCCTGTGAGAAGGACAACCCGCGCCAGTTTACTTAAGGACGTACAGGATTGACTAAAGCTTTATTGATCAATCTGTATCGCTTTGTATTGCTTACACGCGCTAACCTACCATTGCTGGTCCTGTTGCAAGTTCTCCCCTGCGTTCCTAGAGAACCAGTATTGTGGTCCCTGGAACAGTAGCTGGGGGAGGTACTCAGGTACACGAGGTGGGAGCGACGCGGTCTTCTCGCCCGTCGTCGTCCTTTCTGCAGCCGCAGGTAAGGACTTGACCGCCGGCGTGTCTAGGACAAGACACAGGATGATTAGTCAAAGTTATTCTGGCAGTATATCTACTTTCAATCATTTGAACTAGTCTGAGATGCTAGATATTAATTCAGCCTTCTAAGATATTTGCTTGCTGCCCACTAATTATAAAAAAACATAAAATAATTTCAACGTTGGCAGGGTGCTACTACTACTACTAATAATAATAATGCCACTTACCACATGCATGGCGACATATTTCGCTCTGTGGTACTTTTTGAGGAGGCGTGTGCCTATGGTGGAGAAGGGCGGAAGAGTGACCCAACAGGTCTTCATGGTGCAGGACCCGGAGACCCCGTGACACTTACACTCTGTCACAAGGCTTCCACGTACTGCCTGGTGAGGAGGACATATCGATTACAAAGGATATACTATAATAATAAATTTGATCAGGCTTCTTTTGGTAGGTTAATTAGTTAAAATAGGACTTCAGAGGCTATCAACCCTTCTGGATTATAAAGCCAGCACACTGTAAGACAAGAATAGCATCAGGACTGAAGCCCCTTTTCGAGAACTCCAGCCCCTTGTTTTGGTATAAGGATGTGATAAGGATAGACTCTCAAAGAACACTGGCAGATTCAGGGTATGTTAGAATACAAAGGGTGTGATTGTGTCAGTGTATAATCAGTAACTTTTTAAAGTATTATAGTTGACTGTGGAGTTAGGTGCACTCTAAGACATAAATCCTACCTCAATACAGTGAACCCTCGAACAGTGAAACAAACCCCAAAACGTAAATATTAGGTACAAAATTAATATAAAGATTCAATTTAGTTCAGGATACCTTCAAGAACCACGATTTGTGTCATAAGGATACTTCGCACATGCACGATTATGGAAGGACCTCTAACAATTAAAAGTGCAGACTGTTCGGCTTATGAACGAAGTTTAACAATTAAAATACTACAAACTATCTCATTTAATTTTTTGAGGTACCACAAATCCTTCGTAAGCTGAATAAAACCATCTAATAGTGTTCAGAATATGATGAAAAGTATATCACCGGTACTGAATGGGTATCCCTCTCCACCCCCCTCTCACGTACTTATGCCTAATATCATAATATCTTCTAAAGATGTACTCTCGGCCCTCTCTGGACTTAATACTAAGAAGGCGTACGGACCGGATGGTGTTCCTCCTATTGTACTAAAAAACTGTTCCATATATACCCTTGAAAATTCAAAATTCGAACATGCCCTGACAAGTTACCCCTTTTGGCCTGGACACCCAGGTGAATTTGAAAAAAACATTATTGATTATGGGCGTATGGCTGATCGAAATTGCAATCTACAATCCTGCATGGAAGCTATTGGCCGAGACAAATCGAATGGCACCAGGTAGAATTATTTTGGACCTTTAATTTGGGCTACAGAAGACTTTCAAAGTTGAAAAAAGGGTAATTTTGGCTGTTTCAGGAGGTCAAATCAAAACCTAAATCCTAAAATAATGGTCCGATTTAAATTATGTTTTTGCCATTGGATTCAGCGGGCCAAAATGTACTTGTGATGCAAATGTGAACAAAATCCATACATAATAACCCGTCTATGGTGATTTAGAAGTTATCAAAATTAGGCCTATAGGGGCTCAAAAATGTCCAAAATAAAACAAATTATATGCCGGTGGAATCGCAATGACGAGACGAATCTATATAAACCCTTAAACTCAAAATTCGAACATGCCCATAATGCAAATCCAAATTAGGCCTATAGGGCCTCAAAAATGTCCAAAATAATAAAATTCATATACCGTTGGAATCGCAACGACGAGACGAATCCATATATACCCTTGAAAACTCAATTTCGTACATGCCCTGACAAGTTACTCCTTTTGGCCTGGACTAAAACCCAGGTGATTTTGAAAAACTATTATTGATTGTGGGCGGATGGCTGGTCGAAATTGCAATTTTTCTATAGAAAAGTTTACAAATTTATCTTGAAGGAGGGTCCCTGGGGGTGGGGGTGGGGGGGGGGGGTAAGCTTGATGAAGGTCTAGGGAGGAAACTAAAATAATAATAAAAAGATACATTAATGAGCAGATAAATAGGGCCATCTTGCCTTAACCTACCCTCCTGCCGGCGTTGTTGTTGTGGAGGTTCATTAGCGCTCGGGCGTCCCCCTCACTCTCACGGGTGTCCAAGAAGCGACGGGCGAACTTCACGCCGTATCTGAAATTATACATGTAATTAGTCGGTTTTGTTTCACCACCGGATTTCTTGATAATTAGTGGACAAATTTGAAACCCCTATGTCTTAGTGTCATATTAATACTAAGTTTTCACAATTGACTACATATTTCACCCCAAAATATTCGGAATAGCTGAGTGATTAAGATGGGGACATGGAAATTTACAGTCAGCTGGAAAGAAACACCGTTTAACCCTCTCTCTGCGGGCATATTTCCGCCATATTAGGGCTCATTCAGGCACTCCTAATTGATTAGGCAAGTGTCTGCATGAAATGAAATGTATTAAGCCGAAAAGTAAGAGAAAATATCTTCAAAATGACACCAAAACGAGCTTCGTAGCCCGCGAGATTCACCCGCAGCGATACCATAGACATTCACTAAAATGAGCAATTATCGCTATTGTCGCACTACAATTGCCTTTGGCAGCATTTTATATCTAGCGAGACTCTGACTTAGAGCCTTCAGTGGCACGGCCGCCTGGCTGGGAGAAGGACGTGTGGCCTGCCGTGCTACCGCTCCCTCGCACTCCATTTTACAGGCTTTAAGAGGCTTTAAAGGCCTGTAAATTGATGTAAATTGCCATGGCGTTCCGGAACGTCTCCCGCAGGGAAAGGGTTAATGAAAAGTGTATATATATATATATATATATATATACATGTATTTCATTGGGGGGTCCAGGGGGAAGCTGTAAACCCCCCCCCCCCCAGGAAATGTTCATAATATGAGCAGTTCTAGGAGCACTCTGTACCCACACATATATATATATATATATGGCAACACTTTTTGTATTTATATGATAGTTAGCAACTCACAGATGATTTAGGACGGGTATTTAAGCCTCACTCTCCCCCGTTTTCTTGTATTACCCTGAAGATGTCTTAAGAGAATAGACGAAAGCTTGGTGTTCCATTGTTTCAATTTTCCTAGCGAGTTTTACAATATATATATATATATATATATATATATGACATAAGAAAATAATAGTTTTGAAAGAGTGACGAACCTGATATCCGCGCTACATCCCCCCCACTTCCAGCCTCCCTCGCTGTAGGTGTTACGCTTGCGGTGGTCACAGCCGCAGGCGGATATGTTGCCGCGAGCACAGGCTGCCGTAATGCTGTGGGTCACACCTGCACTAGACACAGCATACGTGAAGGCTGCCTCGCGACTACCTGGGGAACAAACACACAGATAACAAAGTGTTCAACTGTTTAACCCCTTATGTACCAGCGATGTTTATTTATTTTTTGTTTAACTAAATTTAGACAATTGTGCACAGTTTAAGAAGGATCTGGGGTACTAAAAAGCGTTAAGTGAGATAGTTGGAATCTAGTTAATTGCTATATTCCCTTTTTAAACTGAATAAAATCGTCTAACAGTAGCCAGAATATAATGAAAAGGACGTTACTGGTACTGTGTGGGTTAATACAACATAATTGCGATTACAAAGGAAATCAAGCAACACCAGGTCTAGTGACCTTTCTAGGCTGCTTGTCCTCCTGGGACAAAGTACTCTGATTTTGGTGTGTTGACACTTTATCAAGTAAATATACAGTATAAATAAATAAATGAGGTCTCCGGACAAGCTGGGGAAAAATGTGCTGTGAAATTTATGGGTCGAACTTGAGAATAAGAATAAGAAATAGCTATGGCCATGTGACTACCTGGTGAACAATTACACTGCTAAATACGTATCCAGTTGCTAAACAATTCGAATAATAAATACACACATGAATAATAAATACACACATGAATAATAAATACACACATGAATAATAAATACACACATGAATAATAAATACACACATGAATAAATATATAAAACAAAGTAAATAATATAACAACAAACATTGTTTTGCATCTACCTGGAAACTAATGCACTGTTAAATTCGTATTCGACCGCAAGATTACAAAAACAAAGAAGCAAAAAAACATGATTATATATACAGTATATACTGTTATTTGGGATACATTTTTCTTGTCGTTCTTCAATATCCTCCTCTGATAGGTTACATATTGTATCAAAATATTATTTCCTTAATTATGTTACCTACGGGGGCCCCTTGCCTTTATGGTAAAAATCGCATCTCCTCACCATTTTTTTTTCATCAATTATTATTCCTTAATCTTTTTACTCAATTCAGCCCTTATCTAATTGTAACGTTCCTGTTCTCCTCTGCTAATTAGTATCCTTCATTTCATTGTACTGTGTTTGTTGACATTCCAGTTCCCCTCCCTCTCTCTCTCTCTCTCTCATCTCTTTCTCTTGTCAGTCAGTGAGTCCCTGGGTCCCAGCCTTAAGGGGACACCGACTGCTTTTTTGGCCTATAAATTCATTCATACATAAATTCTTAATTTCCTCGCTAGACATCCCTCAAACTTAGAAAAACATCCCCTAGAACCCCCCCCCCCCCAAGATAAATGTGTACATCTTTCGGTAGATAAATGACCGGCCGAAGGCCGGTTCCTCTTACAATTACAGGCTGGCTATCGCTCGCCAGGAAAAAATCGACACCTAAATGGCACGATAGGTCTTAAAATGTATAACGAAAAATGGGACGAAAGGTCTTAAAATCGCCAAACAAATGGACCGAACATCTAAAAATCTAAACCATAATGGGATTAAACACGAGGGAGAAAGGAGACCATAAAAACGACCGTCTCCCCTTAATGGCCACCCTGGGGCCGTATCACTCTCACCGACCCACACAATTACACCTCTGGGTAATTACAGTTCCTCCCTCATCCCTTCAAGAGATGCCTGCTTCTTCGTGTACAGTTGACTTAGTAAATTGTAAGGCTGGAAGTGTTGTTCCTTCTGCAGGTCCACATACAGTTGGGTAGGAGATGACGCCAAGTACAGTCGCGTTAATAAGTGATGTCTCGGCACCAAGTATGTTTTGATCAATAATTCGTATCAGCAATTTTAAGTTTCATTTCTTCATATCGAGTGAAATATACAAACTTGTTCCTACACTTACTCACCCTATTCAACATCTGACAGACAATTAATACAGCACAGAGCAAGCCAAACGTAATGCCAGCTGGGCCATGACTTATTAGTGCGACCGTACAGACAAAAGTCATAGCCTACTTACAATCCTTCACCTTTCTCTCTTGATATAATATGGTACTCTCCCCCTAAAAATATCTTAATTGTAAAAGTTTGTTGGTAGTGTGTGTTAATTATTATGATTTTGTTTTTACTAGGGAGTGTTATGCTAGATAAAACAAGTATTGTAACGGGGATAAATCAGGAGTTCAATACACATATACAATACAAACACAAGGGGAGTTATATAAATATTACAAGACAACGTTTTATTCACACACAAATAACATATCTAAAATCTTGTGTCAAAGATATTGCGTGTTCTAACCAGACATCAAGTTATTAAATTAAAGTCGGATTTATGGAACTGTTACATGTCATTGGCTGAAAGTGTAGGCCTATCACGCTAAAATGACACTTTCTTCTTGGCATTATAATCATCATTACCTCCTTACGAATGGGCCTAGAGCGAATAGTTGAGGCTTTTTATGGCAGCCCCAGCCCAAGAGACAAATGGAACTGAATTGTGACCCTCGAGGAACGGAGGTAAACAGAGGGTGGACTGAAAATTGGACACGACATTGGGGCCCCGCCTGGTCATTACCACATATATGGACTTGACCAGGCAGTCGTTGTGGCATTGTAGGCAAGATGGTTGGGTGAGGTGAGGGTAGGTAGTAGATGATCGGGTGAGAGTGGTGATGATAGTAGTGATGATTGTTGCGTCAGGAGTTATGATAAGAACTTTGGTGGATACTGATTTTGGTTTTGTGATGGTAACAAGTTTTGTCTAGATAAGTGATTTTAGTGTATTATTATGGAATAGCGATGTTCATAGGACTGTATTATCGTGCTGCCTTCAGACAATAATGACTGTCTGGCGTGTTACTATCACTCAGAAGAGGAAGAGAAGTCCCTAAGATTTTCTATTATGAATTATTGTTACGTGGAGATAATATGCATACATGTAATTTATACACATTAGATATAAATGTTTATATATATATATATATATAAATGTTTATATATATATATATATATATATATAGAGAGAGAGAGAGAGAGAGTTAGAATTAGAGTGAGAGAGAGAGTTAGAGTGAGAGAGGAGGATCGAAATATATACGAAGAAGGAAACTGGGAAACTTTATAAAACAGAATAGAGGTCATGACAATTATACTTATATACCAATATTAAGCATATCTGGTTTACATACGTGCGTTTAAGGGGAGGTATTTAGTTTGTTCCCTAGACCTCCATCAAGCTTAAAATTACACCCCCTTGAGTCCATTTCAAGATAAATGTGTACATTT
The DNA here is from genome assembly GCA_032716605.1 of Paralithodes platypus. Taxonomy (NCBI): domain Eukaryota; kingdom Metazoa; phylum Arthropoda; class Malacostraca; order Decapoda; family Lithodidae; genus Paralithodes; species Paralithodes platypus. The sequence continues at coordinate 42,919,011 of CM064579.1, forward strand.
TTCGGTAGAAAAATGTCTCGGCCAAAGGCCGGTTCTTCTTAAATTACAGGCTCGCTATCGCTCGCCAGGATAAAATCGACACCTGAATGGTACGAAAGGTCTTAATATGGGGTGAAAGTTCTTAAAATCGCTAAACTAATGGGGCAAACGTTTTATAATATCAAAAGCAATGGGGCTAAACATGAGGGAGAAAGGGGTCAAGAAAAAAATCCCTCGAGTGGAGATCTCCCCTTAAACACAACAACAAACAAACTATAATTTACAAATGATTGGTACCGTTCTTTACAGCTGAACACCATCTTTAAGGGGGGTCATAGTTTTTTTTTTTATCTTTCTCTCCTTTTCTCTCTTTCACTGGCTTGTATCCATTCGGCTCCATTCAGCCAACTGTTTTAAGATGTTTAACCCCATCCAGGTGTCGATTTCGTCCTGGCGAGCGATAGCGAGCCAGCATTGTATGGAGAAATCCGGCTTCGCCAGAGACATTTTTCTATCGAAAAATGTAAAAATTTAGCTTGCTGTCAAAACTTAAAAAATATATATGCCAGCTCGCTACCGCTCGCCAGAAAAATATTGACACCTGGATGGGGGTAAACGTCTTAAAACAATAGGCTGAATGGGGCCGAATGGATACAAGCCAAAGAGAGAGAGAGTGAGAAAGGGAAAACAGCGAGGTGGGCTCCCTTAAAGCATAAATGCTATTAGGTTATGTTGTATTGGTTGTTTTTATGGACCCCCTTCTCCTTCATGTTTAGCCCCATTAGTTTTGAAATTTGAAGACGTTTTCCCCATTAGTTTGGCGATTTTAAGACCGTCCAACCCCATTTCTTTGTCCATATTAGGACAATTCGCGCCATTTAGGTGTCAATTTCTTCCTGGCGAGCGCTAACTACCATAGCTGGTGGTAGCTAGTTTCCAATACAAAATTTATGATCAAGTTGATAATGAGAATACAATACATAATACATTATAAAATAGTAAAACATATGTATCGGTCATCTCGTCCATGACTACGAATGTCACAGCAACAAAGGGCCCTGTTACTGCTATATTTCCTCATGAACTAAGCTACCCCTCGCAATAACGGAATAATCTCTACAATACCTCTCTAAAATAGCTCAAATCTATAGAATATCGCTATAATTTATGTCGCTAGATATACAAATTTACCTCGAGATCGAAGTAAATACCTCTAGATCTAGCGGGCAAGTAGCTAAAATGGCAACACCGATCGCTAAGCTTTGAGAGCCAGGCAAGCGAAGAGCCACGACACAAAATGTGAAGCAATAACAACAACAGACCATGACGCAAGGGTGGAAGTAAGAGACGGGGTTGGGTTACGGGAGAGGGAGAGTTTATAAAAAGGCGATCATGATATACGTCAATAGTGAAGGGGAGATGGTTGACTGGTGGGGTGAGGGGATGGGAAGGGAATATGGAACAGGAACAAGGGTGAGCAACAGAGAGAGAAGGCACTGGGAAGGGAAAAAGAGATTTGGAAGAGGAAGAGTGATTGAAAGATGAGGAACAGAGAGAAGAGGAACTAGGAGGGGAAGAAGAGATGTGGAAGAGGAAGAGTGATTGAAAGATGAGGAACAGAGAGAAGAGGAAGAGATAAGAAGAGATTTGGAAGAGGAAGAGTGATTGAAAGATGAGGAACAGAGAGAAGAGGAACTAGGAGGGGAAGAAGAGATGTGGAAGAGGAAGAGTGATTGAAAGAGAAGAGGAACTAGGAGGGGAAGAAGAGATGTGGAAGAGGAAGAGTGATTGAAAGATGAGGAACAGAGAGAAGAGGAACTAGGAGGGGAAGAAGAGATTTGGAAGAGGAAGAGTGATTGAAAGATGAGGAACAGAGAGAAGAGGAACTAGGAGGGGAAGAAGAGATGTGGAAGAGGAAGAGTGATTGAAAGATGAGGAACAGAGAAGAGGAACTAGGAGGGGAAGAAGAGATTTGGAAGAGGAAGAGTGATTGAAAGATGAGGAACAGAGAAGAGGAACTAGGAGGGGAAGAAGAGATGTGGAAGAGGAAGAGTGATTGAAAGATGAGGAACAGAGAGAGAAGGCACTGGGAAGGGAAAAAGAGATTTGGAAGAGGAAGAGTGATTGAAAGATGAGGAACAGAGAGAAGAGGAACTAGGAGGGGAAGAAGAGATGTGGAAGAGGAAGAGTGATTGAAAGATGAGGAACAGAGACGGAGAATTAGAGTGAGACAGAGTTAGAGTGAGACAGAGTTAGAGTGAGACAGAGTTAGAGTGAGAGAGAGAGAGATCAAACTATAAACGAAGAAGGAGCTTGGGGAACTGAAGAAGACAGAATAGAGGACATGACAAAATAGGAAGCGAAGGAGAGAAGGAAAAAAGGAGAGAAGTAGAGAAGGAGAGAAGGATAGAAGGATAAAAGGATAGAAGTAGAGAATGATAGAATGATAGAAGGATAGAATGATAGAAGGATAGAAGGGTAGGAAATAAGATAGGGTAAGCTCACCCGGGATAAAACTGGCACTGACAGACACATTCCTCGCATGACCGCACTTAAGGGCGTAGTGGCTATTTTTGTTGATCTATTTAATTATTATTTCATTTATTGTTAAGTTTCCTGGCTAGACTTCTATCAAACTTAAAATACACCCCCTAGACCCCCCCCCCCCCACCTTCAAGATAAATGTATAAATGTTTCTTAAAATTACAGTCTCGCCAGGGTTAAAGGACCCTGACGCTCGCTATCGTTCGCCAGGAAAATAAAATGGACACCTAAATGGCCCGAATGGTCTTAAAATTGACAACGTAATAAGGCGAAAGGTCTTAAAATCGACAAACTAATGGAGTGAACCTCTTAAAATCTCAAACCCTATTGGGGCTAAACATGAAAGAGAAGGGAGTCCAGAAAAAGCAACTATATCCCCCCTTACGACCAATACTATATTTAAGGGAAATATAATAATATAGTAATAGATATTGAGGGTATGAGTGAAAAAACCAGAGGGGCTACTACTGAAAGGGAATAAGAAGACCAAGGGAAGACAGAGAAGGAAGATAATAGGGAAATAAGAAGACCAAGGGAAGACAGAGAAGGAAGATATTAGGGGAATAAGAAGATCAAGGGAAGACAGAGAAGGAAGATATTAGGGAATAAGAAGACTAAGAAGATATTAGAGGAATAAGAATAAGAATAAGAAGGAACACGGGAAGACAGAGAGAAGGAAGATATTAGGGGAATAAGAAGATCAAGGGAAGACAGAGAAGGAAGATATTAGGGGAATAAGAAGATCAAGGGAAGACAGAGAAGGAAGATAATAGGGGAATAAGAAGATCAAGGGAAGACAGAGAAGGAAGATATTAGGGGAATAAGAAGATCAAGGGAAGACAGAGAAGGAAGATAATAGGGAAATAAGAAGATCAAGGGAAGACAGAGAAGGAAGATATTAGGGGAATAAGAAGATCAAGGGAAGACAGAGAAGGAAGATAATAGGGGAATAAGAAGACCAAGGGAAGACAGAGAGAAGGAAGATATTAGGGGAATAAGAAGATCAAGGGAAGACAGAGAGAAGGAAGGTATTAGGGGAATAAGAAGATCAAGGGAAGACACAGAGAAGAAAGGTATTAGAGGAATGGTTACAGATATGAGTGTGTAACAGGCTGTGTTGGTGGTGTAATGGTTTAGGTGCTTATGTTCTGGGTGTGGTATCCCGAGTTTGAATCCCGGGAGGACCATATGCTTTCATTAGTTTATTCAAGTGCATTGGGGTTTGTAATTGATGATTAATGTTAAGAACGGGGTGTTACTTAATTACAGTGAGTCACAAGGGGAGGAGTGAATGGAAGGGGCGAGGGAAAGGGAGGGGGAACGAGAGGGACTGGAGTTCTGGAAAAGGGGCTCCAGTCCTGACGCTATTCTTGACTTACAGTGTGCTGGCTTAATTATCCAGAAGGGTTGATACCCTCTGAAGTCCCATTTTTAACTAACTAGGCCCATATTAACTAAGGAAAGGAATTTCGGTCGTTTCGCCCAGTGTTCCATCAGAGTCACTTCGCTCGATTTTTTAGTCGATTCCACAATCTTTCAATAAGAAAGAAACAAATTTGTATTTATTGCTAACGTTTCGATACTATCCTCGTATCATCATCAGAGCCTAATATGGACACAGCAAACTTCTTTTAAAATATAATGCATGTAGATTTACATATCTAAAATAGTTTAAAAGAGATATTTACGATATACATGTATGTGAAGATATTTAATTGCAAATGTTATGAAAAGACGTGAATAGAGTAAATTATTATAGAATGAAATTATAATAATTTGTGGTATGTGAGATCGTAGTTTAGTATATAAAATAAACGAATTTTTCTTTTATTTATTTATTTTATTAATCATGTCAAACGAGACAGGTGTGATTACGTTAAAATATGACCGAATTTGACTTAATGTAAAATCAAAGTATCAGTAATTGATAAAAGGGTGCGTGAAATTAGTAGACACAAGAATGATCATATTCAGTTCAAAGGTGTATGAATAAAATGGAACACTAGATTGTAAATGAAGTAGAAAGGAGGGGAATACATTTCCGTTTGCACAGATCACACACCTTAGTACCTAAAAACACAACAGCTGTGCTGAAGTCTCGTGAGTTCCAATCTCGGGCTTATGGAGGAAAGTGAAAAGATATTCCATAATAGCCAGATCCAGCTCCCACGGACTACTAGCAAGAACTGAAAACATACCGGCCGAAAATGGGTGATCATTGTTCAAAGAATGCTCCCTAATGGCAGAAAAAAATGGTTTACTGATTCGTGAACCCGTACGAGCTGAGCAACCAAGGTTTTTCGCAAACCGACTCTTCAGGTGACTCTTTGTTTTCCCAATGTACGGAGCCTTACAGCTTTGTTAGTTAAAATAGGACTTCAGAGGCTATCAACCCTATTGGATTATTAAGCCAGCACACTGTAAGTCAAGAATAACGTCAGGACTGGAGCCTCTCTGCGAGAACTCCAATCCCTTGCCTTACAGCTATAACACGTGAATTTGTATATAAGAGACAACTGAATATCTAACTGAATTTGGTCTTTAACTTTAAAGAATTTCTAAATTGTATTGTATTTTTTTTTAAATTACACGAACAGATACTTGAGGAAACAAATAATTTAGAAGTTTATTAAGTCTATTTCTGATATACAGTATATATATATATATATATATATATATATATATATATATATATATATATATATAGAGAGAGAGAGAGAGAGAGAGAGAAAGAGAGAGAGGAGAGGGAGATGAAAGGAGGCAGCACGCAGGGAGAAGGCCAATTAGTGTGATAACATGATATATGAAAGGAAAGAGGGAGAGGGGAAGGTGATGATTATAGGGGAAGAGATGAAAGGATGAATGGAATGCAGAAAGAAAGACAGAATAGAAACATCGATAAAAACTGTATTGCAAAATCTGGCATTACAGAGACGTCGACTGGAAAATATCTGATGTAAAGAGAAATGTAATTGAAATCCACCTAAGACACATTGAAATTAGATAAAACTAGCTAAGCAACAGGAAGAGAACAGTTTACAATTGCAGTGAAGAAAACATAACAATGAAAAACAATCATGTTCAGACGAGATGAAATTATCTTTAATGGAAGAAGGAAAACCAAAACAAAAATATGAAGATGAACCAGGACGATTACGAATATCATTATTTATATAATTTAGTTACTCTCTCTCTCTCTCTCTCTGTATGTGTGTGTGTGTGTTTCTGTTTGTGTGGGCCATTGTCTCACATTTTCACTCTTTTGTGTCTGTGTGTACCTCTCTCTCTCTCTCTCTCTCTCTCTCTCTCTCTCTCTCTCTCTTTCTCTCTCCATCAAAGGAAAGCTCCACATTGAGCCAACCCTGGATATTATGTTCCCGAGCACCTCTAAGTGACCACTCACCCATAAAATCTCAACTCAATATAACCTTTTTATGACTGGGGCTTACTGAGCGTGATGGCTGAAAGGGGTGGGAGGTTGGGGGGGGGGGGGGGGCTGTTGCAGGAAGGGGAGCCAGGAAGAGAAGGGTCAGGGGAGAAAAAGAAAAGAGAAGGAGATAATTATATACTATGCATACAGTATATATATATATACGGCATATATATACTGTATATATATATATATATATATATATATATATATATATATATATATAGGTATATATGTTTTTTATATACTCCCAGCCGGACTCGAACCTCCAACATTCAGAACGAGTGTCCAAGATTTGAATCTACTACACCACGGTGTGATAAAGGAATCTTAACCTTTTCCTATTTATATTAAGAAGGGAAATCCTACTTGGAGAATGTATTTTCAATTCATGCAGCTCTCGTGTATTTTATATATATATATATATATATATATATATATATATATATATATATATATATATATAACACAAAAACAAAATACAAATTCACTCAAGAGAGATAGGAAACCGAAATATTATCTTCCCTTTTTTCACTTTCAACCTACTTTTGCACCTTCATGCATCCATTCCTTCACTTATTCAGGGAGGCGATAGCACAATGGATAGTGTTGTGGACTGCAGAACAAAAGGACCTCAGATCTAGTCCTCGCCAAACGTCAGGGATTTTTCAGAGGTGATCTGGCCGTTTTTGCTGTTCTACAAGTATCCTGGCTACACCGACACGTCAAGAAAACACTCCCTACATAGTCACTAGTTCATAGCATAGAATATGCCTGACCATATTCGAAGATGCTGTGAACGACCGTATAGCTGCTCTCTCCAAATCTTGTGATGTGTATAAAGAAGGTGTCGCCATCTGGTATGGCAGAAGGGAAGCAACCAACAACTTGAAGCTCTACTGTGACCACCTAGAGCGACATATGAAGCACCCAACATCTCAACGCTTCAATTGATAATCTCGGGGCCTCAAAAGAGTTACAGGCTACTGAACAGCCTACAGTCCCGAGGTTGAAACATAGAAAAAGAAAAATCACTAACCTACTAATACGACGTGTGCAAGCGGTGTGACAGAGGTGGGGAGAGTACAGTTCCATCTCTGGCTGGCAAACAGTCTGCGGCACTCCCGGAGCCCCAGCCTGGACCCCTCACTCACAGCCACCATGGAATCAGGGGCCCGGGCACATAGGCGGCGCTGGCGGGGTGTCAGTCCAGGCACTCGTGAACACAGCAGCCTGGCACCCAGACCCACGGCGGGAGTCACGGCTCTAGGGGGAGGAGAGAGGGAAAATTGTCAGATAAAACTAAATCACATAAAATACATATTCTAACCTAAAGAGTGAGGAACAATTGCAATAAAGCAGCACATCAGAATTTGTCCCAATTCTAACCTGAAGAAGCATTGGGAACAGCTACCATAGAGAAATTATTTTTTGGACAACTCAACAAGTGGACCTTTTCAATCAGTAGATCTCTACCAGTGCCATCTCGACCAGGGCTTAAAAATTAAGCTAATGTAATGTTAATTATCTGAATTAACTTAACCCTAATGTAACCAAACAGTACAGTTTGAATTTGTACAGTTTGAGATTTGTTCCATGTACACATTGTCAAACGTATCCAACCTGCACATGTGGTGGTCAATTCTAAAGTCTGCCATCTTTGGTGCATTCCCATATCTGTCTCCATTGTCGTCTCCTGATAGTTGTATTGTCAACAGTCCTAAAGACAAAGCTGATTTACTAATGTCACATTTTGATTCCAAACTCAGTTGAGGTTAACAATGGAGATGATCAGAATCCAATGTTCAGCATGGTTGCCTTCAAATCAAGTGAAATTGAGCATTTGTTGGACAAGTTCGATCCCTATGGCAGAATTAACCCTTTAAGTATGTTCACGTTATTCTTCAAATAGTTTCAAAGATCTTTGCTCCAAAATTAAATGCTTCATTTCGTGTTTTAATAAAATCAGACTCTTTTTCTTCTTGTATGTTTTGTTCTATGTGAGTGAGGGAGACAAAAGGCAGAACTGCCTGTGGCGAGTGCCTCACCCAGAGTTGAAGAGTGACAGGGCCAAAATCAAGGGACGCTCGAGCCAAAATGCCTGGACACACGGAGTTTGAACAAATATACAGTAAGTCATAGGAAGAGTGAAAGACTGATTCTGGGAGAGAGTTCCAGAGTTCAGCAGTTGAATAGAAGAAAGCTTGGGAAGAGCTAGATATTGGTAGTTAGATCAGAAGGTAAGTGTTGTATATATGGATTCATTACCCCTGGAGGTGGTTGAGCACACCCAGCTTCTGGGAAGCCGTTTTTATCAAGAGTGGTATTATGATATTTCCAAGAAATATCAGAAGAAAAAGAGATACCAAAAATATTTAGAGTAGATAAAGGGTTAATTTGTATGTTGTTGAAGAGTAGGTCATAGTTTTTTAGAAGGGGCGACGAGTAGACAGATGGAAAAATTTAGTTTTGGAAGCATTGACAGTAACAAGGTTTTCTCTACCCCAATTAGAGATAGTAGAGAGATCAGAAGATAGGTGTTTTATGACCACCTTACGTGAGTTTTGGAGTCACTTTTTTACTAACGGCTGTGCGCCATCGCTGGTATTGTAGAGGTTAACCACCAAAACTGAACTGCACCGGTAGTATGATTACCAAACCAGCTGTATACATAACTTGTCAAAGAGAATTATCTTTTGTTAATGCTTCTATTTGTCAGGAATATAACGTAATTCTTTGATAGGTGTATATGAATTTGGATGAATGAATCTAAATGGAAGAGTGTTATGAGTGGTCATATGGTTGGTTTGTGAGTTCGTTGCTTTGAGAGATAGCAGTATGAGCAGACGTGAGTTTTGGCCGTGGCTTCGTTGGTTTAGTGAATTTTATTTATGTGCCCGATTGAGCTATTTCATGCTTTATTTGAGTTTACACTAGTTTAGCTCCATCAGCCCCAACCCACGTACGGCGGATTAGCAGCTCTCATCACTAATAGTGAATTGTGAAGTGAAGTGTTTATTTAATACGCAAAATTAGGAGCTCTATATCTACTGAAGTTAATTAAGTATCTTTAAAATATGCGTTATTGTGAGCCCTATATTTCATATATATATTTGCGTTAGTTAAATTGGGTGCTTTCTTTAATTTACAAATGAAGTTGATATGTTAATTCTTAATTGTGAAGACGTATAAGTGTTTCTTTCCTTAGGCAGTGAATTTACTGCCGTGTGCTAGGTAGTCTCGCCCCCAGAGCTCCTGGACCTTGCTAAGGTCTTTATCCTCATTGCTAGCCGAGCAATGGGAGGTGTGCGTCTGTAGCCTTGGACGTGTGGCTAAGTTACCCTGCAACCTGGAGTGGGAGGTGTGTGTGTCTGTAGCCTTGGACGTGTGGCTAAGTTACCCTGCAACCTGGAGTGGGAGGTGTGTGTGTCTGTAGCCTTGGACGTGTGGCTAAGTTACCCTGCAACCTGGAGTGGGAGGTGTGTGTGTCTGTAGCCTTGGACGTGTGGCTAAGTTACCCTGCAACCTGGAGTGGGAGGTGTGTGTGTCTGTAGCCTTGGACTTGACGCCTGTATAGCCGCTGATCGAGACTGTACCTGGCTATATCCTACAGTTGGTGATGTGGTGTCTGTTCTACAACCTATACTCTACGTTATGAAACACGCTGGCTAAAATTACAGGATCACTATCGCTTACCAGAAAAAAAATCGACACCTAAATGGCACGAAAGGTCTTAATATTGACAAAGAAATGGGGTGATAGGTCTCAAAATCGCCAAACTAACGGAAAGAACGTCTTAAAATCTCAATACTAATATTCTACACATGAGGGAGAAGGGGTCCAGACAAAGTAAGTACATTTATTTTTGGATTTAACTCATTCAGTTCCGGTGTCGTACTTTTAACTTTATTCTGGCTACTATTAGACGATTGTATTCAGTTTAAAAAGGGCCTCCAGCAATGAACCGTCTTTGAACGATCTGACTTGACCTTTCTTAGTGCCACATATCTCTCTTAAACTACATAAACAAAAATTGATATAGCTAGAATATAATTATAAAGACGTCGCCGGTACAGAAGGGGTTAAGGCAGGGATAGTAACATTGAATGAGAAAGTATGTCCATGGTGCAGGGACATATTTAGGTTGATTTTATTTTCAGAGATTATGACTATTGTGGAGTTTCAGCTCAGTTCATGTTTTAGTGATCCACCGTGATTGATGAAGCTTTCCATTCTCAAGGAAGTCACGAAGAGAGAGAGAGAGAGAGAGAGAGAGAGAGAGAGAGAGGGATGTAGAGAAAAATAGTTAATACGAATAACAAAACGCAAGGGTATTATTCTATAATTGCACCTATACGAGCTAAACAAATTATTATTGTATTTAACAGGAAGTTACGACGAGGTAAGTGATGTGGTATAGGTGGCAATATGCGGAAATGGATTATAAGGGCATTCTGCCCCCCTCTTACCCCCTTACGAAAATCTACGGTTATTCACTCCACCCCAACTGAATTTCTACCGTTTTACCCAACCAGCGGGGGTGTGGGGGCGGCAGCCCCCACCCATAATACTAGGTTAGGTTAGGTAAGGTTTAGGTTAGGCTAATGTCTCTCTGAAACATTGTAAATCCGTGTCACATCTAGATTGATAGACTTTTGTCAGAGGGGGGCGGAATGCCCTTATAATCCATTTCCGCATATTGCCACCTATACCACATCACTTACCTCGTTGTACCTTCCTGTTAAATACAATAATAATTTGTTTAGCTCGTATAGGTGCAATTATAGAAATTTACCAAAGCAAGGATTTCAATGAGTTTGCCTGAGCGTTTTGATGCCCAGTACAGCATTGATTTAATTTACTCGATTTTTGGATAGTTGGAATGGTAAAGAGGAAAGGAGGGAGGAGGAGGAGGGAGAGAGAGAAGGAGGGAAGGAAGAGGAGGAGGGAGAGAAGGAAGGAGGGAGGGAGGGAGGAGTGTTGCCAATTTAGCTACTTTCCAGCTAGATCTAGAGGTATTTACTTCAATCTAGAGGCAAATATGTACATCTAGCGGCATGAATTCTAGCGATATTCTGGATATTTGAGCCATTATAGAGCGATATTCTAGAGATTGTGGCTTTTTTTATATAAATATATATATTTTTTGCATTGATTTACTATCTAGCGGACTTGATTTGGTAACCCTGGGAGGGAGGGAGGGAGAGGGGGCCGACAACAAGGCTTTGCAATTACTACTCCAGATAAGGAGAGATGTCGCGACTGTAAAACTGGAGAGAGAGTGAGAGTGAGAGTGAGTTATAAGGAGTTACAAGGAATCGTTAGTATCTCCTAGACCTTGCGGTCCATTCCGAGGAGATACCCGAAGTGGAAGGAGAGAGACTGTTTAGTGCATTACACTCGTTATAGAGTGTGCAAAATACTATCTAGTCTTTTCTTGAACTGCTCTACTGAAGAACTGTTTACAACTTCTGAGGGAAGTTTGTTACAGGTAGAACAGATCTTGTATGTGAAAAAGTTTCCACAAATACTAGTGCCGAACCTTTTCAATTCTAATTTTCACCCATGGTTGCGTGTTGTATTCATATTGAGGCTAAACATTTTGCTATAATCCACATTGTCAAGCCCATTAAGTAATTTAAAAACTTCAATGAGCTGGGAACTGCGTAAGTATCCCACGCAACTATGCTGATGGTTGAAAGCCCTCAAAGTCCAGCCGCTTGTTCGTGAGCACGCAAAAACAAAACTTGTTTTTGCCTACCCCTTTCCCCATTTCAATTCCGACTTTCGGGCGCCCCGTAGGACCCCTTATACCTAGGGGATCGTTGTTTTGTGGTTTTTCCTTCATTTCTAACCCATTCCAGGTGTTTTTCCTTCATTTCTAACCCATTCCAGGTGTTTTTCCTTCATTTCTAACCCATTCCAGGTGTTTTTCCTTCATTTCTAACCCATTCCAGGTGTTTTTCCTTCATTTCTAACCCATTCCAGGTGTTTTTCCTTAATTTCTAACCCTTTCCAGGTGTTTTTCCTTCATTTCTAACCCATTCCAGGTGTTTTTCCTTCATTTCTAACCCATTCCCGGTGTTTTTCCTTCATTTCTAACCCATTCCTGCCGGGCCTGGAGTGTACATTTATGGTATATTGCCTGGTGCTCAGTGGGTTAAGATAATGGTGATAATAGTAGTAATGATGGTGATAGTTGGGAGATAGTTTGTCTTGATGGTGTAATGGTTAGAGTGTTTAATATCTGTGTGTGGTAACCCAGGTAGTTATTAATGCTTCCATTAATTATCGATAAATCAGCCGTTAAGGGACTAAAATTTCCGCCAAGTTAAAATCAATAGAGTATAGTATCTGAGGGTAGTCGGATGTCTAGGAGGTACCAGTCCAACCCCCTCCAGACTCACACCTCTAATAATCACCTGAAGGGGACAGTGGCTGTTTGTTTGGTCTATTAATTCATTAATTCATATATATTTTTCTTAGTGTCCTCGCTAGACCTCCATCAAGCTTAGAAAAACACCCCCCAGACCCCCCTTCGAGATAGATTTGTACATTTTTCGGTAGAAAAATGTCCCGGCCAAAGGCCGATTCCTCCTAAATTTACAGGCTCGCTATCGCTCGCCAGGAAAAAATCGACACCTAAATGGCACGAAGGGTCTTAATATTGACAAAACAATGGGGTGAAAGGCCCTAAAATCCCCCAAACTAACGGAACCAACGTCTTAAAATGTCAAAACTAGCGGGGCTAAACATTAGGGAGAAGGGGGTCCAGAAAAACGGTCTGTCTCCCCTTAATAACTAAGTCGTGTTGGAGACTGATAAGCTCAAGCCTGTTATCCTTAGCCTTCACATTTATTTATGTATCTATTTATTTATTTATTTTTGTGTGGGTTTTTGCAGTTTATTTGGTGTGTGTGTATGTGTGTGTGTGTGTGTGTGTGTGTGTGTGTGTGTGTGTGTGTGTGTGTGTGTGTGTGTCTGTGTGTGTGTTTTAACCTTAATTATACATTATTTTTGTATATTATATTTATGATCTCTATATATTTCATTTTGCTTATGCTTATCATTGTAATCTCTTTCGGACCCTTATCATTTATTTTGATATAACGTTCCCTTATTTCGAGTTCAATTTTGTTCATGTATTTCATAATTATACAGTAGCAATCATTTGATTTATTCTTCTCAATAATTCAATTCTGGACTTATCTCTCTCTCAATCAGTCTTTCCCTTATCCTATGACTTAACTGCTTAAAGATCCGTGTCTCCAGACATTTTGACTCTAACGTAGCTTGAATGTGGCTCCCTGACACACTTTCAACATCTGGGGGTATACTTATTACAGGCAGCATTGCCTTTTGTCTCCTTCATATACATAGAAAACAAATCTCATTCAGAATATATATCATTGTTATTGTTATATTAATGACTAAGAAAGTAAATAAATATGCTAACGATGATAACGACAATGAAATGGAAGGATACTTGAAAGAAATGCACCGTGCACGAGGAACATGACAAAGAAAAGAAAGAAGGAGGAGGAGGAGGAGGAGGAGAAGGAGGGTTTATGGAGGAGGCTAAGAAGAAAGGGAGCAGGTTGAGTGTAAATAATGTGATCATGTTGTGTGTTAGTTGCAACCTGAACCCATGACCTAGCTCCTGCCATACTCCCCCCCCTCTCTCTCTCTCTCTCTCTCTCTCTCTCTCTCTCTCTCTCTCTCTCTCTCTCTCTCTCTCTCTCTCTCTCTCTCTCTCTCTCTCTCTCTCTCTCTCTCTCTCTCTCTCTCTCTCTCTCTCTCTCTCTCTCTCTCTCTCTCTCTCTCTCTCTCTCTCTCTCTCTCTCTCTCTCTCTGGCACACATCCACACACATACATTTCCAGGGGTAGGAAGAGAAAATTATGTAGCTAAGAAGAATGTAGTTTTTTAGGGGGGACAAAAAAACAAATGGTCAATACGAGGCAGAGGCATTAATGGAGATTTTAGCGTCAAAGTGACAATCACAGACATGGTCGGCTGGCTTTTAACACCGAGCCTAAAATCCTGCACACATCAATTACCAGACCATATTCTTCTTTTTGTTTATCAGTATTATAACCCAGTAGGACAACTCAACCATCCACTAGCGATATTCGTCACTCCCAATATACAGTATATATACATATATAAATATATATATATATATATATATATATATATATATATATATATATATACAGTATATGATATATATATATATATATATATATATATATATATATATATATATATATATATATATATATATATATATATATATATATATATATATATATGAGAGTGTATTAGTGAACTATGTTGTTAATTATGGAGAGTTGTCAATACTACGAAGCAGAGACATAGCAGTTTAATATTGTCCATTAATTAAGTATCGACGAAATTGCTGCCAATGGATCACAATTTCCACCAGGTGAAAACAAAAAGGATTATAGTAGATGACCTGCCTATAACAATGATACAGTACAAGTTCTGGTCTGCAGCTCATCTCATTGCAAGTAATTATATACGGTAAATATATTTTTTTCACCAACCAACTCTACTTCTAAACTCAATTAATGAAATCAACAAATACATGTGGCAATCCAAGGACTCGAACCTAGGATACTCACACCGAAATTCCGCGCATTTATACATTACGCTATCAAGACAGTTAAAGAATTATGCCTACGATTTAATATGCAGTTTCCATTATATCAACTGTTTCATCCATGTTTTATGTAACTTTCCTTAACCCTATCTATTTCGTGGGTAGTTTTTTTAATCCCTCCCTACGCCTCATTAGTTCGAGGATTTTAAAGAGCATAGCTCACCTTATCATTTGTCCCCAGAATCATTGGCAATGCGCAATATATTCCATGTGTTTTTTTGTTTTGTTTTTCTTTTCTTTTTGCAAGGGGGGGGGGGGGGGTTAGTGAAGTCACAACCATTACCCTTGGCAGGAACCTAGCAATGTTGCTCTTTGTATATATATATTTACGTCGTGCATTCCTTATTGCCTATGTTTGTTAATAATTGATTGTTGATGTCCTTCAGGCATGTTATATAACTACCTGTATAAATCTATGCTAGCAGTATTGTCCTATGCTTATGAATATTTGTTTGTTGAAGTCCTTCAGGCTTGTTATTTATTTTCTTCTATTCAACAGCTGAGCTCTGGAACACTCTCCCAGAATCAGTCTTTCCCTCCTCCTATGACTTAAACTGCTTCAAACTCCGTGTGTCTAGACATTTTGGCTTGAACGTCCCTTGATTTTGGCCCTGTCACTCTTTCAACTATGGGGGAGGCACTCGCTACAGACTGTTCTGCCTTTTGCCTCCCTCTTAAAAAAAAAAAAAAAAAAAAAATATATATATATATATAGATATATATATATATATGTATATATGGAGGGTACGAAAAGGGTACATAAAGTGTCCGGCGTAGCTTACCATTTATGTTTAATTTACAATATACACTCTCAGGATCCAATGACGCATTTAATTTGTGTTCTCTGGCTATTATTAGACGATTTTATTAAGATTAGGAAGGCTATATGGAAGTCAGAGGGTTGATTGAGATACTCTTTACCCTTTAAATTCCCACAGATCCCTCCAAAGTTGTACAAAGTCGTGTGATGATAGCCAGAATATAGTGGTAAAATGCGTGATAATCCCCAGAGGGTTCAATACAGAAATGCAAGCCATAATGTTACCAATGAATCCTTCATATCTATCTATATCTATCTAGCTATATACTCAGGCCCAATCCCCACTTTTCCATTTTTTTTTTTTTTTTTTTTTTTTTGGGGGGGGGGCCTCAAGACACAACAGAAAACAATGAACACAAAAACCAAACACAAATTGACACACATCCTTCATATACCAAACGGAAAAGAACCAAAGACAAAAAGGTTTTATATGAGTCTACTGTAGTGTTCACATTTATTATTATATAGACTTAGTGGAACAGATTTTGCTATAACAATATACATGTTCTCAAGCTGTAGATCTATGACATTTGTTAAATGTTTGTATATAACGCTAAGCCTCAGAGACTCCTAGGCATTTTAAAATAGTTATAATTTTTCTTTAATTATTTCTACTAATTGTATGAAAACGATTTAGAAAGAGTATAACTAGGTTGGCTGCTTCATTTACCCTGATTTTATCTTTATATTTTCTACATCATATATTAACGGTAAAGTTATGTGTAAGGAAAGAATAACATGATTGATAGAAGATCATTAAGAGATGCGTATGTGTATTATGTTGTGTGTGTACATGTGTGGGAGAGAGAGAGAGAGAGAGAGAGAGAGAGAGAGAGAGAGAGAGAGAGAGAGAGAGAGAGAGAGAGAGAGATTTACATAGATACCGGTACACTAACCATACAGACCTTACGATCCCAGCGAGGTGGTCAGGACTTAATTCTAGTAGAGATAGCTAACCCGAGAGTAAGGTACAGTGGAAGGAAAAGAGAGATAGATAGATAGAGAGAGAGAGAGAGAGAGAGAGAGAGAGAGAGAGAGAGAGAGAGAGAGAGAGAGAGAGAGAGAGAGAGAGAGAGAGAGAGTGTGTGTGTGTGTATGATAGAGAGAGAGAGAGAGAGAGAGTGTTTGTGTATGATAGAGAGAGAGATATAGTGTGTGTGTGCATGAGAGAGAGAGAGAGAGATAGATAGATAGAGAGGGAGAGAGAGACAAAGTGACCTGTCTGAGTGTTATCGATTGACCTCCCTCTTACAGATAGCCTCAGAGACAGAGAGAAAAAGTCGGACTCACATGATGAATCTCACTCACTTACTCAATATGAAGATGTGTATATGCAGTATGTTAGTAAATAAATATAATAGTGTTTATATACATATATACTATATCTATCTATCTATCTATCAATGACATTGACGCAGTAAAATCTAGAATTACTTTTATTCAAAGTCGTGAACCAACTATGAGATAAATGTGCTTCACAATTCTCTTACTATGTACAAAGTTATAATTTTGTAGCTTTTATGAAATAAAATATTGAGTCTGAGTATATATATATATATATATATATATATATATATATATATATATATATATATATATATATAAATTATATAATATCTCGCTTATACACGTGAGTTACTAAATGTTTTTCTACTCTCAGCTGGGCTCAAACCACTGATCGTCAGGAGAGTATTAGAAAAAAGCATATATATATATATATATAATATACAGTATACTGTCACTGTGTAACTCTTTATTTGTATCTTAATCTCGTTGATTTTCCATTCTGTTCTCTCTCCTGTCAGCCCTTCTATCGGGTGCTTTAAGATAACGTGCAACAAGTGACTGATTTATGTCTGTACGTGATGACTGCTGGACACACACACACACACACACACACACACACACACACACACACACACACACACACACACACACACACACACACACACACCATTCCTTCAATAATTAAGGTCTTAAATAATCAATAAATTACATATTTTTAATTGTGAATTAGCCTGTTAGCTCCTGTGTCAATTTTAATTTAATTTTAATTTTAATTCTAATTTAATTTTGATTAATTTTAGATTTTATTTTAATTCTAACTTTAATTCTATACTGATTAGCTCTTAGTCTTAACCTTTAAACCTTCTAACATTCTTGTTGTGTTCATGTAACTATGTATCAACTTCCTTGTATAATTTCAGCCTTCGGGCTGCTCTTGTGAATAAACCGTTAATTATTATTATTATTATTATTATTATTATTATTATTATTATTATTATTACCCACACCAACAAATACACACATCCACACTTACACACACCCTACCACACCCACACACATTTGTTTTCTATATGAATGAAGGAGACAAAAGGCAATGCTGCCTGTAACAAGTGTCTCCCTCAAGGTTGACAGAGTGATAGAGAGGCAAGATCAAGGTATGTTAGAGGTAATTTAGGTGAGTTGGAAAGAAGTGTGGTGTGCTTGTTAAGTGTAGTGAAATAAATAGGTGGAGGAGGTGTTTGTGAGAGTTAGCTGGATTACCGTTCAGTACCTGCTATATCTGCCTGAATAACACTTGGAATATATATATATATATATATATATATATATATATATATATATATATATATATACTGTATACAGTATATTATGAAAAGTGAATCTGTTTTAATATACAACCTTATAATTATGGATGTGTTGTTTACTACCCTTTGTACTCCTTCATCACAAATATACAGACACATATACCATACATACACATACATACACATATATACCATACATACACATACATACACATATATACCATACATACACATACATACATACACATATATACCATACACATACATACACATATATACCATACATACACATACATACACATATATACCATACATACACATACATACCCATATATACCATACATACACATACATACCATACATACACATACATACCCCTAACGAACACATGCAGCTAGGACTCTCTCTCAGCCACACAGGGGCGAAATGTCTTAAAATCGCCAAACTAATTGGCCGAACTAATGCGGCTAAACATGAGGAGGAAGGGGGACCAGAAAAAGGCTCCATCTGCCCTATAGCTGTTGGGTACCATAATACTAGCCGTGTTGATCGGTAATGGTAGGTGTGGTAATAGACTAATACACCGTAACTCAAAGGGAGCAGTACGTCGCTCCGCAGGGATCAACATTGTGCACCACAAGTGAGGGTAATGGGGGAGGGGCGTATAGATTAATGGGGGAGGGGCGTATAGATTAATGGGGGAGGGGCGTATAGATTAAGGGGGGAGGGGCGTATAAATTTACTCATTTATGTATATTTTTACTATTTTTGTTTATTTTCTCTGTAGACTTCCATCAAACTTTAAAAAATAGCCCCCCCAGACTCTCCTTAGAGATAAATGTTTACATTTTTCGATCGAAGAATTTCCCGGCCGAAGGCCGGTTCTTCCTAAATTACACCTAAATGACACGAACAGTGTAAGTGTAAGTGTAAGAAAGGTCTTAAAATGGGCCAAACTAATAGGCGAATTTCTTAAAATCTGAAAACTAATGGGGCTAAACATGAGGAAGGACTCGAAGGACGACGAGAAAAACAACCCATCGCACCTTAATGTATCAATGATTTTGTTTGAAATTATTATATTTAATTACTGGGTTATTGTAAGTATTAACAATTTCATTCTGACACATTTATATTTGTGATGTGGACGAATCAAATCCACATGCTTCATCATAACGAGAGTTTAGTTAGTTAAAATAGGACTTCAGAGGCTATCAACCCTTCTGGATTATTAAGCCAGCACACTGTAAATAGGACTTCAGAGGCTATCAACCCTTCTGGATTATTAAGCCAGCACACTGTAAGTAAAAAATAGCGTCAGGACTGAAGCCCCTTTTCGAGAACTCAAGTCCCTAGTAAAAAAAAAAAAAAAAGTGATAATCTCAGATCAGATCAGATGGCTATAGAAAAGTAGGAGAGTAGAGAGTTTTGGATAGAGAAAGAAAAAGTTAAGAAATGAGAAGTACAGTATAAGTTAAAAGTTATAATCTGTTAGTTAAAATAGGACTTGAGAGGCTATCAACCCTATTGGATTATCGGAGCCTCTCTGCGACAACTCCAGTCCCTTGTGATAATCTGACTTGACTGTAACAGTATATAATTAAACTTGCTGCAATATTTCAAGTGATGTGGTAGCGGCCTAATCTAAGCCACTTGTCTGAAGCTGAGGGTGTGGCTGGGGAGCAAGGAGGAGGGGACCCTCTCTCTTCAAACAGTGTTGCGTGGGGGTGGGGGGGGGGGGGGGGGGGGGGGGGGGGGGGGGGAAGGCATAATTAAGGGGGCTCACCTGCTTTTTGTGTCTTTCTCTCCTTTTCGCTCTTTCTCTGACTTGTATCCATTCGGCCCCATTCAGCCAATTGTTTTAAGACGTTTATCCTCATCCAGGTGGCAATTTCATCCTGGCGAGCGATAGCGAGCCAGCATTGGAGAAATCCGGTTTTGCCGGAGATATTTTTCTATCGAAAAATGTACAAATTTAGCTTGCTGTCAAAACAAAAATATATATATGCTGGCTCGCTACCGCCCGCCAGGAAAATATTGACACCTGGATGGGGGTAAACGTCTTAAAACAATAGGCTGAATGGGGCCAAATAAATACAAGCCAAAGAGAGAGGGAGAGAAAGAGAAAACAAGAGAGGTGGGCTCCCTTAATACACCTGTTACGCGTATGGTTTACAACTACCTCCTTTTCAATCGTATTCAGTGGTAGTAAACCCATATTTCATCCACATCCGACTAATTCTCATGACTGGGAAAATATGAGATACACATGTTGGGCAATGTGTAAAATATGAGTTACACATGTTGGGCAATGTGTAAAATATGAGATACACATGTTGGGCAATGTGTAAAATATGAGATACACATGTTGGGCAATGTGTAAAATATGAGATACACATGTTGGCCAATGTGTAAAATATGAGATACACATGTTGGGCAATGTGTAACATATGAGATACACATGTTGGGCAATGTGTAACATATGAGATACACATGTTGGCCAATGTGTAACATATGAGATACACATGTTGGCCAATGTGTAAAATATGAGTTACACATGTTGGGCAATGTGTAAAATATGAGATACACATGTTGGGCAATGTGTAAAATATGAGATACACATGTTGGGCAATGTGTAAAATTAGCCTCAAGTTTTGTGTGGATCGGTAGGTGTGTGTGAATGTGTATTTTGTTTTTGTGTGTTCATTGTTTACTGTTGTGTTTTGTGTTGTCCCTATTCTGGCCCTGTCTAGAGTCCTTCCCCCAAAAAAAAGAAAAGAAAACTAGGGATTGGGCCTGAGTAGATAGATAGAAAACTAGGGATTGGGCCTGAGTATATAGATAGAAAACTAGGGATTGGGCCTGAGTAGATAGATAGAAAACTAGGGATTGGGCCTGAGTATATAGATAGAAAACTAGGGATTGGGCCTGGATAGATAGATAGAAAACTAGGGATTGGGCCTGAGTATATAGATAGAAAACTAGGGATTGGGCCTGAGTATATAGATAGAAAACTAGGGATTGGGCCTGAGTATATAGATAGAAAACTAGGGATTGGGCCTGAGTAGATAGATAGAAAACTAGGGATTGGGCCTGAGTAGATAGATAGAAAACTAGGGATTGGGCCTGAGTATATAGATAGAAAACTAGGGATTGGGCCTGAGTAGATAGATAGAAAACTAGGGATTGGGCCTGAGTAGATAGATAGAAAACTAGGGATTGGGCCTGAGTATATATATAGATAGAAAACTAGGGATTGGGCCTGAGTAGATAGATAGAAAACTAGGGATTGGGCCTGAGTAGATAGATAGATAGATAGATAGTAGATGGGTTTTGCTTGAATCCCTTTTGTCCTGATTTGTTAGATTTTCTATTTTCTAATGTTTCTATGTCGTTAATTTTTCCCATATTCTTCTTTTCCTCCAACAATCAACAATTCCTCTCTTCACTTCCTTTTTTTATGTTTATGAATTTGACACATTCGCTTTAACCTTCCATTCCACTCCTCCTTCTTCCTCCCTCCTCCTCCTCCTGTCCTTCTTCCTCCCTGCCCAACCTCTCTCTATGTAAGATTATGATGCATTATGTATTATGTAATTAGTTTAAGATGATTTTATTGTATGAACAGCCATTGTATATTTAATGGAAATAAAATAATCTGAATCTGAATCTTTTCTGTCTCCTCCCACCCTTCCTCCTCCCCGTTCTTTTCTGTTTCTCCTCCCTCCCCCCCCCCCTGACTTTCTTAGCGAGGATAGGTAGGGGAGGGAGGGTATCATAACTTCATCTATATGCTAATGTCCGACAATTAATGGGGGGTGGGGCGGTGGGGGGGGGGGGGGAGTCCAGTGGGTCTAGGTAGCCCCTCACCTCTCACCAACCTGTGTGTGAGAGAGAGAGAGAGAGAGAGAGAAAGTGAGAGAGAGAGAGAGAGAGATGAATGTCGTGGTTAGGTAGGAGGGGGGTTAGGGGGTGGAAGGTTAGAAGCTTAAGAAGGTAAGAATGGCGGGGTGATTCATTAATGGCAGATACCTTTTATTCTGGTACCAAGTGTGGCCCCTATTAGCCTTTTGACCATACGAGGATTGTGTTCATGACAGGGATTGCATAAAAGCTGTCAAGTATATTAACTCCTGTACCGGCACCGTCCTTTTATATTAACTCCTTCTGTACCGGCACCGTCCTTTTATATTAACTCCTTCTGTACCGGCACCGTCCTTTTATATTAACTCCTTCTGTACCGGCACCGTCCTTTTATATTAACTCCTTCTGTACCGGTACCGTCCTTTTATATTAACTCCTTCTGTACCGGCGCCGTCCTTTTATATTAACTCCTTCTGTACCGGTACCGTCCTTTTATATTAACTCCTTCTGTACCGGCGCCGTCCTTTTATATTAACCCTTTCCTGTACCGGCGCCGTCCTTTTAAGTTAACCCTTTCCTGTACCGGTGCCGTCCTTTTAAGTTAACCCTTTCCTGTACCGGCGCCGTCCTTTTATATTAATCCTTCTGTACCGGCACCGTCCTTTTATATTAACTCCTTCTGTACCGGCGCCGGCCTTTTATATTACTCCTTCTGTAACGGCGCCGTCCTTTATATTAACTCCTTCTGTACCGGCACCGTCCTTTTATATTAACTCCTTCATGTACCGGCGCCGTCCTTTTATATTAACTCCTTCTGTACCGGTACCGTCCCTTTTATATTAACTCCTTCTGTACCGGCACCGTCCTTTATATTAATCCTTCTGTACCGGCGCCGTCCTTGTATATTAATCCTTCTGTACCGGTACCGTCCTTTTATATTAACTCCTTCTGTACCGGCACCGTCCTTTTATATTAACTCCTTCTGTACCGGCGCCGTCCTTTTATATTAACTCCTTCTGTACCGGCACCGTCCTTTTATATTAACTCCTTCTGTACCGGCGCCGTCCTTTTATATTAACTCCTTCTGTACCGGCACCGTCCTTTTATATTAACTCCTTCTGTACCAGCGCCGTCCTTTTATATTAACTCCTTCTGTACCGGCACCGTCCTTTTATATTAACTCCTTCTGTACCGGCGCCGTCCTTTTATATTAACTCCTTCTGTACCGGTACCGTCCTTTTATATTAACTCCTTCTGTACCGGCACCGTCCTTTTATATTAACTCCTTCTGTACCGGCGCCGTCCTTTATATTAACTCCTTCTGTACCGGCACCGTCCTTTTATATTAACTCCTTCTGTACCGGCACCGTCCTTTTATATTAACTCCTTCTGTACCGGCACCGTCCTTTTATATTAACTCCTTCTGTACCGGCGCCGTCCTTTATAACCTCACCTGTACCGGCGCCGTCCTTTTATATTAACTCCTTCTGTACCGGCGCCGTCCTTTTATATTAACTCCTTCTGTACCGGCGCCGTCCTTTTATATTTATTCTGGCTACTATTAGACGAATTTATTCAGTTTAAAAAGGGCCTCCAGCAACTAACAGGCTTCGAACTATCTCACTTAACCCCTCAGCTTTCCCTTCATAATTGCTGAGGAGCACAGGGCCTTGGGTGGGGCTTCGGTATCCTGGGCGTTTCCGCGCCCTCCTGGGCTCCTCGCCTGTGAGCGGCTTCGGTCACCCAGGGTTTTTTGTGGTAAGCAGGGAGGGTAATATCGGTTATGGCCTTGGCCTTGCTTGGGCCTTGGGGCTGTTCGGCCAGGCAGCCTGGGGAACAGCAAAAACAACCATGTTTACTACCATAGACCATTTTTAAACTGCACAAACTCGTCTAAATGCAGTATGGCTCATATGAAATGCAGTATGGCTCATATGAAATGCAGTATGGCTCATATGAAATGCAGTATGGCTCATATGAAATGCAGTATGGCTCATATGAAATGCAGTATGGCTCATATGAAATGCAGTATGGCTCATATGAAATGCAGTATGGCTCATATGAAATGCAGTATGGCTCATATGAAATGAAAAAGACGTCGCCGGTATAGAAGGGGTTAATCAATGGTATGTATATCTAAATATGTATAATGTCAGTCAGAGTGTTACCAAAATACTTGAAGGGCTCAAGTGAAAATATAATGTATCTTGTACGATAGTTTTGAATGATTATAGAAAGATGGACAATGTGGCTAGGATGGTTGGAGGAAGATGCAAAACACAACAGAAAACAATGAACACACAAACAAAATACAGATTCACACAAATCTAGGTGAGAGCGATTATCTTAGAAATAAACAGATTATAAGAACTGAAGGTGAAGTAATGATAGCGAATGATATAATAGTTCCTTTAAGGGGGATGATTGGTTTTCTGCCCCCCTCCCCCCCCCTCCCCCCGCGTACACTTTACATGATCTATTTTGTCTTCACCTAATATTACTTGAGGCATATCATAATTATACAACCGACCGATTTTGGAACACCAGAACATGAGTTTTGTTTGTATTGAGTCGTAATTTGTTAGATTTAACCCAGTCATTGACCTTAGCAAGTTCCTTGCCTAGTTAGGTATGCAATGATTTTAAATCAGTATCTATTACAATGAACTTGGTATCATCGGCAAATAGTGTGAGAGCGAGAGCGAGCCTGTAATTTAGGAGGAAACCGAATGGGAATGTTTTTTTTTTTTTTTTTTTTTTTAAAGTTTGATGGAGGTCTAGGGAGAAAACTAAATATCAAATAATTACATCGACCAATAAATAAACCCTTCCCCCTTAAGAAGTGTTATGGCCCATGGTAATTAGTTGTAAAGGTACATGTTAAAGGGTAGGAGGCTCGACCCTCACCCACCTGTTCCTAAGAGTACCGGTAGGCTAATTACCAAAACACACATACATACAGTACACATATACAGTACATACATACATACACACACATACATACATATACTCACACACACACACATACACACATATATACATACATACAGTACATACATACATACACACACATACATACATATACTCACACACACATACATACACACACACATATACACCCACCCACACCCACACATACATACATACTCCCTCCCCCCCCCCACACACACACATATACACCCACCCACACCCACACATACATACATACTCCCCCCCACACACGCACATTTAAATAGCTGTAGTGTTCCCGTCGGAAGTGAATGAATGGATATAGCTGAAACCAATATGGAAATACAGTAGATATGGATATATATATGGCTGAATTAAGGGGGGTCACCTGCTTTTTGTTTTCTCCTTTCCTCTCTTTCTCTGGCTTGTATCTATTTGACCCCATTCAGCCTACTGTTTGAAGACGTTAACCCCCATCCAGGAGTCAATATTTTCCTGGCGAGCGGTAGCGAGCCATCATATATATATATGTATATATGTTTGGTTTGACAGCAAGCTAAATCTGTACATTTTTCGATAGAAAAATTTCTCCGGCGAAGCCGGATTTCTCAAAACAATGCTGGCTCGTTATCGTTCGCCAGGAAGATATCGACACTTGGATAGGGATAAACGTGTTAAAACAGTTGGCTGAATGGGGCCGAATGGATACAAGCCAGTGAAAGAGGGAAAATGAGAGAAAGATAAAAAAAAAACGGTGACCCCCTCCCCCCCCCTTCTTAACCGCAGCTCCTTCTCCTCCTCTTCCTCTCTGTCTTAACCGCAGCTCCTCCTCCTCTTACTCCCTGTCTCCCCACTGTTAGGAAAGCTGTGGTGGGGAACAATTAACTACATACCTGTCACTACCGGGACCGCCTTCCCTCTGTTCACTTTTTGTTCTGTCTTCGTCCACTTTCATCCCCTCCCCCTTCTTTTCCCAGGCAGCTATTGCACATTGTTTTGCTTGCCAGTCTCTCTCTCTCTCTCTCTCTCTCTCTCTCTCTCTCTCTCTCTCTCTCTCTCTCTCTCTCTCTCTCTCTCTCTCTCTCTCTCTCTCTCTCTCTCTCTCTCTCTCTCTCTCTCTCTCTCTCTCTCTTTCTCCACCCTTCAAGTTCAAAATGTATTGCTATAATATAGTACATTGATCTTAAGATTAAACACATATAAAGATAACATGGCATAGTCTGCTGAGCCGGAGCTCTTTAGCAGACATGGATTTTGTTTTATTGTATCTTGATTCGAGTCCGGCAATACAGTTCACACTACAAACATTACATTACACACGTTTACACTCTGACACTACAAAACAATTATTCTATATCTCCTTTTTCTCTGTTGTTCTAATATCTGTTGCTCTCCCTGTATTCCCATCGCCAGCCTTTCTCCATTCTTTCTACCTCTCCCCCAAACCTTCCATAATCGATTATCATGCGTCCTTTGTGTCACTGTTTTTCTTCAACCAGTGAATTTGTATTGTGTGTTAGTGTGTTCATAGTTTTCTGTTGTGTTGTCCCTATTCTGGCTCTGTCTTGAGTCGGCCACCCCCCAAAAACAAGAACAAAAAAGGAAAAGAGGGAAACAATAGGAAAAGTGGGGATTGGGGATTGGGCTTGATTATATAGAATAGAATAGATAGTTCCTCTCTCGGCCACTCTTAAATTGCTCCCTGGTCTCTGCTTTCATCCCCCACCCTCCTATTGTTGCAAATATTGTCCTATTCTCTGTGTCTCTCTTCTTACGAAATGTATTTTCCCTCCATTGTTCTATTCTCCTAATATCTGTGTTGGTGGTGTAATGGCTTAGATGCTTATGTTCTGGGTGTGGTGTCCCGAGTTTGAATCCCGGGAGGACCATATGCATTCATTAGTTTATTCAAGTGCATTGGGGTTTGTAATTGATGATTAATGTTAAGAACGGGGTGTTACTTAAATATGTTCCTTTTTCTGTAATTTCTGTCTCTTTCTTTGCTCCCTCTCCATTATTCTAAAAGGATTTCACATATTCATTACCTTCAGTGCAATCCCAAAGTACTAACGGGAGCCTTGTTGCTGAAAAGGTATGGTCGCGCTAATAAGTCATGTCCCAGCTGCAATTACGTTTGGCTTTCTCTGTGCTGTATTAATGTCTGTCAGATGTTGAATAGGGTGGGTAAGTGTAGAAACATGTTTATCTATTTCACTCGATATGAAGAAATGAAGCTTAGATATTGCCGATACCAATTATTGACCAAAACATACTTGGTGCCGAGACATCACTTATTAGCGCGACTGTATGTTTATGGCGGTGTGAGTGAATGAGTGAGTGTGCTTGTGTGTGTGTGTGTGTGTGTGAATGAATGAGTGAGTGTGTTTGTGTGTGTGTGTGTGTGTGTGTGAGAGAGTGATTGGTGAGTATACAACATTGTGCCCTGTATTTCTGCCATTCGATCGTAACATTAGTTTTTCCATCCGCCTTCTCTCCCCGTGTCGATTAGAGGCTCTCGTTCTCTCCCGTACAGCGTGTAGTCATTTAGTCACTGCCTCTGCTTCTCTCTCTCTCTCTCTCTCTCTCTCTCTCTCTCTCTCTCTCTCTCTCGTACACTATTTTCCATGATTCTATATTATGAAGCTTCTACATCCTGCTGTTCGTGGGCTAAACAAATGCACACGAATAATATCCCCATAGAGCTTATGAAAGGTAAAGTAGAAGTTACATGCAAAATTCCAAATACAAATATCTGCTTCTGGGCTATGTTTAATTATGATATTATATAGTAATGGATACTAAAAACTAGAACTAGATGCGTGTGAATTTGTATTTTGTGTTTTGTGTGTTCATTGTTTTCTGTTGTGTTGTCCCTATTCTTGCTCTGTCTTGAGTCGGCAACCTCCCCCCAAAAAAAAACAAAAAAAGGAAAAGAGGGAAAAAAAGAAAATAAACAAGAATAAGAACAGTGGGGATTGGTCCGGAGTATATACAATAGAATACAATAGACTTTAAATGTTTAGAATAAGGCTGAAACATTTGTTTGCCATTATGAACTAAAAATAGCGAAAATAACATGAATTAAAGTAGTTTTTTACTAGGTAGCTATTTGTGTGAGCAACTGTTCTATTAATGTGTTGGTAAGTGCAGGATGTTCCATCTAGTTGGAATTACTGTCTGGATGATCTTTACTTTTAGCGTCCATTTTGCGGGGCTGGTAAATAAAGGTTATTCAGAGATTCACCTCACTCTCTCTTATTAATAGGAAATCCAACATATATATACAGTATATATATATATACAGTATATATATATATATATATATATATATATATATATATATATATACACGGTAAGTGTATCTGTGTTGGAATTCCTATTATAAGAATATAATTATCTTGCATGGCAAAACAACTTTTTGTGCACGCAACCTTAATTATTCTGGCTATAATCGTTGCTGGATAAACAAACAAACAAACATATGACGCAGGTATTTGTAAACCACTCCAAGGATGACGATGTATCATTATGACGTTACATATTATTAAGTAACACTCCGTTCTTATCATTAATCATCAACTACAAACCCCAATGCACTTGAATAAACGAATGAAAGCATATGGTCCTCCCGGGATTCGAATTCGGGACACCACACCCAGAACATAAGCATCTAAACCATTACACCACCAACACAGTTAACATAGTTGTATATACAGTATATCAGCTCATGTTTAAGTAGGTTGATTCGTTTTCAACTACAACACTCTGACCCACCCAAGATAAAAAATAAGATGGACAAGTGGGCAAATATTTAGGCAATGACTGTGGCGGCAGAAGACAGACATTTAAACGGGTTATCATCAACATCTCCATCTCCAGCCCCCCTGACAACCTTGGCCCGCCTGTCACTTCTTAGGAGGGGCTCTACGATGCTAGTCAAACCCATTTATATTAGTGTACTTAGTTAATAAGATATATACAGATTGATGTTCCTGTGTACACGAGGAAGTGAAGGTTGAACGATGATGTTTGTTTTTATTATTATTCTGTCTGGTAAATGTGGAAACCCATCACCCATCATCCACATTCTGAGGTTAATGTTTTTTGGGGGGTCATCGTTTTTTGTTTTTATATTTCACACAGCATACATACAAAGTCTCTCTCTCTCACACACTTGAGAAGACACAAAAACAGGTCAAACATTATTACCGACAAGCACGAATGCCTCTTCACATACACACAAACACACACACACACACACACACACGCAAATTTATAGCCCAGCATTATTACTAACAAGACGAATGCACACAGACATAAAAACACTAGAAACATACAACTACCGGTAATAGAGCCCCCAGCATTATTACCAACAAGCACGAATACACACACACACACACACAATACACTCACAACAGAGAATACACACAAACAGAACATCAAACATTATTACCGACAAACACTAATATACATACAGCACACACACTCTCTCTCTCTCTTATACACGCATCAACATACACGCACACACACACCCCTAACAACAGACACACACACACACACACACATACACACAGTCAACAGCACACACAAAAGCAGAGCCTCCACACATTATTAGCGAGCAGCACGAATGCATCTGACGCAGCATCTCTCTGCGTGTCTGCCGCTCCCTGGCCGGCCCGCAGACCCATTATCCACCTTTTGTCTGCGCTACCTGATGGGGAACGTCCACAAGTAGAGAGAGAGAGAGAGGTTGGGAAGGAGGAGGGGGGATGGGGATGGAGGTGGGGAACGTCCACAAGCAGAGAGAGATAGAGAGAAAGGTGGGGAGGGGGGACGGGGTGCGGGGATGGAAGTGAGAGAGGAGGGGGGGAGGGATGGAAGAGGTGGTTTGAACGTCCACAGAAGCAGAGAGAGAGAGAGGTGGGGAGGGGGGATGGCGGATGGAGATGGAAGAGAGATGGAGGGGGAGGGATGGAAGAGGTGGTTGAACGTCCACAAGCAGAGAGAGAGAGAGGTGGGGAGGGGGGGTGGCGGATGGAGATGGAAGAGAGATGGAGGGGGAGGGATGGAAGAGGTGATAGAACGAACACAAGCAGAGAGAGAGAGGGGTGGGGAGGGGGGGATGGCGGATGGAGATGGAAGAGAGATAGAGGGGGAGGGATGGAGGAGGTGGTTGATCGTCCACAAGCAGAGAGAGAGGGTGGGGAGGATGGGATGGAGGGGGATGGTTGGAGGGGGAAGTGGAGGAATGAAAGGGAAAGTGGGGGATGGAGGGAGAGGATATGGGGGGATGGAGGGGTAGAATTGAGGGGGGCTGGAGGGGGAGAATGGAGAGGTGACGAGAAAGGGAACAGTGAAGGAATGCAAATGAAAGTGGAGGACTGAGGAAAAAGTAGGGGTGGGGGATGACACAAGAAGTAGGGGGATGGAGGGGTGCTGACAGGGGAAGGTGGGGTGATTGAGAGGAAAGTTGGGGCATGGAGGGCTGCTGACAGAGGGGACAGGTTGAGGAATGAAGACGGCCAAGGGAGCAACCGGTGGAGAAGGACGATTAGGGTGGGGGAAACAGAATGCGGGAAACAGACAGAGTGTGAGAAACAGACAGAGTGCGGGAAACAGACAGAGTGCAGGAAGGGGCTGCTGTCAGATGCTTCAGACACATTGGTCTCGGTGAAGAAAAGAAAATCAGGGTTGTTGGAGGATAGGTGGTGGTCAACAGAGGGAAAGTTAGATGAAATCCCACATATAATGCAAAAGTTAATAGAGTGTCAGGCCGTGGTTGTTAACTAAGGGTCATAGTATGAGGACACGTATGCCCTCATAATAAGATATTTTGTCAGCTTACTCTATATTCAAAGTCTAACTTTTCATCGGAATTAGTTCATGGTCAACCCTCATACCTCGAAATGTCACGATCGTGGGACTGTGTGTAGAAAATGAATTGGGAAGGTTCCACCCATACCACACTTTTCGAAAGGGTAGAGTCAAAAGCATTTTGCCTCATCAACTCACTTCCTATTTATAGTTCCCTAAAATTTCGTTTTACACGCCGCAGTGTTGCGTCTCTTTCACTTTCTCCAAGTTGGATTTTCCTTATCCTTAATATATAATAATAGGAAAAGGTTAAGTACTCTTTATCACGCCGTAATAGAGTTGATTAAAGCATGGGCACTCGTCCTGAAAATCAGTGGTTTGAACCCGACTAAGAGTATAAAAATATCTACATTTTGTTTTTTCCATGTGAGTGAGGGAGGCAAAAGGCAGAACTGCCTGTAGCGAGTGCCTTTCCCAGAGTTGCAAGAGTGACAGGGCCAAAATCAAGGGACGTTCGAGCCAAAATGCCTGGACACACGGAGTTTGAAGCAATTTAAGTCATAGGAAGAGGGAAAGACTGATTCTGGGAGAGAGTTACAGAGCTCAGCTATTGAATAAAAGAAAGTCTGAGAGTAACTTTTCACTCTTGGGTTAGAGAGTTGCACAGAGTAGGGGTGGGATTTTGTTGCAAGACGGGTGCGACATGCCCTACGTAGAGGAGGTGGTATACACTGAAAGAGCTCTGAGAAACACTGATTATTATAGTATACTGTATAATATATATATATATATATATATATATATATATATATATATATATATATACTGTATATATATATATATATATATATATATATATATATATATATATATATATATATATATATATATATATATATATATATACAGGTATATAAATTATTTGATGCAGTGATAATATCTCTGGTAGGGTGACAACCGGTTTTTCCCAGCAGTATCCGCCCCACCTTTACTTGTCAGCTTAGCCGGTACGGATCGCTGGATGGGCTACTATTTTTTTGTGCCCTACTTATTCCCTTACATTAGTTACAATACTTACAAACAACCTCGCAAGGAAAATTATATCCGTTTCTTCCTCCAGTACTTAAATTGTTATTCCCATGTATGGTTGAGTTTGACAGTACGGTTATCCATTGTTATTCCCATGTATGGTTGAGTTTGACAGTACGGTTATCCATTTCAATATTTCATGTTGTTTGACGGCCATATTGAACTGGTATTTTCATTAGACAAATATAAATAATTAACCTTTTTTAGATGAATCGTTGAGTGTGTATTCATTGGCAATAATGATTAAATGAACAAAGTATATATATATATATATATATATACTGTATATATATATATATATATATATATATATATATATATATATATATATATATATAGATATATATATATATATATATATATATATATATATATATATATACTGTATATATATGGGTGGGTGGGTGGATAATGTAATACAAATCAAAGCAGTGATTATGCATACTGTTCAGCAATACCATTTGTATTAATGGAATGGAGAGATCACCAGACTATTAGGTAGTTAAATCATTATATTATGTGAGGGAAAAATGGATACATGTTTGGGGGGAACCTGAGACCCTTTGAGTCTTTGTTAAACTACATTTCGTGTTAATAATTACTAAGACACTGCCCAACAATAATTACTAAGACACTGCCCAACAATAATTACTAAGACACTGCCCAACAATAATTACTAAGACACTGCCCAACAATAATTACTAAGACACTGCCCAACAATAATTACTAAGACACTGCCCAACAATAGGGGAGAGGTTCGTACAATAGTAAATAGGTCATTCAACAGGTAAACCATTTCTACACCACAATAGTAAATAGGTCATTCAACAGGTAAACCATTTCTACACAACAATAGGGGAGAGGTTCGTACAATAGTAAATAGGTCATTCAACAGGTAAACCATTTCTACACCACAATAGTAAATAGGTCATTCAACAGGTAAACCATTTCTACACAACAATAGGGGAGGTTCGTACAATAGTAAATAGGTCATTCAACAGGTAAACCATTTCTACACCACAATAGTAAATAGGTCATTCAACAGGTAAACAATTTCTACACAACAATAGGGGAGAGGTTCGTACAATAGTAAATAGGTCATTCAACAGGTAAACCATTTCTACACAACAATAGGGGAGAGGTTCGTACAATAGTAAATAGGTCATTCAACAGGTAAACCATTTCCACACAACAATAGTAAATAGGTCATTCAACAGGTAAACCATTTCTACACAACAATACACAGTCCAAGGTTAACAAGGTTTATGAACAGAGAGGACAATATATTATTAGAAACTTAACAAGGCTAACACAGATTGTGATTAAGATGAGACTGATGGACTGTTGAGGTTAAGGGGAGATGGGTCGTTTTTCTGGTCCCCTTTCTCCCTCGTGTTAAGCCCCATTTGTTTTGAAATTATAAGACGTTCGGCCCATTAGATTGGCGATTTATCACCTTTTGCCCCATTTCGTTGTCAATTGTAAGACCTTTCATGCCATTTTGGTGTCCATTATTTTTCTGGCGAGAGATAGCGAGCCTGAAATTATAAGAGGAACTGGCCTTTGGCTGGGACATTTTTCTACCGAAAAATGTACAAATGCATCTTGAAGGAGGGTCAAGGGGGGTTTTTTCTAAGCTTGATGGAGGTCTAGGGAGGAAACTAATAAATGAAGGAATACATGGCTTAATAGATCATACAAAAACGGCCCATCTCCCCTTAAAACGGAAGGTAATTATGAGAACGAGTTAAAATCAAGTATAGATATGCTGAGAGCTGAGCGGTCACATAATTAAGCATCTTGAGAATAATAAATTAATCAGTGATAGGCAATATGGTTTTAGACGATGTCAATCAACTGCAAACATTCTTTGCCTTCTTACGCATCAAATCAACCAAGCTACAGACCAACATGGTGAAACACATACAATAGCACTGGATATATCAAAGGCATTTGATAGAGTCTGGCATCAATCCTTATTGTCGAAGATGTCACACTACGGCCTTGCATCATTAGTTCCACCAATTTCTTCTTATCTTCATAACAGAAAAATACGTGTAATGGTAGATGGCCTTTATTCTCAATTTCACTCAATAAATGCTGGTGTTCCCCAGGGATCAGTTTTGGCCCCAATTCTGTTCCTTATTCATATCAATGATCTCATATCTACCACTCATAATCCAATACATTCCTACGCAGATGACTCAACACTCCACAGTTCCTTCACATTTACCAATTCTTTC
This sequence comes from Paralithodes platypus, assembly GCA_032716605.1. Lineage (NCBI taxonomy): Eukaryota > Metazoa > Arthropoda > Malacostraca > Decapoda > Lithodidae > Paralithodes > Paralithodes platypus. The sequence continues at coordinate 42,953,019 of CM064579.1, forward strand.
ACCCAACCCGATCTTATAAATTCAAAAATAAACACTGCAATTTCTCTGAACCAGGACCTTTCTAGAATTAATGGATAGGGACAAAAGAATCTAGTTTCCTTTAATGCACAGAAAACCAAGTACATTAAATTTTCTAACCGACAGAATCTCACCGACTCCCATATATGTTTTAATGATGTAAATATTCCCACTTCCCCTAGTATTGACATTTTCGGTGTAACATTAACTACTAACTTGAGCTGGACACATTATGTTAGAAGCATTGCTAAGAATGCCTCTAAAAAACTGGGACTCCTGTACAGAGTTCGAGAATTCTTCACTGACGAGCAGTTGGCCGTAATATATAAAAGTCATGTGCGTTCTCAGATGGATTACTGTTCACCTCTGTGGGGTGGAAGTGAAGTGGTTGTATTGAGGCAGTTGGACAAAATTCAAAATAAAGCTATTAGATTAATCAATAACCCTGCAATCACACAGGACCTTCCTACATTATCCATACGAAGAAACGTTGCATCCCTTGCATTATTCTACAGATATTTTCACAGCAATTGTTCCGAGGAACTTGCTTCAATTGTGCCGCCTCTCCACATCTTTCCCCGTAGAACTAGGGCAGCTGAGAGCGCCCATGAATTTACATTTTCTCCTCCACAATGCAGAACTTCTGCTTATCAGAATTCATTTATCCCCAGAGCTACTACTCTTTGGAATTCACTTCCCTCGAATTGCTTTCCACAAACTTACAATCTACAAATGTTTAAATCCAGTTGTTACAAACATTTTATGAATGGAGGATGCCTTTAGGCACATGGACCTTTTTGTTTTATCTGTGTTTTTCCTTCCTGCGTTCATTGTCTCATTAAAAAAAATAAAAAATAAAAATAAATATAACAGGAATGAATTACAATAAAGGGTGTTTCGCTTCTTGGGCGATTTTTGCATGTATTCATTATTTTTGCATGTATTCATTATTTTTGCATGTATTCATTATTTTTGCATGTATTCATTATTTTTTCTAGTTTCCTCCCGAGACCTCCATCAAATTAAAGAAAACATCCATTAGATCCCCCTTCTAGATAAATTTGTACATTTTTCGGTAGACAAATTTCCCGGCCGAAGGCCGGTTCTTCAAACATTGCAGGCTCACTATCGTTCGCCAGGGAAACATCGACACCTAAATAGCACGAAAGGTCTAAATATTGACGAAGAAATGGGGCAAAAGGTCTTAAAATCGACTAACTAATGGGGAAAACATCTTAACATCTGAAAACTAATGGGGCTAAACATGAGGGAGAAAGTGGTCCAGAAAACCGGCCCATCCCCCCTTAAAGAGTGAAGATATTAGTATACATGGGGTTAAGCTATAATTATAACAATGACAAATAATGGACTATTACCTTATGTGAGCGTGGTCGATGGATGTAAGGATGACGACGTAGAGGATGACTGAGTGGTGTAGTTTCATGGTCAGAGGTGGTGATAGCAAGTCTATATGATCTTGTATATCCTCCTTGTCTATCATCCTTGTTGCTCAGAGTCACTTATGTCGTTTATGTATCCTTTATTATCTTATCATCCTTGCTCAGAGTCACTTATATAGCTTATGCATCCTTCTTTTATCATCCTTGTTGCTCAGAGTCACTAATATAATTTATGTGTCCTTAATTATCATCCTTGTTACTCAGTCACTAATATAGTTTATGTATCCTTCTTTTATCATCCTTGTTACTCAGGGTCACTAATATAGTTTATGCATCCTTCTTTTATCATCCTTGTTTCTCAGAGCTATAATTTATGTATCCTTAATTATCATCCTTGTTACTCAGTCACTAATATAGTTTATGTAGCCTTCTTTTATCATCTTTGTTACTCAGGGTCACTAATATAGTTTATATATCCTTCTCTTATCATCCTTGTTGCTCAGTCACTTATGTCACTTTTGTATCCTTCTGTTATCATCCTTGTTACTCAGAGTCACTAATATAGTTTATGTATCCTTCTTTTATCATCCTTGTTACTCAGAGTCACTAATATAGTTTATGTATCCTTCATTATCATCCTTGCTGGCAGGCACTATACTAGATTTCAGTATTTAGATATTTGTCAACACTCACAGAAAAAAAATAGCATTGCGTACGTAATATTTGTGTACAGTTCTTTTCTGAATACGTCAATAAGAATGTTATCTGCTAATATCAGACAGACCAATAAAATTACTTCAGAGCAATATCTTTGAGACTTTAATATTTTATCACTGTAGTCTCACATATTGCCGTTGTAATTTGACTATCAATTGGTATCCACAGATTTCTGGAATAATTTTTGCATTGTTTACAAGTAAAAGGAGAAATGAGGCAATTCAGATGCGGCTTTCAAGGCACAAGAATCCGGTTATCAGGGGTTGTCTAAGATTATTCAATCCTTCTTTTATGTTACAGGCGCATCACTCACTACCTCTCTGAAAGAAAACCACACTCCTAAATATTACTAAAAATTAAACCCTTCGATTTGTTGAAGAAAGTGTGAATTAAATTAGGTGATATAATTGTTTTCATAAACCAACATTGAGTCCCCTGTACTTTACTAAATAGAGTATATACACCGTCCTTCCCAAAAGTATAGAACTTCAGTTAACTTTACACTTTTCGGTCATGTCCTTATGCCTTTACTTTACGCGCTGGTAAACACGTAAGTATAAGTAAACTACAATCTAAATGAAACCGAGTTTGTTAGTTAAATAAGTAGCACCCTGTTCTTAACATTAACCATCAATTACAAACCCCAATGGACTTGAATAAACTAATGAAAGCATTTGGTCCTCCCGGGATTCGAACTCGGGTCACCACACCCAGAACATAAGCACCTAAACCATTACACCACCAACACAGTTATATATAACTCGACCAATACACAAAGCCTGCCCCCTTAACCCCTTCTCTACTGGCGACATAATTTTAGTTCTATTCTAGCTATATTTAGACGATTTTGTACAATTTGAAAAGGATCTGTGGTAGTATAAAGGGTTAAGTGAGATAGTTCCAAGTTTGTTACTTGCTTGAGGCCGTTGTTAAACTGAATAAAATAGTCTTTGATATATCTAGAATATACAGTAGTTCATAAGACATCGGCGGTACAGAAGGGCCTGTGGGGGCCGAAAATGATGCTGTCGTTAACGTGGAGGGGGTTTGTTCCATGGCTTGTAAACACCACACACCTCACACATAATCACACATACACACACACACCACACACACACACACACCACGCACCACACACACACTCACACACCACGCACCACACACACACTCACACACACACCACGCACACACCACACCACGCACACACACACACACACACACACACACACACACACCACACACTTTTTGTATCCTGTCTTTTTATATTATACTCGGCTCTTGGAATTATTTTTGTGGTCTGTTTGATAATTTTTTACTCTCACTCTCTGTCTCTCTCTCTCTCTCTCTCTCTCTCTCTCTATATATATATATATATATATATATATATATATATATATATATATATATATATATATATATATATATTTATATAATTATACCGGTATATATATATATATATATATATACACCGGTATATATTTATACAGTATATAGACAATATCTTTAGTATCAGCAAAATTTCCGTCACCTTTGCTGTATATCAATGATAATTATATCCACACTACTGGTTCTTAGTCTGAGTAGCCAATGTACAGTCAACTCGTTTAATCCGCAGAATCCCGGAAATTTTAGTTATGCAATTATAATTATGTTTTTCAGATTGCTGTAGGAAACTGTATTGCTTATATAGTTTTGTTATTAATCTCTTTTCCAGTATTCATTGCCCTTAATTTTTTACATTAATTATCAAGCATTTCATAAGCCTAAACAATATTCTGAGACTCTGCGGATTATACAAGTTGACTGTACGTGTTTGGAGAAGGAACGGAATCAAGGAAGCCAGCACATAAAAATCGCTATAAACTTGGTTTATCTTAATTGGGCACTTTGACGAGGAGATATGTAAAGGCAGAGTGAAGTGAAGGAGATTGGTAAAATGGTTATGTAAAACTAAATGTTGTCTATGTATTGTATTATCTATGTATTATCTATTGTATTATCTATTGTATTATCTATTGTATTATCTATTGTATTATCTATGTATTGTATTATCTATGTATTATCTATTGTATTATCTATTGTATTATCTATGTATTGTATTATCTATGTATTGTATTATCTATGTATTGTATTATTGTATTATCTATGTATTGTATTATCTACCAATGTACATGTTTATTTTAGTACACTCGGATACCATAGTTTCTAGCCCACTCTTACAAATGCGTGGACTTCACCTATTTCTAATTATGGAAGTATATCTCTTGAAGCGAATTTGTGACTAAAATTTTCTATAAATCAACTACAAAAGTAAATATAATATCTATTGAAAAGCATGTTCTTAAAACAAATCAATCCAGATACATACAATTGACCACTTGCGAGTTTCAGGCTATAAGGAAGTTGGAGCTGTAGACATCGATAGTAAACAGAAATGCAATAATAATGTAGGTGTCTGATGGCTAAAGAGTATGTGGAATTGGATTTTCTGTATTAATAAATGAACTACAACCGTATTTAGCTGGTAATTCTGCTAGATATCGATGTCTACAACTCCAACTTCCTTATAGAACGCAACTCGCAAGTGGTCAATTACATACAGGAAAACATAGGGGGGTCCAGGAATCCTTACGAGTGGGCTAAAGACTATGGTAACCGAGTGTACCTGTTTCTCTGTTGGATATCATATGGAATGCGTGTGTAAAATATAATACGGTACTGGAAACACCTCTTTAGGGGGTCCACCTCGCTTTTTTTTTTTTTTTCTCCCTCTTTCTTTGGCTTGTATCCATTCGGCCCCATTCAGCATACTGTTTTAAGACGTTTACCCCCATCCAGGTGTCAATATTTTCCTGGCGAGCGGTAGCGAGCCTGCATATATTTTTGTTTTGACAGCAAGCTAAATTTGTACATTTTTCGATAGAAAAATTTCTCCGGCGAAGCCGGATTTCTCCATACAATGCTGGCTCGCTATTGCTCGCCAGGAAGAAATCGACACCCGGATGGGGATAAACGTCTTAAAACAGTTGGCTGAATGGGGTCAAATGGATACAAGCCAGGGAAAGAGAGAAAAAGGAGAGAAAGATAAAAAACAAAAACGGTGACCCCCTTTAAATGTTACTTTAAAGATATAATCTAAAGTTTCGACGCATCGTATTGAATATGATGATTGCTATCTAACGAAACATGTATATATGGTAAGTAACATAATCTTAGAACATATAATAAAATCACTGTTATCATAAATACTGAACACAATCAATCCTTTCAAGATCCAATACGCATTTCTTCGCTGTTTTTTTTTCCCCCGGCTATTTTTAGGCGATTTTATTCAGATTAGGAGAGGTATATGGAAGTCAGAGGGTTAATTGAGCTAGTGTTTACCCTTATAATTCCCACATATCCTTCTTAGGGGGGAGGCAGTTGATTTTCCGAGTCCTCCTCCTCCCTCATGTTTAGCCCTGTTAGTTATGAGATTTCAAGACATTCGCCCCATTAGTGTGGCGATTTTCAAACCTTTTGCCAGCGAGCCAGCATTGTATGAAGAAATCCGGTTTCGCCGGAGAAATTTTTCTATCCAAAAATGTACAAATTTAGCTTGCTGTCAAAACAAAAATATATACGGTACTGTAATGTATATGCTGCCTCGCTACCGCTCGCGAGGAAAATATTGATACCTGGATGGGGGCAAACATCTTCAAACAATAGGCTGAATGGGGTCGAGTGGATACAAGCCAAAGATAGAGGGATAGAAAGAGGAAAAACAAAAAAGCGAGGTGATCTCCCCCAAAGAGACAGGATACTTCTCTGGGCAATAAAATAACTTTAGCTCTAAAACAGCTAATACAAGAGATAGAACAGGTTTCGTCCACAATTTTCGGTGTGATCAACAAGCAGCACACTCACAGCCGTTGAGGGGAGACAGACCGTTTTTCTGGATCACTTTCTCCCTAATGTTTAGCCCCACTAGTTTTGAGATTTTAAGACGGTGGTTCCATTAGTTTGGGAATTTTATGACCTTTCACCCAATTTCTTTGTCAATATTAGGACCTTTCGTGCCATTTAGGTGTCCATTTTTTCCTGGCGAACGATAGCGAGCCTGTAATTTTAGGAGAAATCGGCCTTTGGCCGATATATTTTTCTACCGAAAAATGTACAAATCTATCTTGAAGGGGGGTCTAGGGGTGTTTTTCTAAGCTTGATGGAGGTCTAGGGAGGAAACTAAAAAAATATATATGAATAAATGAATTAATAAACCAAACAAGCTAACACACTCACAGACGTTAAAACACAATTACTATCACAAAAAATAAACAAGAGAATATAACTGGTCGGGGCCGAAATACCTCCTATAGTCTATTCGCTGTATGTAGGCGAGAACTCATGAACTCTATCCTCTGTAACTCAAAAAGGGCTAGAGCAAATGGGCTGTAAATTTCCACATCTATTCCTGGACTGGCTTTCCCCAAATGGTAGAAATATTAGCTCGATTACTCTAGTCGTTTTTTAGTTACAGAGGTTAGAGGTCGTGATTTCTCGCCTACTTACAGCGAATAGACTATAGTTACCAGGGGCCTTTCAGAGTGTGTATTTGCAAGTAATATTAAGGGGAGGTCTCCACTCGAGGGATTTTTTTCTTGACCCCTTTCTCCCTCATGTTTAGCCCCATTGCTTTTGATATTATAAAACGTTTGCCCCATTAGTTTAGCGAGTTTAAGAACTTTCACCCCATATTAAGACCTTTCGTGCCATTCAGGTGTCAATTTTATCCTGGCGAGCGATAGCGAGCGTGTAATTAAGAGGAACCGGCCTTCGGCCGGGAAATTTTTCTACCGAAAAATGTACAAATTTATCTTGAAAGGGACTCAAAGGGGTGTAATTTTAAGCTTGATGGAGGTCTAGGGCGTGTTTATTTGCATATTTATGTATCTTTTTACTATTTTGTTAGTTTCCTCCGTAGACCTCCATCAAGCTTATAGAAACACCGCCCAAGACCCTCCTTCAATATAAAGTTGTAAAGATTTTGTTGAAAAAATTTCCCGGCCGGTTCCTCTTAAACTATAGGCTCGTTATCGCTCGTCAAGACAAAATCGACACCTAAATGACACGAAAAACCAAAATATTAACAAAGAAATGGGACGAAAGGTCTTAAAATCGCCAAACTAATGGGCCGAACGTCTTAAAATCTGAAAACTAATGGGGATAAACACGAGGAAGAAAGGGGACCATAAAAACGACCCGTCTCCCCTTAATCAAATGTTGTGGAACACTGTAGTACTGTACTCTGTTTAGTCTTGGGTCCCTGTGTAAATCGCGTGCCTTAATTGCCACCTATCTATCTATTCTATCTATTCTATCTATCTATTCTATCTATTCTATCTATCTATTCTATCTATTTTTTTTTTTTTTTCTTGGGGGTGGCCGAATCAAGTCAGAGCAAGAACAGGGAAAACACAAAACACAACATGAAACAACGAACACACACAGTCAAAACACATAACATACCATAAAACAACGAACACACACAGTCAAAACACAAAACACAACATGAAACAACGAACACACACAGTCAAAACACATAACACAACATGAAACAACGAACACACACAGTCAAAACACATAACACAACATGAAACAACGAACACACACAGTCAACACACAAATTTAGCCACCTAGGGTCCGAAAACATCAGATTTCGCTTCCTGGGACATTGACTGAACGGTGCACCAAACTATGACCCACAAAGGATACGCTAAACATTGGTGCAAAATATTTCAAAATAGGCTAAGGTCAAAACATTATGTAATGTGTGTGTGTGTGTGTGTGTGTGTGTGTGTGTGTGTGTGTGTGTGTGATCTGTCTGTGTGTGTACAATGTGTGGACTGTGTACTGGCCACAGACAACACACTCTCTTCGCTCAGGCAAATATTGGTTCCATTAAGGCTTCGACTGACCAGAACAGAATAAAGGAAAAAGGTGAAATACAAACCAAATATAAGTTAGTATAAGCAACAAAATATGTGTGAATTTGTGTTGTGTTTGTGTGTGTTCATTGCCTTATGTTGTGTTTTGTGTTGTCCCTATTCTAGCTCTGTCTTGAGTCGGACCCCCCCCCCCCTCATAATCTGAAAACTAGTGGGGATAAACATGAGGAAGAAGAGGGACCAGGAAAACGACCCATCTCCCCTTAAGAAGCAGGAAAAAACGTGTGTCGTTTTAATCCTGTGAGGATAAGACGTGTTTTAGCTGTTTATTCTAGCTGTATCATTAGACAGATCCTTCCTAAGCTGTATACAATCGTCTAATGAGAGACAGGATAAACTGTCGGAGGGTTAAAATGGACAGATAAACCGCTCAGATGATCAGATGAAGGTATTGAGGGATAAGCCTTTACAACGGCACCTCATGTGACCCCGATTGACTATTGACCCTTTTAACAGTACCGGTGCCGTCTTTTTAAGGGGGGTCACCGGCCGAATGGAAATAAGCCAAAGAGAGAGGGAGAGAAAGAGAAAAAAGCAAGGTGGGCTCCCTTAACTTTATGTTGGCTACTATTAGACGATAATATTAAGTTTGGAAAGGGTCTCCATAAATGAACAATATCCGAACTATCTCACTTAAGGGGAGATATCGACTTCAGGGATTTTGTTCTGGAGCCCTTTCTCCTTCATGTTTATAGCTTCATTGCTTTCTCCTTCATGTTTATAGCTTCATTGCTTTTGAGATTTTAAGACGGTCGCCCCATTAGTTTGGCGATTTTAAGAACATTCGCCCCATTTCTGTCAATTTTAAGACCTTTCCTGTCATTCAGGTGTCGATTTTTTCCTGGCGAGCGATAGCGAGCCTGTAATTTAAGAGGAACCGGCCTTCGGCCTGGAAATTTTTCTACCGAAAAATGTACAAATTTATCTTGAAAGGGGGTCTAGGGAGCGTAACTTTTAAGCTTGATGGAAGTTTAGGGAGGAAACTAAACACCTCCCCTTAACCCTTTGTACTACCACAGATCCTTTATAACCTGCATACACTCGTCTAAACATAGCTAGAAGCAAAATTAAAAGACGTCGCCGGTACAGAAGGGGTTAAGAATCGTACGATCTTATTTGGTGGCCTATATTTCTCCACAATTGACCACTTGCGAGTTTCAGGCTATAAGGAAGTTGGAGCCGTGAACATCAAAATTAAACGGAAATGCAATAATAATGTACGTGTCTGATGGATAAATGGTATGGTGAATTGGGTTTTATGTATTTATATGCCTGTATGTACTACGACCGTATGTTAGCTGTAAATTCTGTTAAATATAGTTGTCTACAGCTCCAACTTCCTTATAGCCTGAAATTCGCAAGTCGGCAATTGGGGTGTCGTGAGTTTCTGCATTCACGTTGTATTGCAATGCAGTCTACTATACTGCATTCATTATATGTTGGCCAAAGATGTTGATCACTAACCTCTAGATCAACACAGCCAATACAAAAAAAATAAAAATAAAAAAATAAAATAAAAGTAGTCCAGCTAATATTTATACCATTTGGGAAGGGTCAGCCAGGGTATAGGTGTGAAAATATACAGCCCATTTGCTCTAGCCCTTTTTGAGTTACAGAGGTTAGGGGTCACGAGTTCTGGCCTACTTAAAATCGACAAACTGATGGGCCGAACGTCATGAAATCTGAAAACTACTGGGGCTAAACATGAGGGAGAATGAGGGGGCCGAACACATCAACCATCTGCCCTTAACTCCTCTCTCCTCCCTCTCTCCTCTCTCTCTCTCCCTTCCCCACTACCCCCACTATCTCAACCTTGCAACTCCCCCCCCCCCACCCCCGCCCCCCTCCCAGGTGGTCAATACCGTGCACTCAGCGGGCCCCCCACGTCAAACACCAGGGGCAAACAACACCCCTAAACCACCCACCAAAGGGGGGGGGGGGGGGTAATTTGTGGGTATGGGTAGAGTGTGGGTGTGGGGGTTGGGTATGGAGTGGGTGTGGGGGTTGGGTATGGAGTGTGGGTGTGGGGGTTGGGTATGGAGTGGGTGTTTTTGGGTTTGTGGTGGTTGTGTTGTGGGTGGGGGTGGGTGTTGGTATGGAGTGGGGGTTGGGGGGGTGTTGTTGGGGTGGGTGGAGTGTGGGTGTGGGGGGGGTTGGGTATATGGGTGGATGTGGAGTTGGGGGGTTGGGGGGTGGTGTGTGGTTTGAGGTGGTGGTGTGTGGTGGTGTGGGTGTGGGGGTTTGGTGGGTGGTGAGTGGGGTGTGGGGGTTGGTTGGTGGGTGTGGGTGGGGTTTGGTGGGTGTGGGTGTGGGGGTTGGGTATGTGGGTGGTTGGGTGGAGTGTGGGGTTGGTATGAAGTGGGTGGAGTGTGTGTGGTGGGGGTATGGAGTGGGTGGAGTGTGGGTGTGGGGGTTGGGTATGGAGTGGGTGGAGTGTGGGTGTGGGGTTGGGTATGAAGTGGGTGGAGTGTGGGTGTGGGGGTTGGGTATGAAGTGGGTGGAGTGTGGGTGTGGGGGTTGGGTATGAAGTGGGTGGAGTGTGGGTGTGGGGGCTGGGTATGAAGTGGGTGTGGGAGTTGGGTATGAAGTGGGTGGAATGTGGGTTTGGGGGCTGGGTATGAAGTGGGTGTGGGGGTTGGGTATGAAGTGGGTGGAGTGTGTGTGTGGGGGTTGGGCATGAAGTGGGTGGAGTGTGGGTGTGGGGGCTGGGTATGAAGTGGGTGGAGTGTGGGTGTGGAGGTTGGGTATGGAGTGGGTGGAATGTGGGTATGGTGTGGGTGGCAGGACTAGTAGGAGGTAGGGTAGTTGTGGAGAAACCTGGGTGGGTGGGCTAGGTGTAAAATGGGTGATAAGAAGATAGAGGGCGAGGGATGGGTGGACATGGGCGGTGTAGGAGCTGAGAGATGGGCGTGATCAGCGTATAGAGAGGTGGGCGGACCAATACAGACACGACTAGGGAGGTCAGTGGCTAAACTATTTGGAAACTACTTAAATAATTTGCAGTTAATTTTGCTTTACTTTCCGTTGCATTCGAAAATATGTTATATATATATATATATATATATATACCGTACACTTTATTTTGTGCGAGGGTGATGTAAAAGAATTTAGATGCATACATTTACGTTTATTTCCGTATATTTAGCTTTACATTACACTGTATTACTGCAAGCATTCTAATGGCGTTCTTTTACAAAGAGTTAATCGTTTACTATATATGGATGTAAGTATATGTACAACATTGTTAATTATAAATTCAGAACATACACACACACACATACACACACGAACAAACACACACACACACGAACATACACACACTTCTAGACATTGCTTCTTGAACGGTATTTTCTTTCGTTCTTTATACTTCCCCTTCTCCCAAGGCAACTTTTTACATCACATATGATGACATCCTGGACATGTCGAAACTATTATGGTAATACACATGTTGTTCGCGGCCTTTCTTGTTATCTCTCTCTCTCTCTCTCTCTCTCTCTCTCTCTCTCTCTATATATATATATATATATATATATATATATATATATATATATATAATTCAGCAACTACTCATGTGCACACTTGTGAGTCAACCCGTGTGTGTATATAAATTATGTTGACTTTAATTGTTGGGGATGTATTCATCCGGTTGTAATATGTAATTACTGAGAGAGAGAGAGAGAGAGAGAGAGAGAGAGAGAGAGAGAGAGAGAGAGAGAGGCGTACATATATGAAACTAACATCATGACTACATTTGATGTACAGTAGAACAAATTACACACCAAACATGCATCATGCGTACACGGAAATAAGAACAAGACAGAGAAAGATAATACAACAATTCACAGATTATTACATTATAATTATTATTATTATTATTATTATTATTATTATTATTATTGTTGTTATTATTATTTTATTATTATAGACTGAAGAATAACTGTTGAGGACAAGAAGAAAGAGTATAGAGAGTGGTTGGGTAGTAGAGGGGACGAAGATTTGGGGAGACAGAAGAGAGCAAGGTACTTGGGATAAAAAGAGAGTAGTGAAGGAAAGTAAGAGAAGAGTAAAGGAGGAATTTGTAAGGAACTTAAGTGTAAAATGGAGGGAGTGTAAGAAACTGTTCTGGAAAGAGGTCAAGAAAGTTAGGGAGGGTAGCATGGGACATAATAAGGGTGTGAAAGATAAGAATGGGTGGGTGATAGCGGAGAAGCAAGAGAGAGTCGTGAGATGGAGGGAGTACTTCAATGAATTGCTGAATGTAAGGAATGAAGCACCAGAAAACATAGTTGGATGGGGTATGGGAGGGAGAAGAAAAGAAGTAGGAGATCAGGAGGTGGGGATCAGGAGGTCAGAAATGTGTGAAGCCATGAAAAGATGGGGAAAACATCAGGAATATATGGAGTGTGCAGGGAAATGCTGAGGTATGGTGGTGAGATAGTGATTGAATGGGTATGGAAAATGTGTAAACTAGCATGGGAGAAGGGGAGTGCACCTGATGACTGGAAGACAGGCATAATAGTCCCCCTGTATAAGGGTAAAGGGGAAAGAGGAGTGTGTGGTAACCACCGGGAATATGCCTTCTAAGCGTAGGAAGGTGTACAGTAGGGTAGTGATTGAGAGAGTGGGAGCGAGAACGGATAAATGGATAGGTGATGAGCAGGGAGGGTTTAGGAAGAAAAAGAAGAGGACAAACCAAAAAAGATCAACTAAAGAGCCTTCCAAACCCAAGCCAAGGAAGGAGCGGCTTGGATAACTTGTGACAGCCGCGTTAAAATTACCACTCTTTTAATTAACACTTTCAAATCCAATACGCATTTACTTTCTGTCTTCTGGCTACTATTAGACTATTTTATTCAGATTAGGAAGGGTATATGGAAGTCTGAGGGTTAATTGAGATCGTCTTTACCCTTATGATTCCACTAGGTCCTTCTTAAACTGTATAACATTGTCTACTAATTGTCTACTAATTGTCTACTAATTGCCAGAATGTACTGTGGAAATGCGTCACAATCTGCAATGTGTTAAGGGGAGATTTCCACTTGAGGGATTTATTTCTTTACCCCTTCCTCCCTCATGTTTAACCCCATTGCTTTTGAGATTTTAAGACCTTCGCCCTAGTAGTTTGGATATTTTAAGACATTTTGCCCCATTTCTGTCAATTTTAAGACCTTGCCGTTAAGGTGTCGATTATTTCCTGGCGAGCGATAGCGAGCCTGTAATTTAAGAGCAACCGGCCTCCGGCCGGTACATTTTTCTACCGAAAAATGTATAAATTTATCTTGAAAGGGGGTCTAGGGGGTGTAATTTTAAGCTTGATGAAAAAGTAGGGAACAATCTAAATACCTCCCCTTAATCCCTTCAGCACCATGACGTAACATTAATCACAGTCTGGTTAACCCCTTAAGGGGAGATGGGCCGGTTCTCTGGACCACTTTCTCCCTCATGTTTAGCCCCATTAGTTTTCAGATGTTAAGATGTTTGCCCCATTAGTTTGGCGATTTTAAGACCTTTCGCCTCATTTCTTCGTCAATATTTAGACCTTTCGTGCTATTTAGGTGTCTATTTTTTCCCTGGCGAACGATAGTGAGCCTGTAATGTTGGAAGAACCGGCCTTCGGCCGGGAAATTTTTCTACCAAAATATGTACAAATTAATCTAGAAGTGGGATCTAATGGATTTTTTTTTTAATTTTATAGAGGTCTAGGGAGGAAACTAGAAAAATAATTAATACATGCAAACATCGCCCAATAAGTGAACCATCCCCCCCCCCCCCCCCTTAAGCAATTATAACAAAGGCAATCTCTGAACGGAAGTAGGTGGCAACACTGGAATGCATCACGTGGTCTCGTAACTCAAGTCTCCTAAAAACCACCTCCCCCCCCTAACCCTGGTTCTGACGATATCTACATTATCTACACACACACACAGTCCTGGGCTTATCTTAAGGGGGGTCACCGGCTTTTTTATATCTTTCACTCCGTTTCTCTCTTTCCCTGGCTTGTATCCCTTCGGCCCCATTCAGCCAACTGTTTTAAGACGTTTATCCCCATCCAGGTGTCGATATCTTCCTGACGAGCGATAGCGAGCCAGCATTGTATGGAGAAATCCGGCTTCGCCGGAGAAATTTTTCTATCGAAAATTGTACAAATTCAGCTTGCGGTCAAAACAAAAATATATATATGCTGGCTCGCTACCGCTCGCCAGGAAAATATTGACACCTGGATGGGGGAAAACGTCTTAAAACAGTAGGCTGAATGGGGCCGAATGGATACAAGCCAAAGCGAGAGGGAGAGAAAGAGAAAACAGCGAGTTGGGCCCCCTTAATAATCTTCACACTTGTCCATCAATCGTGTTACTGAAGGTAGATATAGCTTTAATTTATATTCTGGGTGTGGTGGTGTCCCGAGCTCGAATCCCGGGAGGACCATAATATGCTTTCATTAGTTTATTTAAGTACATTGGGGTTTGTGATTGATGATTAATGTTAAGATCGAGGGGTTACTTGTTATGATAATCTTACATACAATTGGAACATGCGGTTAAATTGGAACATGCGGTTAAAGCTTCTGAAATGTAACTACCCTGTCAAAGGTTATGGGTATGATAAAGGTATTTAATGTGTCCAAAGTAATGTACTTATTTAATAGTTTATAGATAGTGATAGTCCCATCTTGTAAAAGGATAGAGAGATAAATTACCAGCAGTATACCCAATGACTTTAGGGGAGGTATCTAGTTTATTCCCTAGACCTCCATCAAGCTTAAAATTAAACCCCCTTGACCCCCTTTCAAGATAAATTTGTACATTTTTCGGTAGAAAAATGTCCCGGCCGAAGGCCGGTTCCTCTTAAATTACAGGCTCGCTATCGCTCGCCAGGAAAAAAATCGACACCTAAATGGCACGAAAGGTGTTAAAATTGACAGAAATGGGGCGAAATGTTTTAAAATAGACAAACTAATCGGGCAAACGTCTTAAAATCTCAAAAGCAATGGGGCTAAACATGATAGAGAAAGGGGCCAAGAAAAAAATATACCCTACCCTCACAATCAATATTTGTATACTTCAAACAATGCCAAGCAAACCATGACTCAGCACCATCCCACACCAAATTCCAGAAACTCGGCTCAAACGATTACACCCGAAAATGTAATATATATATATATATATATATATATATATATATATATATATATATATATATATACACCGGTATATAAGACAATATACTGTACAGTATATATAAACAGTAAAACTAAAAACCATCCGAATTTACATATACTTTTTTGTTTAAAGTGAAGTTGGAGGGAGCTAAATCATGGCGGTATGGTAGTGGCGGTGGTTCGGGAGGGGGAGAAGGGGGATGGTACGGGAGAGGTGTTGGTGGTGGAGGGGGTAGTGGGGAAGGGATGTGTTGGTTGTAGTAGTGGTGTTGGTGGTGGTAGGGGGAAGGGACAAGATAGCGGTATAGAATGTAGGGTGTGGTGTGGAGGAATATGTACCTGTTGACACCTTAATATACCGTGATGCTACACCTGTTAAGGGGACAGTGGCTGTTTGTTTGGTCTATCAATTCATTTATTCATATATTTATTTAATTTCCTCCCTAGACCTCCATCAAGCTTAGAAAACACCCCCTAGACCCCCCCCCTTCAAGATAGATTTGTAATTTTTTCAGTAGAAACATGTCCCGGCCAAAGGCCGATTCCTCCTAAAATTACAGGCTAGCTATCGCTCGCCAGAAAACAAATCGACACCTAAATGGCACGAAGGGTCCTAATATTGACAAAGAAATGGGGTGAAAGGTCATTAAATCCCCAAACTAATCAAACCAACGTCTTAAAATCTCAAAAGTAACTAGTGGGGCTAAACATTAGGGAGAAGGGGGTCCAGAAAAACGGGGTGTCTCCCCTTAAGACACCACAAACACGTACACTCACAAACAAACAAACATGCACGCAAGTAAAAGCACGCACACACATACGAATATGCAGTATATATATACATATATATATATATATATATATATATATATATATCATATTTTTTCACCAACCAACCTCACTTCCAAACTCAATTAATGAAATCAACAAATACGTGTGGCACTCCAAGGACTCGAACCTAGGATACTCACACCGAAATTCCGCGCACTTATGCATTACGCTATCAAGACATTTCTACAAGTTAATGTAATGTATGTAATCTGAGTTACGAATGTAACTATATAGATGTTGATTTAAAAAAAAACTGTCTTATAATATTAAGTAAGTCACATACTGTACATATATCAATGCCAATTGTTATATTTACATATAGATGTGTGTGCATTTGTATTTTGTTTTTGTGTGTTCATTGTTTTTTGCTGTGTTGTCCCTATTCTGGCTCTGTCTTGAGTCAGCCACCCCACCAAAAAAAAGAAAAAAAAAAGGAAGAGATGGAAAACTAACAGAAAAAATATAGGAAAAGTGTGGATTGGGCCTGAGTATATAGAATATAATAGAATAGCATATAGAAAAAAACATTAGAGGCTCTTGAATTTTACTGATTAAGTGAGCTGGTGAGAACAGGCAACTATAGTCTATTCGCTGTAAGTAGGCGAGAAATCATGTCCTCTCTATCCTCTGTACCTCAAAAACGACTGGAGTAATCGAGCTAATATTTCTACCATTTGGGCAGAGTCCGTCAAGGAATAGATGCGGAAATGTACAGCCCATTTGCTCCAGCCCTTTTTGAGTTACAGAGGCTACAGGTCATGATTTCTGGCCTACTTACAGCGAATAGACTATAATATAGGCGGTACAGTGGCCTACGTGATCTCGGTTCCAATACGTGATAGTAATTACCCCTCTCCGACATATGACGCAATTTAGAGCCGATTAGGGATACTTTAAAGCCTTTGTTACCATCAGGGGTATTTAGAAACCTATAGTTTAGTTACTTCAACCTCTGCAGTTGTCTTTGAGTTAGCTGTGGGCAGAAAACTAATTGTGGAGAGGTAATTATAAGAGTGAGAGAACTCTATTTCTTATTGCTAATCTGGCAATCTCTGCGTCATATGAGTCTGAAGGGAGTAAGTGTGTAAGTGAAATGTGTGGTCGAAGTGTGAGTATATATAGTTGGTTATAGTTAAGGGAGATTAACACCTGGAGGATTTTTTTCTGGACCCCTTTTTCCCTCATGTTTAGCCCCGTTGCTTTTGAGATTTTAAGACGTTCGCCCCATTAGTTTGACGATTTTAATAACCCTCGCCCCATTTAAGTAAATTTTAAGACCATTCGTACCATTTAGGTGTCGATTTTTTCCTGGCGAGCGATAGCGAGCCTGTAATTTAAGAGGAACCGGCTTTCAGCCGGGACATTTTTCTACCGAAAAATGTACAAATTTCTCTTGAAAGGGGCTCAAGGGGTGTAATTTTAAGCTTGATGGAGTTCTAGGGAAGAAACTAAATACCTCCCCTTAAGGGAAGTCTGGCCTTTCTCCCCTTAACTGTCCTCATGGTGTAATGGTTAGAGCGTGTAAATTCTGTATGTCATATCCTAGGTTCGAATCCTGGGATGCTTTCATAAGTTTCAGTTGGAGTGTTATTGGTGTTAACCCCTTCTGTACCGACGACATCTCTTTTATTTTATTATTGCTACCTTTAGAAGATTTTGTGTAGTTTGGGAAGGATATATAGTAGCTAAAAGAATTAATTGAGACAGTCTTAGCTTTATAAGGGGTAGACATCATGCCTAAATGGAAAAAACCCCAAAAACGTCTAAAATTTGCTAGCACATAATAACACGTACATCACCGGTACATAAGGGGTTAAGAACAATGTTAAAACTAATTCAGTTGACCGATCAGGGGAGTTGAGGAATATATAAAGAACTACAAGCATAATTCAGTTGACCGATCAGGGGAGTTGAGGAATATATAAAGAACTACAAGCATAATTCAGTTGACCGATCAGGGGAGTTGAGGAATATATAAAGAACTACAAGCATAATTCAATGTTACAAATTTAACCTCCGTACATAAGATAGATGTGTATGAATTTGTATTATATTTTTGTGTGTTCATTGTTTTCTGTTGTGTTGTTCCTATTCTGGCTCTGTCTTGAGTCGGCCACCCCCCAAAAAAGAGAAAATTAAAAAAGGAAAAGAGGGAACAAGAAAAAAAAATGGGAAAAGTGGGGATTGGGCCTGAGTATATAGAACAGAACATAAGCTCACAGAGAGGAACATGACTTATGCACCTGTACTGTACATGTTGCCAGCATCTAATGTGAATTGTATATTGTTTCATAGTGATCAGTCATAGTTATTTTCAAGGGGTTCTACTGTATAAATCAAAGTACGTATCATGCTATCACTTTCATTTGTTTGGCGATTTTAAGAACTTTCACTCCTTTCAGTCAATTTTAAGACCTCATGCCATTTGCCGAGCGACAGCGAGCCTGTAATTTGGGCCGGGACACTTTTCTACCGAAAAATGTATACATTTATCTTGAAAGGTGGTATAGAGAGTGTAATTTTAAGCTTGATGGAGGTCTAAGGAACACACTAAAAATCTGTCCTTAATTCAGTCACAGGTTTCACGATCCTGTATTTAAGGGGGAGGTAGCTGCTTTTGTTCTCACTCATGTTCAGTCCCATTAGCTTTACATTGTAATTAAAGGTATTAGTCTTCCAGAATGTCCATGAACGGTTATCCTCTACAATACCGGTCACGTCTATTGTATTGGATTTCAGCTACATTTAAACGATTATATAAAGCTTAGGAAGAATATATGGTAGCTAAAAGGATTCAATGAGTGTCTGTAGCCTTTTAATTGATAGACGTCCTTTTTAATCTGAATTCAATCGTCTAATCATTGCCAGAATATCATAACAATGAATGTCACCGGTATTGAATGGGTTAAGGGGGGTGACAGTTTTTGGTCTCTCCTTTTCTCTCTTTCCCTGGCTTGTATCCATTCGGTCCCATTCAGCCAACTGTTTCTTCCTGGCGAGCGACAGCGAGCCAGCATTGTATGGAGAAATCCGGCTTCGCCGGAGAAATGTTTCTATCGAAAAATTTACAAATTTAGCTTGCTGTCAAAACAAATATATATATATGCTGGCTCGTTACCGCTCGCCAGGAAAATATTAACACCTGGATGGGGGTAAACGTCTTAAACCAGTAGGCTGAATGGGTCCGAATGGATACAAGCCAAAGAGAGAGGAAGAGAAATAGAAAACAAGCGAGGTGGGCTCCCTTAATGCACACGGACACAGTAGCTTCCACCCATCACTGAGGACCCCTTTATGCACAGAACGGGAACCATTTACAGCTAATATATTTGTCTTCATATTATTTAAAAGATATTGACTTAAGTATTTATATAGATAGCATTCTTATATACACATACACCACATCACACACAGGTACAGTCGGTGGCAAAAGTCTTGTCGCCTCTCTCGGCTCACCGTGACCTGCGATATTTACCCTTTCAAGATCCAATGCGCATTTCTTTTCTGTTTTCTGGTAATTATTAAACTATTTTATTCAGATTAGGCAGGGTATATGGAAATCAGAGGGTTGATTGAGATAGTCTTTGCTCTTTTAATACCCACAGATCATTCCTAAGCTGCATACAATCGTCTAATGATAGCCAAAAGAAACTGCTAAAACGCGTCAGAGCTTCAAGGGGTTCATAGACTCAGTACTGTTAGGTGTACGGTGGCGCTAATAAGTCATGTCCCAGTTGTCATTACGTTTGGCTGGCTCTGTGCTGTATTAATGTCTGTCAGATGTTTGAATAGGGTGGCTAAGTGTAGGAACATGGTTGTATATCTCACTCAAAAAGAAGAAATCATGTGTAAATATTGCTGATACCAATTATTGATCAAAATATACTTGGTGCCGAGACATCACTTATTAGGCCGACTGTACAAAACGTGTATATCTCTACCACCAGATAGCACACTGTGAGGTGTTTGGTTGTGATGGGAGGAAGCTGCTATGTCCGTGTGCAGTAATCAGTGTTTGGTTGTGATGGGAGGAAGCTGCTGTGTCCGTGTGCAGTAATCAGTGTTTGGTTGTGATGGGAGGAAGCTGCTGTGTCCGTGTGCAGTAATTAGTGTTTTATTCGGTTCCCGCATCTTCAGCTGTTAGAATTTCCTCCTTAGGGTGATGAGGGAGAGGAGGGGTTAGAACTGTTAGACAGGGGGAGGCGACAGGACTTTTACCGGGGATAGTACTGCGGCTACGGACACAGTAACTCGGTAAAATAGGTATATAGGTAGCGCCAACGAACTTGACAACAATCTTGATCCATGACCTCTTTGTAACTCAAAAGGGTCTGGAACAAACGGACTGTAAATATCCACACCTATTTCCTGGTGGACTCTTCCCAAATTATAGAAACACTAGCCCGATTGCTATAATGTATTCTGTGTTATTCGAAGTTATGGGGTCAAGGATGTTCAAAATGTACAATCGCGCTAATAAGTCATGTATCGGCACCTAGTATGTTTTGATCAATAATTGGTATCAGTAATATCTAAGCTTCCTTTCTTCATATCGAGTGAAATATACGAACATATGCCTACACTTAGATACCCTATTCAACATCTGACATACATTAATACAGCACAGAGAAAGCCAAACGTAATGACAGCTGGGACATGACTTATTAGAGCGACCGCACCACAATTATATTTTAGCTTGTAGTTCAGTGTAATATATATTCCACAGCTTAAGGGGAGATATCCACTTGAGGGACTTTTTTCTGGACCCCTTTGTCTCTCATGTCTACCCCCATTGCTTTTGAGATTTTAAGATGTTTGCCCCGTTAGTTTGTCGATTTTAAGAACTTTCACCCCATTTTAAGACCTTTCGTGCCATTCAGGTGTCGATTTTATCCTGGCGAGCGATAGCGAGCCTGTAACTTAAGAGGAAACGGCCTTCGGCCGGGAAATTTTTCTACCGAAAAATGTACAAATTAATCTTGAAAGGGACTCAAGGGGGTGTTATTTTAAATTTGCTGGAGGTTTAGGGAACAAACTAAATACCTCCCCTTAAACATACTCGTAAAATAAAACTGAGAATGGTTCACTTTACACACTCGTGGACACTTATCCCGTGCAGCACCAGGGACGTCCTTTTGGTCATATTCCGCAACCTTTAGACAGTTTTATTCAGCTTAGGAAGAACATCACACAATAATAAGGCTTCATTACATCCCAACCAACCCTTTTAACTACAGCAGATCCTTCCTAAGCTGCATAATATCGTCAAAATATAGGTAGAATAATATATATCAGACGTCGTACTCAAAGGGTTATCAAAGGAGCCGACACTGTAGGGCGGACCAGAGCACAGAATCTCGGCGGTCGCACACATTAACCACTATAGTAGCTCTGTTTCTCTTTCTCTCTCTCTCTCTCTCTTTGGCTTGTATCCATTCGGACCCAGTCAGCCTACTGTTTTAAGATGTTTACCCCCATCCAGGTGTCAATAGTTTCCTGGCGAGCGGTAGCGAGCCAGCATATATATATCTTTGTTTTGACAGCAAGCTAAATTTGTACATTTTTCGATAGAAAAGTGTCTCCGGCGAAGCCGGATTTCTCCATACAATGCTGGCGCTGTCGCTCGCCAGGAAGATATCGACACCTGGATGGGGATAAACGTCTTAAAACAGTTGGCTGAATGGGGCCGAATGGATACAAGCCAGATAAAGAGAGAAAAGGAGAGAACAAAAGCAGGTGACCCCCCTTAAACATACTCTTACAATAAAACTGACAATCGTTCACTTTACACACTCGCGGACACTTATCAAAGGACCCGACACGAGAGCACAGAATCGCGACGGACGCACACATTAACCCTTTGAGTACCAGCGACGTGTGCTATCTTTGAATCTAGCTATATTTGGACGATATTATGCAGCTTAGGAAGGCTCTGTGGTAGTTAAAAGGGTTAGTTAGTAAAATCGTTTAATCATTGCCAGAATATCATTAAATGGTTAACCACTATAGTCGCTTGTATTCCAGACGACGGTATATTCAATCTCTAGGTACCGGATTTCTCGATACCTAATGAAAAAATATGAAACTTCTATATCTTTGCATTTTTTAGATATAACGGTTTTTTTTAAATTAACCATATTCTTCGCTTCAAAATCTGCATAATAGCTGCGTAATCCAGGTTAACCCTTTGAGTACCAGAGACGTGTGCTATCTTTTATTCTAGCTATATTTAGACGATATTATGCAGCTTATGAAAGGTTTTTGGTAGTTGAAAGGATTGGTTGAGATAGTATGAAGGCCTTATTATTGCTAGAGGTCCTTCCTAATCTGAATAAAATCGTCTTATAGTTGCCACAATATTGTGAAAAAGATGTCACCGGTACTGTATGGGTCAAGACACGACACTTGACTATGAGGCGTGTTTTCCAAGACCGCTTGAATTATCAAATGTCAAGCATAATAATTTGAAAAAAAAGTGTCATGAAAAAACTCGAATGTTAACCAAATGTAATGACAAAGGTGTGGCCGTGCTAAAGGGTTAAGTCTTTATGTACCGGTGCTGTCCTCTTAACCCCTTCAGTGCCATGACGACGGTTTACCTTTTGTTCTAGTTAAAGTTAGACGATTTTATGCGTTATTCAGAGCATTTATTGCGATCGTTTTTACCCTTGTGAGTCCTTGAGGTAGATTATAAGCGAAAGAAACCCGTCTAATGGTAACCAGCATAAGAGGAACATTACGTCATGGGGGGTGAAGGGGTTAACTTTATTCTGACTACTAGTAGATTATATTCTGCTTAAAGAGGGCCTCTAGCAATTAACAGACTTCGAACTATCTCACTGAACCCCTTTGAATACCACAGATCCTTCTTAAACTGCACAACATCGTCAAAATATAGCTATCTATCTATCTATCTATCTATAAACTCAGGCGCAATCCCCACTTTTCATATTTTTGTTCTTGTCTTTTTTGTTCTTTGTCTTTTTCCCTCTTTCCCTTTTTTTCTCTTTTTTTTTTGGAGGGGGTGGCTGACTCAAGACAGAGCTAGCATAAAATAACAAAGACGCCCCCAGTACAGAAGGGGTTAATGACACACACGGCCACTATCAAAAGAACCGAGAGGGTTGCGGTGGCGGTAGCGGTGGCGGCGGTGACGGATACACACAGAGACGAGGCGGCGGACTGAAGAGCGAGAGAGAGAGAGAGAGAGAGAGAGAGAGAGAGAGAGAGAGAGAGCCACGGACACGCACCCGAGAAGATCAGTTTCACGTTTATGTTGGTAATGATGTCCCGCCGCCCCACAGACTCCACCTCTCACCACCACCACCATCACCTCCACCGCCGCCGCCGCTACCTGGGTTGCCGACAGTCGCTGGAAACACCTGAGAGAGGGAGAGAGGGACGGAAGGGAGCTGGGCGGGTTTAAGGGGGGAGGCTTGTTTTTTTTTTTGGCCCCCTATTCCCTCATGTTTAGCCCCATTAGTTTTCAGATGTTAAGATGGTTGCCCCATTAGTTAGTCGATTTTAAGACCTTTCGCCCCATTTCGTCGTCAATATGTAGACCTTTCGTGCTATTTAGGTGTCGATTTTTTTCCCTGGCGAACGATAGTGAGCCTGTAATGTTGGAAGAATCGGCCTTCGGTCGGGACATTTTTCTACCGAAAAATGTACGAAAGGGAGCTGGGCGGGTTTAAGCATTTGAGTACCAGCGACGTGTTGTATATATTATTATAGCTATATTTAAGCGATATTATGCAGCTTAGGAAGGATCTGCGGTAGTTAAAAGGGTTGGTTGAGATACTTTAAAGCCATATTATTACTGGAGGTTCTTCCTAAGCTGAATAAAATCGTCAAATAGTTGCCAGATTATGATGAAAAGGACGTCTCTGGTACTGAACGGGTTAAGAGGGGAGGCTTGGTTTTTATGGCCCCCTTTTCCCTCATGTTTAGCCCCATTGATTTTGAGATTTTACGACGTTCGACCCATTAGTTTGCAGATTTTAAGACTCTCCCAATTTCGTTGTCAAACATTAAGACCTTTCGTGCCACTAAGGTGTCGATATTTGTTTTTTCTGGCGAGCGATAGTGAGTCTGTAATTTAGGTGGAAATTACCTTCGACCAGGACATTTTTCTACCGGAAATTGTACAATTGTATCTAGCATAGGGATCGTGGGGATGCTTGATGGAGGTCTAGGGAAGAAACTTAAACTGATATATATAATAAAGAAACCCTTCCCCCTTATATGGTGAGTGAATTAGGGATTGAGATATAAATAGGCAGGATTGATGGAGGAATATGAGAAGGGATTGAGGTCTAAGTAGGCAGGATTGATAGAGGAATGTGAGAAGGGATTGAGATCTAAGTAGGCAGGATTGATAGAGGAATATGAGAAGGGATTGAGATCTAAGTAGGCAGGATTGATAGAGGAATATGAGAAGGGATTTAGATCTAAGTAGGCAGGATTGATAAAGGAATATGAGTGGGGATTGAGGTCTAAGTAGGCAGGATTGATAGAGGAATATGAGAAGGGATTGAGATCTAAGTAGGCAGGATTGATAAAGGAATATGAGAAGGGATTGAGATATAAGTAGACAGGATTGATAGAGGAGTATGAGAAGGGATTGAGGTCTAAGTAGGCAGGATTGATAAAGGTATATGAGAAGGGATTGAGATCTAAGTAGGCAGGATTGATAAAGGAATATGAGAAGGGATTGAGATCTAAGTAGGCAGGATTGATAAAGGAATATGAGAAGGGATTGAGATATAAGTAGGCAGGATTGATAGAGGAATGTGAGAAGGGATTGAGATATAAATAGGCAGGATTGATAGAGGAATGTGAGAAGGGATTGAGGTCTAAGTAGGCAGGAATGATAGAGGAATGTGATAAGGAATGGCTGTGTTCAGAAATAAGAGGGCAGAGGACAGGACACCTAGCTGTCTGGATTTATCGGGGAGGTAGTGGCTTTTTCTGATCCCCGTTCTCCCTCATGTTTAGCCCCATTAGCTTATAAATATTAGAACGTTTGCTCCATTAGTTTGGTGATTTTAAAACCTTTCGTGCCGTTTAGGTGTCGATTTTTCCTGGGGAGCGATAGCGATCCTATAATCTAGAAGGAATCGGCTTTGAGCAGGGAAATTTTTCTACCTAACAATATAAAAATTCACCTCGAAGGGGGTCTTGAGGGTTTTTTATTTAAGCTTGATGGAGGTCTAGCAAAACATAAATATATAAATGAATAGACCAAAAAAGAAACCCTACCCCCTTAACCCCTTCAAGGCGATGACGTAATTTTCAACATATTCTGGTTATCATTAGATTAATTTATTTAGCTTAGAATCTACCTCTAGGACTCAAAGGGGTAAATAGAATCTCAGTAAACCTTCTGAATATCATAGATCCTTCAGAAACTGCAATAATCAACAGGCGTCATCATGCTGAAGGGGTTAAAATGGATCGAGCTAAGGAGTGAGGGAAAGGGCTGGAGCAAATGGGTAGCTATGTATATACTGTAGAAAGGGAAGCATAAAGGGTGACAAGGCTGGAAGCTGGCACAAATTTACCCCTTGTGGATCTAATACGCATACATAATAAGAATTATTATTATAACTTTATTTTGCGCTTGTACATTCTTTCATGCGATTTAATATACAGGAATTTAATAATTAATTAATAAATATTAAATTAAATACATTAATAAATACATAATAGGGAGAGCCTAAA
Organism: Paralithodes platypus; assembly: GCA_032716605.1. Taxonomy (NCBI): domain Eukaryota; kingdom Metazoa; phylum Arthropoda; class Malacostraca; order Decapoda; family Lithodidae; genus Paralithodes; species Paralithodes platypus. Next base: position 42,978,851 of record CM064579.1, read on the forward strand.
ACAATATTGAATATTTTATATTTACTGGTACAGAACTGGGTTCATAGATAATTTAAGCTGTTGATTACAACATATAATATACACTATTATAAATACCTTGTAATCTTTCTTTTATTGCATCATTTTACCATATACAGTAGACATATATATATTGTTTTGATCTTTTTTATATTTACTTTAGAGCTGTGTAAGGGTGTTTTGATGTGTGATAATAGTCGAAAATGCATATTTACCCATTAAACAACAATCTTAAAACACGCCCCCTACTAGCGAAAAAGAACTGTATTTGGCCATAACCGTTTGCCGTGGGATACAAAATATGTTGAGGGGGGGGGGGGAAGCCCCCCCCCCCCCCCTCACCCTTCACTCAGGACTTATTGAAATCCTCTTATATTTAAACAGTAGGGGGCAAAAACCTAATTTTCCCAAATGCGATTCGCCGAGGCTACACTCGCGGCAGATGTAAACAAATCCACGGTCCCACCCGCCTCTTGCGAGGTAGGCGATATAGAGGATTTTTTGTGTTTAGTTTTCAGGATAATTTATAAATTTTTACGTGCATTTAGACACATATCGAAATGAAATACATGTTATAAGAAACCTATAGGCCACGATAACATTGATGTCTCAATTTAATTACATAAGCTTTATATTGTCCTGATTTTTCCATATTAATTTATTATCTATAGTTACACCCACAAATTTAGTAGTATATGATTGATGTATATCTGAAGCACCCATACAAAGCCTAGGTAAACATAGTGTAATTCCCAGTCAATATAAACGTAATCTGATTAGTACTCTAGTAACCCGAGCTTTTCATATTACAGTATATGGCACTCCATAGAGCACTTTTATTTATTAAACAAACCCTCTTCTCAAATGGCTTCCCCCTTACTTTCACCGAAACATATACGGTATAGGTAAACATATACGGTATAGGTAAACATATACGGTATAGGTAAACAATTATCTCGTTTATTGGCCCCACCCATTCCGAACTCTCCTACGGTAATCAAAACCCCCCTTCACGTCACACTGATTTATTTAGGTAAACAAAGTTTTGCACTTCGTAATAAACTGTCAAAACTCTTTACATAATTTTATCCCCAAGTGTCAGTCAGAATTGTACTCAGAAACACTAAAACGATCAAGAACTAGTTCAAGCTCAAAGATTTTCTGCAGTCTTCTGTCGTTTATCAATACACGTGTATGAGATGTAAGTCTCGGTACATTGGTAAGACCTATAGACAACTCAGGACTGAATCCGCGAGCACCAGGGCCGTTCTTTTAGAACCGGACAATTTCTTTCTAAACCTTCGTTCTCCGCCATACGTGATCACTCGCACTCCCAGGACCATCCCATACATGACACCCAGTTTAACATTCTGTCCAGTCATAGCTCTCAACTAGATCTACGAATATGTGAGGCTCTACACACCAATCTAGCTATACCCGGAATAGGTACCCATGATTCCCCTTTCGATTTACTCTGTTTCTAATAACTATACTTGCCTACATTTGCTTATACATGTTTCTTGTCTTGCACTTAATATATTTAATGTTCACGATTTAAGGATTATTATTATTATTTTATTTATATTGTTCTATTTGTACCATGTTTACTCCAGCTTTGATATTTAAGTTCTCCCATATCCATTCCTTGCATTACACTTATGTATAATTAAACTAGCCATTATATTTTTCGTCACAATGTTGCTCTTCATTATGAAATTTTGACTGTATCTAAATTATAGACCTGAAGATGAGAACACCGATTCTCGAAACGTCGTACAAGATGGTGTTATTATTCATTCCTGCGTTGGTTCTTCTCTTTATTATTATTATTATTATATATATGTATATATATATATATATATATATATATATATATATATATATAGTCATCGAATGTTGAGTATAAAAGCTCTCGTGAGATACCGGCTTAACCCCTTCAACACCATGACGCCTTTTTACCTTTGATACTGGTTAAAATTAGATGGTTTTATGCAGTTATAAGAAGGACCTGTGTCATTAAGAGGGTTTATGGAGATCGTAGATACCCATTTGAGTCGTAGAGGTAGATTGTAAATTAAAGAAAATCGTCTAATGGTAACCAGAATAGGATACAAATTACGTCATGGTGGTGAAGGGGTTAAGGGTTGTATTGACCAGGTGAACCACAACCCCGTCCTACCATTAATCTCGGCTAGACCCTTACCTGTTATAGTAAGCCGCAGAGCCCTTTGACTGTCAGAGAACACCTATTATATTAGCCATGATATAAGGAACAGTCGTCCATTGGTCATAAACTCTGATGGTGTAGCCCGCGTTATAGCCCAATTACAGCTTATGGGGAAACGGACCATTTTTCTGGACCTTCTTTTCCCTTGTGTTTAGCCCCACTAGATTTGAGATTTTAAGATGTTCGGCCCATTAGTTTGCCGATCTGTATATCTTTACCTCCATTTCGTTGTCAATTTTAAGACCTATCGTGCCATAGAGGTGTCGATTTTTTCCTGGCGAGCGATAGCGAGCCTGTAATTGTAAGAGGAACCGATCTTCGGCCGGGAAATTTTTCTACCGAAAAATTTACAAATTTATCTTGAAGAGGGGTCTAGGGGATGTTTTTCTAAGTTTGAGGGATGTCTAGCGAGGAAACTAAGAATTTATGAATGAATACATTAATAGGCCAAAAAAGCAGTCAGTGTCCCCTTAATAAACGCCTATAAGGGGGAAGGGGCGTATTTATTAGCCTTTTTATTGATGTATTTATTTTTTCTTAGTTTCCGCCTTATACCTCCATCAAGCTTAACAAATACCCCCTAGACCCCACTTTGAGATAAATTTATAGGCTATATTTTTCGGTAGAAAAATAACTATATCTACTGCAACTACAACAACCACAACTACCACATCCACAACCACCATAGCTATCAACAACCACTACCACAACCACAGCCACCTCTCTACGTCTGCCCCTCCCTAGATTACTATCAGCCAATCATCTATCTTTTGTGGGATTGATTTCGTTACTAGGAACAGGATTGGCAGGTTGAGAGTTGCAAAGAGTCACAAGGAATAGTTAATATCTAAAAGACCTTGTGACCCATTCCGGGGAGATACTCGAAGTGGTTTACACTCGTTACAGAGTGTGCAAAATACTATCTACTTTTATTTTAAACTGAAGAACTGTTTACAACTTTTTAGGGAAGTTTATTCCAGGTAGAACAAATCTTATATTTGAACAAGTTTCCTTAAATACTAGTGCTGAATCTTTTCAATTCTAACTTTCAGCTATGGTTGCGTGTTGATTCATAATGAGACTAAACATTTTGCTATAATCCACATTGTCAAACCCATTAACTATAATAAACACTTCAATGAGCTGACCCCGTAGTCTGCGTCTTTCCAACGAAAAGAGATCAAGAGCTCCCAACCGTCCTCATAGCTCAATCTTCTAATTGATAGAATAACATTTGAAGTAATAAAATATCTGAAACTCGACAACTTAACTGAAATGCATGCTGAACACGGCAAACAAAACATTAATTAAAGTCTCAACACAAAAACAGCAACACAGAATTGCAATACGTGAAATTTACAATTCATTAAGCAAAAAATAAATAATAGTAATAAATTAATAAGTAAAGAATAAACAGGGTATATATATATATATATATATATATATATATATATATATATATTATTAGGTAAACGTGTAAGGGTCGTTTCTTTATGGGGTTAAGATTTGGTGTTTTATAGTAGTTCGGTTGATTGAAGATGCTGGGTCGATTTAGGTCGATTCTCATAGTTTCTCTCGTAGATTGGTAGATTCTGGTTTACCTCCTTTATTATTATATTCTTATATAAGTAATAGTAAAAGCTGCCACCGTATATCCTTATAACCAATAAATATAATGTTGATACTTATAGGTAAAGGGGATTCAAACTATCTTGTCCAACCACCTTATTTATTCAGGAACAAATGTAGATATAAATATTACAGGAAATTTGCTCCCAAGTTGGCTCCAGGGCCTGTGATCGTGCCCATATCTTCTGTCTAAGTGTGTATATATATATATATATATATATATATATATATATATATATATATATATATATATATATATATATAATAGGATACGTCTACACACATCTGTGTTGCTATTGAAACAAAAATGGTTATTGAGTGTTTATTATTTTTCAAATATATTAGGTTTCATATATAACGCTACAACAATAGTTTAGCTAATGAAATTACAGATTTTTTTTAAACATTGAGTTTACAGCATATCATTTTAGCAAGAACCAAAGGTATAAAGGTGTGATCGTGGTGAAGGGGTTAAACAGACGTCGGGGGTGGTGAAGGGGTTAAGGACCTATCCACTGTACTTCTGGTCAGAGTTGAAGAGGTAGGGCCCCGAACATGGTAGCTGGGTGTACTCCAGTTGGAAGCCACGGTTACCCAGGTCCACACTTCGGGAAAACTCGTCCGCGTCCGTTTTTACCTGCATGTAGAAGGGGGTGGAGTAGCCTGTTGGAGAGAGAGAGGTATAGTGTGACTGAGTGGGATCATGAGTGGCTGAGGAAGGGAGTCGAGTAGCCTGTTGAGAGAGAGAGAGAGGTATAGTGTGACTGAGTGGGTTCAGGAAGGGGGTCGAGTAGCATGTTGAGAGAGAGAGAGGTATAGTGTGACTGAGTGGGTTCAGGAAGGGGGTCGAGTAGCATGTTGAGAGAGAGAGAGAGGTATAGTGTGACTGAGTGGGTTCAGGAAGGGGGTCGAGTAGCATGTTGAGAGAGAGAGAGAGAGGTATAGTGTGACTGAGTGTGTTCAGGAAAGGGGTCGAGTAGCCTGTTGGAGAGAGAGAGAGGCATAGTGTGACTGAGTGGGTTCAGGATGGGGGTCGAATAGCCTGTTGGAGAGAGAGAGAGGTATAGTGTGACTGAGTGGGTTCAGGAGTGGTACAGGAAGGGAGTTGAGTAGCCTGTTGGAGAGAGAGAGAGAGAGAGAGAGGTATAGTGTGACTGAGTGGGTTCAGGAGTGGTACAGGAAGGGGGTCGAATAGCCTGTTGGAGAGAGAGAGAGGGGTATAGTGTGACCAAGTGGGTTCATGAAGGGGGTCGAGTAGCCTGTTGGAGAGAGAGAGAGAGGTATAGTGTGGCTGAGTGGGTTCAGGAGTGGCTGAAGAAGAGTGTCGAGTAGCCTGTTGAAGATAGAGAGGTATAGTGTGACTGAGTGGGTTCAGGAAGGGGGTCGAGTAGCCTATTGGAGAGAGAGGTATAGTGTGACTGAGTGGGTTCAGGAAGGGGGTAGAGTAGCCTGTTGGAGAGAGAGAGAGAGGTAAAGTGTGACTGAGTGGGTTCAGGAAGGGGGTCGAGTAGCCTATTGGAGAGAGAGAGAGAGGTATAGTGTGACTGAGTGGGTTCAGGAAGGGGGTAGAGTAGCCTGTTGGAGAAAGAGAGAGGTATAGTGTGACCGAGTGGGTTTAGGGAGGGGGTCGAGTAGCCTGTTGGAGAGAGAGAGAGAGAGGGAGGTATAGTGTGACTGAGTGGTTTCAGGAAGGAGGTAGAGTAGTATGTAGAGAGAGAGAGATATAGTGTGACCGAGTGGGTTTAGGGAGGGGGTCGAGTAGCCTGTTGGAGAGAGAGAGAGGGAGGTATAGTGTGACGGAGTGGTTTCAGGAAGGAGGTAGAGTAGTATGTAGAGAGAGAGAGGTATAGTGTGACTGAGTGGATTCAGGAGTGGCTGACCAAAAACAGGGATAAGTGATGGGGCTCGCAGGTTTTGGGGCTATTGGTTGGATGATTGAGAGAGTAGCCATTGAGGAGAGAGATAGAGGGTGACTGAGTGAGTGAGTAAAGTAGGAGTGTAGGGGTAAATGGGTGGGTTGTGGATTTAGGGTGGGTAAGTGTGAATGAATATATATATATATATATATATATATATATATATATATATATATATATATATATATATATATATATATATACAGTCAGACAAACCTTGAGCAGGTACATGAGTCTCGTCGAGCCTTTTAGTGTTATCATAGATCCTCCCCCCAGTAGAGAGCATTAAGGGGAGGTATTTAGTTTGTTCCCTAGACCTCCATCAAGCTTAAAATGACACCCCCTTGAGTCCCTTTCAAGATAAATTTGTACATTTTTCGGTAGAAAAATTTCCCGGCCGAAGGCCGGTTCCTTTTAAATTACAGGCTCGCTATCGCTCGCCAGGATAAATCGACACCTGAATGGCATGAAAGGTCTTAATATGGGGTGAAAGTTCTTAAAATTGCTAAACTAATGGGGCAAACGTTTTATAGTATCAAAAGCAATGGGGCTAAACATGAGGGAGAAAGGGGTCAAGAAAAAAATCCCTCAAGTGGAGATCTCCCCTTAAGTGATCCCCTTATCTACAGCTTCATCTGTCCTTAATACGATCTTCATCTAATATTATCTCTTATATCAAGGAATTAAGGGGGGTCACCGTTTTTTTTTTTTTTTTTTATCTTTCTCTCCTTTTCTCTCTTTCTCTGGCTTGTATCCATTCGGCCCCATTCAGCCAACTGTTTTAAGACTTGTATCCCCATCCAGGTGTCGATCTTTTCCTGGCGAGCGATAGCGGCAAACATTGTATTGAAAAATCAGGCTTCGCCGGAGACATTTTTCTATCGAAAAATGTAAAAATTTAGCTTGCTGTCAAAAACAAAGTATATATATGCTGGCTCGCTCCCGCTCGCCAGGAAAATATTGACACCTGGATGGGGGTAAACGTCTAAACACAGTAGGCTGAGTGGGGCCGAATGGATACAAGTCTAAGAGAGAGGGAGAGAAAGATAAAACAAGCGAGGTGGGCCCCCTTAAGTTTTCTCCGGACAGTATTATTTGTTGGCTGTGTACAGTATGTATATTCCACACCGAGGATACCCAAACATTAACTTGTTTGGGTTGAGATTCAGAATGTTGATGAGGCAGTTAGAGGTAATGGATTCTGTGTGTGTGTGTGTGTGTGTGTGTGTGTGTGTGTGTGTGTGTGTGTGTGTGTGTGTGTGTGTGTGTGTGTGTGTGTGTGTGTCTGTCTGCCTGCGTGTGTATGTGTGTGTGCGTGTGTGTGTTTGTTTGTGTGTGTGTGTGTGTGTGTCACTGTGTGTGTGTTTGTGTGTATGTGTTAGTGTGTGTGTGTCACTGTATGTGTGTGTGTGTGTGTGTGTGTGATAAAGAATGAAACAAACACACTGAGAGGTATTGTTAGTATAAATAATACAATTATAATAATTGTCGGTTTATTGTTCAGAGATTGAGGCTGAAATTATGTAGAGTTTTTATGTGTGTGCGTTCGTGTATATGTTTATGAGTTTGACAGTGCATGTGTGTGAGTAAGAGAGAGAGAGAGAGGGAGGGGAGGGGAGGGGGAGGGGGGGGAGGGTTTAATTTGGACTGATATACTGTGTCTGTATGTTATGATACAACCCCTTGTGGATCATGACGCGTTATGACAGTCTATTCTGGCTATCATTAGACGATTGTATTCAGCGTATGAAGGATCTGTGGGAGTTCAGAGGGTAAAAAGGGTCTCAATCAACCCTCTGACATCCATATATCCTTCCTCATCTAAATTAAATCGTCAAATAATAGCCAGAAAGCAGAATAGAAGTGCGTCATCGACCCTCAGGGGGGTAACGACACTTCAACTTACCTTATTTTATATAATATCTAGTGTACGCCACCAGAGCATAATTTGCCGCCGAGAGTATCCCCCACAAAAATGAAGTTAAATTTCGGGAACAAGTCACTCAGACCCTGGTTACTACGGCCCTTTCACAACGGGGATTTGATAGAAAGATTTGGTTGGCAAGGAAGGTTAGTATAATGACAACAGTGCCAGAGGAAAATGGTAGCTGTCGTGGATTGTGTGAGTTTGTGACCAGAGAAGAGGGGCTGGAGAGACTGAATCCGGAGTGAAAAGGGGCCGGAATAATAGGACTTGGATTGGTTGGATCCAGAGTAACTAACGTTTGGAGTGACTTAATCTGGGGTGACAAGTGGTCAGACTGACTGTTTCCAGAGTGACAAGGATCCAGAGTGACAAGGATCCAGAGTAACAAGGATCCAGAGTGACAAGGAGTAACAAGGATCCAGAGTGACAAGGACCCAGAATAACTGGATCCGAAGTGGCAAGTGTCCGGAGTAACTGGAGACGAAGTGAAAAAAGGCTGAAGTGACAAGGGGTCGAGTGACTGGAACCAGCATGACAAGAGGCATGACAAGACTGCATTTCACACAATCACTTACGCTAACAACACAATCTACACTCCTTGAGAGCTCTGTGGGAAAGCCCGACCGTTGCCATGGCCTTCCTTAGGGACTCGGGTCTGTTCGGCCAGGCAGCTTAGGGAACGACAACAACAAAAAGAACTATAACGTAACTACTTACTGACGATAGGCCCCTGGACGTAGTTGCCGAGCGCCGAGCCACAGAAGCGATCATGGCTCCAGGGATCGTTGTCGCCAGGGGTACGACTCTTTGGCACCACCACGTAGTCAGCCTGGCAACCCTTAGAACCGTACTGCCCGGAGAGAGACATACAATAAGTCACAGTCAATACATTTACAATAACCGTAGTTTACCCCATTCAGTACCGGTGACGTCCTACTCTCATTATATTCTGGCAACTATTAGACGATTTTATTAAGCTTAGGAAGGACCCCTAACAATTGGAAGGCTATAGACTATCTCGATTAATCCTTTTAGCTACCACAAATGCTTCCCAAGCAACATACAATCGTCTAATAGTTGACAGAATATGATTAAAAGGACGTCACCGGTACTGAATGGGATACAAAAGTGCATTTTTCAATAGCAAGTGCACGAAAAAGAATAATAATGTTACGACATGAGTAACATACAGTAAAAATCTGACGACGAAAATTGTTACATTAGTTAGATTAATGGCACAGGAACGGCCTGCATTGGATTACACAAAGAATCAAAGTATTAATGATATATTGATCCTTGCTAGGTTGCTTGTTGGAACACTGGCCATATAGGATATTTAGTTTGCAAGTTTTACATTTTAATTTGTCTGCAAATTCACAAAGGAAATATTATATACCACCATAGGCAATCACCCCTGCATCAGCACCCTCCCACCCCCACAGAATCTCACAATCTCTCTCTCTCTCTGAACAAACTATACATACCAGGTTCTCATTAGTCTGGGTGGCCGTATGGTTGTCTTGAGTAATACCAGTCAGTAGGAAGGACTCGGGGCCGGTAGGGGTGTACATTATCCCACAGTAACCTTCCACAACTCGTACACAAACGTGATAGTCAAGGCTGTTCAGGTGGCCTGGAGAATAACAGATAAGTAATGTAATTCACATCCCATTTAATTCAAATACCAACATACTATAATATAATATATATACATATATTGTATATTATATATATTATAAAGTATATATTATAATTAATTTCAAGAGTACTGAAGCTTTGAAAACAAAATTACTACAAGTAAAATTTCCCCTGTATATGCCGGGAATCGAACTCCAGTTGGAATTGTAGTACTTTTCTGAGCCTGGCCATATGGTCCTCCCAGGTGGCGGAGAGCCACAAAAAGGTCACCGGCCAGTTTATGACGCCAAATAGCAGGACTTTGAACTACAAGAGGTGTCCCTGGATAGTAGCAAAGGTCATCTATGACTTGGCTTCTTTGGTGAGGGGGACCTGCCATTACCCGGACTGGAGGTCCAATGTGGAGAACCATTGAGCGCCAAGGAGAACTGCACTCATCTCCCTCACACATTATTCTGATAATTCTTCAAGCAACATTATTGGTACATTGAACTTGGCTTCCCTTCACTTTACATATTACTTAACTGCATGCTCATCAAACATGCTTTGAACAACTAATCTGGACACCTAATGTCTTTAAATTTTGAATGAAGTTATATAATAAGTAACAGACTATAACTCAAAGCAACGGTAATAAGGTATGATGGTAGAAGAAATATAAAATAGGGTGTCAGTGTTTTTTATATATATTCTATATACTCAGGCCCAAGCCCCAGTGTTTACCTTCAACCTATTCAATAATACACAGTTTATCTCACCAGTCCAGCGTTTCCTGCCACAATCTTGCTCGGTACCGTTCCAGCAGGGGTCCCAATCCAACCTACTGCCCTGGAAGTTGAAGCTGGACACCCGCTCCCTCACGCCTACGTGGTACTGTAGGCAGCCTGTGGGAGCTGGGAGAAGTGGGAGGAAGGGCTTCAGGTTACCTATAAGAACTTTAAATATTTGGAACCGCTGCTTCTACAAACAATTTGTGTAAAGACACAAATTGTTTGTAGAAGCATTTGAAATTAATGTATATAGCATTAGAAATTACATAGTACTTGCATATCGTCACCATAAACGTGGGTACGAAGTTATTGTCTCCGATACTACCTTTTGTAAACTATCGTATTTTCAGTCCTCTTCTACCTGTCACAAGTATATACGGATACAAAAACATTCATATACAATCAAGTTTTAGTGGTAGAGACTTGGTTCTTGTTTTATAACCTTCCTTATGTATTGCCCTAAGTCTAGAACTATAATTCATAGCCACATAGTTTACCAGATATGTGAAATGAGTACCAATAGAAAAACGTGTGACTGTATTTTTAACCTAAGCTCAAATAAAGTGATATTCCATTAATCTTGTGACTTGTATCTGTTTGTATTCAGCTATAACTAAACTAAACTAAAACTATTATATTGTGAATGTAATATTGGAATTAACCTTTGTACTATTTTGTTGTTATGTGATGTATTATTATTTTTGAGTATAAATAAATCTGTTGTTTTGTACCTATTGTATGTCTTGCCTTTGTGTTTGATTGTAGATATATATTAAAGACTTAGTTTCTCCCTGTTAGGAGAACTCACCACTATTAGATTTGCTGTAGCAAGTTAAGGGAGGATGGGCGTACAGTATATATTTGCTCATTTATATATCTATTTATCCTTTTTTTAGTTTCCTGCATAGACCTCCATCATGTTTCAAAAAACATCCCTCCAAGACCCTCCTTCAAGATAAATTTGTAAATTATTCAGTAAAAAAGTTCTCCGGCCAAAGGCCGCTTCCTCATTAATTACAGGCTCGCTATTGCTTGCCAGGAAAAAAACGACACCTAAATGACACGAAAAGTCTTAATATTGACAAAGAAAAGGGATGACAGGTCTTAAAACCGCCAAACTAATGGGCCGAACGTCTTAAATTATGAAAACTAATGGGGCTGAACATGAGAGAGAAGGGGGACCAGAAAAACGGACCATCTCCCCTTGAAAATGACGTGACTGGTATATAAAGGGTATACAGTGTACGTACCTCTCGGTGTTGCAGCCTTGAGGTGGTCGTAGGAACAATCGCAGGGGATCTGGTTTACTCGCATCTTCCATCGTCGGGTGTCGGGGATCTCGTATTTCCATTCCAACCTGAAGGAGAATATATTATTTTTAGCATCGTTCTGTATTGTTATTGTCAGTAAAGGCACTCACCCAGTTAGCTAGCAATAGTACAGGATCTTATAGGATATTAAGTAAAGATATGGTTAATATTAAGTGGGAAATAATTAATATAGCCTATGCAACTAAGATAACTAAGCTCACCTGAACCGTTTTCTGGGGTTTAGTAGGTTAGACCTAGCTGGAGAAATAGTTAGAGAAGGGCTTCAGCCCGATCCTATGAAATACTCATTTTGTTATAAGGAAACAACATTTATTAATTAGATATTCACCTCGTCGACAGCATGCTTTCGATTGTGCGTAAATATCTAGCCAACTAGTTTTAAGGATATCATTGATTGAATAATAGTTTGTAACATTGTTAAGGTGCCTTAAAGGACATAGCATTCTGATATTGTAAAGGGTGATATAAAATACCTGTTGATTTAGTAATTATGTTCAATATTGTAATAGGGATTTAAGAACGCGGAATGAGTAATTGTTTACTACAATAGTATGGTCATGGTCATGGTGATGGTGATGTAAATACCTATGCGTTTATTAATCGTGTCTAATAATATGATAAAGGTGATTTAATCCCATGTAAAGGAATAAGTGTTTCTGATATTTGTCATGGTGATGTGAGAACATATTGATAAATTCCTCGGTCCTAATATTGTTAAAGTGATTAAAGGACATAATTATATAGAGATAATTATACTATAGTTTTGTCAACCATTGTGAATATAGTGATGTGCCTTTGGCTCGAACTCGAAGTGAGTCAAAACTCTGAATAGCGATTGTCCAGATAGGTAGTGATGGGAATGTAATCATTCCAAAATGCAATCTATACTGGGCCGTCGTAGCTATTCAACTAATAGTTTGAACTCATCTTGACCCGAACGGAGAACCAATTGCTATGCGAATTACGGTTACCATGGGAGTTTGTTAAATAAATATGCGAACACTCAAACAACTGTCGAATTATTTCTACCCTAGTAGAGCAGTGAATTTAAGTATAAATACTACAATTATCATATACTATATAATTATAACAGTATGCATTATGATATATATAAGAAACATAATCTTAAATTCTTCAAAAAAATAAATCTGACTGCGGAAGGGACTAGAGTAATATAAATGGTACTGACGGTGTTGATCGTCCGGTGACGGGATCGGTAATGTGTCCTACAGGTTTGGGTAGAATGGGGGACTGTAGGATGTGTAGGCTGGTACTGGCTCGACCTCCTACCTCCACGTACACTGAAACAGATCAAACAGTGCTCAAAACTAATGCTCGTGGTATTAAAGGAGGGAGAGAGTATTTGGTGGTATATTATATATATATATATATATATATACCGGTATATATATATTATATTTTTTTATTTAGTTATTTATTTATATATACAATGTGTCCCAGGAGGAAAGGGCATAACTTTGGAAAATTATAAAACAAGATATTCTAAGCCTTAAATATTTTATAAGATATATTCCAAATCTCAACCAGTAAAGAGATATTGCATGTTGAAAACGGTATTTTCCATGTGTATTTCCCCATAAGGCTGGCCTAATTTTCCTAGTGCCTACCACCTCTCAAATTAGAACCGGATTTGTGTAGTTGATTGTACGTACTGTGTTGTCCGGTATTGGAGCCACAGAGGACCGGCACCGGTTCGTTGGCCCGTACCATCAACTGGTCTTGGTCACAATTGCCGTACTCCGGAGGCTGAAGCTCAAACTCCACCAGGTCCAGTCTAGGAGGAACGGAAGATGTATGTATGTATGTATGTATATACTCAGGCACATACCCCATTGCTGGGGGTGGCTGACAAGAGACAGAGCTCAAACAGAAATAACATGTAAAGTTCCTATTCTCAGGGTCCGGGACCACTTTCACGTTCCCTTGCCCCTTTCTTTGTCACGTCGAGTAGGAGAATTATACAAGGGGAGGAGGATTCCTAGCCCCCTGCCCCATAATTATCTCCTTCAGCACGATGACGCATTTTTAGCTTTGATTCTGGCAAAAATTGGACAATCTTATGCAGTTTAGAAGGCCCTATGTTTGCAGAGGAATTATTGACATTGTATTTACCACTTTGAGTCCTAGAGGTAAGTTATATATTAGAATGAAATCGTCAAATGGTAACCAGAATATGATGAAAATTACGTCATCGTGCTGAATCGGTTAGATATTGTAGGGTAGCTATTGAATCATGAACTTATTGTGCCTTATCTCTATCTGACCACACTCAGATCATGTCTGAATCAATATAGTACTGGTAAATTTCCACAGACTCTTGGGTATAAGTCCCGTGACGGTACATACATTGAGCTTTAAAACTGGCATACACTTCGACTCCCCCCAGATTGGTGGCAAGCGTTGGCGTAGGAAGAGGAAGGATAGTGAAAGCCCTACGCAAATTTTGGCTGATGATCGTGAGGCCAATCCCCAATTGGTTTGTGCAGGATACCAGACCATGCTGCAGTATGCTTAGTGTTAAAAGCTATGGAAGTGATCTAGACTACTGACAACAGATTGACTTGACTTAACCGATGAAGACTTCTCAATTGTTACAATCTTGCATTCTGGCATATTAGTTTTGTATGAGATTCTTAAGTAGTAATAATTTGGTTAAACTATTGTGTAACCCGGTGAAACTAACCTGACTTGACAGATTGGGACCTCACAGTCATGGGAGATGGTGAGTTCACAGTGGCTGGTCTCATTCCTGGTGGGTGCAGGGTAGTCGGGGCTCTCAAAGTCAAACTCCAAGAATGACACCTCCTGCCCGCACGTCACTACCACTGGAGGATCGGAGTCATATATTTAGGCCAATTATGATGCACAGTAATAGATAAATGCGATGACACAAAAAACATTACCCATGCCAGGCAACTGACAATTGAGTTACACCACCTTAAAGGATGGATTGGCAGCACTGGAGGTTCGACTTATCATGTCTAATTTGATACCACGGATATGATAGCTCGTGACCTCTCTCTCTCTCTCTTTCCTTCCCTTATTTAAATTAATTCTCATTATGAATTCTTTTAATACAGTGACGACGCCAGGTCGTCAAAGAGAGAGAGAGAGAGAGGTCACGACCTATCATATCCATGGTATCAAATTACACTTGATAAGTCGAACCTCCAGTGATGCCAATCCATGGGCAGAGAACTGACTTCCTAAAATGGTTTGACTATAGTGTCACCTTCCAAGGCCTCTGCTCCCTCTTTGAACCTTCTAACTTCCCCAATCTCACAGATATACCACCCCTGCCACCAGTGTAAGTGGGGGCATTTGAGAAGTCTCTGATATCTTACTTTAACTTTTAGTAACTGAACTGGGTTCGATACTGAACCGGTCTTGTCACAAACCTCCCAAGCTGGGATTGAACTCGGAACTACTCAGTTACAAGGCCATCACCCTCCCCGTTGAGACAATAGAGGTACCACACTTGTCTGAATTATTTCGGTCAAGTGAGTTATGCATTCAGTATCAGACACCAGTTTTAGTTCTATTACACTGCAACACCTACCTTCCTCTATGGTGTACCTGGCGGAGAATCCCCTGCAGGTGTCCCCATGTGGCGTGGACCGGAACTCTACATAGATGGAGTCCCCAGTGCTGACAAACTCCCCGGGGATGTCGGTGCCACACAGGGGGACAGCGGTAGTGTCATTGGCCAAACCTTTCACACACCACATGGGTTAATTGTTAGTGATTGGAAATTAGTGGTTTGTGAGTGAGGTATCCTGATCAGGATTTGAACCCACTCTGTACTGTATGCAATTGTAAAACAGAAACTAAAGTACATTATAAGGAGACATGCTTCAATGGAAATGGGTTGTAAGTACTGTACATACATATTAATACATGGCTAATTCATTTGATATTACCACACTGCCTAATTCAAGAGAGAGAGAGGAAGAGAGAAAGAGAGAGATACTGTGTGTGTGTGTGTGTGTGAGTGTGTGGCGTGTATGTGTGTGTGTGGTGTATGTGTGTGTGTGGTGTGAGTGTACAGTATGTGTGTGGGGTGTGTATGTGTGTGGTGTGTCAGTTTGTATATGTATGTGTATGTGTGTGTGTGTGATAGACCATACATCCATACATACCAGTTTCCGCTACAATAAGATAATCCCCAGAACAGTCTGGAGTTTGGGTCACCTCAAAATCATTAAACGTCAGACGAACCCGCTTGCCTTTCCCTCCCTGTTAAATAGACCAATATTGAAGTCATTAAGGGGGGTCACCGTCTTTTTTCATCTTTCTCTCCTTTGTTCTCTTTCCCTGGCTGGCTATCGCTCGCCAGGAAAATATTGACACCTGGACGGGGGTAAACGTCTTAAAACAGCAGGCTGAATGGGGCCGAATGGATACAAGCCAAAGAGAGAGAGAGAGAGAAAGAGAAAATAAGCGAGGTGGGTGGTGTCACACGAGCGCAATTTCCGTAAATTTTTACGAGCAATTGATCACTTACGAGTTTCAGGCTATAAGGAAGTTGGAGCCGTAAACATCTATATTAAACAGAAATGCAATAATAAATGCAGCTTTCTGATGGATAAACGGTATGTTGAATTGGGTTTGATGTATTTATAAATTTGACTTGTTGCCTTGTTAATTACCCAGCTCTGACTACGTTCTTATAGTCCAGTCTGTTGTTAATTGTGATAACCGTGCATTAAGGGGAGATGGGTCGTTTTTCTGATCCCCCTTCTCTAAATCTATTGCCATGTATAACAAAATTGCAAACAAATTGTCACTAAAAATAAAACAAAAATATATATTGATCTGAGTAAGCCATTTATAGCAAAGTTAAATATGAATATGCCCTCAGGTCAAGTTAGGTGAAGGTATTGAGGGATAAGCCTTTACAACGGCACCTCGTATGTGTTTGTAAGACCATCACAGGTATAATAGTTATTTATAATATACATAATGCAATATACATATAACCCCTTCTGTACCAGCGACGTATTTTTCACTTTATTCTAGCCATATTAAGTCGATTGTGTGCAGTGTAAGAAGGAATTGTGGTAGTAAAAATGGCTAGGTGAGATAGTTCGAAGCTTGTTAATTGCTGGAGGCCCATTTTAAACTGAATACAATCGTCTAATAGTAGCCAGAGTAAAGTTAAATTGATGGCACCGGTACAGTAAGATATAAATACTGCATTTTGTATTTATTAACTTTCAGGACAAGCCTCAATACATAGGGGGTTACAGAATCTGTCCACATTCTACAATAGTCTGCCATAAATATTACGAAAATAAAATAGGGGTTTATTATAGAAAATGCATATGAACTCGAAAGTTGATGGTAAGCTATGTTAGACTCCGTTGGAAAATTATATATTTATACTTTGTGTTCAAATCTAACCTGTGTCTATAGTTTCTTGTCACATAATAATTGAACAAATACACAAGCTACAGGCTCGCTATCGCTCGCCTGAAAACAAATCGACACTTAAATGACACGAAAAGTTTTAATATTGACAAAGAAATGGGGCGAAAGGTCTTAAAATCGCCAAACTAATGAGCCGACCGTCATAAAATCTGAAACCTAATGAGGCGAAACATGAGCAAGAAGGGGGACCAGAAAAATTACCCATCTCCCCTTAGTCTGGCTAACAGACAATTTCATTCAGATTCGGATATCTCTCTAGGAGTCAAAAGGGTTAAACCTATTTCAAATAACCCTCTGACTAAACTGAATAAGATCTTCTTATCAATAATAATGATAATAACAATAACATAAAATAAGGATAACAATTCCATAATAATAATAAAAAAAAAATAATAATAATAAACAAATTATTATAATAATAATAATAATACTAAAGGTTGGACTTACTATAATAGACCAGACACAGTATAACCCTTGATGATATTGGTGAGGGTAGCCTGGTGTGGTGAGAACTCCTTCCACGGCCACAGACCTCTCCAGCACAGCACCGCAGTCTGAAGAAGAAAAAAAAAAGTTATCTGTCAATATCAAATAAATATATACAAAAATACATACGTTTTGTATATTTTGATATTTGATATTGACAGATAACTAAAGGCGATAGTAGGGTTGATTGGTGGGTGATAACTACCGTGTTTGATGGAGGAGCAATAATGGTTTGATGGTTTCCACAGGTACGCCACGGTAGCCTTGTCCGTTTCTTAATAATTCAGGTGTGACTTTAACCTCATGACACAGACAAGTGGCTTAATTCTCAACTTTTGGTAATGCACTATATTGACGAAAATTAGGGGACGGTGTGAAACAAGTTCTGGCAAAATATCATACTGATCATACTGTTTGTTAATAAGTTATTCCCGAAAAACGATGTAACATGGCCTCTGAAACCCGTAGTAAATGACCTACAGTAGAGTAATTAGTTCAGCACCCGACCCATATCCCTGACTGCCATGGAGATCGGCCCAACATTCTTGAACTATTTCTAACCTCTAATCATTCAGTTTACACTGTAAATCTTCTCTCTCCGTTGGGCTCCTCCGATCATAACCTTATCTATGTTACCTGTCCTGTTTCTCCAGTACGGCCTTCTGACCCCCACAACCGGCGGCGCTTGTGACATTTTGGCGCTGCCGGCTGGTGGGCTCTTAGGCAGTACTTCTTTGATTTCCCATGGAATGACTATTGCTTCCATGGCCGGGGAACCTCGGAGAGTGCTGAACGCATTACCTAGGTAATCCTCTCGGACATGGAGGCATATATTCCATTTTCTTCCTCTCAGTCTAATGCAAGAAAATCTTGGTTTACTCACGCTTGTTCTACTGCTATTCACACTAAGGAGGAAGCATTCAAACGGTACGTCGCCTTCAAACTCAAGAATCTCATGCTTTTTATGTTTCTGCCAGGAATCAAGCCAAATCTGTTCTTCAACTAGCCAAAAACTCTTTCATCAATAACAAATGTTCTGAACTTTCAAACTCTAGCTCATCCCAAACTTTCTGGCATCTAGCTGAAAACCTCTCCAACAATTTTACTTGCACGTCTTTCTCTCCTCTTATCCACTCTGACAGCACAACCGTCACGTCTTTCTCTGATAAAGCTGAACTCTTCTCTCAAACTTTCGCTTAGAACTCCACCTAGGGCGATTCCGGTGCTACTCCTGCCTCTCATCCCCCCTCTCACTTACTTATGCCTAAGATCATAATCTCTTTCTGCCCTCTCTTGACTAAGAAGGCGTACGGACCGGATGGTGTTCCTCCTGTACTCAAAAACTGTTCTTCCGTGCTGACTCCCTGCCTAAGCAAACTTTTTCGTCTCTGTCTTTACTGTAACGTCTTTCCTTCTTACTGGAAGTTTGCTCTCATTCAACCTGTCCCAAAGAAGGGTGACCGCTCTCAACCCTCCAACTATCGTCCAATTTCTCTCATTTCTGGCATCTCTAAGGTTTTTTAAAGTATCCTTAATTCAAAATTTCTTAAGCATTTATCTTCCCATAATCTACTCTCAGATCGCCAGTATGGTTTCCTTAAGCGTCGTTCTAATGGTGATCTCCTTGCTTATCTTACTAACCTTTTGGTCATCCTCCTTCCGGGACTTCGGTGAGACTTTTTCTATTGTGCTAGACATATTGAAAGCCTTCAATAGAGTCTGGCACAAATCTCTAATTTCCAAACTACCCTCCTTCGGTTTCTATCCCTCTATCTGTGCCTTTGTCTCAAATTTCCTTTCTGACCACTCCATAGCTGCAGTTGTGGACAGCTATCGCTCACTTCCTCAACCTATCAACCCTGGTGTTCCTCAGGATTTTGTCCTGTCTCCAGTTATCTTTCTAATATGCATTAATGATATCCTCAACTGTACCTCTAGTCCCATCCACTCACATGCTGATGACTCTACCTTACACTATTCAACTACTTTTTCACAACAATCCAGTATACAATCACTCCAAGAGTCACATGACGAGGCCATCTTCTGATAAATCAATTATTTATAATTGGGGCAGAGAAAATCTTGTTACTTTCAATGCCTCCAAGAGGACCAAGACTCAATTTCTCCATTTAACCAACCGTCGCAATCCTCCACAAGAATATCTTCAACACTACACAGATCAACCCTTCATCTTCTCTCAATATCCTTGGTGTATCCTTTTCATCCAACCTTTTTTGGAAAGATCATATTACCACTCCTACTAAAACAGCTTCCCAGAAGATAGGTGTGCTCAACCGTCTGTGGGTACTTCACCCCCACATAGCTTCTTGCTTTGTATAGGGGCACAGTGCGCCCATATATCGAGTATTGTTCATATGTGTGGAGAGGTTCCACCCATACCGCACTTCTCGAAAGAGAAGAGTTCAAAGCATTTCGCCTTATTAACTCACTTCCTCTTACTAGCTCCCTACAATCTCTTTCTACACGCCACAATGTTGCATCTCTTTCATTCTTCTATCGCTATTACAACAATCAGTGTTCTTCAGAGCTCTCTCAGTGCATATCCCTTGCGGCGAGTGTGAGGCACCTGCCTTTCAACAGTTCCACTCCTATTCTGTCCAACCCTCCAATGCAAGAATTGGCAAATTTTCTCAGTCTTTGTTCTACCCAAGTAGTGAACTATGGAACTCTCTCCCTCAATCAATCTTTCCTTCATCCTATGACTTAAACTGCTTTAAACTTTTTGTGTCCAGGCATTTTGACCACAACGTCCCATGAATTTGGCACTCTATCACTATTTTGACTCTGGAGGAGACACTCATTTCAGGAAACCTGTCTTTTATCTCTTTCATACACATAGGAAACAAAACAAATCTTACAAACAAGGGCCTGGGGTTCTCGAAAAGGGGCCCTAGTCCTGACGCTATTCTAGATTTACAGCGTGCTGGCTTAATAATCCAGAATAGAGGTTAATAGCCTCTGAAGTCCTATTTTAACTAACTAATCAAGACTTACTTGGAGTAATAGGGCCTGTGGTGGTGGATGGCTTGGATGTGGTGGTTGTTGTGGTGGTAGTTATAGTTGTGGTGGTGATAGGTTCTTTAGCTTGGGGCGGTAGGGTGGTTGGGGCTACTTCGGGTTGTGATAGAGTGGTCGGGTCAGCAGCTTCATAGGTAGTAGTGTCGTAACCCTGATCGTCTTGGGGTTTGTGGGGGGTAGTGTCGGAACCCTGGTCATCTTGAGGTTTTTGGGATGGCTTCTTTGGCCTGCCGTCGTTGTTGTTGTTGTTTTGGTAGTTGTCCTGGCGGTTGGCTCTGCGATGTTGGTTGACTATGCCTCTCATGTTGGTGTACCACTGGATCACAGCCTCACTCTCCACCACATCTGAGCTCTGACAGAAGAACATATGGATCATGATACGGTTGGTTCTACAAGTTTACTTTTTTCTTCTTCTTCTTTTGAACCCGCCCGCAGACCGTGCAGATCCACCTGGCTGACCTTTGTATCGGTACTTAAGGGGGGATGGGCGTATTTATTTGTTCAATGGTGTATCTTTATATTATTTTTAAGTGTCCTCCCAAGACTTCCATTAGGCTTAAAAAACACCTTGCAAGATTCTCCTTAAAAAAAAAAAAAAAATGTTTTTTTACATTTTTCAATAGACAAATTAGCCTACCCAACAAAAGGCCGGTTCCTCTTAAATTACAGGAAAAATCGACACTTAAACAGGGGAAAATATTGGAATTTGAAGGACTCTCACTAGGCAGGTCTTCAGTTTTCCCTTCGTCATTTTGTTCATAACATTCTTATATAATTGGAGTCAGTGTGACTAAATATTGGATTTGACCACTATGTAATTTTATTACGTAGCCTAATTGTTTAATCGAAGTCCTTTTTTTCTAGTTATTAAAAACGTATTCTATGGTGTATTATATGATATATAGAAGCAATAGAACTGTTCAAATGACCTGGGAAGTGTATATTAAACCAAATACAAAACTTTGAATAATGAGGTAAGAGATATGCGTTTTTTATAACTTTTCAACCCAAGACCAGTGGGGGTCTGGGGGCAGCAGCCCCCAGGTTAGGTTAGGTTAGGTTAGGTTAATGACCAGCTATGTAAATACAGTAGTGAACATTTGGTTCAGTCTGTGCTCAAAAATCCATTTTCTTTAGGAGGAGGCCATACACTAAACAATTAACTTTTATTAACATGATATAATGCACGATATTGAAAATTATATTGAAAATAAAGTAATGTTATTAAAAGTTTTAGAAGACCACTGATCTCGGCGTGAATTCGCGTGCGGACGATTCTGGCAATTTCGGGCTGCCAGCTGATAGCCTATTCCTCATCTTATACATATTTTGATTATTATTGATTTTCATTGGTTTACTGATGTAGCCCTTTCAAAGCATCAATTTTGTGCACGGTGTGACTATATTTTGGCACGTGTTAATGCAATAAGTCAACATTACCAGGTTTTGAGGCTTGCCAGAGATACGCTATCAACAATTCCCAGTAATACCATACTTTACATAACTAAAAATAGCTAGACATATACTGTAATATTAATATAAATTTGTGGGCTAACAGTAATAGTGGTCAATCATCTTATATACTAATTTAGCCTACCTTACCTGTACCACATATTGGGTTAGGCTAGGCGGCTAGGCCTAGGCTTAGCCTACAGCAGGCTACATCATCATGTAAGCTAGCCTAGCCCAGGCTAATCTATTTTTCTTATGAATTTCATGACCCATACAGGATTGTAGGCCTAATTTTTTGCTTTCTTAGGCTACATCCCCACTGAATAAACTAACCTAGGCTAGTCTCTTGTCCCTCTAGGCTAGCCCATCATAGCCTAATGTTCAAGCCAACATTTGTTAGATTTTGTCAGAATTGGCTCACCTCAGATAGGCTATCTGGATTTTAAAATGTTGTGAATTTATTAGGCCTAGGGGAAGGATGTAGTATTTGGACATACTACATGGCGCTGCCTTGGTTTACACTACGCGGAACGGCGGCAGCAGTGAACGCTCGCGATCATGTTCCAGTCTATTTTGACTGCCGCAGGATTCAATAATAGGTTGACGGGGTCCTCCCCCCCCCCATTACATGTTGTTATCATCATATATTATATTGCCAGCAGGGGGAAAATAACCGTTAAAATAGACGGGAACGTAACCACGAGCGCACTACCTATGTAAATATGACTACCGTACACCCGGATACATCCTTCACGATTCACGACTTTTGACTGCTTTTTTTAAGTAATTTGCCCCCTGCTGGCAAAATGCCTATATATGATGATGACAATAAGTCATGGGGGAGTGAGGGGGGCCCTCAACCTAATGTTGTATCCCACGGCAGTCAATATAGACGGAAACGTGATCGCGAGCGTGCGAGTAGTGTAAACAAGGCAGGTGATAAGCTCGAAATTCCTCGAATACTACATCCTTACCTTTATTACTTTATGTTATAGAAAGTCCGAGTTACCTTTTCACTATAATATTTTCCCTGATTTTCATAGCCTTGTACACTATCAGGGAGCGTGTTTTTAGATTATTCGGTAGCTACCGGTATCTTAACTACAGTTCAAGGAGACTACAGCAGCAGTTTGAACGCTCTCTGCGTTTATTTTTAATTTGACAGTGTTTGGTGTTCAAACCCCCCCCCCCCCTGGACATAATTGTCATCATCATATTCATATATAATGCCAGCAGGAGGCAAATAACCACTCGCTAAGGGATGATTTCAGAAAAAAATGGCAAAATCTGACGCATAGAGCGTGCTAATATTGCCGCAGTGTCTGCTTGAATATTGTCATCATATTAGCCTAACCCTCCGGGCCCGGGCTGTATCTCCAAAGGACAGTGTGGGCTACCCGGGCGATCTGGCCGAAAAACGTCTAGGCCTAGGCTACCGTATTTTTGTTTAGTTTAACTGTTAGAAATTTCCCACGCATCTATAAACGTAGTGCGGTTTCCAATCTGTAGACTGGCATTGAGTAGAGCTCTCTAAGTCAACTGGTTCAGTTGTGATGACGATTTCCGTGGAGCGAATTTTGCCGTGATGTTGACAATATCAGAGCTTTTCAGACACTAATTTCGTCTGACGTCACAACAATAACATTGATCCGACGTCTCTTTATTGTTTTCGGAGGTGCGGTGATGCAATGATCGGCTTTGTTTACATGCGTCGGACGCACGGCGTTCAGACCAAGCTGAATAGGATTGAAAGCTTACTGCCTAGTAACAGGACACCCGGGCTCCTGCCCTTATTTCGTGGTGTCCTTTCACACGGACACCCGGGCAGGAAGGGTTAATCAAAACAAAATCCCTTGAAAAACATTTGTAAACACTAGCCTATTCAATACTATTGGTTGTGAGTACAATTATAGGCTACCCTAATTTTTCATTACAGTATATCCTAGCCTAATCCCTCTACTTTCTTTAAATATCCAAACAATATAACTTAACCTGAGAACCTAAGATAGGCCTAGGCTATGCTAATATACAGCGTTTGATTATGCCAAGTGTATAGGCTAACTTACTAACATTGGTAGCAGCTAAAAGTCTGGTAGGCTAAAAGAAAATTTGTAAGATTAGAGCCCAAAATTGCTAATGAAAAAATGTGGCTACTTATTTTGGGCTGTATACAGTATGGTATGAGATTTTGTTGAAAACTTGGGATTGTTCTTGATCCCTGGCAAGCCTCAAAACCTGAATTTTCAAACTTATTACATTAACATGTGTCAAAATGTAGTCACACTGTGCACAATATTAATGCATTGAAAGGACTGAATCAGCAAAGCAATAATAGTCAAATACAGCCTACTCAATGTTTGTAAGGAAAACCCCACTAGTCACCACTGTTTCAAATAAAATTTGTGGATTTTCTGTCTGAATTTACTTTACATCCTTAGTATTCTCTAGTCTTGAAGGTTAGGAATAATTATGGTATTATTACATACAGTACATACAGTGTTGGAACATCAGTGCTTCCAGCAGCTGTGGTGGGTGGATCGGTATCAGTCATTATTATGATCAGTATAGCAGTGGTGGACAAGTCCCCGTCAGTTTATAGTGTGTACGGGTCAGCGAAAGAACGTGACACCGGATCTAATTGCACATTATATTGGGCAGCACAAGGAAGGCCAGTTAGTGAAACAAATAGTGCAAGCCACTGGTGTATGTGAGAAATCGGTAAGAAATTGGGCGAGGCCTTACAAAGATATTTGCCTAACTACATGATAACCTAGCCTTTGCCAAACTATATGATAGCCTAGCCTTTGAGGGGAGAGTAAAGAACATAAGAATATCACCCAATCTTCAAAACTATACTAATGGATAGCTAATATGATGAATAACCTACTCATTGATGCCTAAATCATAACTATTGGTGATTCATCTTTTATTCAGGTTACCCAAGAACAAAAATCAATTTAAAAATTGGAAGAATCTGATTTAAAGGTTCAGTATTATCCAAGCAACCTTCCGCGGCGATTTGCACGCTCTGGGCCATGACCGTTAAGTTCACTTCTATTATGTCCGCTTCTTAGGTTGAGGGGGGCCTCACCTTCCCAGGAATTATTGTCATCAATATACAGTATATATATATTGTTTGCAGAAGGGCAAATAACAAATAATGGTAAGGGTTGTGTTAGCGGGCATACTGTCCACTTTGTTTACAGTCGCACACTCGCAGTACGCCCGCTAACACAACCCTTACCAAAATAGGGAAGGATGTCATGTTGTGCGCTCGCACTTACGTTCCCATCCATTTCGACGCTATATTTTCTGCTATTTGCCCCCTGTATTTACTGCATGAATACTAGGTTAGGTTAGGTTATTTGGTTAGGCTAATGTATTTTTATATCCAAAGGCATCCGCATAGTGTAAACAAGGTGGGCGGTACTGCCGGTACACCCGGTAACTACATTCTTGCCCCAAAATAATGTATAAAAATAAAAAACGGTCAAATTAGATAATTAATAAATAAATATCGGTAGCCTAAATATAAACATTGAAAAAAAACTAGGGTCAATATTTACGAGTCACACCACAGCTGGAATCTCATTTCTAAGGCTAGTTTTGGGTTCCTATCATTCTGTTTCATTGCTAGTCCTATATACTTTTTATCCACCGGATTTGTTTTGTTTTGTTTTTAGCATTAACCTAACCTAACCTAACCTAAATGTATTTGGGGGCTATTAGGTTAGGTTAGGTTAGGTTAGGTTTTTTGGTTAGGTTAATTCTAAAAAAAAAAAAGCCAAGATTTTTTTTTTTTTCCCGGTGGATAAAAAGTATATAGCAATGAAGCATAGAATGATAGGAACCCAAAACTACCGTTAAAAATGAGATCCCAGCTGTGGTGTGACTCGTAAATATTGACCAAAACTAGTTTCAATAGCATAGTAAATCTACTATGGGCCATAAATTGCAATTTTTACCAAATTGGGCCAGATCAAATATAGCCTAGCTTTTATTTTTTGTTCGCTGAATAGAAAACAAATCTAGCCTAGGCCTATATAATATATAGGCTAGGCCTACAGAAGTTCAAGTTAGTATTTGAACTCAGCACCAGAATATGTCGGGCTATAATGTGTATTGAACTTTGAAGGTAAATACTTCTCAATAGTGGGTTATTGTAGATTCCTATAGCCTAGTTGTTAAGTTTTGGTCAGAAATGGAAGACTTGACCTTGTAATTGAAAAGTTCTCATGCTTGATATACGGTATACTAATTCGCACTACATTCGGCTAATCTAATTTATCTCCATCCCTGTTTCTTATATCAGTTTATATGTAATTATATTCTTGGATAATAGCCTATAGGCTAGGTCTAAATAGGCTACTACAACAAAATATGGCTTGTTGGTGTACATGCGTGATTTAGAGCTAGGATCCTGTATTTATTAATATCATGTTGACAATTCATTCTTGTGTTTGTGCAAGTCAACATAATATGCTTTGAAGACAATATTTGTGGTCTAAATCATGTTTTGGGCAACAATAATGCAAGTCAACCCTTGGAAACGTTTGTTTGACAAGGTTTGTTTACTACTTCAGGCATACCAACTGGTGCGCGCCTAGCTTCGCCTGTGGAACAGCTACCAACACTTCCGAAAAAAATTCCTTCCCAGGAATTCTTTAAGAATACCGAAGGGAAAGAAAATTCCTTGGAAGGGAAAGGAAAGTTAACCCATACAGCCCCAGCGACGCGTCTGACGCGTCGGCGATGTATGTAATGCACAGCCCCAGAGACGCGCCTGGCGCGTCACGCTAATTGCGCCGACCGTAACCTCAGGTGTAGCCACTCAAGAGGGCTCAGATTTGTATGGGAACTGTGTACGTATCCCACGCAACCGTACCGATGGTTGAAAACTCTCAAAGTCCACGTGCGTGCGCGTGAGCGCGCAATAACCTGTTTTTTTGGGGGGTAATTGCCTTCAATTTTTTACTCTTGTAAAATACGTTTTCGGGGGCTCTGTAGGACCATTCTTTAAGCTTTTTGAGCGGTTTTTCGTGGTTTTTCCTTCATTCCTAACCCATTCGCTATTGTTTCTGGAATAAAACCTTTTTTTGAAAACCGGCCGGGTTCTGGTGAACAAACATTACAAAACTAGCCGGGGCTCCACGGGTTAAGGGAAGGTATGGGTTTTTTAAGAATACGACTTTTAGTTTTCTCGCTAGACAAACCTCAAACTTAGAAAAACAACATCCCCTAGACCACCCCTCAAGATAAATTTGTAAATTTTTCGATAGAAAAATTTCCCGGCCAAGGGCCGGTTCCTCTTACAATTACAGGCTCGCTATCGCTCGACAGGAAAAAATCGACACCTAAATGGCACGATAGGTCCTAAAATTTATAACGAAATGGGACGAAAAGTCTTAAAATCGTTAAACAAATGGGCCGAACGTCTTATAATATCAAAACTAATGGGGCTAAACATTAGGGAGAAGGGGGTCCAGAAAAACCAACTGCCTCCCCTTAAGCAGCATAGTTAAATCTGTATAAGTTGGATTCCCGGCCACGTACGTACCTGAGACACCGGAACTAGAAGTAAACAAAGCACCAACACCACCAGAGGACCCCCCATGACGCTGGTGGCTTAGCTTTCCTTACTGCTAAGTCTACAAATAGCTGTTGTTAGATAGCTTTATATCAACCTCTCCAACAAAGCTATTCCGGGATGACACGCGCTGTAAAGTTTGATCAAGGTAAATATTAAGGGGGGGTTTTCTGCTTTTTTCTCGCCTTTTCTCTCTTTCTCTGGCTTGTATCCATTCGGCCCCATTCAGCCTACTGTTTAAAGATGTTGATCCCTATCCAGGTGTCGATTTGATCCTGGCGAGCAATAGCGAGCCTGCATTGTATGGAGAAATCTGGCTTCGCCGGAGAAATTTTTCTATCGAAAAATGTACAAATTTACCCTACTATCAAAATATTTAAAAAATATGCTGGCTCGCTACTGCTTGCCAAGAAAAAATTGACACCTGGATGGGGATAGACGTCTTAAAACGTAGGCTGAATGGGGCCGAATGGATACAACCTAAAGAGAGAGTAAGAAAATAAATATGAGGTGGGCCCCCTTAAAGGTAAAAATGTACTAAGGTACTGTTGGCGTTACTGTAGTAGGTGGTTCCGTATGTAATGGGGTACGACAGCTCCACCACCACCACTACTACTGCCACACATCCCACCTCTTTCAGCTTTATATGCGGTATTGGCTTTGCGGAAGTGTGTGACCAATTGAAGGGGAGACAGGCCGTTTTTCTGGTCCCCCTTCTTCCTCGTGTTTAGCCCCATTTGTTTTCAGATTTGATGACGTTCGGCCCATTAGTTTGGCGATTTTAATACCTTTCTCCCCATTTAATTGTCAATTTTAAGTCCTTTCGTGCCATTTAGGTGTCGATGTTTTCCTGGCGAGCGATAGCGAGCCTGAAATTATAAGAGGAAGCGGCCTTCGGCCAGGACATTTTTCTACCGAAAAATTTAAAAATTTATCTTGAAGGGGGGAGGGGGGGTCTAGGGGTGTATCTAAGCTTGATGGGGGTCTAGCAAGGAAATCAAGAAATATAGGAATACATGAATTAATAGGCCTAGAGCAAAAAAAAAAAAAAAAAAAGAAGGCCAGTCTCCCCTTAACTCAGGTGCGGTGGACAGGTGGACATATCGCCACACCTGCTGATAATTGGCTGATGAGGTGTGAGCTTATTAAGAGTAATGTTGGACTTCCTGACATGCAGTAATTAACAGGTTAATGACACCAACGAGCTACATTATGTACGTCACTGGATTTGATTATATTATATATATATACAGTATATGTGTGTATATGTGTGTGTCTTCTCCACATATCACACAACCCAGGTAAACAAGAAGTGCTGAAGAAACTTTGATGTTGTTCTTGTGTCATCCATTGCATTCTAAAATTCCACCACCTTTTCGGCCTGTTCGTGTGACTAGATATTCCTTGGGGTTGAATAATCAGGCCTTTGCTCATGTTCATTGTAACACGTCACAATATTCAAGATGTTTTATCCCATCAATCACAACATTCTGGAATACTCTCCCTAATGAAGTAGTGAATGAGGAGAGCTCTCTGGTTTTCAAGACGAGGGTTAAGGGGAGGTATTTAGTTTGTTCCCTACGTTTTCATAACGCTTAAAATTACACCCCCTAGACCCCCTTTCAAGATAAATTTGTACATTTTTCGGTAGAAAAATGTCCCGGCCGGAGGCCGATTGCTCTTAAATTACAGGCTCGCTATCGCTCGCCAGGAAAAAATCGACACCTTAATGGCACAAAGGTCTTAAAATTGACAGAAATGGGGCAACATTTCTTAAAATGTCTAAACTACTAGGGCGAACGTCTTAATCTCAAAAGCAATGGGGTTAAACATGAGGGAGAAAGGGGTCCAGAAAATAATCCCTCAAGTGGAAATCTCCCCTTAACGCCTTTTTAGTTAGCTAGTTATATCTTCCTGGGTATTTGTGCCCCCCACTGAGACCCTTCGGGGTACATAGTCTTCCTGGGTATTTGTGCCCCCCACTGGGCCCCTTTCGGGTACATAGTCTTCCTGGGTATTTGTGCCCCCCACTGAGACCCTTCGGGGTACATAGTCTTCCTGGGTATTTGTGCCCCCCACTGAGACCCTTCGGGGTACATAGTCTTCCTGGGTATTTGTGCCCCCCACTGAGACCCTTCGGGGTACATAGTCTTCCTGGGTATTTGTGCTCCCCCACTACGACCCTTCGGGGTACATAGTCTTCCTGGGTATTTGTGCCCCCCACTGAGACCCTTCGGGGTACATAGTCTTCCTGGGTATTTGTGCCCCCCACTGAGACCCTTCGGGGTACATAGTCTTCCTGGGTATTTGTGCCCCCCACTGAGACCCTTCGGGGTACATAGTCTTCCTGGGTATTTGTGCCCCCCACTGAGACCCTTCGGGGTACATAGTCTTCCTGGGTATTTGTGCCCCCCACTGAGACCCTTCGGGGTACATAGTCTTCCTGGGTATTTGTGCCCCCCACTGAGACCCTTCGGGGTACATAGTCTTCCTGGGTATTTGTGCCCCCCACTGAGACCCTTCGGGGTACATAGTCTTCCTGGGTATTTGTGCCCCCCACTGAGACCCTTCGGGGTACATAGTCTTCCTGGGTATTTGTGCCCCCCACTGAGACCCTTCGGGGTACATAGTCTTCCTGGGTATTTGTGCCCCCCACTGAGACCCTTCGGGGTACATAGTCTTCCTGGGTATTTGTGCCCCCCACTGAGACCCTTCGGGGTATATAGTCTTCCTGGGTATTTGTGCCCCCCACTGAGACCCTTCGGGGTACATAGTCTCCCCACGGCTCTTCGGTGGGGCTCACATGTAGTATCTGATAATAATAATAATAATAATAATAATAATAATAATAATAATAATAATAATGTTTGTACATCGTGTTCCATGCGTCGTAAGGTAGCTAGTGTACAATGCCATTTTTGTTTCTTTTCCAGTTTTCCTATAGGCTATTCCATAATAAATCTGTTTATGCTGCTTGGGAAATTCTTCAGCCTTTTTCCATGCCACTTTTAATTGGATGTATTGGTGAGTAGGGAAGAACCTACATTTGATGCTATTATTTAGCTCTTTCACATAACTTAGGTAGATTAGTCGTACGGAACAGTAGATCTACTATTTCCCGATTTCCTTTACGTTCCTTTGCACATCGAATATTGTTAAGACATTGGAGTTGGCACTACAAGTTCTATTTAATTATACCCAATGAGATATTAATAGTTCCAAAACAAAGATATGTGAAGAGAGAGTAGGTGGGAGGGTAGTATGGTAATAAATGGATGATTTAGGCAGGTAAGGAAGTATGGGTCTTAAGGGGGGTCACCGGATGTTTTTTATCTTCCTCTACTTTTTTCTCTTTCCCTGGCTTGTATCCATTCGGCCCCATTCAGCCAACTGTTTTAAGACGTTTATCCCCATCCAGGTGTCGATATCTTCCTGGCGAACGATAGCAAGCCAGCATTATATGGAGAAATCCGGCTTCGCCGGAGAAATTTTTCTATCGAAAAATTTACAAATTTAGCTTGCTGTCAAAACAAAATTATATATATGCTGGCTCACTACCGCTCGTCAGGAAAATATTGACACCTGAATGGGGGTAAAAGTCTTAAAACAGTAGGCTGAATGGGGCCGAATGGATACAAGCCCAAGAGAGAGGGAGAGAAATCGAA
The DNA here is from genome assembly GCA_032716605.1 of Paralithodes platypus. Classification (NCBI taxonomy): domain Eukaryota; kingdom Metazoa; phylum Arthropoda; class Malacostraca; order Decapoda; family Lithodidae; genus Paralithodes; species Paralithodes platypus. Next base: position 43,009,987 of record CM064579.1, read on the forward strand.
AAAAAGCGAGGTGGGCTCCCTTAAGAGTATGCAAATAGGTACACAGGTATGGAGGTAGGTAGTTAGGTAGCTAGGGCGACGAGTGTATGCGTCAGTTCGTACACAAGTATTATTGCCCAATGTTCTAGTGAAAGATCAGATGAAGGTATAGAGGGATAAGCCTTTACAACGGCACCTCGTAGCTACTTTCTACTTTTTCCTATTTTTTTCTGAAGAGTGTAGAGAGGGGAGAAGGGGTGTAGGAGAGAGAGGAATTAAGTTTACATTAGAGTTAACTAATGTAAGGTTGAATACATTTTGGTTAGGGAAGCTTGAGGAAAAGTTTGGTTAGGAACAATTTGTATTAAGGGAGCCCACCTCGCTTGTTTTCTCTTTCTCTCCCTGTCTTTGGCTTGTATCCATTCGGTCCTATTCAGTCTACTGTTTTAAGACGTTTACCCCCATCCAGGTGTCAATATTTTCCTGGCGAGCTGTAGCGACCCAGTATATATATAGTTTTGTTTTGACAGCAAGCTAAATTTGTACATTTTTCGATAGAAAAATGTCTCCGGCGAAGCCGGATTTCTCCATACAATGCTGGCTCGCTATCGCTCGCCAGGAAGAAATCGACACCTGGATGGGGATAAACGTCTTAAAACAGTTGGCTGAATGGGGCAGAATGGATAAAAGCCAGGTAAAGAGAGAAAAGGAGAGAAAGATAAAACAAACCGGTGACCTCCCTTAAATTTAGTTCGATTCGGCTACGTTGATATTAGGTAACTGTTGGCTATGTTAGGATAGGTTATTGTTAATGGAACCATCACATACTGGGCGGGTTAATGTGGAAGAAATATACTAGAGGCGAAAGGACCTGGTTAATGAGTATATGTTAAGTAGCCCATTTATTTATGTATGTAGGTAGCAGCGTTCAGTAGCCAGGTAAGTAAGTAGGTATCTAGGTAATTAAAACACGAGCGGCACAGTCAACCATAGAATACCAACCCTACCTTTGATACCCAACTATGTCATCGAATTAGACCACATATAGACCACATAATATACCACATATACCACATATAGACCACATAATATACCACATAATATACCACATATAGACCACATATAGACCACATAATATACCACATAATTATATACCACATATATACCACATATATAACACATATAGACCACATATATGCCACATATAGACCACATAATATACCACATATAGACCACATATATACCACATATACCACATATATATAGACCACATATATACCACATATACCATTTAATAGCTGACTTCATCCAAAATTAATCCAGATGCTTCCATAAAGAAACCACGAGAGCTATGCAGTGTTTTTTTTAGTTGCAAAATATTATAGAAACTAAACATATTTTATATATATATATATATTTTTTGTCTTTAATACATACGAGGTTGAAAGAAATGGCAATTTCTGCGTAGGAAATTTTATTATTCAAAGTTTCCAGGTCTGATGAGTTTTCGCTGGGTGGCAGGAAGTAGATGAATGAGATGAGCAAAATTCATGGTGGTACAGGGTTACATAAATGTACATGATGATACAGGATATACGACGCGTTTCACTGGACAACCAGCATTATCAAGTAAGGGTAGAATGATATAAAAGGTAAACAGGAAGGGTATAATGAGGGTGGAGGATCAGAGGTGGCGTTAAAATTAGGGGGCAAAATTCTCCTATAGGTAGAGGGGTATTCTAGGAGAGCAAAAGGGGGAACCGCTTCACGCAGGCGCACTGGATGCGGGATGGTGTTGGTCGGGTGGCGGGGTCAAAGCTGATTGGCTGCGTGTCGAGGGGCGTGGCCTAAGTTGGGTGGTCCGTGTGGCGCCGTCAGAAGACGAAGCTGAAGGAGGTAGCGCGGGGGGCTGCGTCAAGGGCACCGGGGGGCGAGCAGGGGCGTTAGGTCCTATAGGGTAGTGCCTTTTGGCAGAAGGAAGGATCTGAAGGACTAGAGTTTGGTTGTTGATGTTAGGATGTAAGGCTTGGATATATAAAGCTTCGAGTATAGGTAATCTCCTCTATTGCTCCCTATTGCTCGCCCGGAAGAAATCGACACCTGGATGGGGATAAACGTCTTAAACCAGTTGGCTGAATGGGGCCGAATGGATACAAGCCAAAGAGAGAGGGAGAGAAAGATAAAACAAAAGCGAGGTGGGCCCCCTTAACCCAACATAGTCCATGGGCCAGGGGGAACATCCTTACCATTTCTAGTTTGTAGTGAGGTGAGGTGAGGGGGTACTGTGAGGTGAGGGAGTACAAAGGAGTACAACGGAAATCAAGCAACAACAGGTCTAGCGACCCCTCCAGGCTGCTTGTCCTCCAAAACCCTGAGTTATTGAGGGATAAGCCTTTACAACGGCATCTCGTATCTACATTCTACTATTCCTATTTTTCTGAGGAGTGTAGAGAGGGAAGAAGGGGTGTTGGAGAGAGAGAGGAAGCTGTTGGAGTGGCTTTGTTATTTGTGTTATTAGTCTGTATACGTCGTCGAGGTGTCCCCCGACTGGGTGCAAGCATGTGAAACATGCTAGGACGTACTTCAACATCCACTAAATGTCCGCCTGGGCTGGTATCGAACCCAGGTCAAGCAGATTCACACGTGAGCGTGCTCACTAGGTAAAATATATATATACTTCGTATGGACATGCAAAATTTTAAATATTTGTTCACGAGTTTGCCATAATCATAAAACATGCCATTAGAGAAAACGTGTTTTTTTTTCAAATGTCGCAGTAAAAAACTCGATGCAGTTAGACAGATAGACGGTGATAGAAAAAGTTAGTCTAATTGTATTAGTGGTATTGTATTAGTGGTATTGTATTAGTGGTATTGTATTAGTGGTATTGTATTAGTGGTATTGTATTAATGGTATTGTATTAGTGGTATTGTATTAGTGGTATTGTATTAGTGGTATTGTATTAGTGGTATTGTATTAGTGGTATAACCTTCGTAAGAAACTGTACAAACAACAACTTATTAAGATATACAATACGAGTACCGTGGAGTCAAGATGGCGTCTATATGGCGTCTATATGCTAACTTTGCGGTAACCCTATAATATAAACTTATCTATAGCTGACTTTACAAAGGGCTAATCACCTGACCTAACTGTAATGCCAATTTAGCATACTTATTGCATCTAGTGACATGAATTCTAGTGATATTTTAGGAATATTAGCGATATTAATCGACATTAGAGGGATTGTGGTATTAGTCTATTGATTGTTGCCATTATTTTAATATCTAGCAACATTCTAGCAACTTTTAAGAACGGATCTAGCGCTATTTTGTTTTTCGTTTTGGTAATCCTGGAACCGAACTGGTTGTGTATTTTTATATTAGATATTAATTATCAACTGACCAAGGGTGTGGGTGGGTACAATTGTCAAAGGTGGAGGTAAATCTGGAGACATACATAGAATATAAGCTAATTTAATAAGGATTGGAGCTGGAATGAGTGTAGCGTTAGTAAGTCTGTAAAATTAATCCAGGCTATAGTCTGTGAACCACTGTGAACTGGTCTTAATTTCGGCTCTGTCTTTAAGGGTGGACGTTGATGACGTCATCACCCCCTTAAAATCGAAATATTTGTTTACTATTATAGAGTAAAAATTATGGCAAATATAAACACACATGATTTGTAAAATTAACATGCTTTGAAGACCAATACAAACAGTATGATTTTTAGTGAAAAATAAATGCCTCGAAGAACCACCATCGAGATAAATGTATACGTTTTTCCGTAGAAAGATTTCCCGGCCAAAGGCCAGTTCCTCCTAAATTACAGGATAGCTATCGCTCGCCAGGAAAAAAATAGACACCTAAATGGCATGAAAGGTCATGATATTAATAAAGAAATAGGACAAAAGGTCCTAAATTCGAGAAACTAATGAGGAGAACGTCTTAGAAATGTCAAAACTATAGGTGTAAATATGAGGGAGTAGGTCCTCCAGAAAATGCAACATACTTCCCCCTTAATGCAACATACTTCCCCTTAATGCAACATACTTCCCCCTTAATGATGAAGTAAAAACAAAAACACCAGTCACAACCCAATTGTATGCACAAGGTTAAATACATATATACAATATATAGTGTCGCGCCCCCCCCCCCCCCCACATCACGCCCACATATATCCACAGAGGGGTCGTGGGCGCCTGACCTGGACTAAGTAGAGGGGAGGAAGTGGGTGGGGGTGAGGGCGGAGGTGGGCGGGGCGGACCTGTCTGTCTCCATACTCATAATATACGGTACTGAGGGGAAGCAAGGGGTAGTATGAGAGAGTCAGGGGAAGTTGTGTGAGGTGAGGGAGTAGTGTGAGGTGAGGGGGTAGTGTGAAGTGAGGGGGTAGTGTGAGGTGAGGGAGTAGTGTGTGGTGAGGGGGTAGTGTGAGGTGAGGGAGTAGTGTGAGGTGAGGGGGTAGTGTGAGGTGAGGGGGTAGTGTGAGGTGAGGGGGTAGTGTGTGGTGAGGGGGTAGTGTGAGGTGAGAGGGTAGTGTGAGGTGAGGGGATAGTGTGAGGTGAGGGGGTAGTGTGAGGTGAGGGAGTAGTTTAAGGTGAGGGGGTAGTGTGAGGTGAGGGAGTAGTTTAAGGCGAGGGGGTAGTGTGAGGTGAGGGAGTAGTGTGAGGTGAGGGAGTAGTGGTAACATGGACCTGAATAACACTTACTAGAGCTTGGTGTAGTGCTACTCTAAGGAAGAACGATTGATAGAGAGGTAATACATTACTTTGGGGAAAACTCGTTTTGTATAACACAAGTTGATTGTTAAGTTGAAGATTGTTAAGTCATGGGGGCTGTCAGAAGCGGGCAAAAAATCGGTGAGATAGCACAATAGAAGCACATTAAACTGAGCATTAACAAAAATAAAGAGAAATCTGACAGCATACGAGTCATGTGTGAAGACCATACTAATCATGTGTAAATTCCGGTCATTAATCTCATAACCACCTGTTCACTATCCCGGAGAAAGTTTGAGCCACGAGTGCCACGCCACCGCCTAGCATACATACTTTCATAAACACGTGTGGAAAGGAAATAAACAAGTCATAATTTTGATCTACACTGTCACGAGGCAGGAAGAGTGAATTGCAGTAGGGGGTAAAGGGGTCGAAGATTAACTGAATCATGGGTGACTTGAATTCTTCAATGATAAATAATTTGATGCAGACAGACACACACACATACATATAGCAAGGACAAATTCAAGCACTCAAACTTGGTAAGAAGGTATTAACAAAAGTTTACTTACACACGGTTAAAAAATACTGTTAGATAAACAGACGCATCGAATGTAAGGAGCCTGACCAACCGCCATATCCAGAACGGAAATTGAATCAAGGACTGTTTTTGTTTTTTTGTGTGTTTTTTTTTTGAGTGATGGAGACAAAAGGCAGAACTGCCTGTATCGAGTGCCTCCCCCAGGGTTGAAAGATTGACAGGGCAAAAATCAAGGGACGTTCGAGCCAAAATGCTTGAACACACGGAGTTTGAAGCAATACAAGTCCTAGGAAGAGGTTTCGAAAAACTGATTCTGGGAGAGAGTTCCAGAGCTCAGCAGTTGAATAGAAGAAAGGTTGTGATTCACACATGTTAACCACTGTCGCTATACAGTAACGGTGCCTACAACAACCAATAACGTTAGCAGGCTCTTTCCTTTAACCCCTTCTGTACCAGCGACGTCTTTTGTAATTTATTCTTGCTAAATTTAGACGATTTATTGCAGTTTAAGCAGGATCTGTGGTAGTCAAAAGGGTTACGTGAGATGGTTCGAAGCTTGTTAATTGCTGGAGGCCCTTTTTAAACTGAATAAAATTGTCAAATAGTTGCCAGAATAAAGTTAAAAGGACTGCATCGGTACTGAATGGGTTAAACGTTTCAAAAGAAGGTATATCCTCGATTAATATCTATCTATCTATCGCCAGACGCCCTAATCCCTGACAGGGTGGCCACGAACAAATCCCTAATAAATGTTAAATGTTGGCCATTGTAAGCATGTGCAATGATGGTTTAACAATAATTTGCAATGCATGAGAACAATTGTCGCTAATCACTAACTGCCAGCTAGAGAAGGAAGGTGGGGGAGTTGGGGATAGTTTGGGGGTGGAAGGTGGGAGTAGACTTGGACCCAACTCCCCCCATCCACCTGCCCAGAGTGCAGTAGGGGAAGGAAGGACCCATCCCTGAGCAACTTTTAGTACACGCGAGTGTACTTCCTGGTTCGTCAGTCTATCCATCCACGTGTCTCCACCACAAGCTCCTCTTAGATAACTCATTTCGACTTCTCTCACTCTCGACTTGTGTCCCTCTAGCAACGTCCACGCTTCACTTCCATGTAAAGGTGGGGACTACAACACTGTTATGCAATGAACCTCTTTTCTTCCATACTAACCTCTCTATTCTTCATCACCTTTCTCAATGCACCTACAACCCTGCTACACTCTGTCCTGTATCTCACTCTCCAGACTTGCATCCTTACTCAACACACTGCCTAGATACTTAAAGGATCTCGCATTCTCCATCGTTTGTCCATTAAGCTGTATCTCACAGTTGGTGATCTCATTCCTGTCAAAGACCATAACTTTGCTCATATCCACATTCACCTTCAAACTCCGCTTTTCACACACCGTTCCGAAACCACTACAACATTGGCTATAAAACAACTGATATCTTAAAACAAGAACAAAAATCCTCTTGTTAGTGTCATAATTTTTATGTGTATGGTGTGGTTGTGAAAGTGGGTGAGCGGGTGGATCTGTGTGTGAGTGTGGGCGTGGGTGAATTGGTTTGCATGGGTTTTTAGGTCTGCTGGTGGGCTTGTGTGAGTGGGTAGTCTGTAGATAGATGAATGGGTGGGTTTGTAAGTGTGTGGGCTTTTGTATATATGTGTATATGTGTGTGGTGGGGGGGGGGGGGGGGGGGGGGGGGGGGGTGGGGGGGGGGGGGGGGGGGGGGTATGTGTTTAGCTTAGTTCGTTTTACTTTGGTTCACTTTGCCTCCAACGTATACAGGCCGGTTGTGGAGATCTCTGGCACCTAGAGTGTACAATAACACTGACTGGATAAAAACTCGTGTTACTGGTCTCTTGGAGGGTTGTTTACATGAGAAGTGTGACTGTTGCTGCGCCTCACTCCTTCACTCTTCCAGTTTTGTATTATTGAAATAAGCTCTGGTTGTGGGTTCTTAAGGGGACAGTGGCTGTTTGTTCGGTCTATTAATTAATGTATTCATATATTTTTTTAGTTTCCTTCCTAGACCTCCATCAAGCTTAGAAAAACACCCCCTAGACCCCCCTTCAAGATAGATTTGTACATTTTTCGGTAGGAAAAAAATCGACACTTAAATGGCACGGAGGGTCCTAATATTGACAAAGAAATGGGGTGAAAGGTCATAAAATCCCCACTTTCTCTCAATTTTAGTCCCATTGCTTTTGAGATTTTAAGACGTTCGCTCCACTAGTTTGGCAATTTTAGGAACTTTCGCCCCATTTCTGTCAATTTTAAGATCTTTCATGCCATTTTGGTGTCGATATTTTCCTGGCGGGCGATAACGAGCCTGTAATTTAAAAGGAACCAGTCTTCGGCCGGGAAATTTTTCTGACGAAAAAATGTACAAATTTATCTTGAAAGGGGGTCTAGGGGGTGTAATTTTAAGCTTGATGGAAGTTTAGGGAACAAATTAAAAACCTCACCTTAAAGTATTCTATTCTGTTCTCTATACTCAGGCTCAATCCCCACTTTTCCTTTTTTTTTTCCCTTAAACTGTCAGGACTAATCAATGTGTGGTAAGGTAATGTGAAAACTTTATGACGTGGATTGATAATTATTATAACAAGACGAGGTGGCTTGGGAGGCTTACTAAACACTCCCATCAGCTTTCTACAAGTAAATATAATTGTTCCTATTGTTCCGCAATCCTGGCACGCGGAACTGATTGTCGCCCCACAAGTAGCACGGAACATAGAACAACAACAAAAAGAAGAAAATAATAATAATAATAATAATAATAATAATAATAATAATAATGGAAGTAAAGACATTATCCGGTTAACATGTAGTCAGCAATATTAACCCCTTCTGTACCGGCGACGCCTTTTTAATTTTATTCCAGCTATATTTAGACGATTTTGCGCAGCTTAAGAAGGATCTGTGGTAGTAGAAAGGGCTAAGTGAGATAGTTCGAAGCCTGTAACTGCTAGAGGCCCTTTTTAAACTGAATAAAATCGTCTAACAGTAGCCAGAATCAACTCCAAAAGATGTCGCCGGTACAGAAGGGATCAACGTTGCGACCCCAACCAGATAACGTTCACCTCTTTGTTTCGCAAGGGAGCTCAGACGGTATTGTGCAGCAAAATTTACTGGTTCGGCTCAATGGTTTAAGGAGGGGGTTTAGTTTGCTCTCTAAACCTCTATCAAACTTTAAAAAAAAACACCTACAAGACCCTCTTTCGATATAAATTTGTAAATTTTTCGTTAGAAAAATGTCCCGGCCGAATACAGGCTCGCTATCGCTCGCCAGGAAATAAATCGACCCCTAAATGGCACTAAAGGTCTTAATATTGGCAAAAAAATGGGGCAAAAGATCTGAAAATCGCCAAAATAATGGGGTGAATGTATTGAAATCTCATAACTAATACGGCCAAACATAAGGGAGGAGGAGGACTCGAAAAACCAACTGCCTCCCCTTAACTGCTCTACCTGGAATGTGTATTACAGGAGGCATCATAACATAAAAGGATGATATGTATATATATATATATATTATGTGTATGTATTTTATAGCATATAATTATACAGTATATTTTTAAAGTTTTCCCATTTTTACTTTCGCAACTTTGCAATTAAGTGTATTTAAAATCGCAACGTAAGATTAAAAAAAAAAAAAAAAAAAAAAAAAAAAAACATCGCATAAGATTCAGTGAGTGAGTGTGTGAAAGTGAGAGTGAGTGAGTGGTGCGTATGTGTACGTGTGTGTGTGTGTGTGTGATACATGAGTCATAGATACTGATCAAGGGAAAGTTTGAGGACATCCTTGTGGGAGAGGGAGAGAGTTAGAAAGGAGAAGGGAAGGGATATTTTAAATATACCTTGATGGGGCACTTCGTTGTATTATCAATTCTCTCTCATGCTTAGTCCCATTGCTTTTGATATTTTAAGACGTTCGCCCCACTTGTTTGGCGATTTTAGGAACTTCCGCCCCATTTCTGTCAATTTTAATACCTTTCATGCCATTTAGGTGTCGATTTTTTCCTGGCGAGCGATAGTGATTAACTCTCCTGATTAACTCTCCCCCCCCCACACACACACACACACACACACACACACACACACACACACACACACACACACATACAATGACCTTAGAAAGGATTAACCAAAACTGAACCATTGGGCCACAACATCCTGATCCTGTGGTACATAATGACCTATTGTTTTTAGTATTAGGAGGTTCGAATTCCAGAGAGGTATAATTATGTGATATCATTACAGCAGGAACCACTTTGTATTTTGATTAAGGGGAGATTTCCACTTGAGGGATTTTTTTCTGGACCCCTTTCTCCCTCATGTTTAGCCCCATTGCTTTTGAGATTTTAAGACCTTCGCCCTAGTAGTTTGGATATTTTAAGACATTTTGCCCTATTTCTGTCAATTTTAAGACCTTTCGTGCCGTTAAGGTGTCGATTTTTTTCCTGGCAAGCGAGCCGCGAGCCTGTAATTTAAGAGCAACCGGCCTCCGGCCGGGAAATTTTTCTACCGAAAAATGTACAAATTTATCTTGAAATGGGGTCTAGGGGGTGTGATTTTAAGCTTGATGAGAAAGTAGGGAACAAACTAAATACCTGCCTACGCACAGAAGACTGTACAATCTACTGTTATAACTCTCTAGGTTAATTATGAACAGATGTGTGTGAATTTGTATTTTGTTTGTGTACGCTCATTATTTTCTGTTGTGTTTTGTGTTGTCCCTATTCTGGCTCTGTCTTGAGTCGACATATCTCTCCTTAACCCTATTTAATCTAGGGGTGGTGTGTTTTGGACCACCCTGGTTCGCTCCTTCGGCGCTTCATCCCATTCAGGTGCCGATTATTTTCAAATTAGGAGAAACCAGTCTCCGGCCTTTTGTTTTGTTTTTCCTACTCTGGGAGCAAACTAGATATGGATACCGCAATAACGGAAAAATCACTATAATCCCTCTTACTTTTCTACATACATACATACATACATACATACATACACACATACATACATACATGCATACATACAGTCATACGATATAATTTAATTATATTTCAGTAAGGCATTCGATAAAGTCTCCCACGAAAGATTGCTGGGAAAAGCACAGTAGAAGCTCGTGGAATGGGTGAACTCTATTACGATGGATTAGGTCATGGTTATATTGGTAGGAAACAAAGATTTAACATTTAGCATAAACTGTCTTGATAGCGTAATGCATAGGTGCGCGGAATTTCGGTGTGAGTATCGTAGGTTCGAGTCCTTGGAGTGCCACACGTATTTGTTGATTTCATTAATTGAGCTTAGAAGTGAAGTTGGTTGGTGAAAAAACATATAATAATGCAATCAGACTGGGGTGTAGTAAAGAGTGGGCTCCCACAAGGATCTGTTTTAGGTCCTCTGTGTTCATAATTTACATTAACGACCTTGATGTAGGTATAACTAGCAAGTTCAATAAATTTGATGACACTGTATTAGGTAAAGTAATAAATAATTCTGATATATATAATGTATATATATATATATATATATATATATATATATATATATATATATATATATATATATATATATATATATATATATATATATATATATATATATATATATACCGGTATATATATATATATATATATATATATATATATATATATATATATATATATATATATATATATATATCTCTCTCTCTCTCTCTGGATATGGCTGTCTGTTTTCCCTGTTCTCACGTTGTCTCGTTCTTTATGTTGTTTTATTATGGTCATTTTGTCTTGGTTTCCTGTTTTCACTCGCCCCTCTTTCTTTACACAATTTACTTTCTAGATTTCTCTTTCTTTCTTCAATACCTTGTTTTCATCACGCGCTTCCTCTTGCTAATTTCCGCTGATGTATTTATATTGTTCTATCTATCTATATATATCTATCTATCTATCTATCTATCTATCTATCCATCCATCTATCCATTGCCGGACGCCTTACTCCCCTTTGCGAGGGTGGCCATACACAAAACGCCCCCTTATTTATTTGATGTGAACTCTCTCCCTCAATCAATCTTTCTTTCATCCTAATACTTGAACTGCTTTAAACTTAGTTTGTCCGGGCATTATGACCCCAATGTCCCTTGAATCTGGCTCTGTGTCACTCTTTTGGTTCTGGGGGGAGACACTCGTTACAGGAAACCTGCCTGTTGTCTCGTATATACACACAGAACAAATAAATAACTTTGAGTGTTAACTTTATTTACATTACTATCAAGCTTAGGTTACATTATATCAGGGTATATCAGGGTAATAGGTTACATTATATTAGGGTATATCAGGGTAATAGGTTATTAGTCTGATATGAGGCCATTATATCAGGGTATATCAGGGTAATAGGTTATTAGTCTGATATGAGGCCATTATATCAGGGTAATAGGTTGTTAGTCTGATATGAGGCCATTATATCAGGGTATATCAGGGTAATAGGTTATTAGTCTGATATGAGGCCATTATATCAGGGTAATAGGTTATTAGTCTGATATGAGGCCATTATATCAGGGTATATCAGGGTAATAGGTTATTAGTCTGATATGAGGCCATTATATCAGGGTAATAGGTTATTAGTCTGATATGAGGCCATTATATCAGGGTATATCAGGGTAATAGGTTATTAGTCTGATATGAGGCCATTATATCAGGGTAATAGGTTATTAGTCTGATATGAGGCCATTATATCAGGGTATATCAGGGTAATAGGTTATTAGTCTGATATGAGGCCATTATATCAGGGTAATAGGTTATTAGTCTGATATGAGGCCATTATATCAGGGTATATCAGGGTAATAGGTTATTAGTCTGATATGAGGCCATTATATCAGGGTAATAGGTTATTAGTCTGATATGAGGCCATTATATCAGGGTATATCAGGGTAATAGGTTATTAGTCTGATATGAGGCCATTATATCAGGGTATATCAGGGTAATAGGTTATTAGTCTGATATGAGGCCATTATATCAGGGTAATAGGTTATTAGTTTGATATGAGGCCATTATATCAGGGTATATCAGGGTAATAGGTTATTAGTCTGATATGAGGCCATTCTGGTTGTGCCAGTGTATTGTTTCAGGACCCTCTTATCCCTCTTGTTTAACCCCATTAGTTTTGACATTTTAAGACATTCGCACCATTAGTTTGGTGGCCATTGTTCCCTGGCGAGCAAAAGCGAGCATGCATTTTGGGAGGAACCGGATTTGGGCCGGAAAATTTGTCTACCGAAAAATGGACAAATTGTTCTCAAAGGGAGGGTGTTGAGTATATTTTTAATAGTGTGATGGCGGTCTAGGGAGGAAACTAAAAAAGAAACACAGTAATGACTATATAAATAAATAAATACATACATAAAGAAATACAAATGTGCCGTAAAGAGTGTGGCCGTTGTGACTTGATACTCGGCCACGTAATATTATGTTGATCTCTCGTACACCCTCATACCCTACATATTCTCTCTCTCTCTCTCTCTCTCTCTCTCTCTCTCTCTCTCTCTCTCTCTCTCTCTCTCTCTCTCTCTCTCTCTCTCTCTCTCTCTCGTCGTTTTTCAGATATCCTGTACCTTATCCTCTTTGTTATCGACATTCATAAAGTGCTAATATTCCTGTCTTCTCCCGTTCAGCCTTTTCCATCTCTATCCCCATCTGTTTGCCTTTTTTTTCTCTCTCTCTCGTTGGACATGATGACTTTCTTTGTGTTCTAGTCCGAGCGTGTTCCTATAATATGTGCTCCTTCCTTTCGCACACCTCTTCTTCTTTGTTTTATGTAGATCTTCTCTTTCTCATCTTCGTTTATGCTTAGCTTTCATCACTAACTCTTGATTCCTCTATTTTAGTCTCTTTCCACCTTTCCTTGTTCAATGTCCATCCTTATTCTCGATCTCTCCCATTTCACCTTCTCTGACACCTCTTGTCCCTATGATATACGTGCTATGCACGTATTCCATGTAGGTAGGCCGGAAATCGTGCACCCTAACCTCTGTAACTCAAAACGGGCTGGAGCAAATGAGCTGTAAATTGTCACGCCTATTCCCTGGCTGTCCGTTCCCAAATGGCAGAAATATGAGCACGATTACTCTAGTCGTCTGTGAGTTATAGAGGTTAATGTTCAAGAGTTGTGGCCTACTTATTTGGGACAGGGTATAGCTTTCCTCTCTGTCCTCCTTCGTCACACCCTCCTGATGCCATTGTTTGTATCCTTCAGTCCCAACCCTTATCCTACTTTCTCTTTCCTTCTGGCACATCTCTATTTTATTCACATCCCGTCCTATTTTCCTATTATTTATTCCTCTCTTCAAGATAATGGTGTACATTTTTTGATAGAAAAATGCCGGTTCCTCTTATAATACAGGCTCGTTATCGCTCGCCAGGTAGAAATCGACACCTACAGTAAGTGACACGAAGTCTTAAAATTGACAAAGGGGGGCGAAAGGTCTTAAAATCGCCAAACTAATGGGCCGAACGTCTTAAAATCTGAAAACTAATGTGGCTAAGCATGAGGAAAAAGGGGGACCAGAAAAACGACCTACCTCCCCTTAACCCGTACAGTATCGGTAACATCCTTTTAATTATATTCTACCTATATTTAGAGGATTGTGTGCAATTTAAGAAGGGTCAGTAGGATCGGTGGTAGTAAAACGTGTTGAGTGAGATAGATCGAAGCCTGTTAATTGCTGGAGGTCCTTCTGAAACTGAATAAAATCGCTTAATGGTAGCCAGATTAAAGTTAAAGGGACGGCACCGGTACTGAAAGGGTTATAATCACCTTTCTCTTTCTTACTGACCCCTCCTCCCCCCCTGCCTCCCTCCTTCCTTCTCACACCTATTACCTCTCACTCCTTTCTTACTGAACCCCCCCCCCCCCTGCCTTCCTCCTTCCTTCTCACACCTTTTACCTCTCACTCCTTTCCCTTCCTCACTTTCTCTCATTATAATATACCCCTCGCTCCCTCTGTCCTGCCTTCTCTCTCTTTACCTCTCTCTCTCTCTCTCTCTCTCTCTCTCTCTCTCTCTCTCTCTCTCTCTCTCTCTCTCTCTCTCTACACAATTTGCAATCTAGTCGATGAACTTGAGAACAAAATTATGCACTGTACATTTTTATTAATTTGAAAAGGGTAAACTCAGTAAACAATATATGAATATAATAACAATTATAACAAATACATTAAAGATAATGAGTGCAATAGTATGAACACTAATACATGTGCTCTACCTGGAACACACTTCCCTCACAAGTTGCAAATACCTATTTAGATGAACAGTTTAAGATGCTAGCTGACTATTTTGCACAAATTGCGATGAGTGTACTATCTATCTATCTATCTCTTGGTTTATCCGCCAGGTCTTCTTGATGCTAACTATTGTAGGTTCTAGGTCCTAGGTTCGAATCCTTGTAGTGCCACATGTATTTGTTGACTTAATTAATTGAGTTTAGAAGTGAAGTTGGTTGGTGAACAAATATAATTCCTTATAACTCTCCCCTTCCTCTCTTTCTCTGTTCCTCCCTTCCTCTGTCTCTCCCCCATCTGCCGTGAAGCCCCTCCCCTGCCCCAAATGTAGGTCAGGCGCCCCTCAGGGAAAGTGAAAACAGATCCGGGATACCCACGCTGCTGCTGCTGATGCCCCATTGTACCCTCTCCCCTACCTGTAACCCTCTCTCTCCCCTACCTGTAATCTCCTCTTCCTCTACCTGTAACCCTCTCTCTCCTCTACCTGTAACCCTCTCTCTCCCCTACCTGTAACCCTCTCTCTCCTCTACCTGTAACCCTCTCTCTCCCCTACCTGTAACCCTCTCTCTCCCCTACCTGTAACCCTCTCTCTCCCCTACCTGTAACCCTCTCTCTCCCCTACCTGTAACCCTCTCTCTCCCCTACCTGTAATCTCCTCTTCCTCTACCTGTAACCCTCTCTCTCCTCTACCTGTAACCCTCTCTCTCCTCTACCTGTAACCCTCTCTCTCCCCTACCTGTAACCCTCTCTCTCCCCTACCTGTAATCTCCTCTTCCTCTAACCTGTAACCCTCTCTCTCCTCTACCTGTAACCCTCTCTCTCCTCTACCTGTAACCCTCTCTCTCCCCTACCTGTAATCTCCTCTTCCTCTACCTGTAACCCTCTCTCTCCCCTACCTGTAATCTCCTCTTCCTCTAAAGGTGGGAAGGCTTTTGTGATTGGTTTGATTGATTCATTGGTTGATTCAGTATTTATTTGTTACCGGTATGCGTTTAGTCATTCCCTAGACCTCTATCAAGCTTTAAAAAAAACATCCGCAAGACATTTTTTCATTTTTCGGTAGAAAAATGTCCCCGGCCGGATGCCAATTCCTCTTAAATTACTGGTTCGCTTTCGCTCGCCAGGAGAAAATGGACACGTTTTAATATTGACAAAGAAATGGGGCGTTTCATTATCGCCAAACTAATGGGCCGAATGTCATAAAATCTGAAAAAGTATTGGGGCTAATGATGAGGGAGAAGGGGGACCAGGAAACAACAACAATCTTCTCCCCTTAACGTGTATATGTTCCAAGGAATGTGTGTAACCAGATATTACGCGAACTCCTCAGTCAATTCGTTCAATACAATTTTTTAGTTCGAAATTGTTCTGCTACCAAGTTGTATTTTACAATATCGTGTAGTGGAAAGGTTTGGTTAAGTTCAGTTTAGCCTAATTACCAAGTCTCTTCAAAAATTAAAAAATATATGAAGATACAATTGTACTTTCAAATTGTAATAATTAATGAAGTTGATATTGATCATGAAATGTAATTTCACAAAATGCAAATCGAAATACAAATAAGTAGTTACAAGCATTTTGCATTCGTTTATTTCACGAATTGACCACTTGCGAGTTTCAGGTTATAAGGAAGTTGGAGCCGTGAACATCGATATTAAAGAAAAGTGCAATAATAATGTGGGTTTCTGATGGATAAAAAGTATGATCAATTTGGTTTTATGTATTCTTTGGTGTATTATGACCGTATTTTAGCTGATAATTCTGCTCAATATTGATGGCCACAGCTCCAACTTCCTTATAGACCGAAACTCGCAAGTGGTCAATTCACTAGGTATTTCGTTTTCCAAGTTACACAGTTTCCCTGCAACCTACACAAAGGATCCAGCCTCTTGAACCTGCTTGCAACACAGTCCACAACCAACGATTTTTAAGGGGGGTCACCGTTTTTTTTTTTTTCTCTTTCTCTCCTTTTCTCTCTTTCTCTGGCTTGTATGCATTCGAGCCAATTCAGCCAACTGTTTTACGATGCTTATCCCCATCCAGGTGTCGACTCATTTATCCCCATCCAGGTGTCGACTCATTTATCCCCATCCAGGTGTCGACTCATTTATCCCCATCCAGGTGTCGACTCATTTATCCCCATCCAGGTGTCGACTCATTTATCCCCATCCAGGTGTCGACTCATTTATCCCCATCCAGGTGTCGACTCATTTATCCCCATCCAGGTGTCGACTCATTTATCCCCATCCGGGTGTCGACTAATTTATTTATCTGTTTATCATGTTTTTAGTTTCTTCCCTAACACCCGCCCAAGACCATCCTTCAAGATAATTTTGTAGATGTTTCGATAGAAATATGTCCCGGCCTTTTAAATTACAGGCTCGCTATCGCTCGCTAGTAAAAAAAACCGACACCTAAATGGCACGAAAGGTCTTAATTTTGACAAAGAAAGGGGGGCGAAAGATCTTAAAAACGCCAAACTAATGGGGAGAGCATCTCAAAATCTGAAAACTAATGGGACTAAACATTAGGGAGAAGGGGGGGGGGGGGGGGGCCACAAAACCAACCATCTCCCCTTAACCCCTTCTGTACCGATGACGAAATTTTAACTTCATTCTGGCTGGCTACCAATAGACGATTTTAGCCAGTTAAAAAGGGCCTCCAGCAATTAACAGGCTTCGAACTATCTCACTTAACCCTTTTTACTACCTCAGATCTTTCTTAAACTGCACAAAATTGTCTAAAAATAACAAGAATCAAACATATAAAACGTCACCAGTAAAGAAGGGGTTAAGAAGGGGTTAATAGGCTGGGTGGGGTGGCTGGGTCGGTGAACTATGGAGTCTTCACTTATGGACAGTTTATATAACCAGATATTTGAGACTCGTCAAGAATTTCAAGTTTCTCTCTCTCTCTCTCTCTCTCTCTCTCTCTCTCTCTCTCTCTCTCCACTCATCTCCTCTCCTCTTCTCTCCTCTCCTCTCCTCTCTCTCTCTCTCTCTCTCTCTCTCTCTCTCTCTCTCTCTCTCTCTCTCTCTCTCTCTCTCTCTCTCGGAGGGGAGGTAGTGAAGTATTGTTTATAAAACGAGTGGTGTGTGTTGGAGACTTTTACGGTAAAGAATTAGTTACCATTATTTTGGGTAAGCGGCCACATTTTTTACCTTTTTTCACATATACTACAAATATATATACATTATACTGTATATATATAATATATATAATTATATATATTCATTTATTTATTTATTAGGCAGAGTAAGGACATCTTATACAAAGGATCTAGGGCACTATGCTTGTCCTCTGCTATAGTTTTAATAGAGGAAGTGAATATTAAACCCCTTCACATAAACAATACTTAGAGTCCATAATGTCGGGTGTTGTCCAGGCTCGTGTTACTATTGGGGCTGTAGGCAGGACAAAAGGGAGAGAAGGGGGATAAGAAGTAGGTCACAGGTATGAAGGGTTTCCCTAGTGTAACCTACACCTATAGATAACACACACATTGTATATATATATATATATATATATATATTATATATATATATATATATATATATATATATATATATATATATATATATATATATATATATATATATATACAGAGAGAGAGAGATAATTACAAGGAGTTACAAAAAATAGTTAGTATCTCAGAGACCTTGCGGTCCATTCCGAGGAGATACTGGAAGTGGAAGGAGGGAGACTGTAGTGCACTACACTCTGTACAGAGAGTGCAAAATACTATCTACTCTCTTCTTGAACTGCTCTACTGAAGAACGGTTTTCAACTTCAGAGTGAATTTTTTTCCAGGTAGAACAGATCTTATATATGAATAAGTGTTCACAAATACTTGTGCTGAACCTTTTCAATTCTAGTTTCCAGCCATGGTTGCGTGTTTTATTCATATTTAGGTTAAATATTTTGCTAGAATCCACATTGTCAAACCCATTAAGTATTTTTAATACTTCAATGAGCTGACCTCGTAGTCTGCGTGTCTCCAACGGAAAGAGATCAAGAGCTCTCAACCGGTCCTCATAGCTCATTCTTCTAAGCGATTGAATAAGCTTTGTAGCTCTAGCTTGTACTCTTTCTAGTCACTATATTTTTCCTGAGTGCTGGAGACCAGAATTGAACAGCATACTCCAGGAGAGGCCGTATCAGAGCGTTGTAAAGTGTGAGGACGATTTCCTTATTTATATACTTAAATTGCCTCTTAATATAGCCCAATAATTTCTGAGCTTTCTTTACTTCAATGCACTGCTTGGAAAACTTTAGGTCACTGCTAATCAGAACACCCAAATCCTTTTCCAAGTCACAGAGAGAGAGAGAGAGAGAGAGAGAGAGAGAGAGAGAGAGAGAGAGAGAGAGAGAGAGAGAGAGAGAGAGAGAGAGAGAGTGTGAGAGAGAGAGAGTGTGAGTGTGGTGGGGGAGGGGAGGGAGGATGTGCAGTACTGGAAAGAGGGAGGAAGACAAAATGAGATCCGGTTAGGACACTCCACTGCTCTATAGCCTATATAGGTCAACGGGAAGGTGTGTGTGTTTGTGTTTGTGTTTGTGTGTGTCTAGGTGTGTGTGTGTGTGTGTGTGTACTGTAGGTGTGTGTGTCTATGTGTGTGTGTGTGTAAGTGTGTGTGTCTAGGTGTGTGTGTGTGTTTTTTTTTTTTTTTTTTTTTCTTTTCTATATTCCAACTTACTTCCTCTCGGGCATAGGCTGAGAGCCTTAACATTCACCGCTTTACAATGAACAGTGAAGCCCGTGAGGTCTTGTTCCAGTCTAGGGAGTGAGACATGTGAAGCACGTAGAGTACAACGAGCACCTGCCAGCTTGCCTTCACATGAGGCACGGTGCTCACTCATGGCCCGAAACGACCCCATCTCTGAAGCCACCTCGTTCCCGTGCTTCACTGTCTCACCCCCTACACTCGGACTCTCACACTTACACACACACAACGCCACCTGTTTGAGCAGATAACTCACCAGGCATTGCACCCCTATAGCATATTTTGAATATGGGAATATTCATACAATGCTATTTAATCAGGGAACAATGAGGGTATTTAATTGACGTTTCGGTGGGCTTTGTGGTAATGCACTGATACTAGGTACAGCACAAATTCCATCCCAATAATATCTTCCCATTGATACATCGGGATTTGAACCCGGGACCTTTGGATTACCAGGCCAGTGGCAAGACCACTCCACCACACCTCCCCTGTGTGTGTGTGTAGGTGTGTGTCTAGGTGTGTGTGTGTAAGTGTGTGTGTGTGTGTAGGTGTGTGTGTGTGTGTAGGGGATGATGATATAAGGATGATGTCGGACAGGTTCGGAGAGAGGTATCCTGACCAGGATTCGAACTCACTCACTCTATGTTTTGGAAGAGTTGGGCACCGTAACCACTCTACCATGAGCTGATATGGTCGTGTGGTTACGGTGTCCAACTCTTACAAATATTCCTGGAATTATTGGGTTTGAATCCTGGTTGTAGATGGGTGAGTGGGGGCAGGAATTATTGAGGGAGTATGTGTGTGTGTGTGTGTGTGTGTGTGTGTGTATATGGGTGTATGGGTGTGTGTGTGTGTGTGTGTGTGTGTGTGTGTGTGTGTGTGTGTGTGTGTGTGTGTGTGTGTGTGTGTGTGTGTTGGTAGGCTAGTGTGATGGTTTGTGTGCGAGTGGTTGGGTACGTGGATCAGTTAGTATGGAAGGGTGGATGTAGGGAGGATTATACACTATGTGTAAGTGTGTACGTCTACTAGACTATTTTATACAGCTTAGGTAGGATGTATACCCCTCAAAAGGCTGTCTCAATTAATCCTTTTAGCTACCGTATATCTTTCCTAAGCTTCATACAATCTTCTAAATGTAACTAAAATGAATTAAAAAAAGACGCCCCCGGTACATATGGGGTTAAGGGGGTCACCAGCTATTTGTTTATCTTTCTCTCCTTATCTCTCTTTCCCTGGCTTGTGTCCATTCGGTCCCATTCAGCCAACTGTTTTAAGACGTTTATCCCCATCCAGGTGTCGATTTCTTCCTGGCGAGCGATAGCGAACCAGCATTGTATGGAGAAATCAGGCTTCGCCGGAGACATTTTTCTATCGACAAATGTACAAATTTAGCTTGCTGTCAAAACAAAAATATATATATGCTGGCTCGCTACCGCTCGCCAGGAAAATATTGACACCTGGATGAGGGTAAACGTCTTAAAACAGTAGGCTGAATGGGGCCGAATGGATACAAGCTAAATAGAGAGGGAGAGAAAGAGAAAACAAAGCAAAGTCGGCTCCCTTAACGAGTTCATGCCACGGCAGAGATTTGCATTTCTCCGACCAAGGCAATACTCAATATCTCACCTCTCTACTTTATTGCATGTGTTTATTTTACTATCATTATTTGTATTTTTTTCTGGAGACATATCGTACGGAATGATATGGTGCGGGGCGGATGAGTGAGACAGCAGGGTGATAACTGGAATAGAGAGAAATCTGTGGTGACAATACTGCGTCATGGTGTACATAATACAGTACATAGATATTATTACTAGGCACATCCAACAGCACAGTCACCCTTAGAGGTTCGTTTTCTATTTGTTATCCTTAATTAAACTGTGAGTGCCTTTTTCATACCGGTACATGTTTGCATTAAATTAACTTGATGAATAAACTTCTATACAACAAATTGCAATGAACGTATGACCTTCTTATTGTTATTACCTGAAATAAACGAATATGGCTGAGGTTTGTATCCATTCGGCCCAATTCAGCCTACTATTTTAAGACGTTTACCCCTATCATCCAGGTGTCAATATTATCCTGGCGAGCTTTAGCGATCCAGCATATATATATTTTTTTGTTTTGACAGAAAGCTAAAGTTGTACATTTGTCGATGGAAAAATTTCTCCGGTGAAGCCGGATTTCTCCATACAATGCTGGCTCGCTATAGCTCGCCAGGAAGAAATCGACACCGGGATGGGGATAAACGTCTTAAAACAGTTGGCTGAATGGAGCCGAGTGGATACAAGCCAGAGAAAGAGAGAAAAGGAGAGAAAGATCAAACAAAGGCGGTGTCCCCCCATAATTTGGTCCAGAACGATAAATACTAATACAACAGAGATATCCATATACCTGATATTAGAAGTTTATTGATTACAATTAATTCTATGATCAAGTGTCGAATTATTTATATCCTAATGCTATATAATTGTTAGATTTAATTCAACCAATATTATTACAGAAGCAGTCATATTCCACACATACACACACACACACACAGGCAGGGTGATATAGGGCGACACACACACACACACACACACACACACACACACACACACAAACACACAAACACAAACACATATTTCTCAAGAGCGACTGGAAGTAGGTACCCAGTGATCTGACAGTTGATGACAATACCTAGTGGGACAAAGAGTGACCTGGTTATGTCGCACTCTCTCCCTACCTGTAACCCCAGCCTCGGCCTATCTATGTGTGTGTTTCTGTGTGTCGCCCTATCTCACCCTGCCTCTGTGTGTGTGTGTGTGTCTGTCGCCCTATCTCACCCTGCCTGTGTGTGTGTGTGTGTGTCTGTCGCCCTATCTCACCCTGCCTGTGTGTGTGTGTGTGTGTGTCTGTCGCCCTATCTCACCCTGCCTGTGTGTGTGTGTGTGTCTGTCGCCCTATCTCACCCTGCCTGTGTGTGTGTGTGTGTCTGTCGCCCTATCTCACCCTGCCTGTGTGTGTGTGTGTGTCTGTCGCCCTATCTCACCCTGCCTCTGTGTGTGTGTGTGTGTGTGTATGTGTCAGTCGCCCTATCTCACCCTGCCTGTGTGTGTGTGTGTGTGTGTGTGTGTGTGTGTGTGTGTGTGTGTGTGTGTGTGTGTGTGTGTGTATGTGTCAGTCGCCCTATCTCACCCTGCCTGTGTGTGTGTGTCTGTCTGTCGCCCTATCTTACCCTGCCTCTGTGTGTGTGTGTGTGTGTGACCTGTACCTCGCTCTGCCACACACGGTCACACTTTCACCCTGTCTTACCCTGTTCCACCTGTCTTACCCTGTTTCACCCTGTCTTACCTTGTTTCACACTGTCTTACCCTGTTTTACCTTGTCTTACCCTGTCTTACCTTGTTTCACACTGTCTTACCCTGTTTCACCCTGTCTTACCTTGTTTCACACTGTCTTACCCTGTTTCACCCGGTCTTACCTTGTTTCACCTTGTCCCACCCTGTCTTACCTTGTTTCACCCTGTCTTACCCTGTTTCACCCTGTCTTACCCTGTTTCACCCTGTCTTACCCTGTTTCACCCTGTCTTACCCTGTTTCACCTTGTCCCACCCTGTCTTACCCTGTCTTACCCTGTTTCACCTTGTCTTACCCTGTTCCACCCTGTCTCACCCCTCTCTCTCTCTCTCTCTCTCTCTCTCTCACACACACACACTAGCTATACGAGTGAAGAGTCATCGAGTCATCGCGGGCATGTTGCTGGGACGAGCACAGCAGCAACATTACTATAGGACTAAGGGTCGGATTTTACACATTTACCATCTTAAAGTCCAGCCTCATTATAGCAATTTTAACTAGAATATCTATATTTTAGAAGGTATTCAGTTTTATTCATCATTTGCCACTTGTTCAATCATCCATTTGCTAGCAGTGAATTTGCAGCCAGCAACCAGTTGTAAGCTAGGACCTTTATATCTTGGGAAACAGCAATAGTATTGACAGAATGAACCTGGGTAAACTAGTTCCATATTCTTGTGAATCGAGGAAGGAAGCCCGACAGAATGGTACAACCAGGGGACAAGAGTTGGTGAGAAGCTTCTTGTAATCCAGACTGTTATTTTCTTGTCCTGTAGAGGCTGTAGATGTGGCATCCTCTCCACATTGTCTATAATTATATAACAGTGTGTGCTCCTACATGTCTGCTGTGTTGGGGTGCTTGTTGGGGCTGCTGATGCCTTTGCTCTGCTACAAAGTGTTGCAATCAGAGTGCACTGTCGTTCTTCAACCATGTCTAGATGTCGCAAGTGGGAAAGTGGACAACCCTGCCAAGATAAGGGAGCATATTCAAGATGGGAGACGGGCCAGGGCACCTGGGCATTGTAGAGAACCCTACAGCTTCCACTGTCAAGGAATCTTTCAATTCTACGTAGAGCTGTCAGTTGTTGGTAGCTTTTTAGCAAGGTTTTGGATATGAGATCCCATTGTCATCTTGGAGTCAAAGTTCACTCCTAGTATCGCTACAGAGTCCTCTCTGTATAGTTGTTGCGTAACCAGAATTAAGACAATCTCTTCCGCTAAGTTATGGTGTCTTATTTCCTTTTTTTAAGGGGGTTGACCTGCTTTTGTTCTCTCCCCTGTTTCTCCTTTCATCATTCTTTCCGTCTCTCTGGCATATATATCCATTTGGCCCCATTCAGCCTACTGTTTTAAGACATTTATCCCCATCCAGGTGTACAAAATTTAGTGGTGGGCGGTAGCGAGCCAGCATATTGTTAAAATATTTTTGACAGCAGGCTAAATTTGTACATTTTTCGATAGAACAATCCGCAGATTAGGAGGCGACTTAATTCAAGTATTCACAATCATCAAAGGCATCGACAATATGAACTGTATTAAGTAATTCACTATCAACCAATCTAATTACAGCGAGGAAACAGTTGCAAAATTATTCGTAAATCTTTTAACTCACACGAGTCTAAGAATTTCTTCAATCGATTTGTCAACTTGCGGAATGGGCTTCCCTGTGACGTTATAATAGACCTGCAGAGCCAAACCGTTTTATATATATTCTTTTTAAAACTTCGCCTAAACAAATATCTTGCCTCAAAAACCTCCGCGACTGACTTGCGTTTTGTAAATTAATAACTTTATTTTTTCCCCCCCCTCAGTCCATCAAGGATTTTGCGTTTTTATTTATAAAATACTAAGGAATGGTTACTCTTTTTTTTTTTTATTTTTTCCCAAATACAACACGCAAGGAAACCACCTTAATAACCCAACTGGGTCCCCCATACTAACAATTTCTCCTACTTCCTCTGCCACGGACAGGGGGGGATTATTGTTCCAGGGCCGGTACTTCCCTTAACTCACTCTAAAAAAAAAAAAAAAACCACTATTTGAAACAACTTTTTGGAAGAAACCCCCCAAGCAGCCTAAGAGGAGGTCGCTAGTAGTTCTGTTTTTTATCTGTTGTTGCTTGATTTCCTTTGTACTCCTTTGAATAGTTATGGTGTGGAGGAAGGGTGGAATTATATAGTTATGGGTGGAGGGAGGGTGGAATGATATAGTTATGGTGTGGAGGGAGGGTGGAATGATATAGTTATGGGGTGGAATGATATAGTTATGGTGTGGAGGGAGGGTGGAATAATATAGTTATGGTGTGGAGGAAGGGTGGAATAATATAGTTATGGTGTGGAGGGAGGGTGGAATAATATAGTTATGGAGTGGATTGAGGGTGGGCGTGACCACGGAGCAGTTATGTGGGTCAAGGCAGGGCCCAGTATATAATTATACTGTACTGTAGACCTTGGGGAGGGGGGGGGGGGTCACGGCAACCCAGACTTCAACACTCCGGTGGCCAAGGTCCTCCATCGCTTATCTCTCCTCGCTCTGTCTCGTGTCTCTCTCTCTCCCCCTCTCTCTCCTCTCCTCAAAGCTCTCTCTCATCCCAACTCCTTCGTCACCCCTCCTCTCCGTTATCCTCGTCCTCTCCCGTCTCGTCTTCTTCCGTCCTCCCCTCCCCCCCCAGGGCGGAGGTGTTGTGGGAGAAAAAGGTCTCTCCTCCGCTCTCTCCTCTCTCTGTCCCTCCTCCTCGCCTCTCTCTCTCTCTCTCTCTCTGTCTCTGTCTCTCTGTCTCTGTCTCTGTCTCTGTCTCTCTCTCCTCCCTATTAGTTGTTTAGGTCCGTGCGAGGTGAGCACCTCTAGGACTTACACATGTTGTTGTTAGAGCGACAATTTTTTTTTCTTTTCTATGTGAGTGAGGGAGACAAAAGGCAAAACTTCCTGTAGCGAGTGCCTCCCCAATAGGGGGAATGGGGGTAGATTGTAGGCACCAATCGAACAGGGCTATACCCAGGAGAGGCTGTAGGCATTCTTGGAGAGAGGTTCCATCTCCCGAGCTCCAGTTGTTGAATAGTAAGAAAGACCAGAGTAACGTTTCACTCCTTGGGTTGGAAAAGTTGCACAGAGTAGAGGTGGGATTGTGTTTTCAACGACGGTTACCCACGTACCACTTACATAGAGGAGGTGGTATACACTGGGAGAGCTCTGAGGAGCACTGATTATTGTAGTAGCGATAGAATAGCGAGAGTGATGTAACATAGCGGCAAAGAGAGAGATTGCAGAGAGTTGGTGAGTGGACGGGAATTAATGATACGAAAGGCCTTACTTCCTACTTTGTCTAGGAGTGCGGTGTGAGAGGATCCTCCCCACACATGTGAACAATACTCAATACAAGGACGCAATGTGCCCCTGTACAGAGCAAGAAGATGTGCAGGTGTAAAGAACCCTTTGAGGCGGTTGAGCACACCCAGCTTCTGGGAGGCTGCCTTAGCAAGATTGGTAATATGGTCCTTCCAAATGAGAGCAGAAGAAAAAGAGACACCAAGAACAATAAGAGAAGATGAAGGATTGATTTTTGTATTGTTGAAGAACAAGGGATAGTCCTCTGGGAGTTCCGGATGGGTAGTAAGACGGAGAAATTGGGTTTTTGGAAGCATTAAAGGCAACAAGGTTTTTCTCCTGGGCCCCCAATTGGAAATAGTAGGTTAGAATCCAGAAGATACGGTGTTTGTATGGCTTCATTACGTTTGTTTTCGAAAGGATTTGGCTGGCTGGGGCGTTCTGGAAAACTAATTGTGGAGTGTAAGGGTAGAGTCGTCTTGCGTATGAATGGATGGTAACTGGAGGTACAGTTGATAAGATCATTTTTTACTGAAAATTAGAAAGTGAATAGGAGATAGGTCAGAGCCCTGTGGAACACCACGGTTGATAAGATGAGGAAGTGAGGGATGGCCGTCGCCCACAACCGCAGTATATGGAACGGCGGACTAGGAAATTTAGACAAAGTTGATACCGTCACTACAAAAATTATCATATCATGAAAGATTAAAAAAAAAAAAAAAAAATCACTTAAGAAAAGAAGAGTGCGAGGTCAATTAATCGAGTGTTTCAAGATATTAAAGGGTTTCGACAAAATTGATGTAGAATCACTTTTCAAAATCAATACTAGTTCATTAACTCGGGGAAATGGAATGAAATTAAAAACCAGGAGGGCAAATTTTGATGTCAGAAAGCACTTCCTCACCTATAGTGTGGTCAACGAATGGAACAAACTGCCAGAGAAAGTGGTACAATGTAAGACAATTGACACATTCAAAAGGAGTCTAGACATCCATTTTAAAGAGGTTGGAATAATATAGGTTAAACAAACAAAAAATTAAACATCAGTAGTATATATAATATTTATCAAATTCATTATTTTCTATGAATTTCCAAGTAGAAATTTTTCTCATTCTGCTGGGGGCCTTGTTTCCCCAACTATAATTTCATGCCGACCAATGGTCGGAAGGATTGGTAGGTGGGGAGAGAGCATTCTG